>VHKM01000457.1:1300000-2032516 GCA_007210695.1 Neogobius melanostomus | reverse complement strand
ATACTACATCGTACCTGAAGCCAATCAATCACAGTGACTCAGAGGTGGGTTGGGCCAAATGGCACTCAACGCCAGAGAACTAAGCTTGAGCACTAAAAAATAAAAAACCCTGGCCTTAAGAGGTTAAATAACGTTATTAAACGTAATTGAGTCTGATACAAGCTCTCATCTCGATTAACCCGATCGACTACGTTCCACCCTCACCTATGTCATGAGATCTGGGTAAAATGACCGAAAGGACAAGATCGCGATACAAGCGGCCGATAAATATTTCCTCAAGAGGCTGGGCCGACCCTCGAGATCGGTGAGGAGCTCAGTTTACTGGAGGACTTTCGGAGTAGACGTCCCGCTGCTCCTCACTTAAAAAGGTGCCAGCTGCAGGGGGCTTCGGGCAGCCTGTTCCGGATGCCCTGGCCGCCAGGCATGTGCCTAATTGGGAGGAGGGCTCGTGGAAGGTCCACGACAGCTGGGGGACTAATTGTCTCCAAGCTGCCCTGTGTCCGGCCTGACAAGTATACCGTACCTTAAGCTCTTGCAGTGTCTCTGCAAGTTGCCTGCTAGTGTGACATGGAATGTGCCCTCTGTTGGTTTCTAGTCCGCGGCTTAGAGAAACAAGGAAAAAGGGACTAAAAAAAACCGTTTAGTTTAGACAATACAAGTTGAGACACTCGGTGAAGAGGAAGTTCCTGATGAGAAAATGAAGTAATGTATGACCTTGATTGTCCTAACTACTGCAAGAGAAAGAAGCCCATTAAGGCTGAAGAGATAAAGCACAGACACAACAGTTAGTCATGATATGTATCCTAACAACATTAACAAAAAATAACTGTTGTGATGTTTTCTTTTTTAACAATATCTTAAACCCCACCAGATCATAACTCCTTTCTTCATGTTAATTGATAAAACAGTGAACAGTCATTAGAGAAACTATGGGATGAAACCAATTTTACCTTCTTCATGTTCAAGAAGAAGCATCAACCAACTCTCATCATGGGCACGCGAGACAATGACACTTTAGAAACACATTATCTCAAGTCACAAACTATAGAAATGATCCCTGAAAGTATAGTCCTAACCTGCAAGTGGTCCTCTGCAGTGTGCTCCCCAGGTGACATGGAACTGTGCCTCTTTGTGTTCGGTCCTGGCTCAGAAAACAAGAAAAATGGACCTATAAAAAAAAATACCGCTTAGTTTTAGACGATACCAAGTGAGACACTGGTGAAGAGGAAGTCTGATGAAGAAAATGAAGAAGATAATGTATTTCTTGTCAAATTAGTTATTAAGCTTTTCAGAATAAAGTATTCGTATAAACCCTTAACGTCCCCGTCCCGCCCGTGGCTAAAAATAAAATAAAATTTGGTCGGCATTGTGACGCACTTGGACACTAAGGAGGCGCCCTTCCAACCTTCTCAGTGAACATGTGAATTGAATTTCTTCAGAGTTAGACTTTAGGTCAGACACCATGAGTGACAGTAACATCAATGCTAAAATTGAGCTCTTTATTGTCTGTAAAAAAGCTGAGGCTTCATTGCTCTTCAGCACAGACTGAGAAAGTGAAAAGAAAGAAAGCAGGAGATTTGTTTAACGAAACTTTCAGACTTCTCTGGATGAAGAGTCATATCTATTCTGAATACTCAGAAATATAGTAAAACATAATAATCAACAAAGTATTCTGATCAAAAAAATAAAAATACAAAGTGAAATCCTGAAATTATTCATATAAATAAGTTAATTATTGCTCTCATTTTACACCAACAAAGTGTCATGTTGTCCCAGTTCCTCTGATCACGTGTGGTCATGGGGACCGATGACAGATGGACAGACTGTGGGTAATCTACTTTTACTTGGAAGAAAAGGTTACTATAGTAACTGAGGCGTGACAGAAATGAACCTACATAAAAGCTCTTCTGTACACAGTCCTGCTGCAGCCAACTACTTCAGACGAACTGGACAAACCATGAATCTAAACACAGCAAAATACAAATTGAACAAGGTTTGTTTTTGTAGAATGAAGTCGTTAATAATTAAACTGACATTTATCACACAAATTCAGGATTTTCACATCTATTACAAGGAATTTGAATTTATGAACTTAAAATTCAAACTTCTTATTTTACATCCAGCAAAGTGGTAATGTTTTAAATGAAGAATCTCCATGACTTCCTTAAAAAGAAATTAAACTTACTTTCTTTTGTTTTATTATTATGCTTTTCAATTCAAAATTCATAGAGAACAGACAGTTTAAGTTTTTGATCTCAGAGAAGAATTTAATCTGTAGTTATTGATTTTTTAGATACAATAACTTTGACAGGCCTTTTTGTGAAAGGTCTCAACATTGTAATCTGAGAATTGTTGTGAACTGCCTTGGGTCACTGCACTAATAAAGTTTATTGGGGAAGTTACAGATTTTAAATGCTTTTTTTAGAAATTTTCTACACTACGCTAACCTCTTCAGCCCTACGGTCCGCACCCTGTGACCAAAATAAATAAAAATTAATAAAACCCTGGGCTTAACCCCTTAAGCCCAGGTTTTAAAAATTTATTTCCTCCAAGCTTAGATCTTGGCGTTTTGGTGCCCATTTGAGCCCAACCCACTTCTGAGTACCTTATTTGATTGGGTCAGAGTACACTGGTAAGCAGACACCACTGAGGACAGTAACATGACCGCTGAATAGTGACCCTTAATTTCCATAAAAAGGCTGAAGGCCTCATTTGCTCTTCAGTCACAGAGTGAGAACTGATAGAAGGAAGTCATGGAGCTTCTCATTTAGAACATTACAACTCTGCTGGCATGTAACAAACAAAAGATAGATAATTCCAAGTATTCCTTAAAGTAAAAGTGACGAATTTACTCTCATTCTACAAAAACAAACCCTTGTCCATTGTTATCTGCCTGTAAGAGTCATGTTTGAGTCGTGGTGCAGCAGACTGATGTGGACAGATTACAGAAGAAACCTCATTGAGTTTCATTTTTCAACACATGTTACTACTATAGTAAACTATTCACCAAAGTAAAAGTAGATCTACACACGTCCCTGCCCACATCTGTCATTGTCCACAATGACCCACCATTGACTTCAGAGAACTGGGGACACACATGACACTCCATCAGATATATGTCATGCTTTGTTTTTTTGTAAAATGACAGTAATAATAATTAACTAACATTATATGATAATAATTTCAGGATTTCACATTTATTTTTTACATTTTTTGATTGGAAAAATATGTTTTTGTAATATTTTTGTTTTTACTATATTTTTTGAAGTTTCAGAATAACAGATATGACTCTTAATCCACAAACTCTGAATGTTCTGTCTAAAACAGAACCTCCATGAACTTTCTTCTCTCACTCTTTCTCAGTCCCTGTGGACTGAAGAGCAACGAGGCCTCACTTTTTACAGCAAAAAGACTCCACTATTTAAGCATGAAATGTTCCTGTCACCATGTGTCCTGACCTAAAGTCCTAACTCTGAAAAATTCAATTCACATTTTACACAACTGAGAAATGTTGGAAGAGCCGCCCCCTGGTGTCCAAGTGCCGTCCAACTGCCCGGACCGAATTTTACTTATTTCTGGTCCCACAGGTGGGAAACGTAGGGCTGCAAGAGGTTAAGAGGTTTAAAGGTTTGCCGTCACGTTAAAATGTTTTATTTTTAACCTCGCCTTAACAAGAGTGCGTTTTTCCTCCCATCGGCCTTTACCCAAATCTAAAAAGCTTCTTTCCGACTGGAGAGCAACAGTGTAACGTCACTAAGACCTACAAAACAATCCCTAACTTTTTTGTCGCGTTTTCCACACAGGGTTTTATCTAAAAAGCTTACAGCCCACAGCCAGACAGTGACGCTTCATTTGAAAAGCCGAGGCCCACAAAACTAGTCTCCACTTTTTTTGACTTTTTCTCCCATCAAATTCTTTTGTCCGCGTTACGCTACATTTTTGTCGTGTTTTTGTCGCTTTTGTTTTGCCCATTTCATACTCCCTTCGTTTTGTCTCATTTCCGTTGCTATTTTGACACCATGTTGTTCAAAAGCTTTTCATTTGGGTAAAGCAGAAAAATTGCCCAGTTCAGTGGGGGTTAAGAGGTAAAGAACAAATGCAACTGAACAACATTAAACACTAAATTAATCAGAAATACAGTCTGACCCCTGGTTATCTGTTGTAAGTGCTACTGCTGTGCAAGGAAGGCCTCCAGTGTTCTATGTAACATTTGTGTTAGCTAATTGTGAATTGAACCCTCGCTGCAATCATGCTACACTGCTGAAAACTGTACTGATTAGAGAAGCTAACAGAAGTGGGAAGACTCCAAACCTAGTGTATATGGAAATGTGTTTTGGTGGACCTCAAATGCATAGCAGTTCACTCTAATTCATTGCATTACATTTTGCAAGTCAATTTGTAAGAGGCCCGGCCTGATACTGTCAAATAACAACAGGCAAACCAGAGTGTACAGTAGACCTAGAAATAATAATAAATAAAAAATATCTTTTACACCCAAACTTTGTAGACCTTAATTCTGGAATAAAAAATTGTGGAATTTCTTTTGGAACCATTTTAATAAAAGGTTAATTTCCGGATAGAGGCAATAAGATGGTGGTAGAGAAAGCGCCTTTTACAATTGTCAGCCTTCCATTTGGCTGTAATAAGAAATACTCGGGAACTGGGCCCATTGTGACATGTTTTATTTTATTTTGGCTCTCCTGGCCAAACACACGAATTAAACCTGGCAGAATCCCACAATTTTCATCAGTTGTGTGAATTTTCTCTTTGGGCAATGTTTGAAAAATAGTGATTCTCCATATGGTCATGGCCCCCCGTCCTCACATATTTGACTTCAACAACCATTCGGAAGAGAAATGGTACATTTCTTTACAAATCACCTGTGAACTGTTGTATGAAAGTGTTTGTTTGTGTGTGTGGGTGGTGTGGTGTGTGTGGTGTGTGTGTGTGTGTGTGGGCGTTGTCCTCTTGTTCACCACTAGAAATGGAAGCATTAAGAGATAATTATGATTTATTGATCCCACAGTGGACCAAATTCACTCTTTTACAAACACAGCCTTAATGAATAATTAATAATGAACTTTAAGAGGAAAAGAAAAACATAAATAAATCAAATACGGAATACAGAAGAAAATTTCCAAAAATCAGCAGTGAAAAAAAACAAACATATATAATAAAGTTTTAAGTCGAGGTAGAGCGACAGTTACAATAACTGCCAGGTTTGTTTGGGGATTGTTGATTGCACATGTGGCGTCACTAAGTTTTTATTAAGTATTTTAAATAATACGTTTAAAACGTATTTTTTTGATCCTGAAACAAAGCCCCGGAGTTTAACCGATCGATCTACGTTCCCACCTCACCTATGGTCATGAAGATTCTGGGTAAATGACGAAAGGACAAGATCGCTGAAATACAAAGCGGCCGGAAATGAGTTTCCTTCCACAGGAGGCTGGGCGCACCCTTCGTAGATCGGTGAGGAGCTTCAGTTACCTGGGAGAGCTCGGAGTAAGAGGGTCGCATGCTCCATTCTACGTAAAAGGTGCCCAGAACTGATGGCTTAAGGCAAGCTGTTCCCGGATCGCCTCCCTGGCCGCCAAAGGCATGTGCTATTGGAGGAAGAGCTCGTGGAAGGTGCCAGGACACGCTGGTGGGACCTATTCTCCAAAGCGGCTGGTTGCCTGAAAGTATAATCTAACTCTGCAGATGTCTCTGCATTGCTCTAAGTGTGGAAACAGGATTGCCTCTGTGTATCTATCCTGGCTTAAGAGAAACCAAGGAAAAAAAGGGACTAAAAAAAACCCGTTTAGTTTAGACAATACAAGTTGAAAACAACTGGTGGAAGAGGAAAGTTCTGATAGAAAATAAGAAGAGTTAGCTAAATCTACTGCAGAAGAAGAACCCATTTAGGCTGAAGAGATAAGAGGCACAGACACAACAGGTTAGTCATGATTTGTATCTAACACATAAACGAAAATAACTGTTTGTGATGTTTTCTTTTTTTATTAACAATAACTTAAACCCAACTCAGATCATACTCCTTTCTTCATAACTGTTAATTGAAGAAACAGGTGAACAGTCATCAAGTAGCAGAGAACATGGATGGAACCAATCTCTACTTTCTTCCATGTTCAAGAAGGAAGGCATCATCAACCGTTCATCGTGGGGGCAGCGGACCAACACTTTAGAAAACATTTCTCAAGTCACAAACTATAGAAATGACCCTAAAGTACAGTCTTAACTCGCAGTGTCTCTGCATGGCTTCTGTGTGGACAGGAATGTGCCTCTGGTTCTGGTCCCTGGGCTCAGAGAAAACAGAAAAAAGGACTAAGAAAAAACAAAACGTTATTTAAAAAGGGTAAATGTAATGACTCAACTTATATAGCGCTTTCCCACTATATAAGGAACCTCAAAAGCGCTTTAAGGCAAGGTTCCACTCACCCATTTCCTACTTCAAATGTACGCAGAACAACTAGTATAATTTGGTGTTAGTTTAGACAATACAAGTTGAGACAACTCGGTGAAGAGGAAATTTCTGATGAAAAATGAAGAAATAATGTATGAAACCTGAGTTGCTGAACTGCGCCAGAGAAGAAGCCCCGTTTAGGCTATGAGATAAGAGGCACAGACACAAAAGGGTTATCAATGATTTATCCTACACATAACAAAATTACCTGGGTGTTGATGTTTTCTTTTTTTTAACAAATATCTTTAGAGACCACCAGATCATACTCCTTCCAACCCACCGTCTCTAAAAGAAACAGTTGACAGTCCATCAGTAACAAAGAACATGGACTGTAACCAAGTTCCTCCCTACTTTCTTCATTTCAAGAAGGCAGCATGTCACCAACTCTTCAATCGGGCAAAGCGAGACCATTAAACACTTTAAAACACAGATTTTCCTACAACCTAATAGAAATGAATCCCCTAAAGTATAGTCTTAACCCAAGTGTCTCCTGGCAGTTTGCCTATGTGTGGAAGGAATTGTGTCTCTGTGTCTGGTCCTGGCTCAGGAGAAACTGGAAAAGTGCCTCAATAAAATAACCTTTAGTTTAACGATACATAGTTGAGACACTGGTGAAAGAGAAGTTCTGATGAAGCAAATGAAGGATAATGTTACGACCGAGTTGCTAAACTGCCTGAATGAGAGATGATAGGCCTGAAGAGTGAAAAGGTTGTGAAGAGGCACAAATCCGCAAGTAAGTCCAGTCTTGAAGATTTGTGCAACAATGTTTTAATCCGTAGAAACTCAGCAAAATAAAACCTGGAAAGGTGGTGAAATAGCTTTTATTGTCTTTCACAATATCAGAAAGACCAACTCGGATCATTCCCCAAGGATAAATAAGTAACATAAAAGGAAGTGCCAAAGAAAACAAGTTTAATAACACTCGTGGATATTGAAGGAAAGTTATAGTGTTGAATAGACAAGTGTTTTGCATGATCAAAATGGCTTACTGCTTGACTGAGGTGGATAGGCTGAAGAGGAGAGAAGATACAGTTTGTCTTTTCTTTGCATCTGTAGTGGACAGTAGCCTCTTTTAATGCTTGACAATACTTCCTTTGACAATATAAACAACCACTCAGATCATACTCCTCTACTGTCAATTGAAGAAACAGTGAACAGTCCCATATCAGTAACAAAGAACAAGGATGAACCAAGCCTCACCTTTCTCAATGTAAGAAGAGCATCAACAAACTCTCATCGTGGGCCACGAGACCATCAACTTTACAAACCACATTTCTCTAAGTTTCTTAAACTATAAGAAATAATCCTGAAGCATAGTCTTAACTCTGCAGTGTCTCTGCAGTTGCTCCAGTGTGACAGGACTGTGCCTCTGTGTTCTGGTCCTGGCTCAGAGAAACAAGAAAAAATGGACTCAAAAAAAACCCCTTAGTTTAGACGATACAAGTTGAGACACTGGTGAAGAGGAAGTTCTGATGAGAAAATGAAGAAGATAATGTATTTCTTGTCAATTAGTTTATTAAGCTTTTCAGAATAAGTATTTCTTGTATTAACCTCTTAACGTCCCCCGTCCCGCCCGTGGGCTCAAAATAAATAAAAATTTGGTCCGGGCAGTTGGACGCACTTGGACACTAGGGAGCGCCCTTCCAACCTTTCAGTGTACATGTGAATTGAATTTCTTTAGAGTTAGACTTTAGGTCAGACACCATGAGTGACAGTAACATGACGCTAAACAGTGAGCTCTTTATTGTCTGTAAAAAGCTGAGGCTTCATTGCTCTTCAGTCACAGACTGAGAAGTGAAGAAGGAAGTCATGGAGATTCTGTTTTAGACAGAACTTCAGACTTCTGCTGGATATAAGAGTCATATCTTATCTGAAACTCAGAAATATAGTAAAAACATAATATATCCAACAAAAGTATTTCTGATCAAAAAAAGTAAAATGCAAATGTGAAAATCCTGAAATTATATCATTAAAAAATATTAGTTAATTATTACTCTCATTTACAAACCAAACAAACCTGACAATTATATCTGATGGAGTGTCATGTGTGTCCCAGTTCCTCTGAGTCACGGTGGGTCATGGTGGACCATGACAGATGTGGACAGGACTGTGGTAGATCTACTTTTACTTTGGAGAAAAGGTTACTATAGTAACTGTGTTGAAGAAATGAACCTCATGAGCTTCTTCCTGTAACATCTGTCCACATCAGTCCTGCTGCACACGACTCAGAGGAACTGGGACAAACATGACTCTACAGCAGATACAAATGACAAAGGTTTGTTTTTGTAGAATGAGAAGTCATTAATAATTAACTGACATTTTAATCACACAAATTCAGGATTTTCACATCTATTACTAAAGAATTTGAATTTGAACTTAAATTTCAAACTTTATTGTTACATCCAGCAGAAGTGTAATGTTCTAAATGAGAATCTCCATGACTTCCTTAAAGAAATTAACTTACTTTCTTTTGTTTATTTTATGTTTTCAATTCACAATATTCATAGAGAACATGTACAGTTAAGTTTTTGATCTCAGAAGAGAATTTAATCTGTAGTTGATTTTTTAGATAAAATAAAATCTTTGACAGGCTTTTTGTGAAAGGTCTACAACATTGTATCTGAGAATTGTTGTGAACTGCTTTGTCAAACTGACTAATAAAGTTTTGGGATTAAGATTTTATGCTTTTTTTTAGAATATTTTCTACACTACCGCTTAAAGAAAAGCACTGAGACAACATTAAACACTAAATTAATCAGAAACAGTCTGGACCTTGTTATGTTGTGAATGCCTATGTGTGCAGAGGCTCCAGTGTTCTAATGGTACATTGTGTTAGCTAATCGTGATTAGAAAACCCTCGTGCAATTATGCTAGCACTGCTGAAAACTGTACTGATTAGAGAAGGTATAGAACTGGGAGACCCCAAACTTTTGACCAGTAGTGTATATGGTCACAGACACTGCTGAAGAGGAAGTTCTGATGAGAAAATGAAGAAGATAATGTATGACCTGAGTTGCTAACTACTGCAGAGAAGAAGCCCATTTAGGCTGATGAGATAAGAGGCACAGACACAACAGGTTAGTCAGATTTGTATCTACACATAAACGAAACAAAACTAAACTGTTGTGATGTTTTCTTTTTTTAACAATATCTTAGAGACCACTCAGATCATACTCCTTCCTTCACTGTTAATTAAAAAAACAGTGAACAGTCATCAGTAACAGAGAACATGGATGAACCAAGTCTCTACTTTCTTCATGTTCAAGAAGGAGCATCACCAACTCTTCATCGTGGGCAGCGAGACCATACACTTAGAAACACAATTCTCAAATCTTAAACTATAGAAATGATCCCTGAAAGTATAGTCTTAACTCTACAGTGTCTCTGCAGTTGCTCTAGTGTGACAGGACTGTGCCTCTGTGTTCTGGGTCCTGGCTCAGAGAAAAAAGAAAAGTGGCCTCATAAAATAAACCTTTAGTTTAGACGATACAAGTTGAGACACTGGTGAAGAGTAAATTCTGATGAGAAAATTTACGAAAATAATGTATGACCTGAGTTGCTAACTGCTGATGAGAGATGATAGGCTGAGGAAGAGTGGAAAGGTGTGAAGAGGCACAGACGCAGTAGTCAGTCTTGATTTGTATCAACAATGTTTTATCCTGTAGAACTCAGCAAATAAAACTTGGAAAGTTGGTGATGTTTATTGTCTTCACAATATCAGAAAGACCACTCGGATAATTCCACAGGATATAATATGTAACATAAAAAGGAAAGTGCCAAAAGAAAACAAGTTCATACACTCATGGAATTGAAGATGAAGTTACAGTGTTGAATAGACGAAGGGTTGTTGCATGATCAACATTGCTTACTGCTGACTGAGTGATGAGGGGCTGAAGAGGAGGAGCAACATGTGTGTCTTTCTTTGCATCTGTAGTGGACAGTAGCTCTTTATGCTTATGACATACTTCCTTTGACAATTATAAACAACCACTCAGATAATCCTCCTTCCTTCACTGTCAATTGAAGAAACAGTGAACAGTCATCAGTAACAGAGAACAAGGATGAACCAAGTATCTACTTTCTTCATGTTCAAGAAGGAGCATCACCAACTCTTCATCGTGGGCAGCGAGACCATACACTTTAGAAACACATTTCTCAAATCTTAAACTATAGAAATGATCCTGAAAGTACAGTCTTAACTCTGCAGTGTTTCTGCAGTTGCTCTAGTGTGACAGGACTGTGTCTCTGTGTTCTGGTCCTGGCTCAGAGAAACAAGAAAAGTGGCCTCATAAAATAAACCTTTAGTTTAGACAAGATACAAGTTTAGACACTGGTGGTGGTGAAGAGGAAATTGTGATGAGAAAATGAAGATAATGTATGACCTGAGTCGCTAACTGCTGCAGAGAAGAAGCCCATTTAGGCTGATGAGATAAGAGGCACACACACACAACAGGTTAGTTGTGATTTGTAGCTACATATAAACAAAAACAAAGTGTTGTGATGTTTCCTTTTTTTTTTACAATATCTGAGAGACCACTCAGATCACACTCCTTCACTCACCGTCTCTAGAAGAAACAGTGAACAGTCATCAGTAACAGAGAACATGGATGAACCAAGTCTCTACATTCTTTATGTTCAAGAAGGAGCATCACCAACTCTTCATCGTGGGCAGCAAGACCATACACTTTAGAAACACATTTCTCAAGTCTTAACATCCCCGTCCCGCCCGTGGGCTCAAAATAAATAAAAATTTGGTCCGGGCAGTTGGACGCACTTGGACACTAGGGAGCGCCCTTCCAACCTTCTCAGTGTACATGTGAATTGAATTTCTTCAGAGTTAGACTTTAGGTCAGACACCATGAGTGACAGTAACATCATGCTAAATAGTGAGCTCTTTATTGTCTGTAAAAAAAAGCTGAGGCTTCATTGCTCTTCAGTCACAGACTGAGAAGTGAGAAGAAAGTCATGGAGATTCTGTTTTAGACAGAACTTCAGACTTCTGCTGGATATAAGAGTCATATCTTATTCTGAAACTCAAAAATATAGCAAAAACAAAAATATATACAAAAATAGTATTTCTGATCAAAAAAGTAAAAATCCAAATGTGAAAATCTTGAAATTATATCATTAAAAATATTAGTTAATTATAATTACTCTCATTTTACAAAAAAAACAAAACATGACAATTATATCTGATGGAGTGTCATGTGTGTCCCGGTTCCTCTGAGTCACGGTGGGTCATGGTGGACCATGACAGATGTGGACAGGACTGTGGTAGATCTACTTTTACTTTGGAGAAAACATTTACTATAGTAACTGTGTTAAAGAAATGAACCTCATGAGCTTCTTCTGTAACATCTGTCCACATTAGTCCTGCTGCACCACGACTCAGAGGAACTGGGACAAACATGACTCTACAGCAAATACAATGACAAAGGTTTGTTTTGTAGAATGAGAGTCATTAATAATTAACTGACATTATAATCACACAAATTCAGGATTTTCACATCTATTACTAAGGAATACTTGAATTTTAAACTTTTATTGTTACATCCAGCAGAAGTGAAATGTTCTAAATGAGAATCTCCATGACTTCCTTCTTCACTTCTCAGTCTGTGACTGAAGAGCAATGAGGCTTCAGCCTTTTTATTGAAAATAAAGGGTCACTATTTAGCGTCATGTTACTGTCACTCACGGTGTCAGACCTACAGTGTAACTCTGAAGCCAATCAAATCACAGAGACTCAGAGTGGGTTGGGCTCAAATGTGACCAAACGCCAAGATTCAAGCTCTGAGACTAAAACAATTATTTCAGTGCTTTAACAGGTTAATCTGTTAACCTTTCTACTCTAAAGAGCCAAATTTGGCTCCAGTTATGGTCCTGGTATTTGGACACAAAGGGTCACAAGGGGGCGCCCTTCCAACCTTCTCAGTGTACATGTGAATTGAATTTCTTTAGAGTTAGACTTTAGGCCAGACACCATGAGTGACAGTAACATGACGCTAAATAGTGAGCTCTTTATTGTCTGTAAAAAAGCTGACGTTTCGTTGCTCTTCAGTCACAGATCGAGAAGTGAAGAAGGAAGTCATGAAGATTCTGCTTTAGACAGGACTTCAGACTTCTGCTGGATATAAGAGTCATATCTTATTCTGAAACTCAAAAATATAGTAAAAACAAAAAATATTTTTCCAATCAAAAAAGTAAAAATACAAATGTGAAAATCCTGAAATTATATCATTAAAAATATTAGCTAATTATTAATTACTCTCATTTTACAAAAAAAACAAAAAACATGACAAATATATCTGATGGAGTGTCATGTGTGTCCCAGTTCTTCTGAGTCACGGTGGGTCATGTGGACCATGACAGATGTGGACAGGACTGTGGTAGATCTACTTTTACTTTGGAGAAAGTAGTTACTATAGTAACTGTACTATAGTAAATGAACCTCATGAGCTTCTTCTGTAACATCTGTCCTGCTGCACCACGACTCAGAGGAACTGGGACAAACATGACTCTACAGCAGATACAAATGACAAGGGTTTGTTTTTGTAGAATGAGACTTAATTGACATTTTAATCACACAAATTAATGATTTTCACAACAACTACTAAGGAATAATTGAATTTCAAACTTTCATTGTTATATCCAGCAGAAGTGCAAAGTCCTAAATGAGACTCTCCATGACTTCCTTCTTCACTTCCCAGTCTGTGACTGAAGAGCAATGAGGCCTCGGCCTTTTTACGGAAAATAAAGGGTCACTACTTAGTGTCATGTTACTTTCACTCACGGTGTCTGACCTACAGTGTAACTCTGAAGCCAATCAAATCATAGTGACTCAGAGTGGGTTGGGCTCAAATGGGCACCAAACGCCAAGATCCAAGCTCTGAGACTAAAATAATAAAACCCTGGCTTAAGAGGTTAAAGCGCTGAAATAATTGTTTTAGTCTCAGAGCTTGGATCTTGGCGTTTGGTCACATTTGAGCCCAACCCACTCTGAGTCACTGTGATTTGATTGGCTTCAGAGTCACACTGTAGGTCAGACACCGTGAGTGACAGAAACATGACGCTAAATAGTGACCCTTTATTTTCAGTAAAAAGGCTGAAGCCTCATTGCTCTTCAGTCACAGACTGAGAAGTGAAGAAGGAAGTCATGGAGATTCTCATTTAGAACATTTCACTTCTGCTGGATGTAACAATAAATGTTTGAAATTCAAGTATTCCTTAGTAATAGATGTGAAAATCCTGAATTTGTGTGATTAAAATGTCAGTTAATTATTAATTACTCTCATTCTACAAAAACAAACCTTTGTCATTTGTATCTGCTGTAGAGTCATGTTTGTCCCAGTTTCTCTGAGTCGTGGTGCAGCAGGACTGATGTGGACAGATGTTACAGAGGAAGCTCATGAGGTTCATTTCTTCAACACAGTTACTATAGTAACTATTTCCACCAAAGTAAAAGTAGATCTACCACAGTCCTGTCCACATCTGTCATGGTCCACCATGACTCACCGTGACTCAGAAGAACTGGGACACACATGACACTCCATCAGATATAATTGTCATGTTTTGTTTTTTGTTTTTTTGTAAAATGAGAGTAATTAATAATTAACTAATATTTTTAAAGATATAATTTCAGGATTTTCACATTTGGATTTTTACTTACTTTGATCAGAAATACTATTTTTGTATATATTTTGTTTTTGCTATATGTTTGAGTTTCAGAATAAGATATGACTCTTATATCCAGCAGAACTCTCACGTTCTGTCTAAAACAGAATCTCCAGGACTTTCTTCTTCACTTCTCAGTCTGTGACTGAAGAGCAATGAAGCCTCAGCTTTTTTACAGACAATAAAGAGCTCACTATTTAGCGTCATGTTACTGTCACTCATGGTGTCTGACCTAAAGTCTAACTCTGAAGAAATTCAATTCACATTTACACTGAGAAGGTTGGAAGGGCGCTCCCTAGTGTCCAAGTGCGTCTAACTGCCCGGCCCGAATTTTTATTTATTTTGAGCCCACGGGCGGGACGGGGGATGTTAAGAGGTTAAACACTAAATTAATCAGAAATACAGTCTAGACCTTGTTATTGTTGTGAATGCCTATGTGTGCAGAGGCTCCAGTGTTCTAATGGTACATTGTGTTAGCTAATCGTGATTAGAAAACCCTCGTGCAATTATGCTAGCACTGCTGAAAACTGTACTGATTAGAGAAGGTATAGAACTGGGAGACCCCAAACTTTTGACCAGTAGTGTATATGGTCACAGACACTGCTGAAGAGGAAGTTCTGATGAGAAAATGAAGAAGATAATGTATGACCTGAGTTGCTAACTGCTGCAGAGAAGAAGCCCATTTAGGCTGATGAGATAAGAGGCACAGACACAACAGGTTAGTCATGATTTGTATCTACACATAAACAACAACAAAAATTAACTGTTGTGATGTTTTCTTTTTTAACAATATCTTAGAGACCACTCAGATCATACTCCTTCACTCACCGTCTCTAGAAGAAACAGTGAACAGTCATCAGTAACAGAGAACAAGGATCAACCAATTCTCTACTTTCTTCATGTTCAAGAAGGAGTATCACCAACTCTTCATCGTGGGCAGCGAGACCATACACTTTAGAAACACATTTCTCAAATCTTAATCTATAGAAATGATCCCTGAAAGTATAGTCTTAACGTCTTCAGCCCTAACGGCACCCGATCGGGTGCCAGTAATGCTCCGGGCAGTTGGGCGCCACTGGACACAAGGGGGCGCCCTTCCAACCTTCTCAGTGTACATGTGGATTGACTTTCTTCAGATTTAGACTTTAGGTCAGACACCATGAGTGACAGTAACATGACGCTAAATAGTGAGCTCTTTATTGTCTGTAAAAAAGCTGAGGCCTCATTGCTCTTCATTCAGACTGAGAAGTGAATAAGGAAGTCACAGAGATTCTGCTTTAGACAGAACTTCAGAGTTCTGCTGGATATAAGAGTCATATCTTATTCTGAAGCTCACAAATATAGTAAAAACCAAAAAGATACAAAAAAATATTTTTCCAATCAAAAAAAGGAAAAATGTGAAAATCATGAAATTATATCATTAAAAATATTAATTGTTAATTACTCTCATTTTACAAAAACGAAAACATGACCATTATATCTGATGGAGAGTCATGTGTGTCCCAGTTCCTCTGAGTCATGGTGGGTCATGGTGGACCATGACAGATGTGGACAGGACTGTGGTAGATCTACTTTTACTTTGGTGGAAATAGTTACTATAGTAACTGTGTTGAAGAAATGAACCTCATGAGTCTCGTGTAACATCTGTTCACATCAGTCCTGCTGCACCACGACTCAGAGGAACTGGGACAAAAATGACTCTGCAGCAGATACAACTGACAAGGTTTTTTTTTTGTAGAATAGAGTCATTAATAATTAACTGACATTTACTCTCACAAATTCAGGATTTCCACAACTACTACTAAGGAATACTTGAATTTCAATCTTTTATTGTTACATCCAGCAGAAGTGTAATGTTCTAAAGCAGAATCTCCATGACTTCCTTCTTCACTTCTCAGTCTGTGACTGAAAAGCAATGAGGCATCAGCCTTTTTACTGAAAATAAAGGGTCAATATTTAGCGTCATGTTACTGTCACTCATGGTGTCTGACCTACAGTGTAACTCTGAAGCCAATCAAATCACAGTGACTCAAAGTGGGTGGGGCTCAAATGGGCACCAAACGCCAAGATCCAAGATCTGAGACTAAAATAATAAAACCCTGGGCTTAAGAGGTTAACTCTACAGTGTCTCTGCAGTGGCTCTAGTGTGACAGGAATGTGTCTCAGTGTTCTGGTCCTGGCTCAGAGAAACAAGAAAAAATGGACTAAAAAAAAAACCCTTTAGTTTAGACAATACAAGTTGAGACACTGGTGAAGAGGAAGTTCTGATGAGAAAATGAAGAAGATAATGTATGATCTGAGTTGCTAACTGCTGCAGAGAAGAAGCCCATTTAGACTGATGAGATAAGAGGCACAGACACAAGGGGTTAGTTGTGATTTTTATCTACAAACAAACAAACAAAAACAAGAAGGTGTTTTCATGGTTTCTTTTTTTTCACATTATATGAGAGACCACTCAGATCATACTCCTTCCTTCACTGTTAATTGAAGAAACAGTGAACAGTCATCAGTAACAGAAAACATGGATGAACCAAGTCTCTACGTTCTTCCTGTTCAAGAAGGAGCATCACCAACTCTTCATCGTGGGCAGCGAGACCATACACTTTAGAAACACATTTCTCAAGTCTTAAACTATAGAAATGATCCCTGAAAGTATAGTCTTAACTCTGCAGTGTCTCTGCAGTTGCTCTAGTGTGACAGGAATGTGCCTCTGTGTTCTGGTCCTGGCTCAGAGAAACAAGAAAAAAGGACTAAAAAAACAACTTTAGTTTAAAAGGGTAAATGGTAAATGATCTCAACTTATATAGCGCTTTTCCACCTATATTAGGAACTCAAAGCGCTTTAAGGCAAGGACCCACTCACCCATTCCTACTTCAATGTACGCAGACACTAGTATATTGGTGTTAGTTTAGACAATACAAGTTGAGACACTGGTGAAGAGGAAGTTTTTATGAGGAAACGAAGAAGATAATGTATGACCTGAGTTGCTAACTGCTGCAGAGAAGAAGCCCGTTTAGGCTGATGAGATAAGAGGCACAGACACAACAGGTTAGTCATGATTTGTATCTACACATAAACAAAAATTAACTGTTGTGATGTTTTCTTTTTTTTAACAATATCATACACTCAAAATAAGTAAATTAGGGGGCTGTTACATTAACTAAATTGTAACATGTATTATGGAAGCAATAATTTCACGTTTCCAAGATGAACATGATTAAATCATGATGGATGAATTGAAGAAATTATTATTTCTCTTATGTTGTCCTCGAATACCTTTAAAGAGCAAATCAATATCAGTACCAGTGCGTGTCTTTGTTCCTATGCTAATTACCTTACTCCGGGACAACCGCGTGTTCAAAACTGGCGAAGAAGTTTAGCTTTTTCCGTCAACACTACTCTAACAGCTAATAATGACATACCGGAATAGATGACCAGGATTCGGAAGCTTAAAGTCACGAAACTTTATTTTCCCTAATACAAATCACCTAAAGCAGAGCGCTCCACCTCCCCTCAAAGAGTCCCTAACAGCCCATCTGAGTTTTCCCCGTTCACAAAGGAAAAACTGTCTCTCTCTGGGAGGAGTTAGAGCTTACGTCACATTTTCCCATCATGCAATATCATTTGAGCCTAAACTACGTGTCGTTGTTCCATTGGCTTCCGATCCGTCATGTGACATTTGGCTCCGCCCTTCGCGGCCATTTTATGAGTTCATTCTCTTCCACACGTTTTCCTTTTTCCTGGGGGGAGGGTTTCTTTGTTCTTTCTCCCACCCCCTTGGGCCAGTGCTTTTCCACTGTAGCCAAGAGCTGAAAAGAATACACTTTTGGACAAACTTTTGGTTAACCTCTTAAGCCCAGGGTTTTATTATTTTAGTCTCAGAGCTTGGATCTTGGCGTTTGGTGCCCATTTGAGCCCAACCCACTTTGAGTCACTGTGATTTGATTGGCTTCAGAGTTACACTGTAGGTCAGACACCGTGAGTGAAAGTAACATGACACTAAGTAGTGACCCTTTATTTTCCGTAAAAAGGCCGAGGCCTCATTGCTCTTCAGTCACAGACTGGGAAGTGAAGAAGGAAGTCATGGAGAGTCTCATTTAGGACTTTACACTTCTGCTGGATATAACAATGAAAGTTTGAAATTCAATTATTCCTTAGTAGTTGTTGTGAAAATCATTAATTTGTGTGATTAAAATGTCAATTAAGTCTCATTCTACAAAAACAAACCCTTGTCATTTGTATCTGCTGTAGAGTCATGTTTGTCCCAGTTCCTCTGAGTCGTGGTGCAGCAGGACAGATGTTACAGAAGAAGCTCATGAGGTTCATTTACTATAGTACAGTTACTATAGTAACTACTTTCTCCAAAGTAAAAGTAGATCTACCACAGTCCTGTCCACATCTGTCATGGTCCACATGACCCACCGTGACTCAGAAGAACTGGGACACACATGACACTCCATCAGATATATTTGTCATGTTTTTTTGTTTTTTTGTAAAATGAGAGTAATTAATAATTAGCTAATATTTTAATGATATAATTTCAGGATTTTCACATTTGTATTTTTACTTTTTGATTGGAAAAATATTTTTGTTTTTACTATATTTTTGAGTTTCAGAATAAGATATGACTCTTATATCCAGCAGAAGTCTGAAGTCCTGTCTAAAGCAGAATCTTCATGACTTCCTTCTTCACTTCTCGATCTGTGACTGAAGAGCAACGAAACGTCAGCTTTTTTACAGACAATAAAGAGCTCACTATTTAGCGTCATGTTACTGTCACTCATGGTGTCTGGCCTAAAGTCTAACTCTAAAGAAATTCAATTCACATGTACACTGAGAAGGTTGGAAGGGCGCCCCCTTGTGACCCTTTGTGTCCAAATACCAGGACCATAACTGGAGCCAAATTTGGCTCTTTAGAGTAGAAAGGGTTAACTTTCCTAAATAGCCCTAACGGCAAAATCACATAAAATATTATAACTCTTCAGAATGAAATCAGACATAACTCTTTGAATGAACGTAAAAAAATCATGGAAAGTATTTCCACATGATAAAATGGCTTTCTTTCAGCATTAAACAATTGTGTTAGTCCAACGTGATGCACTTGAGTAGGTTCAACGCAGAATATTAGGATTGATCGGGTGCCAGTTAGGTCCAGGCAGTTGGACGCAATTGGACACAAGGGGGCGCTCTTCCAACTTTGTCAGTGTAAACGTGATTTGACTTTCTTCAGAGTTAGACTTTAAGTCAGACACCATGAGTGACAATAATATGAGGCTAAATACAATGTGGCCTTTATTTTCAACAAAAAGCCAGAGAACATGTACTTCAGTCAGTCACAGACCGACAGGTGAAGAAGGAAGTCATGGAGATTCTGCTTTAGACAGAACTTCAAACTTCTGCTGCATATAGAAGTTCAGTCATATTATAACTCAAACATATTACATACTTAAATATGTAGTAAAATCACAAAATATATGGACAATTATTGCTACAATTACAAAAAGAGCACACCTGATCCATGCATATAAAGGTTAAAATATCCTGAAGTTAAATGATTAGAATATTATTTATTAACTAATTATTAATTACTCTCATTCTTTAAAAAAAAAAAAAAAAACACTTGTCATTTGTATCTGATGTGGAGTCATGTGTGTCCCGGTTCCTCTGAGTCACGGTGGGTCATGGTGGACCATGACAGATGTGGACAGGACTGTGGTAGATCTACTTTGACTTTGAAGAAAGTAGTTACTATAGTAACTGTTGAAGAGAAGAACGCTATGAGCTTCTTCTGTAACAGTCCTGCTGCACCACGACTCAGGAACTGGGACAGACTTTACTCTAAAGCAGATACAAGTGACAAGGTGTTTGTTTTAAGAATGAGAATAATAAAGTCATATTTAAATATATACAGAATTTTCCACACATACATCACAAAGGAATACTTGAAATTCAATCGTTCATTCTTACGTCACACAGAAGTATGAAAGTTCTGACTAAAGCAGAAGCTCCATGACTTCCTTCTTCACTTCTCAGTCTGTGACTGAAGAGCATTGAGGCCTTAGCCTTTTAGTGAAAATAAAGGGCTCACTATTTAGTGTCATGTTACTGTCACTCACGGTGTCTAACCCAAACCTAGTAAATAAGTTCAATCAACCCTAATATATGGCGTTGAACCTGTGCATCACATTGGACGAACACAATTGCTTCATGCTGAAAGAAAGCCATTTAATCATGTGGAAATACTTTCCATGATTTTTTTACATTCATTCAAAGAGTTTTTTTTGAGTGTATAGACCACTCAGATCATACTTCTTCACCCACCGTCCCTAGAAGAAACAGTGAACAGTCATCAGTAACAGAGAACACTGATGAACCAAGTCTCTACTTCCTTCCTGTTCAAGAAGGAGCATCACCAACTCTTCATCGTGGGCAGCGAGACCATACACTTTAGAAACACATTTCTCAACTCGCAAGCTATAGAAATAATCCCTGAAAGTATAGTCTTAACTCTATGGTGTCTCTGCAGTTGCTCTAGTGTGACAGGACTGTGCCTCTGTGTTCTGGTCCTGGCTCAGAGAAACAAGAAAAGTGGCCTCATGAAATAAACCTTTAGTTTAGACGATACAAGTTGAGACACTGGTGGTGAAGAGTAAATTCTGATGAGAAAATTAAGAAAATAATGTACGACCTGAGTTGTTAACTACTGATGAGAGATGATAGGCTGAGGAAGAGTGGAAAGGTGTGAAGAGGCACAAACGCAGTAAGTCAGTCTTGATTTGTAGCAACAATGTTTTATCCTGTAGAACTCAGCAAAATAAAACCTGGAAAGTGTAGTGATGTTTATTATCTTTCACAATATCTGAGAGACCACTCGGATAATTCTCCAGGATATAATATGTAACATAAAAAGGAAAAGTACCAAAAGAAACAAGTTCATACACTCGTGCAATTGAAGGTGAAGTTATAGTGTTGAATAGACGAATGTTGTTGCATGATCAACATTGCTTACTGCTGACTGAGTGATGAGGGGCTGAAGAGGAGCTGAAGAGGAGGAGCAACATGTTTGTCTTTCTTTGCATCTGTAGTGGACAGTAGCTCTTTATGCTTATGACATACTTCCTTTGACAATTATAAACAACCACTCAGATCATACTCCTTCCTTCACTGTTAATTGAAGAAACAGTGAACAGTCATCAGTAACAGAGAACAAGGATGAACCAAGTATCTACTTTCCTCATGTTCAAGAAAGAGCATCACCAACTCTTCATCGTGGGCAGCGAGACCATACACTTTAGAAACACATTTCTCAAGTCACAAACTATAGAAATGATCCCTGAAAGTATAGTCTTAACTCTCCAGTGTCTCTGCAGTTGCTCTAGTGTGACAGGACTGTGCCTCTGTGTTCTGGTCCTGGCTTAGAAAAACAAGAAAAAAAGGACTAAAAAAACAACAACTTTAGTTTAGACAATACAAGTTGAGACACTGGTGAAGAGGAAGTTCTGATGAGAAAATGAAGAAGATAATGTATTTCTTGTCTTGTTTATTTTATGTTTTCAATTCACAATATTCATAGAGAACATGTACAGTTAAGTTTTTGATCTCAGAAGAGAATTTAATCTGTATTTATTTTTATTTTTAGAGGAAATAAAATCTTTGACAGGCTTTTTGTGAAAGGTCTACAACATTGTATCTGAGAATTGTTGTGAACTGCTTTGTCAAACTGACTAATAAAGTTTTGGGATTAAGATTTTATGCTTTTTTTTAGAATATTTTCTACACTACCGCTTAAAGGTTTGCCGTCACTTAACCTCTTCAGCCCTACGGTCCCACCTGTGGGACCAAAATAAATAAAAATTTGGTCTGGGCAGTTGGACGCACTTGGACACAAGGGGGCGCCCTTCCAACCTTCTCAGTGTAAATGTGAATTGAATTTCTTCAGAGTTAGACTTTAGGTCAGACACCATGAGTGACAGTAACATGACGCTAAATAGTGAGCTCTTTATTGTCTGTAAAAAAGCTGAGGCCTTGTTGCTCTTCAGTCACAGACTGAGAAGTGAAGAAGAAAGTCATGGAGATTCTGTTTTAGACAGAACTTCAGAGTTCTGCTGGATATAAGAGTCATATCTTATTCTGAAACTCAAAAATATAGCAAAAATTTTTTTTAATAATAATAATAAATAAAATAATAATGTTTCCATTCAAAAAAAGTAAATATACAAATGTGAAAATCCTGAAATTATATCATTAAAAATATTAGTTAATTATTAATTACTCTCATTTTATAAAAAAAACAAAAAAACATGACAATTATATCTGATGGAGTGTCATGTGTGTCCCGGTTCTTCTGAGTCACGGTGAGTCATGGTGGACCATGACAGATGTGGACAGGACTGTGGTAGATCTACTTTTACTTTGGTGAAAATAGTTACTATAGTAACTGTGTTGAAGAAATGAACCTCATGAGCTTCTTCTGTAACGTCTGTCCACATCAGTCCTGCTGCACCACGACTCAGAGGAACCGGGACAAACATGACTCTACAGCAGATACAAATGACAAAGGTTTGTTTTTGTAGAATGAAAGTCATTAATTAACTGACATTTTAATCACACAAATTCAGGATTTTCACACCTATTACTAAGGAATACTTGAATTTCAAACTTTTATTGTTACATCCAGCAGAAGTGTAATGTTCTAAAGCAGAATCTCCATGACTTCCTTCTTCACTTCTCAGTCTGTGACTGAGGAGAAATGAGGCTTCAGCCTTTTTACTGAAAATAAAGGGTCACTATTTAGCGTCATGTTACTGTCACTCATGGTGTCGGACATACAGTGTAACTCTGAAGCCAATCATATCACAGAGACTCAGAGTGGGTTGGGCTCAAATGTGACCAAACGCCAAGATCCAAGCTCTGAGACAAAAATAATAAAACCCTGGGCTTAAGAGGTTAAAATGTCTTTATTTTTTAACCTCGCCTTAACAGAGTGCGTTTTCTCCAGTTCGGCTTTACCCAAATCTAAAAACTTCTCGACTGGAGAGCAACAGTGTAACGTCACTAAGACCTACAAAACAAATCCTAACTTTTTTGTCGCGTTTTCATGGGGTTTTATCTAAAAGCTTACAGCCTATATACAGGCCAGAGTGACGCTTCATTTGAAAGCCGAGGCCCACAAAACTGTCGTCACTTTTTTGACTTTTTCTTCCATCATGCTTTTGTCGCGTTTACGCTACATTTTTGTCGTGTTTTTGTCGCTTTTGTTGCATTTCTATCCTCGTTTTTGTCTCATTTTCGTTGCTATTTTGACACTTTGTTCAAGAAGCTTTTCAATTTGGGTAAAGCAGAAAATGTGCTCAGTTCAGGTGGGGGTTAAGAGGTTAAAGAAAAGCACTGAGACAACATTAAACACTAAATTAATCAGAAATACAGTCTAGACCTTGTTATTGTTGTGAATGCCTATGTGTGCAGAGGCTCCAGTGTTCTAATGGTACATTGTGTTAGCTAATCGTGATTAGAAAACCCTCGTGCAATTATGCTAGCACTGCTGAAAACTGTACTGATTAGAGAAGCTATAGAAGTGGGAGACCCCAAACCTAGTGTATATGGTAATTGTTGTTTTGTGGACCTCAATGCTGCATGTTCACTCTAATTCATTGCATTAATCATTTGCAAGTCACTTTTGTAAGAGGCCCGGCCTGTACTGTCAAATAAGAAAGAAGGCAAACCAGAGTTGTACAGTAGACTAGAATAATAATAATAAAAAAATATCTTTCAACACAACTTTGTAGACTGTAATTCTGAATAAAAAATGTGTGGATTTTCTGTTTGGAACCATTTTATAAAGTTATTCTCAAGTAGAGGATAAGATGGTGTAGCAGCTTTCATTGGCTCGTATAAGAAATACTCGACTTGGCCATTGTGACATGTTTTATTTTATTTTTGCTCTCCAGGGCCAAAACACACGAATTAAACTGGCAGATCCACATCTTTCATTCAGTTTGTGTGGATTTTCTCTTTGGGCATTTGTTTGAAAAATAGTGATTCTCCCAAATATGGTCATTGGCCCCTGTCCTCCATCATTTTGACTTCAACACATTACGGAAGAGAAGATGGTACATTTCTTTACAAATCCTGTGAACTGTGTATGTGAGTGTGTGTGTGTGTGCGTGTGTGTGTGTGTGTGTGTGTGTGTGTGTGTGTGTGTGTGTGTGTGTGTGTGTGTGTGTGTGTGCGTGTGTCTCTTTGGTTCACCACTAGATGGCAGCATTTAAGAGATAAGTTATGATTTATTGATCCCACAGTGGACAAATTCACTCGTTACAACAGCTCCTAATGAATAATTAATAATGACTTTAACCTCTTAAGCCCAGGGTTTTATTATTTTAGTCTCAGATCTTGGATCTTGGCGTTTGGTGCCCATTTGAGCCCCACCCACTTTGAGTCACTGTGATTTGATTGGCTTCAGAGTTACACTGTAGGTCAGACACCATGAGTGACAGTAACATGACGCTAAATATTGACCCTTTATTTTCAGTAAAACGGCTGATGCCTCATTGCTTTTCAGTCACAGACTGAGAAGTGAAGAAGGAAGTCATGGAGATTCTGCTTTAGAACATTACACTTCTGCTGGATGTAACAATAAAAGATTGAAATTCAAGTATTCCTTAGTAGTAGTTGTGGAAATCCTGAATTTGTGAGAGTAAATGTCAGTTAATTATTAATGACACTATTCTACAAAAAAAAAACCTTGTCAGTTGTATCTGCTGCAGAGTCATGTTTGTCCCAGTTCCTCTGAGTCGTGGTGCAGCAGGACTGATGTGAACAGATGTTACACGAGACTCATGAGGTTCATTTCTTCAACACAGTTACTATAGTAACTATTTCCACCAAAGTAAAAGTAGATCTACCACAGTCCTGTCCACATCTGTCATGGTCCACCATGACCCACCATGACTCAGAGGAACTGGGACACACATGACTCTCCATCAGATATAATGGTCATGTTTTCGTTTTTGTAAAATGAGAGTAATTAACAATTAATATTTTTAATGATATAATTTCATGATTTTCACATTTTTCCTTTTTTTGATTGGAAAAATATTTTTTTGTATCTTTTTGGTTTTTACTATATTTGTGAGCTTCAGAATAAGATATGACTCTTATATCCAGCAGAACTCTGAAGTTCTGTCTAAAGCAGAATCTCTGTGACTTCCTTATTCACTTCTCAGTCTAAATGAAGAGCAATGAGGCCTCAGCTTTTTTACAGACAATAAAGAGCTCCCTATTTAGCGTCATGTTACTGTCACTCATGGTGTCTGACCTAAAGTCTAAATCTGAAGAAAGTCAATCCACATGTACACTGAGAAGGTTGGAAGGGCGCCCCCTTGTGTCCAGTGGCGCCCAACTGCCCGGAGCATTACTGGCACCCGATCGGGTGCCGTTAGGGCTGAAGACGTTAAAGTTCAGTGCAAGCCAAACAAAAGCGCATACCGCCACCTACTGTATATTGTCCAACAACAACATAGTGTCCAAATAAAGACATTTAAGGCGGGAAAAAAAGAAAAGAAAGAAAGAGAAACATCCAAATGATCCTTCACATTTCCCTTTATTTTATCTCAACAGCTGTTTCATAAAGCTACAGTATGCAAATTAACCATGTGGCTTAAGTTTCTACTAAATTAAAACAAAAGCACAAACTACTTACTTACTTACTGAGAAGGCTCTTTAAAACCATGTGACTGTGCTGTGGTGACTCTAACATGTATTTTGTCACTTTTATAAAGTTTGGCTTGTGCAGAATCTTATTTTTTATTTTTATTTTTTATCAAATGTGCACCTGTCAATCAACAGTGGTTGCGCATGAATCACTCAAGGGTGGGGGCGAGGGGGGTGGGGAGATTGGCACAGTGGCTTATGGGATGGCACATAGCTCCTAATCGCCAGTAAGTTAGCATCAGAGGTCCCTATGCTAAAGTGGCTATGATAGTTAGCAAACAGGCCACTTCCCCTAACTCCTTACTAACTGGCAGACCAATTCGGACGCATCTTATCATGGCGGACGCTGACGCCCATCCGGTTTGGCGTAAGACCTCTTACCAATTTAGTGGTTTCGGATGCAGCATAAATCTGAAGAAAGTCAATCCACATGTACACTGAGAAGGTTGGAAGGGCACCCCCTTGTGTCCAGTGGCGCCCAACTGCCCGGAGCATTACTGGCACCCGATCGGGTGCCGTTAGGGCTGAAGACGTTAAGAGGAAAGAAAAACATAAATAAATCAAATACGGATACAGAAAATTTCAAAATCAGCAGTGAAAAAAACAACACATATATATTAACAGTTAGAGTGGAGGTGAGAGCGACAGTTACAATAACTGCAGGGGTTTGTTTTGGATGTTGATGCACATGTGGCGTCACTAGTTTTATTTAAATGTATTTTAAATAACGTTATTAAACGTATTTTTGAGTCTGATACAAAGCTCTCGATTTACCGATCGATCTACGTTCCCACCCTCACCTATGGTCATGAGATCTGGGTAATGACCGAAAGGACAAGATCGCGAATACAAGCGGCCGAAATGAGTTTCCTTCACAGGGAGGCTGGGCGCACCCTTCGAGATCGGGTGAGGAGCTCAGTTACCTGGTAGGAGCTCGGAGTAGAGTCGATGCTCCTTCACGTTAAAAGGTGCCAGCTGAGGTGGCTAGGGCAGCTGTTCCGGATGCCTCCTGGCTGCCAGGCATGTGCTATTGGGAGGAGGGCTCGTGGAAGGTCCAGGACACGCTGGTGGGACTATGTCTCCAAGCTGGCCTGGTGTCGCCTGAAAGTATAGTCTTAACTCTGCAGTGTCTCTGCAGTTGCTCTAGTGTGACAGGACTGTGCCTCTGTGTTCTAGTCCTGGCTTAGAGAAACAAGGAAAAAGGGACTAAAAAAACCCGTTTAGTTTAGACAATACAAGTTGAGACACTGGTGAAGAGGAAGTTCTGATGAGAAAATGAAGATAATGTATGACCTGAGTTGCTAACTACTGCAGAGAAGAAGCCCATTTAGGCTGAAGAGATAAGAGGCACAGACACAACAGGTTAGTCATGATTTGTATCTACTAGTGATGTTACGTTCGTATCGAGGCGTCGAAGCGTGTGTCGAGCAATAAGGGGGAGGCAGAGGCGGCGCGTGGTTCGGAGCGTGTGTTGGTGACGTACACAATGACGATTTGAACCTTCCTGAAGCACCGTACCACGTGCCTGATTCAGGAACTGGTGTGCGGGTTTGAGCATGGTTTTGAGGGCTTGGTGGTGTCCATAAAAAAAACAAAAAACATTTTTGAATAAAAATCAATAAAGACCCCTGTCTCGTCACATTACTTCAAATAACACGAGAATATTCCACTCCTAATTACAATGACACTGTGTATATGGTGCATGTGCATAATGGTAACTTAAGTTGAAGTACATTATTTTGTCCACTTGATGGAGCAGTAGAGCAGATGAACCACTCTGAAGCTTTGGTACATGTGTCGACCCACTTCGGTGACTGCTTCAAAGGCCTCATAGGGCTTCATCTCACCATCACTAGTATCTACACATTAACAAATAATAACTGTTGTGATGTTTTCTTTTTTTTAACAATATCTTAAACCCACTCAGATCATACTCCTTTCTTCACTGTTAATTGAAGAAACAGTGAACAATCATAGAGAACATGGATGAACCAAGTCTCTACTTTCTTCCTGTTCAAGAAGGAGCATCACCAACTCTTCATCGTGGGCAGCGAGACCATACACTTTAGAAACACATTTCTCAAGTCACAAACTATAGAAATTATCCCTGAAAGTATAGTCTTAACTCTGCAGTGTCTCTGCAGTGGCTCTAGTGTGACAGGAATGTGCCTCTGTGTTCTGGTCCTGGCTCAGAGAAACAAGAAAAAAGGACTAAAAAAACAACAACTTTAGTTTAAAAGGGTAAATGGTAAATGATCTCAACTTATATAGCGCTTTTCCACCTATATTAGGAACTCAAAGCGCTTTAAGGCAAGGACCCACTCACCCATTCCTACTTCAATGTACGCAGACACTAGTATATTGGTGTTAGTTTAGACAATACAAGTTGAGACACTGGTGAAGAGGAAGTTCTGATGAGAAAATGAAGAAGATAATGTATGACCTGAGTTGCTAACTGCTGCAGAGAAGAAGCCCGTTTAGGCTGATGAGATAAGAGGCACAGACACAACAGGTTAGTCATGATGGGTATCTATACATAAACAAAAATTAACTGCTGTGATGTTTTCTTTTTTTAACAATATCATATAGACCACTCAGATCATACTCCTTCACCCACCGTCTCTAGAAGAAACAGTGAACAGTCATCAATAGCAGAAAACATGGATGAACCAAGTCTCTACTTTCTTAATGTTCAGGAAGGAGCATCATCAACTCTTCATCGTGAGCAGCGAGACCATACACTTTAGAAACCCATTTCTCAAGTCTTACACTATAGAAATGATCCCTGAAAGTATAGTCTTAACTCTATGGTGTCTCTGCAGTTGCTCTAGTGTGACAGGACTGTGCCTCTGTGTTCTGGTCCTGGCTCAGAGAAACAAGAAAAGTGGACTCATGAAATAAACCTTTAGTTTAGACAAGATACAAGTTGAGACACTGGTGAAGAGGAAGTTCTGATGAGAAAATGAAGATAATGTACGACCTGAGTTGCTAACTGCTGATGAGAGATGATAGGCTGAGGAAGAGTGGAAAGGTGTGAAGAGGCACAGACGCAGTAAGTCAGTCTTGATTTGTAGCAACAATGTTTTATCCTGCAGAACTCAGCAAAATAAAACCTGGAAAGTGTGGTGATGTTTATTGTCTTTCACAATATCAGAAAGACCACTCGGATCATTCCCCAGGATATAATATGTAACATAAAAAGGAAAAGTGCCAAAGAAAACAAGTTCATACACTCCTGGAATTGAAAATGAAGTTATAGTGTTGAATAGACGAAGTGTTGTTGCATGATCAACATTGCTTACTGCTGACTGAGTGATGAGGGGCTGAAGAGGAGGAGCAACAGGTTTGTCTTTCTTTGCATCTGTAGTGGACAGTAGCTCTTTATGCTTATGACATACTTCCTTTGACAATTATAAACAACCACTCAGATCATCCCCCTACCTTCACTGTCAATGGAAGAAACAGTGAACAGTCATCAGTAACAGAACAAGGATGAACCAAGTCTCTACTTTCTTAATGTTCAAGAAGGAGCATCACAAACTCTTCATCGTGGGCAGCGAGACCATGCACTTTAAAAACACATTTCTCAAGTCTTAAACTATAGAAATGATCCCTGAAAGTATAGTCTTAACTCTGCAGTGTCTCTGCAGTTGCTCCAGTGTGACAGGACTGTGCCTCTGTGTTCTGGTCCTGGCTCAGAGAAACAAGAAAAAATGGACTCAAAAAAAAAACCTTTAGTTTAGACGATACAAGTTGAGACACTGGTGAAGAGGAAGTTCTGATGAGAAAATGAAGAAGATAATGTATTTCTTGTCAATTAGTTAATTAAGCTTTTCAGAATAAGTATTTCTTGTATTAACCTCTTAACATCCCCCGTCCCGCCCGTGGGCTCAAAATAAATAAAAATTTGGTCCGGGCAGTTGGACGCACTTGGACACTAGGGAGCACCCTTCCAACCTTCTCAGTGTACATGTGAATTGAATTTCTTTAGAGTTAGACTTTAGGTCAGACACCATGAGTGACAGTAACATGACGCTAAATAGTGAGCTCTTTATTGTCTGTAAAAAAGCTGAGGCTTCATTGCTCTTCAGTCACAGACTGAGAAGTGAAGAAGGAAGTCATGGAGATTCTGTTTGACAGAACTTCAGACTTCTGCTGGATATAAGAGTCAAATCTTATTCTGAAACTCAGAAATATAGTAAAAACATAATATATCCAACAAAAGCAAAAATCCAAATGTGAAAATCCTGAAATTATATCATTAAAAATATTAGTTAATTATTACTCTCATTTTACAAACCAAACAAAACCTGACAATTATATCTGATGGAGTGTCATGTGTGTCCCGGTTCCTCTGAGTCACGGTGGGTCATGGTGGACCATGACAGATGTGGACAGGACTGTGGTAGATCTACTTTTACTATGGAGAAAAGGTTACTATAGTAACTGCGTTGAAGAAATGAACCTCATGAGCTTCTTCTGTAACATCAGTCCTGCTGCACCACTACTCAGACGAACTGGGACAAACATGACTCTACAGCAGATACAAATGACAAAGGTTTGTTTTTGTAGAATGAGAGTCATTAATAATTAACTGACATTTTAATCACACAAATTCAGGATTTTCACATCTATTACTAAAGAATTTGAATTTGAACTTAAATTTCAAACTTTTATTGTTACATCCAGCAGAAGTGTAATGTTCTAAATGAGAATCTCCATGACTTCCTTAAAGAAATTAACTTACTTTCTTTTGTTTATTTTATGTTTTCAATTCACAATATTCATAGAGAACATGTACAGTTAAGTTTTTGATCTCAGAAGAGAATTTAATCTGTAGTTATTTGATTTTTTAGATAAAATAAAATCTTTGACAGGCTTTTTGTGAAAGGTCTACAACATTGTATCTGAGAATTGTTGTGAACTGCTTTGTCAAACTGACTAATAAAGTTTTGGGATTAAGATTTTATGCTTTTTTTTTAGAATATTTTCTACACTACCGCTTAAAGAAAAGCACTGAGACAACATTAAACACTAAATTAATCAGAAACAGTCTAGACCTTGTTATTGTTGTGAATGCCTATGTGTGCAGAGGCTCCAGTGTTCTAATGGTACATTGTGTTAGCTAATCGTGATTAGAAAACCCTTGTGCAATTATGCTAGCACTGCTGAAAACTGTACTGATTAGAGAAGGTATAGAACTGGGAGACCCCAAACCTTTGACCAGTAGTGTATATGGTCACAGACACTGCTGAAGAGGAAGTTCTGATGAGAAAATGAAGAAGATAATGTATGACCTGAGTTGCTAACTGCTGCAGAGAAGAAGCCCATTTAGGCTGATGAGATAAGAGGCACAGACACAACAGGTTAGTCATGATTTGTATCTACACATAAACAACAACAAAAATTAACTGGTGTGATGTTTTCTTTTTTTAACAATATCTTAGAGACCACTCAGATCATACTCCTTCCTTCACTGTTAATTAAAAACACAGTGAACAGTCATCAGTAACAGAGAACATGGATGAACCAAGTCTCTACTTTCTTCATGTTCAAGAAGGAGCATCACCAACTCGTCATCGTGGGCAGCGAGACCATACACTTTAGAAACACATTTCTCAAGTCACAAACTATAGAAATGATCCCTGAAAGTATAGTCTTAACTCTACAGTGTCTCTGCAGTTGCTCTAGTGTGACAGGAATGTGCCTCTGTGTTCTGGTCCTGGCTCAGAGAAACAAGAAAAGTGGCCTCATAAAATAAACCTTTAGTTTAGACGATACAAGTTGAGACACTGGTGGTGAAGAGTAAATTCTGATGAGAAAATTAAGAAAATAATGTACGACCTGAGTTGCTAACTACTGATGAGAGATGATAGGCTGAGGAAGAGTGGAAAGGTGTGAAGAGGCACAAACGCAGTAAGTCAGTCTTGATTTGTATCAACAATGTTTTATCCTGTAGAACTCAGCAAAATAAAACTTGGAAAGTGTGGTGATGTTTATTGTCTTTCACAATATCAGAAAGACCACTCGGATAATTCCACAGGATATAATATGTAACATAAAAAGGAAAAGTGCCAAAAGAAAACAAGTTCATACACTCATGGAATTGAAGATGAAGTTACAGTGTTGAATAGACGAAGGGTTGTTGCATGATCAACATTGCTTACTGCTGACTGAGTGATGAGGGGCTGAAGAGGAGGAGCAACATGTGTGTCTTTCTTTGCATCTGTAGTGGACAGTAGCTCTTTATGCTTATGACATACTTCCTTTGACAATTATAAACAACCACTCAGATAATCCTCCTTCCTTCACTGTCAATTGAAGAAACAGTGAACAGTCATCAGTAACAGAGAACAAGGATGAACCAAGTATCTACTTTCTTCATGTTCAAGAAGGAGCATCACCAACTCTTCATCGTGGGCAGCGAGACCATACACTTTAGAAACACATTTCTCAAGTCTTAAACTATAGAAATGATCCCTGAAAGTACAGTCTTAACTCTGCAGTGTTTCTGCAGTTGCTCTAGTGTGACAGGACTGTGTCTCTGTGTTCTGGTCCTGGCTCAGAGAAACAAGAAAAGTGGCCTCATAAAATAACCTTTAGTTTAGACAAGATACAAGTTTAGACACTGGTGGTGGTGAAGAGGAAATTGTGATGAGAAAATGAAGATAATGTATGACCTGAGTCGCTAACTGCTGCAGAGAAGAAGCCCATTTAGGCTGATGAGATAAGAGGCACACACACACAACAGGTTAGTTGTGATTTGTAGCTACAAATAAACAAAACAAAGTGTTGTGATGTTTCCTTTTTTTTTACAATATCTGAGAGACCACTCAGATCACACTCCTTCACTCACCGTCTCTAGAAGAAACAGTGAACAGTCATCAGTAACAGAGAACACTGATGAACCAAGTCTCTACATTCTTTATGTTCAAGAAGGAGCATCACCAACTCTTCATCGTGGGCAGCAAGACCATACACTTTAGAAACACATTTCTCAAGTCTTAAACTATAGAAATAATCCCTGAAAGTACAGTCTTAACTCTACGGCGTCTCTGCAGTTGCTCTAGTGTGACAGGAATGTGCCTCTGTGTTCTGGTCCTGGCTTAGAGAAACAAGAAAAAATGGACTAAAAAAAAACACCTTTAGTTTAGACGATACAAGTTGAGACACTGGTGAAGAGGAAGTTCTGATGAGAAAATGAAGAAGATAATGTATTTCTTGTCAATTAGTTTATTAACCTCTTCAGCCCTACGGTCCCACCTGTGGGACCAAAATAAGTGAAAATTTGGTCCGGGCAGTTGGACGCACTTGGACAGTAGGGGCGCTCTTCCAACCTTCTCAGTGTAAATGTGAATTGACTTTCTTCAGAGTTAGACTTTAGGTCAGACACCATGAGTGACAGTAACATGACGCTAAACAGTGAGCTCTTTATTGTCTGTAAAAAAGCTGAGGCCTCATTGCTCTTCAGTCACAGACTGAGAAGTGAAGAAGGAAGTCATGGAGATTCTGTTTTAGACAGAACTTCAGAGTCCTGCTGGATATAAGAGTCATATCTTATTCTGAAACTCAAAAATATAGTAAAAACAAAAATATACAAAACATATTTTTCCAATCAAAAATGTAAAATACAAATGTGAAATTTAGAAATTATATCATTAAAAGTTAGTTAATTATTAATTACTCTCATTTTACAAAAAAAAACAAAACATGACAGTTATATCTGATGGAGTGTCATGTGTGTCCCAGTTCCTCTGAGTCATGGTGGGTCATGGTGGACCATGACAGATGTGGACAGGACTGTGGTAGATCTACTTTTACTTTGGTGAAAATAGTTACTATAGTAACTGTGTTGAAGAAATGAACCTCATGAGCTTCTTCTGTAACATCTGTCCACATCAGTCCTGCTGCACCACGACTCAAACATGACTCTACAGCAGATACAAATGACAAGGGTTTGCTTTTGTAGAATGAGAGTAATTTCCCAACTATTACTAAGGAATACTTGAATTTCTATTTTTTGTTTGTTACATCCAGCAGAAGTGTAACTTTCTAAATGAGAATCTCCATGACTTCCTTCTTCACTTCTCAGTCTGTGACTGAAGAGCAATGAGGCCTCAGCCTTTTATTGAAAATAAAGGGTCACTATTCAGCGTCATGTTACTGTCACTCACGGTGTCTGACCTACAGTGTAACTCTGAAGCCAATCAAATCACAGAGACTCAGAGTGGGTTGGGCTCAAATGGGCACCAAACGCCAAGATCCAAGCTCTGAGAGAAAAATAATAAAACCCTGGGCTTAAGAGGTTAATGGTGTACAATTGTGGAATAAACTGGAAATGGAGTTGAAACGAAGTCCAAATATCAACCTGTTCAAATATAAATACAAACAAAAGACTTTTGAAATATACAGAGAACAAGAAATGTGTTGCCACTAGGAGGCGCAGTAGGATCAATTATCTATAATCAAGGAAGAGTGTTGCTGCTTGGAACGGTTGTCATTCTATTGCTCAAATTTACAAATTGAGAATTAGGGTAGGCAAGTTATGAATCTGTTGAGAGGGACCCTCCCAACGGGCTCAAAACCTTGTCTTTTAATGCACCACTCAGCATAGGAACATCATCTACAAAATCAGCTGTTAGGGCAGCTGGGTGGGGGTTTGTTGAGGGGGAGTTACTGCCCTCTTCAACTGGCCCGTTCTACACCCTGGCTTTTTAATGCACCTCATTATGCAAGGCTTACATCACACTTCACATATAACTCAATTAAACAAATATAATAATAATGATAAATAAACCCGAATTAAATTATATTAAGGATGGTAATGACAACTGGGAAGTAGCAAGATCTCAGAATATAATATCTATTAATGCACCTTTAATAATGATAATTAATGATAATTAAACTCAAATTAAATTATATTGAGGATAGTAATGACAACTGGGAAGTAGCAAGATCTCAGAGTATAATATGTATGAATGCACCTTTATAACATAAAAGTAGCACATTCTTTTGTTCTTTATTTTGCTGTTGTTTTTGTCTTATTCTTCATCATTTATTGTTACTTTGCCCTATGTTCCTTTGTTTATGATTTGCTACCTTGTAAATATTAAATGTAATGTTACTATTTTTATTTTGGGGTGGGCGCTTATAAGCCTTTGGCTTCAGCCCACTCCCTTTGAGCAGGTTAACTGCTCAAACAAATAAATAAACTAAACTAAACTAAGTGATGCTCCTTCTTGAACAGGAAGAAAGTAGAGACTTGGTTCATCCGTGTTCTCTGTTACTGATGACTGTTCACTGTTTCTTCTAGGGACGGTGGGTGAAGAAGTATGATCTGAGTGGTCTATACACTCAAAAAAAAGCTCTTTGAATGAATGTAAAAAAATCATGGAAAGTATTTCCACATGATTAAATGGCTTTCTTTCAGCATGAAGCAATTGTGTTCGTCCAATGTGATGCACAGGTTCAACGCCATATATTAGGGTTGATTGAACTTATTTACTAGGTTTGGGTTAGACACCGTGAGTGACAGTAACATGACACTAAATAGTGAGCCCTTTATTTTCACTAAAAGGCTAAGGCCTCAATGCTCTTCAGTCACAGACTGAGAAGTGAAGAAGGAAGTCATGGAGCTTCTGCTTTAGTCAGAACTTTCATACTTCTGTGTGACGTAAGAATGAACGATTGAATTTCAAGTATTCCTTTGTGATGTATGTGTGGAAAATTCTGTATATATTTAAATATGACTTTATTATTCTCATTCTTAAAACAAACACCTTGTCACTTGTATCTGCTTTAGAGTAAAGTCTGTCCCAGTTCCTGAGTCGTGGTGCAGCAGGACTGTTACAGAAGAAGCTCATAAGGTTCTTCTTTTCAACAGTTACTATAGTAACTACTTTCTTCAAAGTCAAAGTAGATCTACCACAGTCCTGTCCACATCTGTCATGGTCCACCATGACCCACCGTGACTCAGAGGAACCGGGACACACATGACTCCACATCAGATACAAATGACAAGTGTTTTTTTTTTTTTTTAAAGAATGAGAGTAATTAATAATTAGTTAATAAATAATATTCTAATCATATAACTTCAGGATATTTTAACCTTTATATGCATGGATCAGGTGTGCTCTTTTTGTAATTGTAGCAATAATTGTCCATATATTTTGTGATTTTACTACATATTTAAGTATGTAATATGTTTGAGTTATAATATGACTGAAATTCTATATGCAGCAGAAGTTTGAAGTTCTGTCTAAAGCAGAAGCTCCATGACTTCCTTCTTCACCTGTCGGTCTGTGACTGATTGAAGTACATGTTCTCTGGCTTTTGTTGAAAATAAAGGCCACATTGTATTTAGCCTCATATTATTGTCACTCATGGTGTCTGACTTAAAGTCTAACTCTGAAGAAAGTCAAATCACGTTTACACTGACAAAGTTGGAAGAGCGCCCCCTTGTGTCCAATTGCGTCCAACTGCCTGGACCTAACTGGCACCCGATCAATCCTAATATTCTGCGTTGAACCTACTCAAGTGCATCACGTTGGACTAACACAATTGTTTAATGCTGAAAGAAAGCCATTTTATCATGTGGAAATACTTTCCATGATTTTTTTACGTTCATTCAAAGAGTTATGTCTGATTTCATTCTGAAGAGTTATAATATTTTTATGTGATTTTGCCGTTAGGGCTATTTAGGAAAGTTAACCAAAAGTTTGTCCAAAAGTGTATTCTTTTCAGCTCTTGGCTACAGTGGAAAAGCACTGGCCCAAGGGGGTGGGAGAAAGAACAAAGAAACCCTCCCCCCAGGAAAAAAGGAAAACGTGTGGAAGAGAATGAACTCATAAAATGGCCGCGAAGGGCGGAGCCAAATGTCACATGACGGATCGGAAGCCAATGGAACAACGACACGTAGTTTAGGCTCAAATGATATTGCATGATGGGAAAATGTGACGTAAGCTCTAACTCCTCCCAGAGAGAGACAGTTTTTCCTTTGTGAACGGGGAAAACTCAGATGGGCTGTTAGGGACTCTTTGAGGGGAGGTGGAGCGCTCTGCTTTAGGTGATTTGTATTAGGGAAAATAAAGTTTCGTGACTTTAAGCTTCCGAATCCTGGTCATCTATTCCGGTATGTCATTATTAGCTGTTAGAGTAGTGTTGACGGAAAAAGCTAAACTTCTTCGCCAGTTTTGAACACGCGGTTGTCCCGGAGTAAGGTAATTAGCATAGGAACAAAGACACGCACTGGTACTGATATTGATTTGCTCTTTAAAGGTATTCGAGGACAACATAAGAGAAATAATAATTTCTTCAATTCATCCCATCATGATTTAATCATGTTCATCTTGGAAACGTGAAATTATTGCTTCCATAATACATGTTACAATTTAGTTAATGTAACAGCCCCCTAGTTTACTTATTTTGAGTGTATGATATTGTTAAAAAAAGAAAACATCACAACAGTTAATTTTTGTTTATGTGTAGATACAAATCATGACTAACCTGTTGTGTCTGTGCCTCTTATCTCATCAGCCTAAACGGGCTTCTTCTCTGCAGCAGTTAGCAACTCAGGTCATACATTATCTTCTTCGTTTCCTCATAAAAACTTCCTCTTCACCAGTGTCTCAACTTGTATTGTCTAAACTAACACCAATATACTAGTGTCTGCGTACATTGAAGTAGGAATGGGTGAGTGGGTCCTTGCCTTAAAGCGCTTTGAGTTCCTAATATAGGTGGAAAAGCGCTATATAAGTTGAGATCATTTACCATTTACCCTTTTAAACTAAAGTTGTTTTTTTAGTCCTTTTTTCTTGTTTCTCTGAGCCAGGACCAGAACACAGAGGCACATTCCTGTCACACTAGAGCAACTGCAGAGACACTGCAGAGTTAATGTTCAAGAAGGAGCATCACAAACTCTTCATTGTGGGCAGCGAGACCATGCACTTTAAAAACACATTTCTCAAGTCACAAACTATAGAAATGATCCCTGAAAGTATAGTCTTAACTCTGCAGTGTCTCTGCAGTTGCTCCAGTGTGACAGGACTGTGCCTCTGTGTTCTGGTCCTGGCTCAGAGAAACAAGAAAAAATGGACTCAAAAAAAAAAACCTTTAGTTTAGACGATACAAGTTGAGACACTGGTGAAGAGGAAGTTCTGATGAGAAAATGAAGAAGATAATGTATTTCTTGTCAATTAGTTTATTAACCTCTTCAGCCCTACGGTCCCACCTGTGGGACCAAAATAAGTAAAAATTCGGTCCGGGCAGTTGGACGCACTTGGACACAAGGGGGCGCTCTTCCAACCTTCTCAGTGTAAATGTGAATTGAATTTCTTCAGAGTTAGACTTTAGGTCAGACACCATGAGTGACAGTAACATCATGCTAAATAGTGAGCTCTTTATTGTCTGTAAAAAAGCTGAGGCCTCGTTGCTCTTCAGTCACAGACTGAGAAGTGAAGAAGGAAGTCATGGAGATTCTGTTTTAGACAGAACTTCAGAGTTCTGCTGGATATAAGAGTCATATCTTATTCTGAAACTCAAAAATATAGTAAAAACAAAAAATATACAAAAAATATTTTTCCAATCAAAAATGTAAAAATACAAATGTGAAAATCCTGAAATTATATCATTAAAATATTAGTTAATTATTAATTACTCTCATTTTACAAAAAAAACAAAAGCCTGACAATTATATCTGATGGAGTGTCATGTGTGTCCCAGTTCCTCTGAGTCATGGTGGGTCATGGTGGACCATGACAGATGTGGACAGGACTGTGGTAGATGTAGTTTTACTTTGGTGAAAATAGTTACTATAGTAACTGTGTTGAAGAAATGAACCTCATGAGCTTCTTCTGTAACATCTGTCCACATCAGTCCTGCTGCACCACAACTCAAACATGACTCTACAGCAGATACAAATGACAAGGGTTGATTTGTAGAATGAGAGTAATTTCTCAACTATTACTAAGGAATACTTGAATTTCTATCTTTTGTTTGTTACATCCAGCAGAAGTGTAATGTTCTAAATGAGAATCTCCATGACTTCCTTCTTCACTTCTCAGTCTGTGACTGAAGAGCAATGAGGCTTCAGCCTTTCTATTGAAAATAAAGGGTCACTATTTAGCGTCATGTTTCTGTCACTCATGGTGTCTGATCTACAGTGTAACTCTGAAGCCAATCAAATCACAGTGACTCAGAGTGGGTTGGGCTCAAATGGGCACCAAACGCCAAGATCTAAGCTCTGAGACTAAAATAATAAAACCCTGGGCTTAAGAGGTTAAGCTTTTCAGAATAAGTATTTCTTGTATTAACCTCTTAACATCCCCCGTCCCGCCCGTGGGCTCAAAATAAATAAAAATTTGGTCCGGGCAGTTGGACGCACTTGGACACTAGGGAGCGCCCTTCCAACCTTCTCAGTGTACATGTGAATTGAATTTCTTTAGAGTTAGACTTTAGGTCAGACACCATGAGTGACAGTAACATGACGCTAAACAGTGAGCTCTTTATTGTCTGTAAAAAAGCTGAGGCTTCATTGCTCTTCAGTCACAGACTGAGAAGTGAAGAAGGAAGTCATGGAGATTCTGTTTTAGACAGAACTTCAGAGTTCTGCTGGATATAAGAGTCAAATCTTATTCTGAAACTCAGAAATATAGTAAAAACATAACATATCCAACAAAAGTATTTCTGATCAAAAAAAGTAAAAATCCAAATGTGAAAATCCTGAAATTATATCATTAAAAATTTTAGTTAATTATTAATTACTCTCATTTTACAAACCAAACAAAACCTGACAATTATATCTGATGGAGTGTCATGTGTGTCCCAGTTCCTCTGAGTCACGGTGGGTCATGGTGGACCATGACAGATGTGGACAGGACTGTGGTAGATCTACTTTTACTTTGGAGAAACGGTTACTATAGTAACTGCGTTGAAGAAATGAACCTCATGAGCTTCTTCTGTAACATCAGTCCTGCTGCACCACTACTCAGACGAACTGGGACAAACATGACTCTACAGCAGATACAAATGACAAAGGTTTGTTTTTGTAGAATGAGAGTCATTAATAATTAACTGACATTTTAATCACACAAATTCAGGATTTTCACATCTATTACTAAAGAATTTGAATTTGAACTTAAATTTCAAACTTTTATTGTTACATCCAGCAGAAGTGTAATGTTCTAAATGAGAATCTCCATGACTTCCTTAAAGAAATTAACTTACTTTCTTTTCATCAAATCTTTATTGCAGACACGAGGTCCAGTTAAGAAAACAGAAAACAAAACAAACACAACAAACTAAACAATAACACACAACAGTTTAGAGCAGACAACTGTACCAGTGTCGCCACAGTTCAGACTGGTAGCGTGTGGCACTGACTCTGCAATTGGTCAAGCTCATGATAATCATATTGTCACAGACGTTGAGCCGACAAATAAATCTGTACATTAAGTTCCTTAAAACAGCATGAAATGTTCTAATGCCAGCAGAAACAAATAAGTGGCTGGCACTTTCCCATCGAGGTTTTTTCAGCAAAATTCTTAGACAGTCATTATATGCCACGTTAAGTTTTCGTATGCTCGAACGTTTATAGTTCGAGCATACGAACTGTTTGTTTACTTTATGTTTTCAATTCACAATATTCATAGAGAACATGTACAGTTAAGTTTTTGATCTCAGAAGAGAATTTAATCTGTAGTTATTTGATTTTTTAGATACAATAAAATCTTTGACAGGCTTTTTGTGAAAGGTCTACAACATTGTATCTGAGAATTGTTGTGAACTGCTTTGTCAAACTGACTAATAAAGTTTTGGGATTAAGATTTTATGCTTTTTTTTAGAATATTTTCTACACTACCGCTTAAAGGTTTGCCGTCACTTAAAATGTCTTTATTTTTTAACCTCGCCTTAACCGAGTGCGTTTTCTCCAGTTCAGCTTTACCCAAATCTAAAAGCTTCTCGACTGGAGAGCAACAGTGTAACGTCACTAAGACCTACAAAACAAATCCTAACTTTTTTGTCGCGTTTTCATGGGGTTTTATCTAAAAGCTTACAGCCTATATACAGACCAGAGTGATGCTTCATTTGAAAGCCGAGGCCTACAAAACTGTCGTCACTTTTTTGACTTTTTCTTCCATCATGCTTTTGTCGCGTTTACGCTACATTTTTGTCGTGTTTTTGTCGCTTTTGTTGCATTTCTATCCTCGTTTTTGTCTCATTTTCGTTGCTATTTTGACACTTTGTACAAGAAGCTTTTCAATTTGGGTAAAGCAGAAAATGTGCTCAGTTCAGGTGGGGGTTAAGAGGTTAAAGAAAAGCACTGAGACAACATTAAACACTAAATTAATCAGAAACAGTCTAGACCTTGTTATTGTTGTGAATGCCTATGTGTGCAGAGGCTCCAGTGTTCTAATGGTACATTGTGTTAGCTAATCGTGATTAGAAAACCCTCGTGCAATTATGCTAGCACTGCTGAAAACTGTACTGATTAGAGAAGGTATAGAACTGGGAGACCCCAAACTTTTGACCAGTAGTGTATATGGTCACAGACACTGCTGAAGAGGAAGTTCTGATGAGAAAATGAAGAAGATAATGTATGACCTGAGTTGCTAACTGCTGCAGAGAAGAAGCCCATTTAGGCTGATGAGATAAGAGGCACAGACACAACAGGTTAGTCATGATTTGTATCTACACATAAACAACAACAAAAATTAACTGGTGTGATGTTTTCTTTTTTTAACAATATCTTAGAGACCACTCAGATCATACTCCTTCCTTCACTGTTAATTAAAAACACAGTGAACAGTCATCAGTAACAGAGAACATGGATGAACCAAGTCTCTACTTTCTTCATGTTCAAGAAGGAGCATCACCAACTCTTCATCGTGGGCAGCGAGACCATACACTTTAGAAACACAATTCTCAAATCTTAAACTATAGAAATGATCCCTGAAAGTATAGTCTTAACTCTACAGTGTCTCTGCAGTTGCTCTAGTGTGACAGGACTGTGCCTCTGTGTTCTGGTCCTGGCTCAGAGAAACAAGAAAAGTGGCCTCATAAAATAAACCTTTAGTTTAGACGATACAAGTTGAGACACTGGTGGTGAAGAGTAAATTCTGATGAGAAAAGTAAGAAAATAATGTACGACCTGAGTTGCTAACTACTGATGAGAGATGATAGGCTGAGGAAGAGTGGAAAGGTGTGAAGAGGCACAGACGCAGTAAGTCAGTCTTGATTTGTATCAACAATGTTTTATCCTGCAGAACTCAGCAAAATAAAACCTGGAAAGTGTGGTGATGTTTATTGTGTTTCACAATATCTGAGAGACCACTCGGATAATTCCACAGGATATAATATGTAACATAAAAAGGAAAAGTGCCAAAAGAAAACAAGTTCATACACTCATGGAATTGAAGATGAAGTTACAGTGTTGAATAGTCGAAGTGTTGTTGCATGATCAACATTGCTTACTGCTGACTGAGTGATGAGGGGCTGAAGAGGAGGAGCAACATGTGTGTCTTTCTTTGCATCTGTAGTGGACAGTAGCTCTTTATGCTTATGACATACTTCCTTTGACAATTATAAACAACCACTCAGATCATACTCCTTCCTTCACTGTCAATTGAAGAAACAGTGAACAGTCATCAGTAACAGAGAACAAGGATGAACCAAGTATCTACTTTCTTCATGTTCAAGAAGGAGCATCACCAACTCTTCATCGTGGGCAGCGAGACCATACACTTTAGAAACACATTTCTCAAGTCTTAAACTATAGAAATGATCCCTGAAAGTACAGTCTTAACTCTGCAGTGTTTCTGCAGTTGCTCTAGTGTGACAGGACTGTGTCTCTGTGTTCTGGTCCTGGCTCAGAGAAACAAGAAAAATGGACTAAAAAAAAAAACCTTTAGTTTAGACAATACAAGTTGAGACACTGGTGAAGAGGAAGTTCTGATGAGAAAATGAAGATAATGTATGACCTGAGTTGCTAACTGCTGCAGAGAAGAAGCCCATTTAGACTGATGAGATAAGAGGCACAGACACAAGGGGTTAGTTGTGATTTTTATCTACAAACAAACAAAAACAAGAAGGTGTTTTCGTGGTTTCTTTTTTTTCACATTATATGAGAGACCACTCAGATCATACTCCTTCCTTCACTGTTAATTGAAGAAACAGTGAACAGTCATCAGTAACAGAAAACATGGATGAACCAAGTCTCTACGTTCTTCCTGTTCAAGAAGGAGCATCATCAACTCTTCATCGTGGGCAGCGAGACCATACACTTTAGAAACACATTTCTCAAGTCTTAAACTACAGAAATGATCCCTGAAAGTATAGTCTTAACTCTGCAGTGTCTCTGCAGTGGCTCTAGTGTGACAGGACTGTGCCTCTGTGTTCTGGTCCTGGCTCAGAGAAACAAGAAAAAAGGACTAAAAAAACAACTTTAGTTTAAAAGGGTAAATGGTAAATGATCTCAACTTATATAGCGCTTTTCCACCTATATTAGGAACTCAAAGCGCTTTAACCTGTTAAAGCGCTGAAATAATTGTTTTAGTCTCAGAGCTTGGATCTTGGCGTTTGGTCACATTTGGGCCCAACCCACTCTGAGTCACTGTGATTTGATTGGCTTCAGAGTTACACTGTAGGTCTGACACCGTGAGTGACAGTAACATGACGGTAAATAGTGACCCTTTATTTTCAGTAAAAAGGCTGAAGCCTCATTGCTCTTCAGTCACAGACTGAGAAGTGAAGAAGGAAGTCATGGACATTACACTTCTGCTGGATGTAACAATTAAAGTTTGAAATTTAAGTATTCCTTAGTAATAGGTGTGAAAATCCTGAATTTCTGTGATTAAAATGTCAGTTATTAATGACTCTAATTCTACAAAAACAAACCTTGGTCATTTGTATCTGCTGTAGAGTCATGTTTGTCCCACTTCATCTGAGTCGTGGTGCAGCAGGACTGATGTTACAGAAGAAGCTCATGAGGTTCATTTCTCCAAAGTAAAAGTAGATCTACCACAGTCCTGTCCACCATGACCCACCGTGACTCAGAAGAACCGGGACACACATGACACTCCATCAGATATAATTGTCATGTTTTGTTTTTTTTGTAAAATGAGAGTAATTAATAATTAATATTTTTAATGATGTAATTTCAGGATTTTCACATTTGTATATTTATCTTTTTGAATGGAAATATTATTTTTTGTATATTATTTTGTTTTTACTATATTTTTGAGTTTCAGAATAAGATATGACTCTTATATCCAGCAGAAGTCTGAAGGAAACAGAACATCCATGACTTTCTTCTTCACTTCTCAGTCTGTGAATGAAGAGCAATGAAGCCTCAGCTTTTTTTTACAGATAATAAAGAGCTCACTATTTAGCATGATGTTACTGTCACTCACGGTGTCTGACCTAAAGTCTAACTCTGAAGAAATTCAATTCACATGTACACTGAGAAGGTTGGAAGGGCGCTCCCTAGTGTCCAAGTGCGTCCAACTGCCCGGACTAACTTTTTATTTATTTTGAGCCCACGGGCGGGACGGGGGATGTTAAGAGGTTAAGGAAACAAAAGTACAATAATAAAGACGACACAAGTAAACAAGAGGCGACACAGACATATTTGTTGATTTCCTCCATCAGTGACAGAAACAGAAACAGCATTTGATTCATATAGTCATGTAAAATGATACTGTATGTGGAATACATATAATTATCTACTGTACATTCATAGTTGTTACATGTTACAATTTGAAGTCAAATTTCACACAACAGCTGTGTGCAAGTCTGTGCTGCAACTGGATCACGTTGTAAAGGTAGTAATAAAACTGGGAACGGTTTCGGAAAGGCTGCATTTCTGCTCAGTGTCAGCACTTCCTGTGAGCGAGGATTTCAATTGTTGCCAATCACAAAGAGTGACAAAATTAAAATGGGTTTAAAACGGAGTGTGAAGACAACATGAAAAAGGGACCTCAGTGATGGTTTGTCTGTGAGGATCTGTAAAGAAAATTATATTCACCCAGCGATGTCTGAAATGTCAATATCTAGCCAAGTCAGACCTGCAGTCTGGCCACGAACACAAGGTGGCGCTGCCCACCGCAAGTTCCTGCATAAGGTGTATACATTTAGTTCACCTGGGGCCTTTCCGAAACCGTTCCCTCCTCCCTTCCCCTACACCCCTCCACTCAGGCCTCAGTGAGGGCACCTTCAGAGGTTCACTCATCAGAGAAATTCAAGCTGTGACTTTCAGACACAGTCTCCCCCACGGACTGCACAGCCCATAATGTTGCAAAAATCACAAGTTCCAGTGATCATACTTTTAAATGGAAAAAAAAGTTCCCTTATGAGTTTACAAAGTAATTCAGATTTAAATGTGTCATATTTACATGATATAATTTAGCTTCTTCAAACTCACAAGGGAGAACTTTTCCTCTCCCAATAAAATCATATGAAGTCTCACTGTCTTTTTCTTTGTCATTAATAAATGTCTATGTGATGATAAAGTTGTTTAAATGATCACTTAGATGCTCCTAAATAAACACAGAACTGAGGTTGTTTGGTGCGTGTTGCTCGTGGGACTGCTCTCAGGTGTAACACACACCTGTTAAGTCGGCATCAATGCTGACTCACTGAGAAGGAGCTTTTCACCCACTTCCCCTCACTGAGTGCTCCGTTTCGGACAGAACTCCACTGCACGCTCAAACTGAGTGTAAGGGGGTAAGGGGAGGGAGGAGGGAGCGATATCGGAAAGGCCCTGCTGTTCTGGGCTGCTGGTCCTTGAGGCCATTGTGTTTCTCCTGTGACTTTGTTTTGAGACCTGTGTTTCATATTTGAAGTTAAATACTATTTGTTATCCTTTGTCTAAATTTACTTTTTACATTCCTTTTGTTCAATTTCAATTTTATTTAACAACTGTTTTTGTTGCTTTTTTTTTTTTACACCTGTCGAGTTGTAACTCTGTGGAGGTCATTTACCAAACGTTTGCTCATGTGCAAAGTGATTAGCAAAGCAAAAGTGGATCGGTAGCAAAGTCATTTATGCATTTGTTACTCACGCAACTTTGTCTTATTTACATCTCAGATTTGTGGATATAATACTGTATTACAGGTAAGATCAAACGGTAACTAAATGCAATATGCCAACAGAATAGCATATTTTATTCTACAGCTTACACATGCTACGTAGCACCTGCCTTGATAAATGACCCCCTGCAGATTTTTTATGAATGTTTTGGTAGTAGCTTTTCTCCACAACACAAACTTGTTTTCATGAAATAAAGCGGCGTACACTGAAAAGTAGGATGTCTGTCTTTATGGACATTGAACTACAATAAGACAGTTATGCTCTTTAGTATTAGTACATCAATACTGTAACATATGTTTTATTCTTACATAAAGGGCAGCTTGTGAGTCTATGCCACCACTTTTTTAAACCTATAATGTAAACAGTGTCTTGTTATTAAACAACTTCCTACGATGCAAATAATGTCAATGACACATTTTGATGACTGAAAGACAAGCGGTCCACTCACTTTGCTAAAAATAATATTTATTTAGAGAAAACATCTTGGCATTATACATATACGTTCTTACTGCAAAAGATTTTTATTCAACAACTCAACTTTACATTTCCATTAAATTAAAGACAAAGAACAAAACTAAAATAGACTAAATAAGAACAATTTAAAAAAGCATTTGTCTTACAGTATTATGGCATTAGCAGATCGCAAAGATTACAATTATGCAGGGTTTCCGTGAGGTATTAAAAAGCATTAAACTAGACAAATTTATTAGAAAAATATGACATTGCTCAACAATAGGTTCACCGAAAACAAGTAAATGATGGACTAAAACATACTCAATCTTTTCTCCGTTTGCAAATCTTCAGAAATTAAATATATACAGATTTTTTTTCTGCATTTGTGGCATTGAAATATAGTATTTGGGCATTAAAATGGACTTGCTCCTGCCAGTATAAACCCTGTTATGTACAGTATGTATCCAAAATATTCGGTTTCAATGGAGCCTTATTATGTACAAACTGCTCAGTATCTTTCACAAAGTCCTGCAAATAATATGTATAGCACAGATGTTTTACTATACCTCAAAAAACACTCCCCATTGCATTAGTACTTTGTGTTAACGTTGCAGTACAGGGGTTCCTCAGATGGTGCTGCTTGGATGGTGCATGTGTCTGCTCTCTTATTGAACACAGTGCTGTATTGACAGTGAGAGGAGCTGGGTTTGGGCTCAGAGGTGTTGCCACTTTTCCCAAAATCAACGGTCATGTAGTGAAGTGACTCCTTACAGGGATCGGCTGTGGCGTAGACCGTGGTCACTGCCTTCCTTGCGCTTGGCAACTGTATCTCCTCATAGACGTAATCCTCCTTTAGACCAAATCCAAAGAATTTAACTTTATTGTTATTATTATTCATGAACGGACCAAGTTGTACAAACCTGTCTGTTATTCTGTGGTGGAGCGTCATTTCTTCTTTTGCCTGAAGAAATTCACAATAAGAAAACAGTAAATACATTGAAAAGGTTTGACATGTAGTGAGTACAGCACAGTCCAAAACAACAGTTTGGCCTTAAAGGTTCATTATGCAACTCTTATGTGGAAAAAAAAAGTTTATATTTGAGTGTGTTTCACTCTGTAGTGACCCAGCGACTGTATTTGTGGTCAGCATGACGCCTTTACTTTCCATCACGGTGGTCTCTAGGACGCTTCAGGATCAACTGTTTGGAAGGTTTTCACTGCTGATGGACTCTCTCACCAAAACCTACAAAACAAATGATCCTGGAGCGTTGTAGAGACCACCGTGATCGAAAGTAAAGGCGCCATGCAGACTGCTCATACAGCCACTTGGTCACTACAAGGTCATATAGGCACAAATATCCACTTTTTTTTTCACATAAAAGTTGCATAATGCACCTTTAAACTGAACCCTCAAAGTGACGCACTGAGTGTCAACAGCACCTCTTCTCACTCCTTTTCAAATATGTAAAAGAAAGAGAAGAAAGTGTCTGCATTCATGTGACACAATGCTATGAAGGTGGGAAAAGCAGGCAGGACCTAGACAAGGGGGAAGAAAACCTCTCATGGGAATTACAATAGTTCACCATTTTTAGACTATTAACATATTTATCGCACGAATATAAAGTCAAGCCAAAATCGGGTCAATATGGATGTTTTTCTCACAGCAAATTGTTCAGTAGAAGCGAAAGAAGGCAGTCGTATCTAATGTTAGCATATGTAGCATGAAGCTAACGTTAACTTCCTGGTTAGCGTTGTCTCTTTTTTAAGTATTTATGAGCTGTTGAAGCACTTTGCTCCTCCCCACGTCTCTGTATCTTTATTTAATTGAAAAATATATGAATAATTCAGCAATTGGGAAAGGAATGGTGGAGTGATGTGAGAAAGTTCTGTTTTCTCCTCACTTTGTTTTCCCCCTCTGGCTGTTTTCAACATGAGTCATGACCGTATATGGGCAATTCCAAACATGCCGTCTGTATCTACTGTATATTGAGTAAGCCGTCGCTTCGTGTTGTTTTGTGTGTTTGCATATTTAAAACAAAATGAATACAAATCCTACCAACTGTTGGAAAACAAACCTTTTTTAATAAGGATGATGACGACCAATACCAGCACCAGCACCAGCACCAGCACAGCCACGCAAACACACAGGGTGATGATGGAGAGAACAGAAGGAGGTTTCTCTGCAAAAAGTCCTGATCAGTTTGGATCACTTCATTTTAGAGCCTAAGGGTTCACAAACTTTACAGGTCGCGACTCCCAAAATAGCGACGTGAACAACTGGAGACTCCACAGTAAAATGTAACTGTTACATTCGTCTGCACTCGTTTCAAGGATTCTATTTAATCTAATTTATTTGACCTTATGATTTAATGGATGTAAATATACTTTAAATTACAAACACAATTTGATTACTTTTGAAATGCATTCGCTCAAATAATCTCACATCCTCGCGTCGCCCCTGGGAGTCACGACCCACACGCTGTGAAGCCCTGGCCTCTGTAGGATGCTTTGTAATGTGAGCTGTGTCCTAAGTCGTGCTCTGTCTGTAAACAAGTTCTTACCAGGAGGCAGGTTGGCCGGCTCCGGATCATCTGAGGAGAAAGGTTTAGAAAAAGAAGTTCAAGTTTGAGACACTTTCAGAAGGTTTTAGCCAATAACGGTTCTACTTTAACAAAATGTTGATTTGTTTACCTCATGTTAGCGAATAAATAAATGATCCAGCCGCCAAAAAGCAAAAATGGATCAAAAGGTAAACCAATCAGTGGCGTGCACAGACAAGTTGCAGCCCCCCCTCCTCCAGACGGCCATTATTTGTTAACAATTTAGACTTGTCTCCAGTATGGCGTCGGTCAGTCGGCGTGTGTGACGTTATGTGAAGTTAACTGATAGAAGTAACACCACTCACCTACAGTCAGCTCCAGTCGACAGAAGATCTCGAGTCCATGTTCTGTGTCATTCCCACTTCCAAACCAGTAAGTTCCTTCATCCTCTGCTTTTATGTCGAATATTGTTACATTGATCCTGTTTTCCGAGTCTTCAAACCTAAACTTCCCAGTGTTTGGATTTGGCATTGAACTGGTCACTAAATAGTCGCAGGTTTGTGGATCTTCCCCTTTACAAAAGAATTTATCCTCTTTGTCTTCCTTTGGATAATCACATGAAAGTTCGATGTCTTCTCCAATATATCCATACTCCTGATGATCAGAAAAGTCTAGAAAGAATGAAAACCATTATGTTTTGCCTGTATTTTTTTCTTTGATTGTATTTAGTAGCATCTTCTCTGGTTTAAGCACTTTTCTTTAGCAGCAACAACAGTAGCCTTTATGAGAAGAACGTTTGTGTGGCACTTACCGGAGCGAACAGTGATGTTGATTTTTCTGTACGACCGATAATAGAGATGCTTACGCTCTGCACACCAGTAAATGCCCTGGTCTGCTGCAGTGATGTTGGTTATTGTCACATTTAGACCTTGTTTTCCCTTGACATCGAGAACTTTCCGTGTGGGTTTAATAACGAGACGTCTTTACAATCAAAATCACCAGTTTCTTTGCATAAATGCACCTCTCCATATTTGTAACTGGAGTCGGGGCGACCACATTCAATAGTAGCCTGGGCTTTGTTGTGGACAGTGCGGTTTTTATCAGGGTTTGTGCAATTCACTGGAAGCAAAAGTTGAATATTACAATTTTGCTGAACCTACATTATTATTCAAACAAAGCTATTTCTCTTACCGATTTTAAGTTCTATTCTGTCTGGAGTCAGACAGAGGGTTCCACTGTCTTCTTGCTGAAGATTTTTCACCACAACAGTGTTATTGATGATTCTGGTTCTGTTCATTGGGAGGCTATTGTTGTCCGGGCTTTCACAGGTGAAGTTGACCCATCCTCCTTGAAATCCAACCCCTGGCTCTGCCCGCACTGTGAATAGAAAACACACAGGTAATTTACTAGTTACTATTGCTCTAGTGTTGGTCTCGTATTGGGAATGTTGTTGTGAAGTTACATAAACTCACAAGAACATAAAACATGTAAAAGTTGCTCAATCAATTCAACAGATGTCAGTCCCCTCTTCAGAGTATTTTCTTTGTAACTCAGAGGAAGTTATCTTCTATGACAGAGCCCTTTGCAACTTAAAGGGATACTTCGGGATTTTTGACATAGGGCCTCATTTCCTAGTTATCCCGAGTGTTGTTGATGTCTGGAGATATTTTTTTCTTAAATTCATGCAGTTCTTATATTTGAAGAGTCTAGTTGCGCTAGCCTAGAGCAAGGCTAAAGCAGTTCTATGGTATCAGTTAGCCCGCATTAAAAAACAGTCTGGCGCACTCCACAGTGCACCTGAGGTAAATCACTTATAACACCAGACTAACCATATAAATGTCTGTGTCGATAGAATAATTTTAACCATTTTGCGTTTAAAATAACTTCATGGCAGCTTCGTGGCTGTAAGCTAACGCAGCGGCGGAGTGATCTGCGAGAAAATAGTCCCTCAAAATGCGATAATTCATGTGATACAAGGTCAGTTTTATTTAAAAAATTATTCTATTAACACAGACATTTATATGGTTAGTCTGGTGTTATAAGTGATTTACCTCAGGTGCACTGTGGAGTGGGTCAGACTGTTTTTTAATGCAGGCTAACTGATACCATAGACATGCTTTAGCCTTGCTCTAGGCTAGCGCAACTAGACTCTTCAAATATAAGAACTGCATGAATTTAAGAAAAAATATCTCCAGACATCAACAACACTCTGGATAACTAGGAAATGAGGCCCTATGTCAAAATCCCGAAGTATCCCTTTAACAAACTGTCCCGGACTTTATATCAATAATATCATCCGTCTTTTTTGCACATTTGAAAGTGTTTTATCGTCTGATTCGATGATAAAGATGGTGATGGTCATAGTGCGCATGGGATAAGGTACATTTGTATCTGCGTCACATTTGATTTGAATTTCAATTAAAATACAGCTTCCATTTTGACGTCTGTTTGTTATAATTTTCACAACTGCTTCATTTGAGAGGACAACAACTGTGACTGAAACATCGTGGGAGCAATGACAGTATTTCTGCCGAATCATAGTCAAAATATGAATTATTATTGTTACAAGACAGACCATGAAAATGTTAACTTTAAACGCTGTGGTTACACTATGGTAATACGTATAAAATAGCATTTTTACCTTTAGCCTCTGAAAAAGCAAGAAGAAGAAAGATGATCATGTTGGCGTGTGTCTTCACCTCGTTCATGATAGAAATGTTTGTTTGCTTCTGTCACTTTTCCTCTATATAGATCGAATCATATCTTTTGCTCTTTTTCCGTTTGTGGTTAAAACACTCACGCATGTTCACTCTGCCTTATCTCACACTATACTTTTAAAAACATTAATTCAGCTTCAACATGACTCATGCTGAATCTCACCTGTGTGTGAGTGAGGGAGTGAATTAACATGGCTTTTGCAGGCTGGTGTCAGGGTTAATGTGAATGAATAAATAACTGTGTAGAGATTTAGTGATAAACCCTTTGTGCATCGAATCAGCTGCAAACTTGGCTTGTGAACTATGTCTAATTTTCCTTGTCAAATATAAAAATAAAAATCAGCATTGAAAATACTTTTATTAAATGTTAATGTAACAAATGCAGGATCTTGCAAAAATACAGACATATGCAGTAAGATGTGCAGCACTGGGCACTACTTTAACCAAGGAAAATGGCAGAAAGCTACTTATTTATTTACTTTTATTTCATTTCATTCATTCGTTTATTTGAATAGGACAATGCATATGAATCAGGGCTGTAAATATGCTGGATTTAGCTCAGAGCTCATTTCCATCCACAGTCCCATGGGGTAAAAACATACCACCAACACAGAACATACATGAGCACAAAACACAGCACACATGACACTACAACATACAAAAAACTAAATTACTCAAATTAACGGTGCCTTTTCACACATACCAAATATGGTCCCTTGTTTTAAGTGGGACAATGTACATTAATAAACATTAAGACGGTATAAATGTACCCGAGTTAGTCCCACCACCAGATCTCATAAAACATCATAGTGTTAAAAAGTATTAAGAGGGACTTAAATGTTTAAAAAGCATGAAATTAGATTCAAACTGGCATCAAATCTAAATTTATTGGAAAATTATGACATTGCTCAACAATTTTTACTGTGTAAGTTCACAGGAAACAACTAAATGATGTGGTTTTGACTGAAATTGACCACATTCTCTTTCCTCCATTTGCAAATCTTAAGACATTAAATACTTACAGATTTTTTTCTGTGTTTGTGGCATTACAAAGCATTAAAATCCTCCTTTAGACCAAATCACCAGACTTTAACTTTTGTATTGTTATTATTCATGAACGGACCAAGTCGTACAAACCTGTCTGTTATTCTCATTTCTTCTTTTGCCTTAAGAAATTCACAAGGCAAGTTTATTTGTAAAGCACAATTCATACACAAGGCAATTCAAAGTGCTTCACAGTTGCATAAAATTACAAGAAAACAGATCAAATCATTAACACATTAACATAAAAGTTAATCAATGACAGTAAAAGGCAAGAGTGCAGATAAAATACTTTCAGTTTTCATATGCACGGGTAAAAGGAGCTGTTTTCAGCCTGGATTTGAACATTGTCAGAGTTGAGGCCTGTCTCACATCCTCATGAAGACTGTTCCAGATTTTAGCTGCATGAAACTGAAACGCAGCCTCACCGTGTTTATTATTGACTCTGGGAACCACCAGGAGACCCCTCCCTGAAGTTCTCAGGGCCCGAGATGGTTCATACGGCTCTAACATGTCAGAGATGGACTTTGGTGCTAAACCATGAAAAGACTTGTACACAAGCAGAGCTGTTTTAAATTCTATTCTCTGAGTGACAGGAAGCCAGTGCAGAGACCGGAGCACTGGACTAATGTGGTCGTATTTCCTTGTTCTTGTCAGGACTCGAGCAGCAGCGTTCTGGATGTTCTGCAGCTCTAACAGCTCGTTTAGAAAGGCCAGTGAGCAGGCCGTTACAGTAGTCTAACCTGCTGGAGACAAATGCATGGATGAGTCTCTCTAAGTCTGGTTTTGACACTATTCCTCTGATCTTAGCAATGTTTTTCAGATGGTAAAAAGCTGATGATGTTATTGCTTTGATGTGGCTGTTTAAGTTCAGGTCTGAGTCCATGATTACTCCTAGATCTATAGTTTTAGAGCGAGAGACTCGAGGTGACGATAACACTTTCTCTTTGTGTCTGTGGGCCAAAAACAATGATCTCAGTTTTGTCTGAGTTTAGTTGGAGAAAGTTGTTTCGCATCCACAAACTGATCAATATGACATACTTGTCAAATTTAAATTCATTGTCCACAAACACTCAGACATTCCTTGCAAAAGGCTGACAAAAGGAGGCTGGAGGGCCAATGGCACTGTCACACAATGTTCCAACAACAGTGCTATTGATTATGGACAGCTGAATGTACTGAAATTAGTGGTAGTTAATTATTTGTAATTAATCAATCACACTTAGGGGTTGTGTTTATTGTTGAAAGGTATATTTTAGAAGCTTCTTTGTATTTTCCTACATTTGAACTTATTTTGGTGGAGCTGTGAGGCCTGTGTGATCATTTCAAACACGTCAAAGACAAAAGCAGTTTGATTTATTTTGGAGAATGATCTTTTTAAATAAGTTTATGTGGCTCAACTGTCGGATAAACAAGTTTCACAGTAAAATAGTTTTTGGCTTCACACCGTGTTCGTCCCTAAGCAACGTGTATAGTATGAAAAAGGAAACTGAGAAAGTGTCTGCGCCGCTAAACACAAGTGTGATTCAGTTCGATTCATATTTTCAATCGCACTAAACATTATATAATGATTGAATTCATCCAAAAAAGTCCCGGCAACAACATTCAAAATTACTTTTTATTGATGTAAAACAAGTTCAGGAAAATACAGACATTTTCATCTTGTGAGTAAATAATTGTGTGAAACTGCTTTAATCACACGCTGCAAGATTAGATGAATAATGAACCCACTTTAAAGCAACACAATGGCAGAAATTGCGATGCACAAAACTGGCACTTCTTCAGGCCGGACAACAAAGTCTTCGTCCGGACTGTAGCCTCTCGAACTATAGACAAACTAAATGATTTCAGCTTTCTCAGAAGATAATGTCTGTGACGGCACTTTTTGTGACCATATTGTTTATTTCCTTTCACATTTTCAACTCCTAACTGTGTGAGTAAAAACACACACTCTGTATCGGCTGAGCTCAAATTTTACACAGCTTCTTTCTGTCAAAGTGAGCAGGAAAAGAGATTTAAAGGGGAGAGAAAAAATAATAATAAAATGCGTCCGTCTTTCCTACAATTATGTGCATTGTTACACAGTAAATATTCTAGAGTAATTTTTACTCTGTTCAGACTGTATTTGGTCCCACTCTTCTCAGAGTAAATGTGAGTTGACTCTCTTCAGAGTTACCCCAACATTCCACAGAACGTTTCGAACATATAAAGTATTTTTATACGTATATTTACATTAAAGCTGTGCTATATATAATATTTTTTAAATCGTACACTACTTGTAAATCACAAAATTACATTACAATATATTTTTCAAATACACCCATAGTCGATGGAAATCGATGTTAAACTGGAACAACAGAATAAACTCCAGAAACGAAGCTCTCAGACGCTTTTGCAATGAATGAAAAGTTTGTTTGGTACCGGCTTTATCTGTACACACATTTTATCGCGTGATCTCGTATGTACGTCTCGCGCATGCTCTCCTCAGCTCCGCGGTTGGGCGGAGTGGAGCCCAGACGGAGCAAGACTTGTGCAGTGGGCGTTTGATTTCAGAATCCTTCAGAGGCGGAAGAAAATGAATGAAAAATGAAAATCATTAATAACAAGTTAGATTAAAGGAAAGAATAAAACTGTATATATATATTTTTAAAGCTCTTGAACTGTATCTGATGTAGGATCATGTGTGTCCCTGTTTCTCTGAGTCAGGGTGGACCACAGCAGATGTGGACAGGACTGTGGTATCCAGTTTTAATTTGGAGAAAATAAAATAACCCTGGAGTGCAGTCTGCTGTAACATAGACCTGTGCACATCAGTCATGGTCCACCCTGACTCAGAGGAACAGGGACACACATGTCCCTGTAACAACTTCACACACATTTCTCTTTCAAAAGGTAATACAGGAGAGGTTTTTGTTCCCCTCGCTATTACAAACTATTAACAGACCTTTGAACGTTGCCATTTAAGTTTTTATTTGCTGATAAAGTCCTGGAAGCTCTGTTTAACACAAAACTAGCATGTCTTTCTTCTTCACCTGTCAGTCTGTGACAGACTGAAGTGAGGCTCCAGCGTTTTATACTGAAAACAAAGAGCACATTGTATTTAACGTCATGTTACTGTCACTCATGGTGTCCAATTGTCTAACCTGAAGTGTAACTCTGAAAAGAGTCAACTCACATTTACTCTGAAAAGAGTGGGACCAAATACAGTCTGAACAGAGTAAAATTTACTCTAGAATATTTACTGTGTAATGGTTTCACAATTTATCACAATTGAATTAATTTGAATTGGCACATTTCATCTGAACAATTATATACATATAGGCAGTACTATATATTTGCAAACAACAAAATATCCTGTTTACTTGAGATCTTATACAAAACCTGCTAACCCTGTAGTTTACACCTCTACAAACATGTTCCAAAATGCACAAGAATCTGTGCAGCCGATATAGCCTAGTGGTTAAGCTGCAGCACATATGGTAAAACACTGTTCTGTCCTCAGCGTTGGGGGTTCGAGTTCTGGCTACAATTTGCTGAATGTCTCTCTACGCTTTTCACCCTGAGCTGTCGTGTCAAACAAAATAAAGCCTAAATCCTTAAATAAGTGAATATATTGTTATCTTTCCCTCTATTACATGAACCATCTGCTTCCCCCAAAACTCTACCCATTGCATTACTTCTTTGTGTCCACATTGGCGTACAGGGCGTCCCCGGATGGTGCTGTGTGGACGGTGCAGTCGTCTTCTCTCTTATTGAACAAAGTGTCGTATTCACAACGATCTGGCATCTGTAAATCCTCATAGACGCACTCCTCCTATTGACAACACCGTGAGACTCTTTACTTTTTTATTATTATTTGAACAAAACAAGCACAAACCTGTGTGTTGTTCTGTTGTGGAGCTTCATTTCTTCTTTTGCCTGAAGGAAATTCACAACGAGAAAACTGTTGTTACGGCCCGAGGCCTCCAAGATCACGCTTTTTTACTAAAAATGCTAAAATGTCAGAGAAATTTACAAAAAGATTTTTTCTAAAGAATAAAGTGAAACACAAACAACTTTTGACACTTTAAGATTTACTCACTGTGGAACTTGTTTTTTCTTTTTACTCAAGTTAGATTACAGATACTTCATTATAATATTAGTAGAAGCAAAAAGTGCCATGGTAATAGTACTCTAAGAAGTACTTCTAAGTACTTCAAGATCAAATGGTAACTTAAGTGCAAGATGCCAACAAAATAGCATATTATATTCATCAGCTTCTACTTACTATTTAGCGCCTGCCTTGATAAATGACCCCCTGTAAGTGGACCTTTACAAGTCAAACTTAACCCTTTCTACTCTAAAAAGGGTCCAGTTATGGTCCCGGTATTTGGACGCAAAGGGACACAAGGGGCGCCTTTCCAGCCTTCTCAGTGTAAATGTGAATTTACTTAATTTAGAGTTAGACTTTAGGTCAGACACCATGAGTGACAGTAACATGACACTAAATACAATGTGCTCTTTGTTTCCAGTAAAAAGGCTGAGGCCTCATTGCTCTTCAGCTACAGAGCGACAGGTGAAGAAGGAAGTCATGGAGCTTCTGCTTTAGACAAAACTTAAGCCAATCAAATCACAGTGACTCAGAGTGGGTTGGGCTCAAATGTGACCAAACACCAAGATCCAAGATCTGAGACTAAAAATATTAAAACCAGAGTAGAAAGGGTTAAGTTTGACTTGTAAAGGTCCAGCCCTCATGGGGCCCACATGGAAACTGTGGGCAAACCCACTTATAACCCAGGTGGGCAAACCCATGCGGAGCCCACATTGTTTTGCTGGCTGGGTTGGTGGTGTGTTTGTGTGTTTGTATATTTGGAATGGAGCTAAAGGTAAATATATACTTAAACATATAAATCCTCACCAAATGTCGGAGTACTCACACTTTATAATGAGGACGACGAGAACGACCACCAGCACCAGCACAACCCCACAAACACTCAAGGCGACGACGACAGAGAGATTCAGAGAAGCTTCTGCAGAAAGTCAGATCAGTTTATCCCAGGTCACTTCAGTGCTTATGGGGTTCCCACATCTTTCAGGTCACGACCCCCAAAATATTGACGTGAACAACTGGAGACTTGCACAATCAAATGTAACTAATGCTTGCACTTGTTTCAAGATTCAGTACATTCAAGATCTATTAGAATTTTATCGCTCAGAGCCTCACGGTGGCCCTGGAAGTCCTGACCTCCACTTGGGAACCCCTGGCCTATAAAGCTTTGTAAAGTCAGATGTTACACAAGTTCTTACCTTGAGGGTGCGGCTCCGGCTCATGTACGTGTATAGAGCCTACCGCTACAGCCCAACAAAAACATGCACAATGACAACTAGCAACGTAATCCCAACAGACACACATTTGACCAGAGGGAAAGAAAAACGCACACACGGTTATTAGTGCCATGGACAATGACTACAGTATATTATCTGTAACCTGCACACACAGCCTACGACCAAAAACTAAACACGACCAAATCCAATCAACTGAACACACCACGTTAGCTTACAGCACAACAATGGCCTCTTCAAAAAGCAATTCCCAGCCAGCAAAACAATGTGGGCTCGGCATGGGTTTGCCCACCTGGGTTATAAGTGGGTTTGTCCGCAATTTCCATGTGGGCTCCATGTGTGCTGACCCATGTGGGCTGGACCTTTACAAGTCAAACTTAACCCTTTCTACTCTGGTTTTAATATTTTTAGTCTCAGAGCTTGGATCTTGGCGTTTGGTCACATTTGAGCCCAACCCACTCTGAGTCTCTGTGATTTGATTGGCTTCAGAGTTACACTGTAGGTCAGACACCATGAGTGACAGAAACATGACGCTAAATAGTGACCCTTCATTTTCAGTAAAAATGCTGAAGCTTCATTGCTCTTCAGTCACAGACTGAGAAGTGAAGAAGGAAGTACTTCTGCTGGATGTAACAATAAAAGTTTGAAATTCAAGTATCCCTTAGAAATAGGGATATCTGGAATGTACGTGATTAAAGTATCAGTTAATTATTAATTATTCTTATTGTACAAAAACAAACCTTTGTCATTCGTATCTGCTGTAGAGTCATCTTTGTTCCAGTTCCTCTGAGTCGTGGTGCAGCAGGACTGGTGTGGACAGATGTTACAGAAGAAGCTCATGAGGTTCATTTCTTCAACACAGTTACTATAGTAACTATTTTCACCAAAGTAAAAGTACATCTACCACAGTCCTGTCTACATCTGTCATGGTCCACCATGACCCACCATGACTCAGAGGAACTGGGACACACATGATTCATACGTCAGATAACATGTATGGATATTTGTTCAACCATTATAAGCATCAATTGTGTGATTTAAAAATTGTAAATTTTATTCACTTTTTTATTTATTTCTTACATACTTTGGTTTCAGAATTTTCCTCTTACAGCAGAAGTCTGAAATTCTGTCTAAAGCAAACTCTCCATGACTTCCTTCATCACTTCTCAGTCTGTGACTGAAGAGCAATGAGGCCTCAGCCTTTTTACTGGAAACAAAGAGCTCACTGTATTTAGCGTAATGTTACTGTCAGTCATGGTGTCTGACCTAAAGTCTAACTCTGAAGAAATTCAATTCACATTTACACTGAGAAGGTTGGAAGGGCGCCCCCTTGTGTCCCTTTGCGTCCAACTGCCCGGACCGAATTTTTACTTATTTTGGTCCCACAGGTGGGACCGTAGGGCTGAAGAGGTTAATCTTGGTCAATCATTTAACGTTTTTCTTTTTGTGTGTATTAATGAGTTCTCTCCATACCAGCTTAACTGCAGTGTTTATACAGAAATAACTCACACTACATAATGTAAATAAATGAACAGATGCGTTGAGAGCAGATCTTCTCTTACCTTGAAGGTCTATTTTTTTTCGTGACACCTTGTTACCGTTACGTGACTCGTACCCGCACCAATAGACCCCTGGTCCTGTCGACTCACATCACTGATGCGATAAACAAGCTCTGGACCTCGGAACATTATGTCACAGCTGTGGAGGCTTTCTTTACAGATAAAGTTTACATCACGGTGAGTGCAGCTGATGGTGGTATCTGCTCCGATGTAAGAAATTTGTGAGTGTTGGGGACAGACAGGTTCATCTAAAACAAAATCATTAATGTCACTTTACACTTCACTGTCACACATTGGGAATATGCTAAAATGCCCAAAGCTTTAACCATTATATCCAATTGTTTAAATGTGTTTAATCTCACCATCGAACAGCTCTATTCCTCTTTTATTATTGCACTTGTATTTCCCAAAGTCATGCCTGGTAAGTTGTGTCGCAAACACTCTCCAGTATTTCCCAGTTGTGTTGTGGTACACGAATCGTTGTTTGTCCACAGCCGTCCATTTATTGTCTTCAATATTTTGGATCCTTATTTGTCTGTCTATGAGACCTTTATCACTTATATAATTGCATGTGAATTCAAACCAGCCTCCAAGGCATCCATCGTCCTCACCGAAATAAGCACATACTGCAGGAGACAATGTCAAAGTGAGTCACTCCTAAATCATGAGATAAAAATATGTAATAAAGCAACAAACATACCGGAAAAATATGAATAAGGCGGCTTTTGGCATTGCTTTAGAACAGTGGTTCCCAATCTTAGCAAAAAGAATTGCTAATAAACTTATTTCAAACAAATAATGTCTCCTTTAGATTTGTGCTCCATGATGGATATGGGCTACAATGGGTTTAGAAAGTGTTCAGGCAACTGTAATTTATCTGTATGTTATAGCAGTCGGACGCTAAACTCATGGACATTTCTTATAAGAAATGTACATGAGTTTAGCGTCCGACTGCTGCTAACAAAAAAATGGAAAGTACACGATACAGTTAGGGATATGGGAACTCTTGGGGGTATACGCAAGCACAGGGGGTGCTTGGAAGGCCATAAAATGTGTTCAATTCAATAATATTCTCTATTAAGGAAAAGTGGGTATGTTTTAATTGAGATTGATGAAAGGTGTACATAAAACAAAAATAACCACAGCCCTAAAACAATACATATATTCAAATAATTTAGAAAAATGAAGAGAAATAAAATAAAACACTTCAGAGTCTATTGCCCTGAAAATTCATCAAATCAGACTCAAACATGAGCCCATAAATCTAATGTCAAACATGGATTAACTCAATACTTCCTGAACCCACTGGAGAGTGAGTTGAAAATGAATGCATTAGAATCCATGCAAAAAATAATAATACATGTTTACCTGAGTTGAGAAGGACAAACAGTAGTACAATACTCATGTTGAAAGTGCTGCTATTTCTTTCTTTTTGGTGATATTACAGTTTGTCCTGTCATTTGGTAAATCTGTTACCAAATTCAGTTATTCCCCTTTGTGTCATGTCAGCCTCTCATGCCCATAAAAGGTTGTGCACTACACTGAGGGGGAACTTCTGCCAATCCAACAAGAAAAACAATGAGTTTGCATTCATGGAAAAGACTTCCTTTTCCCCATTCTCTCATGTTTTGTTTTGACGTTGGCTACAAGCTCCTGCAGATCTCGTACATCGGTGTCCAACTTGATTTGGCATGCTGCATTTTCTTAGTTTGTAACTCGAGTTACTTGAATTGTAATGACTACTGTATTGCCGTATTTTGTGTAGGTGATATGTTGTATTCCTTGGCTACAGAAAAAGTATCTATTTTGTAGCCTGTTACTTTTGTATATGTTACCCCAACACTGCCTCTGACACTGCCTCTGATGTAGCAACAAATGCAATGTGTGAAATAAAATTAATAATAATAAAATAAAATAAAACTAAACTAATAAACCCCCAAGATAAATTCCACTAATTTAGATTAGACTTCTATCATCCATTGCTCAATTAAACATTAGGTGAAGACAACACAGCAAGGTCTGTGTTTTGCTGTGTTTACAACATACTGGTGGCAAAAATAAATTTATTCTACAACACCAAAAAATCAGGTACTCCAGCTTTAATGACAATACTAATGTTTGTACTTCTTCATTACAACATTACCCTACAGTGTATTTTTATTAGTTACAGTATGATTATCTTCTGAAATGTTAACTTGTAAAATCTTCATCTACAAATTCATAAAGATGAGAACAGGCAGTTTGTACGTCAGTATTGAAATACTCAGTGCTCTTCAACATAGTTTTAAATGGTAAATGGTCTCAACTTATACAGCACTTTTCTATCTTCATTAGGCCTAAAGCGCTTTACAGCAAGGAACCAGTCACCCATTCACTCTCTCATTCATACACCAATGTAAAATGAAGTTATGGAGATTCTGCATTAGACAGGACTTCAGACTTCTACTGGATAAAAGAAACTCAAACAAGTAGTAAAAGCATAAAATATACAGAAATTTATTATTACAATTACAAAATGCAAACACACCATTGACGCATACGTAGGTTATAATATCCATATTATCAGGGGAAAGAATAAAATATTCCTTAGTAATAAGTGTGAAAATCCTGAATTGAAATACATAAATATTAGTTATTTATTAATTACTTTGATTCTACAAAAAAAAACTGTCAATTGACCTTTCGCCAAGCCCCGCCCCCCTTAGTTACTGTTACTACGCCCGACAAACAATGGTAAAACAGGGGTAGCGCAACAGACTGCCGTGCATGTCAGTGACCTTTTTTGAAGCAATACCGCCGCAATATCCTCCGGATCGAGGCAAAAGGGGTTACAGTATGCAGTGGAGGGATATATTCAAGATATTAAACTATCCAACGAAGGATAAAGGACAACTATTGGCACTAAAGCTACAGACAAGTCTCCAGAAATATCAGAGAAAGCTTCTGATCTCTTCCTTAAATGCAACAGCACAGCCTTGTGGACCAGTCGTGCTCTTGCATTGCCCGGTAAGCACCTCTTTTTTTTTATTTTTTAGTATTTCTAAAAATAGGAACATTTCTCCCGTGCGCTAAAGTTAGCTAACGCTAGCTAAACCTACAGGTGCCACAATGACAATCAGCTACAGCCAGTTATCAGGACCGTGACAAAATACACAGTACTTTTATCATAAAGGGAGACAAAAACACGTGAGACTGTAGGCCTGTAAAAGTTCACGCTGCAGTTAAAGTTACAGCTCCAGTTTTTGTAACGTTATGTGTGACTGTCAGTAGCTAGATGTTAGCATGCTATGGTTTTAGCCTGGCGGCCTTACCTTACAGCAGACGTATGCTTGTTTATTTTGGAGACATTTAGCTGGGTGTAGGCCGTCCACATTGTTTGATCCACTGTAGGCAGTGCTCAGGTTGTGTTTTCGCTTTGGGAAGGGGAATAACTGGACTCCCCCTGACACACTCTTGTGGTACCTAGGCTGCATCCGAAACCATTAAATTGTAGCCTCTAAGTACTAACACTAGCAACTAATCCTTAACCTTTCATGGGGTCAGCTGTTAGATCTCTATGCAGTTAGTGAACTTCTGCTTCAGCAGCATTTGCCCAATTCGACCGTCCTTACCCAGGGAAGGGGAAGTGACATCAGCTGTGTTTCTTCTTCTTTAAAGTTCAGTGCAGGCCAAACAAAAGCACATACCGCCACCTAATGTATATAGTCCAACAACAACATAGTGTCAAATAAAGACATTTAAGGCAAAAAAGGGGGAAAAAACGAAACATCCAAATGATCCTTCACATTTCCCTTTATTTTATCTCAACAGGAGTTTCATAAAGCTACAGTATGCAAATTAGCCATGTGGCTTAAGTTTCTACTAAATGAAAGCAAAAGCACAAACTGCCTTCATGTAGGCCATTTACTCTTTGAAACCATGTGACGGTGCTGTGGTGACTCTAACATGTATTTTGTCACTTTTATAAAGTTTGGCTTATGCAGAATCTTATTTTATTTTTTTATATAATCAAATGTGCACCTGTCAATCAACAGTGGTTGCGCATGAATCACTCGAAGGTGGGGGCGAGGGGGGTGGGGAGATTGGCGCAGTGGCTTATGGGATGGCACATGGCACCTAATCGCCAGTAAGTTAGCATCAGAGGTCCCTATGCTAAAGTGGCTATGATAGTTAACATACAGGCCACTTTCCCTAACTCCTTCCTAACTGAAAGCCCAATTCGGACGCATCTTATCATGGCGGACGCTGACGCACATCCGGTTTGGCGTAAGACCTCTTACCAATTTACTGGTTTCGGATGGAGCACTAGTGTCCGTTTTACATCCTCCATAGGCAGATCGCTTCACCATTTTGCTTCTTCTTCTTTGTCTAGTGGGCTTTTGGTGGTAAGCAGTAAAAAAAAAGTGCATCTGCTCAGTGCTCATTGCTGGTATGTCCCATCGTTTTGCATTGGAGATCTGCGGCATGTCGGACCTAGCTTCATAGTAACGGTCGCTAGAATGTCTGATTGGACAATTACCGTTTTGGGACGTGGTTTTGCAAAAGGTCAATTGTATCTTATGTAGAGTTATGTGTGTCCCAGTTCCGCTGAGTCATGGTGGACCATGACAGATGAGTACAGGCTGTGATAGATGTACTTTTACTTTGGAGAAAATAGTTACCATAGTAACTGTTGAAGAAATGAAACTCATGAGCTTCTTCTGTAACATCTGTCCACATCAGTCCTGCTGCACCACGACTCAGAGGAACTGGGACAAACATGACTTTACAGCAGATACTGGTGACAAGGGTTTTTTAATCTAAGTGTCACACTTACTAAATAATACTTTAAATTCAATCGTTTGTTTTTACATTTGGCAGAAGCATAAAAACTCCGTCTAAATCAGCCGTGCCATGAAGTCCTTCTTCACTTCTCAGTCTGTGACTGAGGAGTCAACCCTAACATATGGTGTTGAACCTAGTCGAGTGTATCACGCTGGATAAACACAATTGCTTAATGCTGAAAGAAAATCATTTAATCATGTGGAAATACTTTCCATGTTTTCTTGTTTTTGTTTTTGTACATTCATTCAAAGAGTTAGATGTTTGAGTGAAATTCTCTAAATTTTATGGTAAAACCTGGCAGCTGAGTTGCCAGTTTTACCATAAAATGTTCAGATTTTTTTTTACAGTGCATCACTGTTAAGTGAAGGTGGGCAACATGAAGCTTCATGAAACACCAAAGCATTTGAAGCGATTGTGCCGAAGCTTCGAAACACAGTTCGAAACAGACTCCACAGTGACATCAAGAGGCCATGTTTCAGTACTACAACATTCAAAATGGTTCAGCCGAGAGATGAAACACTACACCAGTGGGTGCTACGGGGCTCAAGCATACACTTTGGCTGTTTTTGTTTTGGTATTGTTTCTTTTGCTTTCTTTGTTGTCGTTGTTGTTTTTCAGTAGGCTTATGTGTGAGTTAATGTTGTTGCCCTGTGCCCTTTGGCTATTTCAGTTATCCTTCATTCAGTGTATGCTTTAAATCAACATAAACAAACATTCCAAAAAAAAAAGAAAGAAAAAAAAGACACCTACGTCTTTGGGCGAAGTTACCTTGTCAACAATATGATTCAATAGATATAACCCGTAAATCACGAGTGTTCTTTGATTCTCTTCTCACATGCAAGCATGGTCGGCCAGTGGCGTGCTGGGACCTCATTTCGGCCTGACAATTTAGAGAAGACCGGCCCACATTTCTATGGGTTTATAGCTCAGTGATAGAGCGCTAGTCTCTGGTGCAGGAGGTCCCCAGTTCAAGTATGGCTTTGACATTTTTCTAACGCTTTTTTTTTAACGCTCTTTTTACATGGGCCGCTTTCAAGATTTTATTCAGAAATATAATGTTCTATGCTGTGGAAGGACTTAGTCTATTTCTTTTCTTACTAATAACTTCTGCTTTAGAAACACTAAAGCACAAGGTACACTTGTCGCTGGCATATTTTTTTTGAAAGAATGAACAAATGTGGGAATCTCTCTCGTCTCTCACAAAACATCTATTCAAAGCTACTTTCATCTTCACCGCCACAACTGCATAAACTTGTTTTCTGTGAGGGCACTTTTCCTTTTTATGTTACATATCTCCTGGTGTTGCATTTAAGCTATAGGACCAGAACACAGAGGCGCATTCCTGTCACACTAGAGCAACTGCAGAGACACTGCAGAGTTAAGACTATACTTTCAGGGATCATTTCTATAGTTTGTGACTTGAGAAATGTGTTTCTAAAGTGTATGGTCTCACTGCCCACGATGAAGAGTTGGTGATGCTCCTTCTTGAACATGAAGAAAGTAGAGACTTGGTTCATCCTTGTTCTCTGCTACTGATGACTGTTCACTGTTTCTTCTAGAGACGGTGTGTGAAGGAGTATGATCTGAGTGGTCTCTAAGATATTGTTAAAAAAAAGAAAATATCACAGCAGTTAAATTTTTTTTTGTTTATGTGTATATACAAATCATGACTAACCTGTTGTGTCTGTGCCTCTTATCTCATCAGCCTAAATGGGCTTCTTCTCTGCAGTAGTTAGCAACTCAGGTCATACATTATCTTCTTCATTTCCTCATAAAAACTTCCTCTTCACCAGTGTCTCAACTTGTATTGTCTAAACTAAAGTTTGTTTGTTTTTTAGTCCATTTTCTTGTTTCTCTGAGCCAGGACCAGAACACAGAGGCACATTCCTGTCACACTAGAGCAACTGCAGAGACACTGCAGAGTTAAGACTATACTTTCAGGGATCATTTCTATAGTTTGTGAGTTGAGAAATGTGTTTCTAAAGTGTATGGTCTCGCTGCCCACGATGAAGAGTTGGTGATGCTCCTTCTTGAACATGAAGAAAGTAGAGACTGGTTCATCCATGTTCTCTGTTACTGATGACTGTTCACTGTTTCTTCAATTGACAGTGAAGAAGGAGTATGATCTGAGTGGTTGTTATAATTGTCAAAGGAAGTATGTCATAAGCATAAAGAGCTACTGTCCACTACAGATGCAAAGAAAGACACACATGTTGCTCCTCCTCTTCAGCCCCTCATCACTCAGTCAGCAGTAAGCAATGTTGATCATGCAACAACCCTTCGTCTATTCAACACTATAACTTCATCTTCAATTCCACGAGTGTATAAACTTGTTTTCTTTTGGCACGTTTCCTTTTTATGTTACATATTATATCCTGGGAATTATCCGAGTGGTCTCTCAGATATTGTGAAACACAATAAACATCACCACACTTTCCAGGTTTTATTTTGCTGAGTTCTGCAGGATAAAACATTGTTGATACAAATCAAGACTGACTTACTGCGTTTGTGCCTCTTCACACCTTCCACTCTTCCTCAGCCTATCATCTCTCATCAGTAGTTAGCAACTCAGGTCGTACAATATCTTCTTAATTTTCTCATCAGAATTTCTTCTTCACCACCACCAGTGTCTGAACTTGTATCGTCTAACTAAAGGTTTATTTTATGAGGCCATTTTCTTGTTTCTCTGAGCCAGGACCAGAACACAGAGGCACAGTCCTGTCACACTAGAGCAACTGCAGAGACACTGCAGAGTTAAGACAATACTTTCAGGGATCATTTCTATAGTTTCTGACTTGAGAAATGTGTTTCTAAAGTGTATGGTCTCGCTGCCCACGATGAAGAGTTGGTGATGCTCCTTCTTGAACATGAAGAAAGTAGAGACTTGTTTCATCCGTGTTCTCTGATACTGATGACTGTTCACTGTTTTTTCTAGAGACGGTGAATGAAGGAGTATGATCTGAGTGGTCTCTAAGATATTGTTAAAAAAAAAGAAAACATCACAACAGTTAATTTTTGTTTATGTGTATATACAAATCATGACTACCAGTGTTGTTTTTGGCAGCCCTTTAGTTTTAGTTTTAGTCTTTTGGACGAAAATGCTTATAGATTTAGTCACATTTTAGTCATTTCTAAATGTGATAGTTTTAGCGACTAATAGTTAGTCGCGTTTTAGTCAGACGAATATTTAAAAGGTTTTAGTCAAGTTTTCGTCAGTTTCATTATAAAAGTTATAATTAATTTCGATAAGTATTTGGAAATTGGGATAAATAATAGTTATCTATTGGCTTTATAGCTTTGACAAACAGATTACACCACAATAGGCACTAGTAGAAGTGTCATTGTGAACAGGACTTTCACCAAATGCACCCGCTCTCCTCGTCCTCTGATCACGGCTTCCAGATGTTTTTTTATCAACAGCGCTGTCTGCACATTCGTAGCTTACCTCAACATGGTTTCTGCGTTCATACGCTACGGTATTTAAAACAGTCTGAGTTCGATGTCCCTGTGACATCGATGTCAGACGCGCTCTGTGGAGGATGCTCGCTAGCAGTGCACTGCACGCCACGAGGAGAGAGGGATAGAGAGGGATAGAGAGAGAGAAAGAGGCGCCGCTGCCCGGCCGCATCATGAGAGCTGCGGCGCCGCTCTGTGTCACGTTTACCGGTGTGTTCTCCTGCTCCGCGTACAAACTCTGTTTGTGAACGATCTGACGAACAACTTTCTCCCATTTTAGTCTCGTCTCGTCTCATTGACGTAAACTCACAAACGTCTCGTCAGGTTTTAGTCCCCAAAGAGCTATTTTTAGCTCGTCATCGTTACGTTATCGTCATTAAAAAAAGGGGCGTCAACGAAATCATATCGTTATCGTCTTCGTTGACGAAAACAACACTGTTGACTAACCTGTTGTTTCTGTGCCTCTTATCTCATCAGCCTAAATCGGCTTCTTCTCTCATCAGCAGTTAGCAACTCAGGTCATACATTATCTTCTTCATTTTCTCATCAGAACTTCCTCTTCACCAGAGTCTCAACTTGTATCGTCTAAACTAAAGGTTTATTTCATGAGGCCAGTTTTCCTGTTTCTCTAAGCCAGGACCAGAACACAGAGGCACATTCCTGTCACACTAGAGCAACTGCAGAGACACTGCAGAGTTAAGACTATACTTTCAGGGATCATTTCTATAGTTTGTGACTTGTGAAATGTGTTTCTAAAGTGTATGGTCTCGCTGCCCACGATGAAGAATTGGTGATACTCCTTGAACATGAAGAATGTAGAGACTTGGTTGTCCATGTTCTTTGCTACTGATGACTGTTCACTGTTTCTTTAATTGACAGTGAGTGAAGGAGTATGATCTGAGTGGTATCTCTGATATTGTAAAAAAAAAAAGAAACCATCAGAACACTTTATTGTGTTTATTTATTTGTAGATAAAAATCACGATTAATCTGTTGCGTCTGTGCCTCTTATCTCATCAGCCTAAATGGGCCTCTTTTCTGCAGTAGTTAGCAACTCAGGTCATACATTATCTTCTTCATTTTCTCATCAGAACTTCCTCTTCACCAGTGTCTCAACTTGTATTGTGTAAACTAAAGTTTTTTTTTTTTTTTGAGTCCATTTTCTTCTTTTTCTAAGACAGGACCAGAACACAGAGGCACAGTCCTGTCACACTAGAGCAACTGCAGAGTTAAGACTATACTTTCAGGGATCATTTCTATAGTTTGTGACTTGAGAAATGTGTTTCTAAAGTGTATGGTCTCGCTGCCCACGATACTTGGGTCATCCATGTTCTCTGTTACTGATGACTGTTCATTGTTTCTTTCATTGACAGTAAGGAAGGAGTATGATCTGAGTGGTTGTTTATAATTGTCAAAGGAAGTATGTCATAAGCATAAAGAGCTACTGTCCACTACAGATGCAACGAAAGACAAACATGTTGCTCCTCCTCTTCAGCCCCTCATCAATCAGTAAGCAATGTTGATCATGCAACAACCCTTCGTCTATTCAACACTATAACTTCATCTTCAATTCCACGAGTGCATGAACTTGTTACATATTACATCCTGGGGAATTATCCGAGTGGTCTCTCAGATATGCTGAAAGACAATAAACATCACCACACTTTCCAGGTTTTATTTTGCTGAGTTCTGCAAGATAAAACATTGTTGATACAAATCAAGACTGACTTACTGCATTTGTGCCTCTTCACACCTTTCCACTCTTCCTCAGCCTATCATCTCTCATGAGTAGTTAGCAACTCAGGTCGTACAATATCTTCTTCATTTTCTCATCAGAATTTCCTCTTCACCAGTGTCTCAACTTGTATTGTCTAAATTAACCTCTTCAGCCCTACGGTCCCACCTGTGGGACCAAAATAAGTAAAAATTCGGTCCGGGCAGTTGGACGCACTTGGACACAAGGGGGCGCTCTTCCAACCTTCTCAGTGTAAATGTGAATTGAATTTCTTCAGAGTTAGACTTTAGGTCAGACACCATGAGTGACAGTAACATGACGCTAAATAGTGAGCTCTTTATTGTCTGTAAAAAAGCTGAGGCTTCATTGCTCTTCAGTCACAGACTGAGAAGTGAAGAAGAAAGTCATGGAGATTCTGTTTTAGACAGAACTTCAGAGTTCTGCTGGATATAAGAGTCATATCTTATTCTGAAACTCAAAAATATAGTAAAAACAAAAAATATACAAAAAATATTCTTCCAATCAAAAATGTAAAAATACAAATGTGAAAATCCTGAAATTATATCATTAAAATATTAGTTAATTATTAATTACTCTCATTTTACAAAAAACAAAACAAAAGTATGACAATTATATCTGATGGAGTGTCATGTGTGTCCCAGTTCCTCTGAGTCATGGTGGGTCATGGTGGACCATGACAGATGTGGACAGGACTGTGGTAGATGTAGTTTTACTTTGGTGAAAATAGTTACTATAGTAACTGTGTTGAAGAAATGAACCTCATGACCTTCTTCTGTAACATCTGTCCACATCAGTCCTGCTGCACCACGACTCAAACATGACTCTACAGCAGAGACAAATGACAAGGGTTTGTTTTTGTAGAATGAGAGTAATTTCTCAACTATTACTAAGGAATACTTGAATTTCTATCTTTTGTTTGTTACATCCAGCAGAAGTGTAATGTTCTAAATGAGAATCTCCATGACTTCCTTCTTCATTTCTCAGTCTGTGACTGAAGAGCAATGAGGCTTCAGCCTTTCTATTGAAAATAAAGGGTCACTATTTAGCGTCATGTTTCTGTCACTCATGGTGTCTGATCTACAGTGTAACTCTGAAGCCAATCAAATCACAGTGACTCAGAGTGGGTTGGGCTCAAATGGGCACCAAACGCCAAGATCTAAGCTCTGAGACTAAAATAATAAAACCCTGGGCTTAAGAGGTTAAAGGGTTTTTCTTGAGTCCATTTTTCCTTGTTTCTCTGAGCCAGGACCAGAACACAGAGGCACATTCCTGTCACACTAGAGCAACTGCAGAGACACTGCAGAGTTAAGACTATACTTTCAGGGATCATTTCTATAGTTTGTGACTTGAGAAATGTGTTTCTAAAGTGTATGGTCTCGCTGCCCACGATGAAGAGTTGGTGATGCTCCTTCTTGAACATGAAGAAAGTAGAGACTTGGTTCATCCATGTTCTCTGTTACTGATGACTGTTCACTGTTTTTTCTAGAGATGGTGAGTGAAGGAGTATGATCTGAGTGGTCTCTAAGATATTGTTAAAAAGAAAACATCACAACAGTTTAGTTTTGTTTCGTTTATGTGTAGATACAAATCATGACTAACCTGTTGTGTCTGTGCCTCTTATCTCATCAGCCTAAATGGGCTTCTTCTCTGCAGCAGTTAGCAACTCAGGTCATACATTGTCTTCTTCATTTTCTCATAAAAACTTCCTCTTCACCAGTGTCTCAACTTGTATTGTCTAAACTAACACCAATGTACCCAGTGTCTGCGTACATTGTAGTATGAATGGGTGAGTGGAACCTTGCTGTAAAGTGCTTTGAGTTCCTAATATAGGTGGAAAAGCGCTATATAAGTTGAGATCATTTACCATTTACCATTTGTTTTTTTAGTCCTTTTTTCTTGTTTTTCTAAGCCAGGACCAGAACACAGAGGCACATTCCTGTCACACTAGAGCCACTGCAGAGACACTGCAGAGTTAAGACTATACTTTCAGGGATCATTTCTATAGTTTGTGACTTGAGAAATGTGTTTCTAAAGTGTATGGTCTCGCTGCCCACGATGAAGAGTTGGTGATGCTCCTTCTTGAACATGAAGAAAGTAGAGACTTGGTTCATCCATGTTCTCTGCTACTGATGACTGTTCACTGTTTCTTCAATTAACAGTGAAGGAAGGAGTATGATCTGAGTGGTTGTTTATAATTGTCAAAGGAAGTATGTCATAAGCATAAAGAGCTACTCTCCACTACAGATGCAACAACAAACATGTTGCTCCTCCTCTTCAGCTCCTCATCACTCAGTCAGCAGTAAGCAATGTTGATCATGCAACAACACTTCGACTATTGAACACTATAACTTCATCTTCAATTCCACGAGTGTATAAACTTGTTTTCTTTTGGCACTTTTCCTTTTTATGTTACACATTATATCCTGGGGAATTATCCGAGTGGTCTCTCAGGTATGCCGAAAGACAATAAACATCACCACACTTTCCAGGTTTTATTTTGCTGAGTTCTACAGAATAAAACATTGTTGATACAAATCAAGACAGTAGTTAGCAACTCAGGTCGTACAATATCTTCTTAATTTTCTCATCAGAATGTCCTCTTCACCACCACCAGTGTCTAAACTTGTATCGTCTAACCACATTTTTTATTTTTTTGAGTACGTTTTACTTGTTTCTCTGAGCCAGGACCAGAACACAGAGACACATTCCTGTCACACTAGAGCAGGGGTCACAAATCAAATTTCACCAAGGTCCGAAATGAAAAAAATGGTCAAGCAAAGGTCCGGAACATACAGGGTTAATTCATGGTTATATCAGGATTTTTAAGCCTTTTTTTAAAATCTATTTCTGTGATTTGAAAATAATGCAATGCAATTGAATCATCTTATTGTTTTTTTCTTCTCTAAAGTTTTGGCTCAGCAGAATGCATAGGCTACTGTAGCCTATTATACACAATGTGCACATAATATATGACAGTGATGTGTTTCTTTGCTCAGTTCAACACACTGAGCCCTGTTTAGTCCAGGTTTAGTCCTGGCATAGTCCTGGCTTAGTCCAGGTTTAGTCCTGGTTCAGACCTGCGCTATTTTCGCATTACGATCGCGCGTGCATATTTAATTAGGGCGTCCTCCGCTTTTGTTTTTAGCCATATTTCAGTCATTCCGAAACCGTTTCTAAAAATGTAAAAAGTATCATGAAGCTAAGATGTAGGACTTTCTCTTTCTGTTCGTCTGGGCTGTAGTTTACCGCTCTGCTGCAGTCAGAGAGGGAGAGGAAGGGAGGGAGGGAGAGAGAGAGCGCGCAGACGGAGCTGCTCGTCTGACCCCCAGATTCCACATTCCCCGTGCTCGCTCCGTTCCACTCCGTTCCACTCCGCCCCGACCGCCGCAGCAAATACGTTGCTATTTTGAACGTTCAGAAACATTCCACATCGTCCACTCCGCTCCGAGGGCCAACGTCGCCGCTCCGCCTCTCCGCCTTGGCACGATAAAAATACGGACCAACTCTATTTTCAGCTACGTCTGCGCCCCGTCAGCTCCGTCCGTATCAAGCTCAACAGTTCAGAACGCACCAGAAGACAGGAAAGAGAACGGAAACAACATCCGGATTTTCGAAATAAAATGTAGAAATATAAATACAGAACGTTTCAAACATATAAAGTATTTTATACATATATTTACATTAAAGCTGTGCTATATATAATATTTTTTAAATCGTAGACTACTTGTAAATCACAAAATTACATTACAATATATTTTTAAAATACATCAATGAGTCACTTTCTTTGATAAATAAATATAATTGCATTGAGCCTGTAATAATACTGAATAAACTATTTACACACTGTTAACTCTGTCCTACGTGCATTTTTGTACACACATTTTATCGCGTGATCTCGTACGTCTTGCGCATGCTCTCCTCAGCTCCGCGGTTGGGCGGAGTGGAGCCCAGACGGAGCAAGACGTGTGCAGTGGGCGTTTGATTTCGGAATCCTTCGGAGGCGGCCCGCGGCGGGCTGGAGCGGGGCGGTGACGTGAGATGTGGAATCCCGGTGTAAGGGAATTCACGGTCGGGTCCAAAGTTCGTATCCAAGGTTCGGGTCCGGAATGGCTGGCGCATGGGTCCGGATCCGGACCGAGGTCCGCCGTTTAGTGACCTCTGCACTAGAGCAACTGCAGAGACACTGCAGAGTTAAGACTATACTTTCAGGGATCATTTCTATAGTTTAATCTGTTAAAGCGCTGAAATAATTGTTTTAGTCTCAGAGCTTGGATCTTGGCGTTTGGTCACATTTGAGCCCAACCCACTCTGAGTCTCTGTGATTTGATTGGCTTCAGAGTCACACTGTAGGTCAGACACCGTGAGTGACAGTAACATGACGCTAAATAGTGACCCTTTATTTTCAGTAAAAAGGCTGAGGCCTCATTGCTCTTCAGTCACAGACTGAGAAGTGAAGAAGGAAGTCATGGAGATTCTCATTTAGAACATTACACTTCTGCTGGATGTAACAATAAAAGTTTGAAATTCAAGTATTCCTTAGTAATAGATGTGAAAATCCTGAATTTCTGTGATTAAAATGTCAGTTAATTATTAATTACTCTCATTCTACAAAAACAAACCTTTGTCATTGTATCTGCTGTAGAGTCATGTTTGTCCCAGTTTCTCTGAGTCGTGGTGCAGCAGGACTAATGTGGACAGATGTTACAGAAGAAGCTCATGAGGTTCATTTCTTCAACACAGTTACTATAGTAACTGTTTTCTCCAAAGTAAAACAACATCTACCACAGTCCTGTCCACATCTGTCATGGTCCACCATGACCCACCATGACTCAGAAGAACTGGGACACACATGACACTCCATCAGATATAATTGTCATGTTTTGTTTTTTGTTTTTTTGTAAAATGAGAGTAATTAATAATTAACTAATATTTTTAAAGATATAATTTCAGGATTTTCACATTTGGATTTTTACTTATTTTGATCAGAAATACTATTGTTGTATATATTTTGTTTTTGCTATATGTTTGAGTTTCAGAATAAGATATGACTCTTATATCCAGCAGAAGTCTGAAGTTCTGTCTAAAACAGAATCTCCATGACTTTCTTCTTCACTTCTCAGTCTGTGACTGAAGAGCAATGAAGCCTCAGCTTTTTTTTACAGACAATAAAGAGCTCACTATTTAGCATGATGTTACTGTCACTCATGGTGTCTGACCTAAAGTCTAACTCTGAAGAAATTCAATTCACATGTACACTGAGAAGGTTGGAAGGGCGCTCCCTAGTGTCCAAGTGCGTCCAACTGCCCGGCCCAAATTTTTATTTATTTTGAGCCCACGGGCGGGACGGGGGATGTTAAGAGGTTAACCTCTTAAGCCCAGGGTTTTATTATGAGGCTGAAGCCTCATTGCTCTTCAGTCACAGACTGAGAAGTGAAGAAGGAAGTCATGGAGATTCTCATTTAGAACATTACACTTCTGCTGGATGTAACAATAAAAGTTTGAAATTCAAGTATTCCTTAGTAATAGGTGTGAAAATCCTGAATTTGTGTGATTGAAATGTCAGTTAATTATTAATGACTCTCATTCTACAAAAACATACCTATGTCATTCGTATTTGCTGTAGAGTCATGTTTGTCCCAGTTCCTCTGAGTCGTGGTGCAGCAGGACTGATGTGGACAGATGTTACAGAAGAAGCTCATGAGCTTCATTTCTTCAACACAGTTACTATAGTAACTATTTTCTCCAAAGTAAAACAACATCTACCACAGTCCTGTCCACATCTGTCATGGTCCACCATGACCCACCGTGACTCAGAAGAACTGGGACACACATGACACTCCATCAGATATAATTGTCATGTTTTTGTTTTTTTTTGTAAAATGAGAGTGTAATTAACTGATATTTTAGTGATATAATTTCAGGATTTTCACATTTGTATTTTTACATTTTTTGATTGAAAACTAATGTCTTGTATATTTTTTCAGATTCAGAATAAGATCTGACTCTTATATCCAGCAGAACTCTGAAGTTCTGTCTAAAGCAGAATCTCCATGACTTCCTTCTTCACTTCCCAGTCTGTGACTGAAGAGCAACGAGGCCTCAGCTTTTTACAGACAATAAAGAGCTCACTATTTAGCGTCATGTTACTGTCACTCATGGTGTCTGACCTAAAGTCTAACTCTGAAGAAAGTCAATTCACATGTACACTGAGAAGGTTGGAAGGGCGCTCCCTAGTGTCCAAGTGAGTCCAACTGCCTGGAGAATTTTTTATTTATATTGGTCCCACAGGTGGGACCGTCGGGCTGAAGAGGTTACAGCAAGGTTCCACTCACCCATTCATACTTCAATGTACGCAGACACTGGGTACATTGGTGTTAGTTTAGACAATACAAGTTGAGACACTGGTGAAGAGGAAGTTTTTATGAGAAAATGAAGAAGATAATGTATGACCTGAGTTGCTAACTACTGCAGAGAAGAAGCCCATTTAGGCTGATGAGATAAGAGGCACAGACACAGCAGGTTAGTCATGATTTGTATCTACACATAAACAAAAAAAAATTTAACTGCTGTGATATTTTCTTTTTTTTAACAATATCTTAGAGACCACTCAGATCATACTCCTTCACACACCGTCTCTAGAAGAAACAGTGAACAGTCATCAGTAGCAGAGAACAAGGATGAACCAAGCATCTACTTTCTTCATGTTCAAGAAGGAGCATCACTAACTCTTCATCGTGGGCAGCGAGACCATACACTTTAGAAACACATTTCTCAAGTCACAAACTATAGAAATGATCCCTGAAAGTATAGTCTTAACTCTGCAGTGTCTCTGCAGTTGCTCTAGTGTGACAGGACTGTGCCTCTGTGTTCTGGTCCTATAGCTTCAATGCAACACCAGGAGATATGTAACATAAAAAGGAAAAGTGCCCTCACAGAAAACAAGTTTATGCAGTTGTGGCGGTGAAGATGAAAGTAGCTTTGAATAGATGTTTTGTGAGAGACGAGAGAGATTCCCACATTTGTTCATTCTTTCAAAAAAATATGCCAGCGACAAGTGTACCTTGTGAGAAAGTGTTTTCTAAAGCAGGAGAAGTTATTAGTAAGAAAAGAAATAGACTAAGTCCTTCCACAGCAGAGAACATTATATTTCTGAATAAAATCTTGAAAGCGGCCCATGTAAAAGAGCGTTAAAAAAAAACAATACCAAAACAAAAACAGCCAAAGATGCGGGTGTATGCTTGAGCCCCGTAGCACCCACTGGTGTAGTGTTTCATCTCTCGGCTGAACCATTTTGAATGTTGTAGTACTGAAACATGGCCTCTTGATGTCACTGTGGAGTCTGTTTCGAACTGTGTTTCGAAGCTTCGGCACAATCGCTTCAAATGCTTTGGTGTTTCATGAAGCTTCATGTTGCCCACCTTCACTTAACAGTGATGCACTGTAAAAAAAAATCTGAACATTTTATGGTAAAAAGTGGCAACTCAGCTGCCAGGTTTTACCATAAAATTTAGAGAATTTCACTCAAACATCTAACTCTTTGAATGAATGTACAAAAACAAAAACAAGAAAACATGGAAAGTATTTCCACATGATTAAATGATTTTCTTTCAGCATTAAGCAATTGTGTTTATCCAGCGTGATACACTCGACTAGGTTCAACACCATATGTTAGGGTTGACTCCTCAGTCACAGACTGAGAAGTGAAGAAGGACTTCATGGCACGGCTGATTTAGACGGAGTTTTTATACTTCTGCCAAATGTAAAAACAAACGATTGAATTTAAAGTATTATTAGTAAGTGTGACACTTAGATTAAAAAACCCTTGTCACCAGTATCTGCTGTAAAGTCATGTTTGTCCCAGTTCCTCTGAGTCGTGGTGCAGCAGGACTGATGTGGACAGATGTTACAGAAGAAGCTCATGAGTTTCATTTCTTCAACAGTTACTATGGTAACTATTTTCTCCAAAGTAAAAGTACATCTATCACAGCCCTGTACTCATCTGTCATGGTCCACCATGACTCAGCGGAACTGGGACACACATAACTCTACATAAGATACAATTGACCTTTTGCAAAACCACGTCCCAAAACGGTAATTGTCCAATCAGACATTCTAGCGACCGTTACTATGAAGCTAGGTCCGACATGCCGCAGATCTCCAATGCAAAACGATGGGACATACCAGCAATGAGCACTGAGCAGATGCACTTTTTTTTTACTGCTTACCACCAAAAGCCCACTAGACAAAGAAGAAGAAGCAAAATGGTGAAGCGATCTGCCTATGGAGGATGTAAAACGGACACTAGTGCTCCGTCCGAAACCAGTAAATTGGTAAGAGGTCTTACGCCAAACCGGATGTGCGTCAGTGTCTGCCATGATAAGATGCGTCCGAATTGGGCTTTCAGTTAGGAAGGAGTTAGGGAAAGTGGCCTGTATGTTAACTATCATAGCCACTTTAGCATAGGGACCTCTGATGCTAACTTACTGGCGATTAGGTGCCATGTGCCATCCCATAAGCCACTGCGCCAATCTCCCCACCCCCTCGCCCCACCCTCGAGTGATTCATGCGCAACCACTGTTGATTGACAGGTGCACATTTGATTATATAAAAAAATAAAAATAAGATTCTGCATAAGCCAAACTTTATAAAAGTGACAAAATACATGTTAGAGTCACCACAGCACCGTCACTTGGTTTCAAAGAGTAAATGGCCTACATGAAGGCAGTTTGTGCTTTTGCTTTCATTTAGTAGAAACTTAAGCCACATGGCTAATTTGCATACTGTAGCTTTATGAAACTCCTCTTGAGATAAAATAAAGGGAAATGTGAAGGATCATTTGGATGTTTCGTTTTTTCCCCCTTTTTTGCCTTAAATGTCTTTATTTGACACTATGTTGTTGTTGGACAATATACAGTAGGTGGCGGTATGTGCTTTTGTTTGGCCTGCACTGAACTTTAAAGAAGAAGAAACACAGCTGATGTCACTTCCCCTTCCCCTGGGTAAGGACGGTCGAATTGGGCAAATGCTGCTGAAGCAGAAGTTCACTAACTGCATAGAGATCTAACAGCTGACCCCATGAAAGGTTAAGGATTAGTTGCTAGTGTTAGTACTTAGAGGCTACAATTTAATGGTTTCGGATGCAGCCTAGGTACCACAAGAGTGTGTCAGGGGAGTCCAGTTATTCCCCTTCCCAAAGCGAAAACACAACCTGAGCACTGCCTACAGTGGATCAAACAATGTGGACGGCCTACACCCAGCTAAATGTCTCCAAATAAACAAGCATACGTCTGCTGTAAGGTAAGGCCGCCAGGCTAAAACCATAGCATGCTAACATCTAGCTACTGACAGTCACACATAACGTTACAAAAACTGGAGCTGTAACTTTAACTGCAGCGTGAACTTTTACAGGCCTACAGTCTCACGTGTTTTTGTCTCCCTTTATGATAAAAGTACTGTGTATTTTGTCACGGTCCTGATAACTGGCTGTAGCTGATTGTCATTGTGGCACCTGTAGGTTTAGCTAGCGTTAGCTAACTTTAGCGCACGGGAGAAATGTTCCTATTTTTAGAAATACTAAAAAATAAAAAAAAGAGGTGCTTACCGGGCAATGCAAGAGCACGACTGGTCCACAAGGCTGTGCTGTTGCATTTAAGGAAGAGATCAGAAGCTTTCTCTGATATTTCTGGAGACTTGTCTGTAGCTTTAGTGCCAATAGTTGTCCTTTATCCTTCGTTGGATAGTTTAATATCTTGAATATATCCTCCAATGCATACTGTAACCCCTTTTGCCTCGATCCGGAGGATATTGCGGCGGTATTGCTTCAAAAAAGGTCACTGACATGCACGGCAGTCTGTTGCGCTACCCCTGTTTTACCATTGTTTGTCGGGCGTAGTAACAGTAACTAAGGGGGGCGGGGCTTGGCGAAAGGTCAATTGACAGTTTTTTTTTGTAGAATCAAAGTAATTAATAAATAACTAATATTTATGTATTTCAATTCAGGATTTTCACACTTATTACTAAGGAATATTTTATTCTTTCCCCTGATAATATGGATATTATAACCTACGTATGCATCAATGGTGTGTTTGCATTTTGTAATTGTAATAATACATTTCTGTATATTTTATGCTTTTACTACTTGTTTGAGTTTCTTTTATGCAGTAGAAGTCTGAAGTCCTGTCTAATGCAGAATCTCCATAACTTCATTTTACATTGGTGTATGAATGAGAGAGTGAATGGGTGACTGGTTCCTTGCTGTAAAGCACTTTAGGCCTAATGAAGATAGAAAAGTGCTGTATAAGTTGAGACCATTTACCATTTAAAACTATGTTGAAGAGCACTGAGTATTTCAATACTGACGTACAAACTGCCTGTTCTCATCTTTATGAATTTGTAGATGAAGATTTTACAAGTTAACATTTCAGAAGATAATCATACTGTAACTAACAAAAATACACTGTAGGGTAATGTTGTAATGAAAAAGTACAAACATTAGTATTGTCATTAAAGCTGGAGTACCTGATTTTTTGGTGTTGTAGAATAAATTTATTTTTGCTACCTCAGGTTATGTTGTAAACACAGCAAAACACAGACCTTGCTGTATTGTCTTCACCTAAAGTTTAATTGAGCAATGGATGATAGAAGTCTAATCTAAATTAGTGGAATTTATCTTGGGGGTGGCAGCCTCAGCTTCACTTTGTCACCACTCAATGCTGTATGTGGGTGTGAAATGTGCATGTAATTACATTCTTTGAACAATGTGAATAGGGACTGTGAGAGCTAGAAACAAGTTTGGGACAAAACAAAAAATGTCACTGTTTGAACAGGCAAAATCAGGTACCCCAGCTTTAAGAAAAGCATTATTGCGCCATAAAGTTTATTAGTTTAGTTTTATTTTATTTTATTATTATTAATTTGATTTCACACATTGCATTTGTTGCTACATCAGAGGCAGTGTTGGGGTAACATATACAAAAGTAACAGGCTACAAAATAGATACTTTTTCAGTAGCCAAGGAATACAACATATCACCTACACAAAATACGGCAATACAGTAGTCATTACAATTCAAGTAACTCGAGTTACAAACTAAGAAAATGCAGCATGCCAAATCAAGTTGGACACCGATGTACGAGATCTGCAGGAGCTTGTAGCCAACGTCAAAACAAAACACGAGAGAACGAGGAAAGGAAGTCTTTTCCATGAATGCAAACTCATTGTTTTTCTTGTTGGATTCAGAGAAGTTCCGCCTCAGTGTAGTGCACAACCTTTTATGGGCATGAGAGGCTGACATGACACAAAGGGGAATAACTGAATTTCGTAACAGATTTACCAAATGACAGGACAAACTGAAATATCACCAAAAGAAAGAAATAGCAGCACTTTCAACATGAGGATTGTACTACTGTTTGTCCTTCTCAACTCAGGTAAACATGTATTATTATTTTTTGCATGGATTCTAATGCATTCATTTTCAACTCACTCTCCAGTGGGTTCAGGAAGTATTGAGTTAATCCATGTTTGACATTAGATTTATGGGCTCACGTTTGAGTCTGATTTGATGCATTTTCAGGGCAATAGACTCTGAAGTGTTTTATTTTTATTTCTCTTCATTTTTCTAAATTATTTGAATGTATATATTGTTTTAGGGCTGTGGTTATTTTTGTTTTATGTACACCTTTCATCAATCTCAATTAAAATATACCCACTTTTCCTTAATAGCTGTTATTATTGCCTGCAGGTTTAAACTTCAGAATGTCGTCAGAGGAAGATCTGTCCTGTTCGGTTTGTCACGAGGTGTTTAAGGAGCCAGTGGTTCTGTCCTGCAGCCACAGTTTCTGTAAAGGCTGTCTGAAGAGCTGGTGGAGGGAAAAGCCCACACAGGAGTGTCCTGTTTGTAAGAGCAGATCCTCCAGGAGTGACCCACCTTTAAACCTGGCTTTGAGAAACCTGTGCGAGGCCTATGTCCAGCAAAGAGAGCAGAAGACTCCAGAAGAGCAGGTGTGTCGAGTGCACTCAGAGAGACTCAAACTGTTCTGTCTGACTGACCAGCAGCCGGTCTGTGTGGTGTGTCGAGACTCCAAAGTCCATGAAGACCACCGCTTTAGGCCCATAGTAGAAGCAGCTCAGGATCTGAGAGACGAGCTGGACAAGTCTCTACTGCCTTTGAAGAAAAACCTACAGAAGGCCAAGGACTTTCAGAAAGAGTTTGAGGAAAAAGCAGATCAAATTAAAAGTCAGTTTTATCAAACAAAGGGGCAGATCCAGGCTGAGTTCAAGAAGCTTCACCAGTTTCTTGTGGAGGAAGAGGAGTCCCGGATGAAGGCTCTGAGGGAGGAAGAGGAGCTGAAGACTCAGAGGATGAAGGACAAGATGGCGGCTGTGAGCAGAGAGATAGAAGCTCTGTCAGGAAGCATCAGAGCCACAGAGGAGCAGCTCAGAGCGCCAGACGTCTCCTTCCTGCTCAAATTCAAGGCTGCAGTGGAGAGAGTGCAGCGCTGCCCCCTGCTGGAGGAGGAGCCACAGCTGGGCCCAGAGGCTCTGATAGACCAGGCCAAACATCTGGGCAACCTGGCCTTCAACATCTGGACCAACATGAAGAGGCTTGTTCACCCTCCTGTCATTCTGAATTCAATCCTAGTCAAGAATGCAGTTCTGTCCGAGGATCTGACCAGTTTTACGGTTGATGACGAAGATGAAGTGGGCGTAGTGTTTGGGTCTGAGTGGTTCGACTCAGGTTCTCACAGTTGGGACGTGGAAGTGGGAGACAGTGAGAACTGGATGCTTGGCGTTATGAACAACCCGTTAGAGTGGGCATTCAAGGACGCGAATCCCGAGGGGTGGGGTATAACATTCTCAGATGGTGAATATAAAGCAGTGCACAATGAAGAGGATACTTCTCTCACACTCACTCCAAGTCCTAAAAGATCAGAGTTCATCTGAAATGTGACAAACATGAAGTGAGTTTTTATGACTTGGACGCTAACACTCACATTCACACACTCACGCAGATCACTCAGAAGAAACTGTTCCCGTGCTTTTCCACTAAATGTAAATGTCCGATCAAAATTGTCCCACAAACAGTCTGACTCCGCCCTTATACAGAGTAATGAAGTAAGAAACTGAAAAACATACATGAGTTTCTTACTTAAAGGGGGGTATTATGTAAAATCGACTTTTTCAAGCTTTATATCATGTTATTATGTCATTCCCTCATTAAACACATGCCTGGAGTGTTGCCTTGGCTCATTCACATATTTTGAGTAATCAGTAAAAACTTAGACGGCAGCCATTTTAGGTGTAGCTATGCCTCAGTCCTCCTAGGAACGCCCCCACCTCCTGGAGACGCCTCTGGACCTTTCATCACCAGCCAAGCCACCAACCACTGCTCCTCAGCTCAGCAGAGCCCCTCCCCGCACAGTAGTGTTGTTTAGATGCCACAGCAGTGTGCTGAAGGGGGTGTGTCGGAAAGCTTCTTAAAGAGACAGAGGCCTATTTCAAGACGTTCAGTACAGCCATTTTGAGAGAGCAATTTTATTCAAGGCAGTTATTTTAATTTACTGCATATACAGACCAACAGAAGGTTACGTCATCATTGTAGTATGCTATAGACTGGTGCTATGTGATTGAAAAAAGCATAATACCCCCTCTTTAAAATTCACGAAAGTAACCAATGGATGTCATAAATGTCTCAAGTATCTAAAGCTTAAAGATAATGTATTTCTTGTCAATGAGTTTATTAAGCTTTTCAGAATAAGTATTTCTTTTATTAAGGGGTTAAGAGGTTAAAGTAATTAATTTACATTCTTTTGTTTATTTATGCTTTCAATTCACAATATTCATAGAGAATATGTACAGTCAAGTTTTTGATCTCAGAAGAGAATTTAATCTGTATTCTTTTTAATTTTTAGATAAAATAAAATCTTTGACAGACTTTTTGTGAAAGGTCTACAACATTGTATCTGAGAATTGTTGTGAACTGCTTTGTCAAACTGACTAATAAAGTTTTGGGATTAAGATTTTATGCTTTTTTTTTTAGAATATTTTCTACACTACCGCTTAAAGGTTTGCCGTCACTTAAAATGTCTTTATTTTTTAACCTCGCCTTAACCGAGTGCGTTTTCTCCAGTTCGGCTTTACCCAAATCTAAAAGCTTCTCGACTGGAGAGCAACAGTGTAACGTCACTAAGACCTACAAAACAAATCCTAACTTTTTTGTCGCGTTTTCATGGGGTTTTATCTAAAAGCTTACAGCCTACAGTATATACAGGCCAGAGTGATGCTTCATTTGAAAGCCGAGGCCTACAAAACTGTCGTCCCTTTTTTGACTTTTTCTTCCATCATGCTTTTGTCGCGTTTACGCTACATTTTTGTCGTGTTTTTGTCGCTTTTGTTGCATTTCTATCCTCGTTTTGTCTCATTTTCGTTGCTATTTTGACACTTTGTTCAAGAAGCTTTTCAATTTGGGTAAAGCAGAAAATGTGCTCAGTTCAGGTGGGGGTTAAGAGGTTAAAGAAAAGCACTGAGACAACATTAAACACTAAATTAATCAGAAATACAGTCTAGACCTTGTTATTGTTGTGAATGCCTATGTGTGCAGAGGCTCCAGTGTTCTAATGGTACATTGTGTTAGCTAATCGTGATTAGAAAACCCTCGTGCAATTATGCTAGCACTGCTGAAAACTGTACTGATTAGAGAAGCTATAGAAGTGGGAGACCCCAAACCTAGTGTATATGGTAATTGTTGTTTTGTGGACCTCAATGCTGCATGTTCACTCTAATTCATTGCATTAATCATTTGCAAGTCACTTTTGTAAGAGGCCCGGCCTGTACTGTCAAATAAGAAAGAAGGCAAACCAGAGTTGTACAGTAGACTAGAATAATAATAATAAAAAATATCTTTCAACACAACTTTGTAGACTGTAATTCTGAATAAAAAATGTGTGGATTTTCTGTTTGGAACCATTTTATAAAGTTATTCTCGAGTAGAGGATAAGATGGTGTAGCAGCTTTCATTGGCTCGTATAAGAAATACTCGACTTGGCCATTGTGACATGTTTTATTTTATTTTTGCTCTCCAGGGCCAAAACACACGAATTAAACTGGCAGATCCACATCTTTCATTCAGTTGTGTGGATTTTCTCTTTGGGCATTTGTTTGAAAAATAGTGACTCTCCCAAATATGGTCATTGGCCCCCGTCCTCCATCATTTTGACTTCAACGCATTACGGAAGAGAAGATGGTACATTTCTTTACAAATCCTGTGAACTGTGTATGTGTGTGTGTGTGTGTGTGTGCGTGCGTGCGTGTGTGTGTGTGTGTGTGTGTGTGTGTTGTGTGTGTGCGTGTGTCTCTTTGGTTCACCACTAGATGGCAGCATTTAAGAGATAAGTTATGATTTATTGATCCCACAGTGGACAAATTCACTCGTTACAACAGCTCTTAATGAATAATTAATAATGACTTTAAGAGGAAAGAAAAACATAAATAAATCAAATACGGATACAGAAAATTTCAAAATCAGCAGTGAAAAAACAACACATATATATTAACAGTTAGAGTGGAGGTGAGAGCGACAGTTACAATAACTGCAGGGGTTTGTTTTGGATGTTGATGCACATGTGGCGTCACTAGTTTTATTTAAATGTATTTTAAATAACGTTATTAAACGTATTTTTGAGTCTGATACAAAGCTCTCGATTTACCGATCGATCTACGTTCCCACCCTTACCTATGGTCATGAGATCTGGGTAATGACCGAAAGGACAAGATCGCGAATACAAGCGGCCGAAATGAGTTTCCTTCACAGGGAGGCTGGCGCACCCTTCGAGATCGGGTGAGGAGCTCAGTTACCTGGGAGGAGCTCGGAGTAGAGTCGCTGCTCCTTCACGTTAAAAGGTGCCAGCTGAGGTGGCTAGGGCAGCTGTTCCGGATGCCTCCTGGCCGCCAGGCATGTGCTATTGGGAGGAGGGCTCGTGGAAGGTCCAGGACACGCTGGTGGGACTATGTCTCCAAGCTGGCCTGGTGTCGCCTGAAAGTATAGTCTTAACTCTGCAGTGTCTCTGCAGTTGCTCTAGTGTGACAGGAATGTGCCTCTGTGTTCTAGTCCTGGCTTAGAGAAACAAGGAAAAGGGACTAAAAAAACCCGTTTAGTTTAGACAATACAAGTTGAGACACTGGTGAAGAGGAAGTTCTGATGAGAAAATGAAGATAGAGTTGCTAACTACTGCAGAGAAGAAGCCCATTTAGGCTGAAGAGATAAGAGGCACAGACACAACAGGTTAGTCATGATTTGTATCTACACATAAACGAAAAATAACTGTTGTGATGTTTTCTTTTTTTTAACAATATCTTAAACCCACTCAGATCATACTCCTTTCTTCACTGTTAATTGAAGAAACAGTGAACAGTCATCAGTAGCAGAGAACATGGATGAACCAAGTCTCTACTTTCGTCATGTTCAAGAAGGAGCATCACCAACTCTTCATCGTGGGCAGCGAGACCATACACTTTAGAAACACATTTCTCAAGTCACAAACTATAGAAATGATCCCTGAAAGTATAGTCTTAACTCTGCAGTGTCTCTGCAGTGGCTCTAGTGTGACAGGAATGTGCCTCTGTGTTCTGGTCCTGGCTCAGAGAAACAAGAAAAAAGGACTAAAAAAACAACAACTTTAGTTTAAAAGGGTAAATGGTAAATGATCTCAACTTATATAGCGCTTTTCCACCTATATTAGGAACTCAAAGCGCTTTAAGGCAAGGTTCCACTCACCCATTCCTACTTCAATGTACGCAGACACTAGTATATTGGTGTTAGTTTAGACAATACAAGTTGAGACACTGGTGAAGAGGAAGTTCTGATGAGAAAATGAAGAAGATAATGTATGACCTGAGTTGCTAACTGCTGCAGAGAAGAAGCCCGTTTAGGCTGATGAGATAAGAGGCACAGACACAACAAGGTTAGTCATGATTTGTATCTACACATAAACAAAAATTAACTGTTGTGATGTTTTCTTTTTTTAACAATATCTTAGAGACCACTCAGATCATACTCCTTCACCCACCGTCTCTAGAAGAAACAGTGAACAGTCATCAGTAACAGAGAACATGGATGAACCAAGTCTCTACTTTCTTCATGTTCAAGAAGGAGCATCACCAACTCTTCATCGTGGGCAGCGAGACCATACACTTTAGAAACACATTTCTCAAGTCACAAACTATAGAAATGATCCCTGAAAGTATAGTCTTAACTCTGCAGTGTCTCTGCAGTTGCTCTAGTGTGACAGGACTGTGCCTCTGTGTTCTGGTCCTGGCTCAGAGAAACTGGAAAAGTGGCCTCATAAAATAAACCTTTAGTTTAGACGATACAAGTTGAGACACTGGTGAAGAGGAAGTTCTGATGAGAAAATGAAGATAATGTACGACCTGAGTTGCTAACTGCTGATGAGAGATGATAGGCTGAGGAAGAGTGGAAAGGTGTGAAGAGGCACAAACGCAGTAAGTCAGTCTTGATTTGTAGCAACAATGTTTTATCCTGTAGAACTCAGCAAATAAAACCTGGAAAGTGTGGTGATGTTTATTGTCTTTCACAATATCAGAAAGACCACTCGGATCATTCCCCAGGATATAATATGTAACATAAAAAGGAAAAGTGCCAAAAGAAAACAAGTTTATACACTCGTGGAATTGAAGATGAAGTTATAGTGTTGAATAGACGAAGTGTTGTTGCATGATCAACATTGCTTACTGCTGACTGAGTGATGAGGGGCTGAAGAGGAGGAGCAACAGGTTTGTCTTTCTTTGCATCTGTAGTGGACAGTAGCTCTTTATGCTTATGACATACTTCCTTTGACAATTATAAACAACCACTCAGATCATACTCCTTCCTTCACTGTCAATTGAAGAAACAGTGAACAGTCATCAGTAACAAAGAACAAGGATGAACCAAGTCTCTACTTTCTTCATGTTTAAGAAGGAGCATCACAAACTCTTCATCGTGGGCAGCGAGACCATGCACTTTACAAACACATTTCTCAAGTCTTAAACTATAGAAATAATCCCTGAAAGTATAGTCTTAACTCTGCAGTGTCTCTGCAGTTGCTCCAGTGTGACAGGACTGTGCCTCTGTGTTCTGGTCCTGGCTCAGAGAAACAAGAAAAAATTGACTCAAAAAAAACCCCTTTAGTTTAGACGATACAAGTTGAGACACTGGTGAAGAGGAAGTTCTGATGAGAAAATGAAGAAGATAATGTATTTCTTGTCAATTAGTTTATTAAGCTTTTCAGAATAAGTATTTCTTGTATTAACCTCTTAACCTCTTAAGCCCAGGGTTTTATTATTTTTCTCTCAGAGCTTAGATCTTGGCGTTTGGTGCCCATTTGAGCCCAACCCACTCTGAGTCACTGTGATTTGATTGGCTTCAGAGTTACACTGTAGATCAGACACCATGAGTGACAGTAACATGACGCTGAATAGTGACCCTTTATTTTCAATAAAAAGGCTGAGGCCTCATTGCTCTTCAGTCACAGAGTGAGAAGTGAAGAAGGAAGTCATGGAGATTCTCATTTAGAACATTACACTTCTGCTGGATGTAACAAACAAAAGATAAAAATTCAAGTATTCATTAGTAATAGTTGAGAAATTACTCTCATTCTACAAAAACAAACCCTTGTCATTTGTATCTGCTGTAGACTCATGTTTGAGTCGTGGTGCAGCAGGACTGATGTGGACAGATGTTACAGAAGAACCTCATGAGTTTCATTTTTTCAACACAGTTACTATAGTAACTATTTTCACCAAAGTAAAAGTAGATCTACCACAGTCCTGTCCACATCTGTCATGGTCCACCATGACCCACCATGACTCAGAGGAACTGGGACACACATGACACTCCATCAGATATAATTGTCATGCTTTTGTTTTGTTTTTGTAAAATGAGAGTAATTAATAATTAACTAATATTTTAATGATATAATTTCAGGATTTTCACATTTGTATTTTTACATTTTTATTGGAAAAATATGTTTTTGTATATTTTTACTATATTTTTGAGTTTCAGAATAAGATATGACTTATATCCAGCAGAACTCTGAAGTTCTGTCTAAAGCAGAATGTCCATGACTTCCTTCTTCACTTCTCAGTCTGTGACTGAAGAGCAACGAGGCCTCAGCTTTTTTGTTTACAGACAATAAAGAGCTCACTATTTAGCGTCATGTTACTGTCACTCATGGTGTCTGACCTAAAGTCTAACTCTGAAAAAAGTCAATTCACATTTACACTGAGAAGGTTGGAAGGGCGCCCCCTTGTGTCCAGTGGCGCCCAACTGCCCGGAGCATTACTGGCACCCGATCGGGTGCCGTTAGGGCTGAAGACGTTACATCCCCCGTCCCGCCGTGGGCTCAAAATAAATAAAAATTTGGTCCGGGCAGTTGGACGCACTTGGACACTAGGGAGCGCCCTTCCAACCTTCTCAGTGTACATGTGAATTGAATTTCTTTAGAGTTAGACTTTAGGTCAGACACCATGAGTGACAGTAACATGACGCTAAACAGTGAGCTCTTTATTGTCTGTAAAAAAGCTGAGGCTTCATTGCTCTTCAGTCACAGACTGAGAAGTGAAGAAGGAAGTCATGGAGATTCTGTTTTAGACAGAACTTCAGACTTCTGCTGGATATAAGAGTCATATCTTATTCTGAAACTCAGAAATATAGTAAAAACATAATATATCCAACAAAAGTATTTCTGATCAAAAAAAGTAAAAATGCAAATGTGAAAATCCTGAAATTATATCATTAAAAATATTAGTTAATTATTACTCTCATTTTACAAACCAAACAAAACCTGACAATTATATCTGATGGAGTGTCATGTGTGTCCCAGTTCCTCTGAGTCATGGTGGGTCATGGTGGACCATGACAGATGTGGACAGGACTGTGGTAGATCTACTTTTACTTTGGAGAAAAGGTTACTATAGTAACTGTGTTGAAGAAATGAACCTCATGAGCTTCTTCTGTAACATCAGTCCTGCTGCACCACGACTCAGAGGAACTGGGACAAACATGACTCTACAGCAGATACAAATGACAAAGGTTTGTTTTTGTAGAATGAGAGTCATTAATAATTAACTGACATTTTAATCACACAAATTCAGGATTTTCACATCTATTACTAAAGAATTTGAATTTGAACTTAAATTTCAAACTTTTATTGTTACATCCAGCAGAAGTGTAATGTTCTAAATGAGAATCTCCATGACTTCCTTAAAGAAATTAACTTACTTTCTTTTGTTTATTTTATGTTTTCAATTCACAATATTCATAGAGAACATGTACAGTTAAGTTTTGATCTCAGAAGAGAATTTAATCTGTAGTTGATTCTTTAGATAAAATAAAATCTTTGACAGGCTTTTTGTGAAAGGTCTACAACATTGTATCTGAGAATTGTTGTGAACTGCTTTGTCAAACTGACTAATAAAGTTTTGGGATTAAGATTTTATGCTTTTTTTTTAGAATATTTTCTACACTACCGCTTAAAGAAAAGCACTGAGACAACATTAAACACTAAATTAATCAGAAACAGTCTGGACCTTGTTATTGTTGTGAATGCCTATGTGTGCAGAGGCTCCAGTGTTCTAATGGTACATTGTGTTAGCTAATCGTGATTAGAAAACCCTCGTGCAATTATGCTAGCACTGCTGAAAACTGTACTGATTAGAGAAGGTATAGAACTGGGAGACCCCAAACCTTTGACCAGTAGTGTATATGGTCACAGACACTGCTGAAGAGGAAGTTCTGATGAGAAAATGAAGAAGATAATGTATGACCTGAGTTGCTAACTGCTGCAGAGAAGAAGCCCATTTAGGCTGATGAGATAAGAGGCACAGACACAACAGGTTAGTCATGATTTGTATCTACACATAAACCACAACAAAAATTAACAGGTGTGATGTTTTCTTTTTTTAACAATATCTTAGAGACCACTCAGATCATACTCCTTCCTTCACTGTTAATTAAAAAAACAGTGAACAGTCATCAGTAACAGAGAACATGGATGAACCAAGTCTCTACTTTCTTCATGTTCAAGAAGGAGCATCACCAACTCTTCATCGTGGGCAGCGAGACCATACACTTTAGAAACACATTTCTCAAGTCACAAACTATAGAAATGATCCCTGAAAGTATAGTCTTAACTCCAGAGTGTCTCTGCAGTTGCTCTAGTGTGACAGGACTGTGCCTCTGTGTTCTGGTCCTGGCTCAGAGAAACAAGAAAAGTGGCCTCATAAAATAAACCTTTAGTTTAGACGATACAAGTTGAGACACTGGTGGTGAAGAGTAAATTCTGATGAGAAAATTAAGAAAATAATGTACGACCTGAGTTGCTAACTACTGATGAGAGATGATAGGCTGAGGAAGAGTGGAAAGGTGTGAAGAGGCACAAACGCAGTAAGTCAGTCTTGATTTGTATCAACAATGTTTTATCCTGTAGAACTCAGCAAAATAAAACTTGGAAAGTGTGGTGATGTTTATTGTGTTTCACAATATCAGAAAGACCACTCGGATAATTCCCCAGGATATAATATGTAACATAAAAAGGAAAAGTGCCAAAAGAAAACAAGTTCATACACTCATGGAATTGAAGATGAAGTTACAGTGTTGAATAGACGAAGGGTTGTTGCATGATCAACATTGCTTACTGCTGACTGAGTGATGAGGGGCTGAAGAGGAGGAGCAACATGTGTGTCTTTCTTTGCATCTGTAGTGGACAGTAGCTCTTTATGCTTATGACATACTTCCTTTGACAATTATAAACAACCACTCAGATCATACTCCTTCCTTCACTGTCAATTGAAGAAACAGTGAACAGTCATCAGTAACAGAGAACAAGGATGAACCAAGTATCTACTTTCTTCATGTTCAAGAAGGAGCATCACCAACTCTTCATCGTGGGCAGCGAGACCATACACTTTAGAAACACATTTCTCAAGTCTTAAACTATAGAAATGATCCCTGAAAGTACAGTCTTAACTCTGCAGTGTTTCTGCAGTTGCTCTAGTGTGACAGGAATGTGCCTCTGTGTTCTGGTCCTGGCTCAGAGAAACAAGAAAAGTGGCCTCATGAAATAAACCTTTAGTTTAGACAAGATACAAGTTTAGACACTGGTGGTGGTGAAGAGGAAATTGTGATGAGAAAATGAAGATAATGTATGACCTGAGTCGCTAACTGCTGCAGAGAAGAAGCCCATTTAGGCTGATGAGATAAGAGGCACACACACACAACAGGTTAGTTGTGATTTGTAGCTACAAATAAACAAAAACAAAGTGTTGTGATGTTTCCTTTTTTTTTTACAATATCTGAGAGACCACTCAGATCATACTACTTCACTCATCGTCTCTAGAAGAAACAGTGAACAGTCATCAGTAGCAGAGAACATGGATGAACCAAGTCTCTACATTCTTTATGTTCAAGAAGGAGCATCACCAACTCTTCATCGTGGGCAGCGAGACCATACACTTTAGAAACACATTTCTCAAGTCTTAAACTATAGAAATAATCCCTGAAAGTATAGTCTTAACTCTACGGCGTCTCTGCAGTTGCTCTAGTGTGACAGGACTGTGCCTCTGTGTTCTGGTCCTGGCTTAGAAAAACAAGAAAAAATGGACTAAAAAAAAAACACCTTTAGTTTAGACGATACAAGTTGAGACACTGGTGAAGAGGAAGTTCTGATGAGAAAATGAAGAAGATAATGTATTTCTTGTCAATTAGTTTATTAAGCTTTTCAGAATAAGTATTTCTTGTATTAAAGTAATTAATTTACATTCTTTTGTTTATTTTATGTTTTCAATTCACAATATTCATAGAGAACATGTACAGTTAAGTTTTTGATCTCAGAAGAGAATTTAATCTGTAGTTATTTGATTTTTTAGATAAAATAAAATCTTTGACAGGCTTTTTGTGAAAGGTCTACAACATTGTATCTGAGAATTGTTGTGAACTGCTTTGTCAAACTGACTAATAAAGTTTTGTAACTGTCGTCACTTTTTTGACTTTTTCTTCCATCATGCTTTTGTCGCGTTTACGCTACATTTTTGTCATGTTTTTGTCGCTTTTGTTGCATTTCTATCCTCGTTTTTGTCTAATTTTCGTTGCTATTTTGACACTTTGTTCAAGAAGCTTTTCAATTTGGGTAAAGCAGAAAATGTGCTCAGTTCAGGTGGGGGTTAAGAGGTTAAAGAAAAGCACTGAGACAACATTAAACACTAAATTAATCAGAAATACAGTCTAGACCTTGTTATTGTTGTGAATGCCTATGTGTGCAGAGGCTCCAGTGTTCTAATGGTACATTGTGTTAGCTAATCGTGATTAGAAAACCCTCGTGCAATTATGCTAGCACTGCTGAAAACTGTACTGATTAGAGAAGGTATAGAACATGGAGACCCCAAACTTTTGACCAGTAGTGTATATGGTCACAGACACTGCTGAAGAGGAAGTTCTGATGAGAAAATGAAGAAGATAATGTATGACCTGAGTTGCTAACTGCTGCAGAGAAGAAGCCCATTTAGGCTGATGAGATAAGAGGCACAGACACAACAGGTTAGTCATGATTTGTATCTACACATAAACAACAACAAAACTTAACTGTTGTGATGTTTTCTTTTTTAACAATATCTTAGAGACCACTCACATCATACTCCTTCACTCACCGTCTCTAGAAGAAACAGTGAACAGTCATCAGTAACAGAGAACAAGGATCAACCAATTCTCTACTTTCTTCATGTTCAAGAAGGAGCATCACCAACTCTTCATCGTGGGCAGCGAGACCATACACTTTAGAAACACATTTCTCAAGTTTTAATCTATAGAAATGATCCCTGAAAGTATAGTCTTAACTCTACAGTGTCTCTGCAGTTGCTCTAGTGTGACAGGACTGTGCCTCTGTGTTCTGGTCCTGGCTCAGAGAAACAAGAAAAAATGGACTAAAAAAAAACCTTCAGTTTAGACAATACAAGTTGAGACACTGGTGAAGAGGAAGTTCTGATGAGAAAATGAAGAAGATAATGTATGATCTGAGTTGCTAACTGCTGCAGAGAAGAGGCCCATTTAGACTGATGAGATAAGAGGCACAGACACAAGGGGTTAGTTGTGATTTTTATCTACAAACAAACAAAAACAAGAAGGTGTTTTCATGGTTTCTTTTTTTTCACATTATATGAGAGACCACTCAGATCATACTCCTTCCTTCACTGTTAATTGAAGAAACAGTGAACAGTCATCAGTAACAGAAAACATGGATGAACCAAGTCTCTACGTTCTTCCTGTTCAAGAAGGAGCATCATCAACTCTTCATCGTGGGCAGCGAGACCATACACTTTAGAAACACATTTCTCAAGTCTTAAACTATAGAAATGATCCCTGAAAGTATTGTCTTAACTCTCCAGTGTCTCTGCAGTGGCTCTAGTGTGACAGGACTGTGCCTCTGTGTTCTGGTCCTGGCTCAGAGAAACAAGAAAAAAGGACTAAAAAAACAACTTTAGTTTAAAAGGGTAAATGGTAAATGATCTCAACTTATATAGCGCTTTTCCACCTATATTAGGAACTCAAAGCGCTTTAACCTGTTAAAGCGCTGAAATAATTGTTTTAGTCTCAGAGCTTGGATCTTGGCGTTTGGTCACATTTGGGCCCAACCCACTCTGAGTCTCTGTGATTTGATTGGCTTCAGAGTTACACTGTAGGTCTGACACCGTGAGTGACAGTAACATGACGCTAAATAGTGACCCTTTATTTTCAGTAAAAAGGCTGAAGCCTCATTGCTCTTCAGTCACAGACTGAGAAGTGAAGAAGGAAGTCATGGAGATTCTCATTTAGAACATTACACTTCTGCTGGATGTAACAATTAAAGTTTGAAATTCAAGTATTCCTTAGTAATAGGTGTGAAAATCCTGAATTTCTGTGATTAAAATGTCAGTTAATTATTAATGACTCTAATTCTACAAAAACAAACCTTGGTCATTTGTATCTGCTGTAGAGTCATGTTTGTCCCACTTCATCTGAGTCGTGGTGCAGCAGGACTGATGTTACAGAAGAAGCTCATGAGGTTAATTTCTTCAACACAGTTACTATAGTAACTGTTTTCTCCAAAGTAAAAGTAGATCTACCACAGTCCTGTCCACATCTGTCATGGTCCACCATGACCCACCGTGACTCAGAAGAACTGGGACACACATGACACTACATCAGATATCATTGTCATGTTTTTTTTTCGTAAAATGAGAGTAATTAATAATTAACTAATATTTTTAATGATATAATTTCAGGATTTTCACATTTGGATTTTTACTTTTTTTGATCAGAAATACTATTTTTTGTATATATTTTGTTTTTGTTATATTTTTGAGTTTCAGAATAAGATATGACTCTTATATCCAGCAGAAGTCTGAAGGAAACAGAACATCCATGACTTTCTTCTTCAATTCTCAGTCTGTGACTGAAGAGCAATGAAGCCTCAGCTTTTTTTTACAGACAATAAAGAGCTCACTATTTAGCATGATGTTACTGTCACTCACGGTGTCTGACCTAAAGTCTAACTCTGAAGAAATTCAATTCACATGTACACTGAGAAGGTTGGAAGGGCGCTCCCTAGTGTCCAAGTGCGTCCAACTGCCCGGACCAACTTTTTATTTATTTTGAGCCCACGGGCGGGACGGGGGATGTTATTGAAACAAAAGTACAATAATAAAGACGACACAAGTAAACAAGAGGCGACACAGACATATTTGTTGATTTCCTCCATCAGTGACAGAAACAGAAACAGCATTTGATTCATATAGTCATGTAAAATGATACTGTATGTGGAATACATATAATTATCTACTGTACATTCATAGTTGTTACATGTTACAATTTGAAGTCAAATTTCACACAACAGCTGTGTGCAAGTCTGTGCTGCAACTGGATCACGTTGTAAAGGTAGTAATAAAACTGGGAACGGTTTCGGAAAGGCTGCATTTCTGCTCAGTGTCAGCACTTCCTGTGAGCGATGATTTCAATTGTTGCCAATCAAAAAGAGTGACAAAATTAAAATGGGTTTAAAACGGAGTGTGAAGACAACATGAAAAAGGGACCTCAGTGATGGTTTGTCTGTGAGGATCTGTAAAGAACATTATATTCACCCAGCGATGTCTGAAATGTCAATATCTAGCCAAGTCAGACCTGCAGTCTGGCCACGAACACAAGGTGGCGCTGCCCACCGCAAGTTCCTGCATAAGGTGTATACATTTAGTTCACCTGGGGCCTTTCCGAAACCGTTCCCTCCTCCCTTCCCCTACACCCTCCACTCAGGCCTCAGTGAGGGCACCTTCAGAGGTTCACTCATCAGAGAAATTCAAGCTGTGACTTTCAGACGCACTCTCCCTCTCCCCCACGGACTGCACAGCCCATAATGTTGCAAACATCACAAGTTCCAGTGATCATACTTTTAAATGGAAAAAAAGTTCCCTTATGAGTTTACAAAGTAATTCAGATTTAAATGTGTCATATTTACATGATATAATTTAGCTTCTTCAAACTCACAAGGGAGAACTTTTCCTCTCCCAATAAAATCATATGAAGTCTCACTGTCGCTTTCTTTGTCATTAATAAATGTCTATGTGATGATAAAGTTGTTTAAATGATCACTTAGATGCTCCTAAATAAACACAGAACTGAGGTTGTTTGGTGCGTGTTGCTCGTGGGACTGCTCTCAGGTGTAACACACACCTGTTAAGTCTGCATCAATGCTGACTCACTGAGAAGGAGCTTTTCACCCACTTCCCCTCACTGAGTGCTCCGTTTCGGACAGAACTCCACTGCACGCTCAAACTGAGTGTAAGGGGGTAAGGGGAGGGAGGAGGGAGCGGTTTCGGAAATGCCCCTGCTGTTCTGGGCTGCTGGTCCTTGAGGCCATTGTGTTTCTCGTGTGACTTTGTTTTGAGACCTGTGTTTCATATTTGAAGTTAAATACTATTTGTTATCCTTTGTCTAAATTTACCTTTTACATTCCTTTTGTTAAATTTCAATTTTATTTAACAACTGTTTTTGTTGCTTTTTTTTTTTTTACACCTGTCGAGTTGTAACTCTGTGGAGGTCATTCACCAAACGTTTGCTCATGTGCAAAGTGATTAGCAAAGCAAAAGTGGATCGGTAGCAAAGTCATTTATGCATTTGTTACTCACGCAACTTTGTCTTATTTACATCTCAGATTTGTGGATATAATACTGTATTACAGGTAAGATCAAACGGTAACTAAGTGCAATATGCCAACAGAATAGCATATTTTATTCTACAGCTTGCACATGCTACGTAGCACCTGCCTTGATAAATGACCCCCCTGCAGATTTTTTATGAATGTTTTGGTAGTAGCTTTTCTCCCCAACACAAACTTGTTTTCATGAAATAAAGCGGCGTACACTGAAAAGTAGGATGTCTGTCTTTATGGACATTGAACTACAATAAGACAGTTATGCTCTTTAGTATTAGTACATCAATACTGTAACATATGTTTTATTCTTACATAAAGGGCAGCTTGTGAGTCTATGCCACCACTTTTTTAAACCTATAATGTAAACAGTGTCTTGTTATTAAACAACTTCCTACGATGCAAATAATGTCAATGACACATTTTTGATGACTGAAAGACAAGCGGTCCACTCACTTTGCTAAAAATAATATTTATTAAGAGAAAACATCTTGGCATTATACATATACGTTCTTACTGCAAAAGATTTTTATTCAACAACTCAACTTTACATTTCCATTAAAATAAAAGACAGAGAACAAAACTAAAATAGACTAAATAAGAACAATTTAAAAAAGCATTAGTCTTACAGTATTATGGCATTAGCAGATCGCAAAGATTACAATTATGCAGGGTTTCCGTGAGGTATTAAAAAGCATTAAACTAGACAAATTTATTAGAAAAATATGACATTGCTCAACAATAGGTTCACCAAAAACAAGTAAATGATGGACTAAAACATACTCAATCTTTTCTCCGTTTGCAAATCTTTAGAAATTAAATATATACAGATTTGTTTTTCTGCGTTTGTGGCATTGAAATATAGTATTTGGGCATTAAAATGGACGTGCTCCTGCCAGTATAAACCCTGTTATGTACAGTATGTATCCAAAATATTCGGTTTCAATGGAGCCTTATTATGTACAAACTGCTCAGTATCTTTCACAAAGTCCTGCAAATAATATGTATAGCACAGATGTTTTACTATACCCAAAAAACACTCCCCATTGCATTAGTACTTTGTGTTAACGTTGCAGTACAGGGGTTCCTCAGATGGTGCTGCTTGGATGGTGCATGTGTCTGCTCTCTTATTGAACACAGTGCTGTATTGACAGTGAGAGGAGCTGGGTTTGGGCTCAGAGGTGTTGCCACTTTTCCCAAAATCAACAGTCATGTAGTGAAGTGACTCCTTACAGGGATCGGCTGTGGCGTAGACCGTGGTTACTGCCTTCCTTGCGCTTGGCAACTGTATCCCCTCATAGACGTAATCCTCCTTTAGACCAAATCACCAGACTTTAACTTTTGTATTGTTATTATTCATGAATGGACCAAGTTGTACAAACCTGTCTGTTATTCTGTGGTGGAGCGTCATTTCTGCTTTTGCCTGAAGAAATTCACAATAAGAAAACAGTAAATACATTGAAAAGGTTTGACATGTAGTGAGTACAGCACAGTCCAAAACAACAGTTTGGCCTTAAAGGCATATCTGCAGCTTGTTCAATAAGAACTTGTGTGCAAAATATACAATATTTTATACAATATGTGACAAATTACAATTTTATTTGGGTCAAATCTTGTCATCCTGTAGGGTAATGTTGGGTCCTGAAGCCATATCACTTGAGAACCACTGGTCTAAAATATATAGATATTGAAAAAACAGGAATACTGCCATATTAATCTTGATCAATCATTTAACGTTTTTCTTTTTGTGTGTATTAATGAGTTCTCTCCATACCAGCTTAACTGCAGTGTTTATACAGAAATAACTCACACTACATAATGTAAATAAATGAACAGATGCGTTGAGAGCAGATCTTCTCTTACCTTGAAGGTCTATTTTTTTTCGTGACACCTTGTTACCGTTACGTGACTCGTACCCGCACCAATAGACCCCCTGGTCCTGTCGACTCACATCACTGATGCGATAAACAAGCTCTGGACGTCGGGACAGTATGTCACAGGTGTGGAGGCTTTCTTTACAGATAAAGTTTACACCGCGGTGAGTGCAGCTGATGGTGGTATCTGCTCCGATGTAAGCAATTTGTGAGTGTTGGGGACAGACAGGTTCATCTAAAACAAAATCATTAATGTCACTTTACACTTCACCGTCACACATTGGGAATATGCTAAAATGCCCTAAAGCTTTAACCATTATATCCAATTGTTTAAATGTGTTTAATCTCACCATCGTACAGCTCTATTCCTCTTTTATTATTGCACTTGTATTTCCCAAAGTCATGCCTGGTAAGTTGTGTCGCAAACACTCTCCAGTATTTCCCAGTTGTGTTGTGGTACATGAATCGTTGTTTGTCCACAGCCGTCCATTTATTGTCTTCAATATTTTGGATCCTTATTTGTCTGTCTATGAGACCTTTATCACTTATATAATTGCATGTGAATTCAAACCAGCCTCCAAGGCATCCATCGTCCTCACCGAAATAAGCACATACTGCAGGAGACAATGTCAAAGTGAGTCACTCCTAAATCATGAGATAAAAATATGTAATAAAGCAACAAAACATACCGGAAAAAAATATGAATAAGGCGGCTTTTGGCATTGCTTTAGAACAGTGATTCCCAATCTTAGCAAAAAGAATACTAATAAATACTTATTTCAAACAAATAAACTGAATTTGGAAGGTTTAATGTCTCCTTTAGATTTGTGCTCCATGATGGATATGCACAGCAAATGTTCCAGTGTTAATGTGACACTGTTTGGTGTCTATATGAGTCCAACCTTCTCAGTGTTAATGTGAGTTGACTCTCTTCAGAGTTAGACTGAAGGACAGAGAATCTGACACCATGAGTGACAGTAACATGACGTTAAATAGAATGTGTTCTTTATTTCCAATAATAAGGCTGAGGCCTTATTGGACTTCAGTCTGTCCTAGACTGACAGGTAAAGAAGCAGGAAAATGTGTCATTCAATAAACGTCTAGGACTTCAGCTGGAAGTACAAATTAAAAACTGAAAATCAAGCAATCATTAATAACAGTTAAATTAAAGGAAAGAGTAAAACTATATATATTTATTTTTAAAAGCTCTCGCACTGTATCTGATGTAGGGTCATGTGTGTCCCTGTTCCTCTGAGTCAGGGTGGACCATGACTGATGTGCACAGGTCTATGTTACAGCAGACTGCACTCCAGGGTTATTTTATTTTCTCCAAATTAAAACTGTGGATACCACAGTCCTGTCCACATCTGCTGTGGTCCACCCTGACTCAGAGGAACAGGGACACACATGACCCTACATCAGATACAGTTCAAGAGCTTTTAAACATATATATATATATACACACACACACAGTTTTATTCCTTCCTTTAATCTAACTGTTATTAATGATAATTTGATTTTCAGTTTTAATTTGTACTTCCAGCTGAAGTCCTAGACGTTCGTTGAATGACAAATTTTAAATAAATTTTCTTTACCTGTCAGTCTAGGACATACTGAAGTCCAATGAGGCCTCAGCCTCATTATTTGAAATAAAGAACACATTCTATTTAACGTCATGTTACTGTCACTCATGGTGTCAGATTCTCTGTCCTTCAGTCTAACTCTGAAGAGAGTCAACTCACATTTTAACACTGAGAAGGTTGGACTCATATAAACACCAAACAGTGTCACATTAACACTGGAAAATTTGCTGTGTGGGCTACAATGGGTTTAGAAAGTGTTCAGGCAACTGTAATTTATCTGTATGTTATAGCAGTCGGACGCTAAACTCATGTACATTTCTTATAAGAAATGTACATGAGTTTAGCGTCCGACTGCTGCTAACAAAAAAATGGAAAGTACACGATACAGTTAGGGGTATGGGAACTCTTGAGGGTATACGCAAGCACAGGGGGTGCTTGGAAGGCCATAAAATGTGTATTTCAATAATATTCTCTATTAAGGAAAAGTGGGTATATTTTAATTGAGATTGACGAAAGGTGTACATAAAACAAAAATAACCACAGCCCTAAAACAATACATATATTCAAATAATTTAGAAAATGAAGAGAAATAAAAATAAACACTTCAGAGTCTATTGCCCTGAAAATTCATCAAATCAGACTCAAACATGAGCCCATAAATCTAATGTCAAACATGGATTAACTCAATACTTCCTGAACCCACTGGAGAGTGAGTTGAAAATGAATGCATTAGAATCCATGCAAAAAATAATAATACATGTTTACCTGAGTTGAGAAGGACAAACAGTAGTACAATACTCATGTTGAAAGTGCTGCTATTTCTTTCTTTTTGGTGATATTACAGTTTGTCCTGTCATTTGGTAAATCTGTTACCAAATTCAGTTATTCCCCTTTGTGTCATGTCAGCCTCTCATGCCCATAAAAGGTTGTGCACTACACTGAGGGGGAACTTCTGTCAATCCAACAAGAAAAACAATGAGTTTGCATTCATGGAAAAGACTTCCTTTTCCCCATTCTCTCATGTTTTGTTTTGACGTTGGCTACAAGCTCCTGCAGATCTCGTACATCGGTGTCCAACTTGATTTGGCATGCTGCATTTTCTTAGTTTGTAACTCGAGTTACTTGAATTGTAATGACTACTGTATTGCCGTATTTTGTGTAGGTGATATGTTGTATTCCTTGGCTACAGAAAAAGTATCTATTTGTAGCCTGTTACTTTTGTATATGTTACCCCAACACTGCCTCTGACACTGCCTCTGATGTAGCAACAAATGCAATGTGTGAAATAAAATTAATAATAATAAAATAAAATAAAACTAAACTAATAAACTTTATGGCGCAATAATGCTTTTCTTAAAGCTGGGGTACCTGATTTTTCCTGTTCAAACAGTGACATTTTTTTGTTTTGTCCCAAACTTGTTTCTAGCTCTCACAGTCCCTCCTGTTTATTCACATTGTTCAAAGAATGTAATTACATGCACATTTCACACCCACATACAGCATTGAGTGGTGACAAAGTGAAGCTGAGGTGGCCACCCCCAAGATAAATTCCACTAATTTAGATTAGACTTCTATCATCCATTGCTCAATTAAACATTAGGTGAAGACAACACAGCAAGGTCTGTGTTTTGCTGTGTTTACAACATACTGGTGGCAAAAATAAATTTATTCTACAACACCAAAAAATCAGGTACTCCAGCTTTAATGACAATACTAATGTTTGTACTTCTTCATTACAACATTACCCTACAGTGTATTTTATTAGTTACAGTATGATTATCTTCTGAAATGTTAACTTGTAAAATCTTCATCTACAAATTCATAAAGATGAGAACAGGCAGTTTGTACGTCAGTATTGAAATACTCAGTGCTCTTCAACATAGTTTTAAATGGTAAATGGTCTCAACTTATACAGCACTTTTCTATCTTCATTAGGCCTAAAGCGCTTTACAGCAAGGAACCAGTCACCCATTCACTCTCTCATTCATACACCAATGTAAAATGAAGTTATGGAGATTCTGCATTAGACAGGACTTCAGACTTCTACTGCATAAAAGAAACTCAAACAAGTAGTAAAAGCATAAAATATACAGAAATTTATTATTACAATTACAAAATGCAAACACACCATTGACGCATACGTAGGTTATAATATCCATATTATCAGGGGAAAGAATAAAATATTCCTTAGTAATAAGTGTGAAAATCCTGAATTGAAATACATAAATATTAGTTATTTATTAATTACTTTGATTCTACAAAAAAAAACTGTCAATTGACCTTTCGCCAAGCCCCGCCCCCCTTAGTTACTGTTACTACGCCCGACAAACAATGGTAAAACAGGGGTTGCGCAACAGACTGCCGTGCATGTCAGTGACCTTTTTTGAAGCAATACCGCCGCAATATCCTCCGGATCGAGGCAAAGGGGTTACAGTATGCAGTGGAGGGATATATTCAAGATATTAAACTATCCAACGAAGGATAAAGGACAACTATTGGCACTAAAGCTACAGACAAGTCTCCAGAAATATCAGAGAAAGCTTCTGATCTCTTCCTTAAATGCAACAGCACAGCCTTGTGGACCAGTCGTGCTCTTGCATTGCCCGGTAAGCACCTCTTTTTTTAATTTTTTAGTATTTCTAAAAATAGGAACATTTCTCCCGTGCGCTAAAGTTAGCTAACGCTAGCTAAACCTACAGGTGCCACAATGACAATCAGCTACAGCCAGTTATCAGGACCGTGACAAAATACACAGTACTTTTATCATAAAGGGAGACAAAAACACGTGAGACTGTAGGCCTGTAAAAGTTCACGCTGCAGTTAAAGTTACAGCTCCAGTTTTTGTAACGTTATGTGTGACTGTCAGTAGCTAGATGTTAGCATGCTATGGTTTTAGCCTGGCGGCCTTACCTTACAGCAGACGTATGCTTGTTTATTTTGGAGACATTTAGCTGGGTGTAGGCCGTCCACATTGTTTGATCCACTGTAGGCAGTGCTCAGGTTGTGTTTTTGCTTTGGGAAGGGGAATAACTGGACTCCCCCTGACACACTCTTGTGGTACCTAGGCTGCATCCGAAACCATTAAATTGTAACCTCTAAGTACTAACACTAGCAACTAATCCTTAACCTTTCATGGGTCAGCTGTTAGATCTCTATGCAGTTAGTGAACTTCTGCTTCAGCAGCATTGCCCAATTCGACCGTCCTTACCCAGGGGAAGGGGAAGTGACATCAGCTGTGTTTCTTCTTCTTTAAAGTTCAGTGCAGGCCAAACAAAAGCACATACCGCCACCTACTGTATATTGTCCAACAACAACATAGTGTCAAATAAAGACATTTAAGGCAAAAAAGGGGAAAAAACGAAACATCCAAATGATCCTTCACATTTCCCTTTATTTTATCTCAACAGGAGTTTCATAAAGCTACAGTATGCAAATTAGCCATGTGGCTTAAGTTTCTACTAAATGAAAGCAAAAGCACAAACTGCCTTCATGTAGGCCATTTACTCTTTGAAACCATGTGATGGTGCTGTGGTGACTCTAACATGTATTTTGTAACTTTTATAAAGTTTGGCTTATGCAGAATCTTATTTTTATTTTTTTATATAATCAAATGTGCACCTGTCAATCAACAGTGGTTGCGCATGAATCACTCGAGGGTGGGGGCGAGGGGGGTGGGGAGATTGGCGCAGTGGCTTATGGGATGGCACATGGCACCTAATCGCCAGTAAGTTAGCATCAGAGGTCCCTATGCTAAAGTGGCTATGATAGTTAACATACAGGCCACTTTCCCTAACTCCTTCCTCACTGAAAGCCCAATTCGGACGCATCTTATCATGGCGGACGCTGACGCACATCCGGTTTGGCGTAAGACCTCTTACCAATTTACTGGTTTCGGACGGAGCACTAGTGTCCGTTTTACATCCTCCATAGGCAGATCGCTTCACCATTTTGCTTCTTCTTCTTTGTCTAGTGGCTTTTGGTGGTAAGCAGTAAAAAAAAAGTGCATCTGCTCAGTGCTCATTGCTAGTATGTCCCATTGTTTTGCATTGGAGATCAGCGGCATGTCGGACCTAGCTTCATAGTAACGGTCGCTAGAATGTCTGATTGGACAATTACCGTTTTGGGACGTGGTTTTGCAAAAGGTCAATTGTATCTTATGTAGAGTTATGTGTGTCCCAGTTCCGCTGAGTCATGGTGGACCACGACAGATGAGGACAGGGCTGTGATAGATGTACTTTTACTTTGGAGAAAATAGTTACCATAGTAACTGTTGAAGAAATGAAACTCATGAGCTTCTTCTGTAACATCTGTCCACATCAGTCCTGCTGCACCACGACTCAGAGGAACTGGGACAAACATGACTTTACAGCAGATACAGTTGACAAGGGTTTTTTAATCTAAGTGTCACACTTACTAAATAATACTTTAAATTCAATTGTTTGTTTTTACATTTGGCAGAAGTATAAAAACTCCGTCTAAATCAGCCGTGCCATGAAGTCCTTCTTCACTTCTCAGTCTGTGACTGAGGAGTCAACCCTAACATATGGTGTTGAACCTAGTCGAGTGTATCACGCTGGATAAACACAATTGCTTAATGCTGAAAGAAAATCATTTAATCATGTGGAAATACTTTCCATGTTTTCTTGTTTTTGTTTTTGTACATTCATTCAAAGAGTTAGATGTTTGAGTGAAATTCTCTAAATTTTATGGTAAAAACCTGGCAGCTGAGTTGCCAGTTTTTACCATAAAATGTTCAGATTTTTTTTTACAGTGCATCACTGTTAAGTGAAGGTGGGCAACATGAAGCTTCATGAAACACCAAAGCATTTGAAGCGATTGTGCCGAAGCTTCGAAACACAGTTCGAAACAGACTCCACAGTGACATCAAGAGGCCATGTTTCAGTACTACAACATTCAAAATGGTTCAGCCGAGAGATGAAACACTACACCAGTGGGTGCTACGGGGCTCAAGCATACACCCGCATCTTTGGCTGTTTTTGTTTTGGTATTGTTTCTTTTGCTTTCTTTGTTGTCGTTGTTGTTTTTCAGTAGGCTTATGTGTGAGTTAATGTTGTTGCCCTGTGCCCTTTGGCTATTTCAGTTATCCTTCATTCAGTGTATGCTTTAAATCAACGTAAACAAACATTCAAAAAAAAAAGAAAGAAAAAAAAGACACCTACGTCTTTGGGTGAAGTTACCTTGTCAACAATATGATTCAATAGATATAACCCGTAAATCACGAGTGTTCTTTGATTCTCTTCTCACATGCAAGCATGGTCGGCCAGTGGCGTGCTGGGACCTCATTTCGGCCCGACAATTTAGAGAAGACCGGCCCACATTTCTATGGGTTTATAGCTCAGTGATAGAGCGCTAGTCTCTGGTGCAGGAGGTCCCCAGTTCAAGTATGGCTTTGACATTTTTCTAACGCTTTTTTTTAACACTCTTTTTACATGGGCCGCTTTCAAGATTTTTATTCAGAAATATAATGTTCTATGCTGTGGAAGGACTTAGTCTATTTCTTTTCTTACTAATAACTTCTGCTTTAGAAAACACTAAAGCACAAGGTACACTTGTCGCTGGCATATTTTTTTTGAAAGAATGAACAAATGTGGGAATCTCTCTCGTCTCTCACAAAACATCTATTCAAAGCTACTTTCATCTTCACCGCCACAACTGCATAAACTTGTTTTCTGTGAGGGCACTTTTCCTTTTTATGTTACATATCTCCTGGTGTTGCATTTAAGCTATAGGACCAGAACACAGAGGCACAGTCCTGTCACACTAGAGCAACTGCAGAGACACTGCAGAGTTAAGACTATACTTTCAGGGATCATTTCTATAGTTTGTGACTTGAGAAATGTGTTTCTAAAGTGTATGGTCTCGCTGCCCACGATGAAGAGTTGGTGATGCTCCTTCTTGAACATGAAGAAAGTAGAGACTTGGTTCATCCATGTTCTCTGTTACTGATGACTGTTCACTGTTTCTTTCATTGACAGTGAAGGAAGGAGTATGATCTGAGTGGTTGTTTATAATTGTCAAAGGAAGTATGTCATAAGCATAAAGAGCTACTGTCCACTACAGATGCAAAGAAAGACACACATGTTGCTCCTCCTCTTCAGCCCCTCATCACTCAGTCAGCAGTAAGCAATGTTGATCATGCAACAACCCTTTGTCTATTCAACACTATAACTTCATCTTCAATTCCACGAGTGTATAAACTTGTTTTCTTTTGGCACGTTTCCTTTTTATGTTACATATTATATCCTGGGGAATTATCCGAGTGGTCTCTCAGATATTGTGAAACACAATAAACATCACCACACTTTCCAGGTTTTATTTTGCTGAGTTCTGCAGGATAAAACATTGTTGATACAAATCAAGACTGACTTACTGCGTTTGTGCCTCTTCACACCTTTCCACTCTTCCTCAGCCTATCATCTCTCATCAGTAGTTAGCAACTCAGGTCGTACAATATCTTCTTAATTTTCTCATCAGAATTTCTTCTTCACCACCACCAGTGTCTGAACTTGTATCGTCTAAACTAAAGGTTTATTTTATGAGCCAGGACCAGAACACAGAAGCACAGTCCTGTCACACTAGAGCAACTGCAGAGACACTGCAGAGTTAAGACAATACTTTCAGGGATCATTTCTATAGTTTCTGACTTGAGAAATGTGTTTCTAAAGTGTATGGTCTCGCTGCCCACGATGAAGAGTTGGTGATGCTCCTTCTTGAACATGAAGAAAGTAGAGACTTGTTTCATCCATGTTCTCTGATACTGATGACTGTTCACTGTTTTTTCTAGAGACGGTGAATGAAGGAGTATGATCTGAGTGGTCTCTAAGATATTGTTAAAAAAAAAAGAAAACATCACAACAGTTAATTTTTGTTTATGTGTATATACAAATCATGACTACCAGTGTTGTTTTTGGCAGCCCTTTTAGTTTTAGTTTTAGTCTTAGTCTTTTGGACGAAAATGCTTATAGATTTAGTCACATTTTAGTCATTTCTAAATGTGATAGTTTTAGCGACTAATAGTTAGTCGCGTTTTAGTCAGACGAATATTTAAAAGGTTTTAGTCAAGTTTTCGTCAGTTTCATTATAAAAAGTTATAATTAATTTCGATAAGTATTTGGAAATTGGGATAAATAATAGTTATCTATTGGCTTTATAGCTTTTGACAAACAGATTACACCACAATAGGCACTAGTAGAAGTGTCATTGTGAACAGGACTTTCACCAAATGCACCCCCTCTCCTCGTCCTCTGATCACGGCTTTCAGATGTTTTTTTATCAACAGCGCTGTCTGCACATTCGTAGCTTACCTCAACATGGTTTCTGCGTTCATACGCTACGGTATTTAAAACAGTCTTGAGTTCGATGTCCCTGTGACATCGATGTCAGACGCGCTCCGTGGAGGATGCACGCTAGCAGTGCACTGCACGCCACGAGGAGAGAGGGATAGAGAGGGATAGAGAGAGAGAAAGAGGCGCCGCTGCCCGGCCGCATCATGAGAGCTGCGGCGCCGCTCTGTGTCACGTTTACCGGTGTGTTCTCCTGCTCCGCGTACAAACTCTGTTTGTGAACGATCTGACGAACCACTTTCTCCCATTTTAGTCTCGTCTCGTCTCATTGACGTAAACTCACAAACGTCTCGTCAGGTTTTAGTCCCCAAAGAGCTATTTTTAGCTCGTCATCGTTACGTTATCGTCATTAAAAAAAGGGGCGTCAACGAAATCATATCGTTATCGTCTTCGTTGACGAAAACAACACTGTTGACTAACCTGTTGTTTCTGTGCCTCTTATCTCATCAGCCTAAATCGGCTTCTTCTCTCATCAGCAGTTAGCAACTCAGGTCATACATTATCTTCTTCATTTTCTCATCAGAACTTCCTCTTCACCAGAGTCTCAACTTGTATCGTCTAAACTAAAGGTTTATTTCATGAGGCCAGTTTTCCTGTTTCTCTAAGCCAGGACCAGAACACAGAGACACATTCCTGTCACACTAGAGCAACTGCAGAGACACTGCAGAGTTAAGACTATACTTTCAGGGATCATTTCTATAGTTTGTGACTTGTGAAATGTGTTTCTAAAGTGTATGGTCTCGCTGCCCACGATGAAGAATTGGTGATACTCCTTGAACATGAAGAATGTAGAGACTTGGTTTGTCCATGTTCTTTGCTACTGATGACTGTTCACTGTTTCTTTAATTGACAGTGAGTGAAGGAGTATGATCTGAGTGGTATCTCTGATATTGTAAAAAAAAAGAGAAAACATCAGAACACTTTATTGTGTTTATTTATTTGTAGATAAAAATCACGATTAATCTGTTGCGTCTGTGCCTCTTATCTCATCAGCCTAAATGGGCCTCTTTTCTGCAGTAGTTAGCAACTCAGGTCATACATTATCTTCTTCATTTTCTCATCAGAACTTCCTCTTCACCAGTGTCTCAACTTGTATTGTCTAAACTAAAGTTTTTTTTTTTTTTTGAGTCCATTTTCTTCTTTTTCTAAGACAGGACCAGAACACAGAGGCACAGTCCTGTCACACTAGAGCAACTGCAGAGACACTGCAGAGTTAAGACTATACTTTCAGGGATCATTTCTATAGTTTCTGACTTGAGAAATGTGTTTCTAAAGTGTATGGTCTCGCTGCCCACGATACTTGGGTCATCCATGTTCTCTGTTACTGATGACTGTTCATTGTTTCTTTCATTGACAGTAAGGAAGGAGTATGATCTGAGTGGTTGTTTATAATTGTCAAAGGAAGTATGTCATAAGCATAAAGAGCTACTGTCCACTACAGATGCAACGAAAGACAAACATGTTGCTCCTCCTCTTCAGCCCCTCATCACTAAGCAATGTTGATCATGCAACAACCCTTCGTCTATTCAACACTATAACTTCATCTTCAATTCCACGAGTGCATGAACTTGTTACATATTACATCCTGGGGAATTATCCGAGTGGTCTCTCAGATATGCTGAAAGACAATAAACATCACCACACTTTCCAGGTTTTATTTTGCTGAGTTCTGCAAGATAAAACATTGTTGATACAAATCAAGACTGACTTACTGCATTTGTGCCTCTTCACACCTTTCCACTCTTCCTCAGCCTATCATCTCTCATGAGTAGTTAGCAACTCAGGTCGTACAATATCTTCTTCATTTTCTCATCAGAATTTCCTCTTCACCAGTGTCTCAACTTGTATTGTCTAAATTAAAGGGTTTTTCTTGAGTCCATTTTTCCTTGTTTCTCTGAGCCAGGACCAGAACACAGAGGCACATTCCTGTCACACTAGAGCAACTGCAGAGACACTGCAGAGTTAAGACTATACTTTCAGGGATCATTTCTATAGTTTGTGACTTGAGAAATGTGTTTCTAAAGTGTATGGTCTCGCTGCCCACGATGAAGAGTTGGTGATGCTCCTTCTTGAACATGAAGAAAGTAGGTACTTGGTTCATCCGTGTTCTCTGCTACTGGTGACTGTTCACTGTTTCTTCTAGAGACGGTGAGTGAAGGAGTATGATCTGAGTGGTCTCTAAGATATTGTTAAAAGAAAACATCACAACAGTTAAGTTTTGTAGATACAAATCATGACTAACCTGTTGTGTCTGTGCCTCTTATCTCATCAGCCTAAATGGGCTTCTTCTCTGCAGCAGTTAGCAACTCAGGTCATACATTATCTTCTTCATTTTCTCATAAAAACTTCCTCTTCACCAGTGTCTCAACTTGTATTGTCTAAACTAACACCAATGTACCCAGTGTCTGCGTACATTGAAGTATGAATGGGTGAGTGGAACCTTGCTGTAACCTCTTCAGCCCGACGGTCCCACCTGTGGGACCAATATAAATAAAAAAATTCTCCAGGCAGTTGGACTCACTTGGACACTAGGGAGCGCCCTTCCAACCTTCTCAGTGTACATGTGAATTGACTTTCTTCAGAGTTAGACTTTAGGTCAGACACCATGAGTGACAGTAACATGACGCTAAATAGTGAGCTCTTTATTGTCTGTAAAAAAGCTGAGGCCTCGTTGCTCTTCAGTCACAGACTGAGAAGTGAAGAAGAAAGTCATGGAGATTCTGCTTTAGACAGAACTTCAGACTTCTGCTGGATATTAGAGTCATATCTTATTCTGAAACTCAAAAATATAGTAAAAACAAAAATATACAAAAATAACATTTCCATTCAAAACAGTAAATATACAAATGTGAAAATCCTGAAATTATATCATTAAAAATATTAGTCAATTATTAATTACTCTCATTTTATAAAAAAAACAAAAAACATGACAATTATATCTGATGGAGTGTCATGTGTGTCCCGGTTCCTCTGAGTCACGGTGGGTCATGGTGGACCATGACAGATGTGGACAGGACTGTGGTAGATCTACTTTTACTTTGGTGAAAACAGTTACTATAGTAACTGTGTTGAAGAAATGAAGCTCATGAGGTTCTTCTGTAACATCTGTCCACATCAGTCCTGCTGCACCACGACTCAGAGGAACTGGGACAAACATGACTCTACAGCAGATACAAATGATAAAGGTTTGTTTTTGTAGAATGAGAGTCATTAATAATTAACTGACATTTTTTAATCACACAAATTCAGGATTTTCACAGCTATTACTAAGGAATACTTGAATTTCAAACTTTTATTTTTACATCCAGCAAAAGTGTAATGTCCTAAATGAGAATCTCCATGACTTCCTTCTTCACTTCTCAGTCTGTGACTGAAGAGCAATGAGGCTTCAGCCTTTTTACTGAAAATAAAGGGTCACTATTTAGCGTCATGTTACTGTCACTCACGGTGTCAGACCTACAGTGTAACTCTGAAGCCAATCAAATCACAGAGACTCAGAGTGGGTTGGGCCCAAATGTGACCAAACGCCAAGATCCAAGATCTGAGACTAAAATAATAAAACCCTGGGCTTAAGAGGTTAAAAATCCCATCCTCCCGAGTGATGGCAAGCATGCCCACCACAAAGCTTTCCGTTCTGCGTTCAATATCAGCAGCTGAATGAGTCTTCTTGCTTTTCTTTTCTTTTTGTTTTCCATTTGACGGTGTATATCTATTTCAATTTCGCTCCCAGATTCAATATTCAACGCCATTTCATTCGAACCAGTCACGTGACAGCTGGTCCGTTTTCAAACTTGTATCGTCTAAACTAAAAGTTTATTTTATTAGGCCACTTTTTTTTTTCTCTGAGCCAGGACCAGAACACAGAGGCACAGTCCTGGCACACTAGAGCAACTGCAGAGACGCTATAGAGGAAAGACTATACTTTCAGGGATCATTTCTATAGTTTGTGACTTGAGAAATGTGTTTCTAAAGTGTATGGTCTCGCTGCCCACGATGAAGAGTTGGTGATGCTCCTTCTTGAACATGAAGAAAGTAGAAACTTGGTTCATCCATGTTCTCTGCTACTGATGACTGTTCACTGTTTCTTCAATTGACAGTGAAGGAAGGAGTATGATCTGAGTGGTTGTTTATAATTGTCAAAGGAAGTATGTCATAAGCATGAAGAGCTACTGTCCACTACAGATGCAAAGAAAGACAAACATGTTGCTCCTCCTCTTCAGCCCCTCATCACTCAGTCAGCAGTAAGCAATGTTGATCATGCAACAACCCTTTGTCTATTCAACACTATAACTTCACCTTCAATTGCACGAGTTTAGTATTGTGAAAGACAATAAACATCACCACACTTTCCAGGTTTTATTTTGCTGAGTTCTACAGGATAAAACATTGTTGATACAAATCAAGACTGACTTACTGCATTTGTGCCTCTTCACACCTTTCCACTCTTCCTCAGCCTATCATCTCTCATCAGTAGTTAGCAACTCAGGTCGTACAATATCTTCTTCATTTTCTCATCAGAATTTCCTCTTCACCAGTGTCTCAACTTGTATTGTCTAAATTAAAGGGTTTTTCTTGAGTCCATTTTTCCTTGTTTCTCTGAGCCAGGACCAGAACACAGAGGCACAGTCCTGTCACACTAGAGCAACTGCAGAGACACTGCAGAGTTAAGACTATACTTTCAGGGATCATTTCTATAGTTTGTGACTTGAGAAATGTGTTTCTAAAGTGTATGGTCTCGCTGCCCACGATGAAGAGTTGGTGATGCTCCTTCTTGAACATGAAGAAAGTAGGTACTTGGTTCATCCATGTTCTCTGATACTGATGACTGTTCACTGTTTCTTCTAGAGATGGTGAATGAAGGAGTATGATCTGAGTGGTCTCTAAGATATTGTTAAAAAAAAAGAAAACATCACAACTGTTTTTGTTAATTTGTAGATATAAATCACGACTAACCTGTTGTGTCTGTGCCTTTTGTCTCCATCCATCCATCCATTTCCTTCCGCTTTATCCGGGGCCGGGTCGCGGTGGCAGCAGTCTCAGCAGAGATGCCCAGACTTCCTGATCCACGCACACCTCCTCCAGCTGTTCTGGGGGGACCCCGAGGTGACACCAGGCCAGCTACGAGACATAGTCCCACCAGCGTGTCCTGGGCCTTCCACGAGGCCTCCTCCCAATAGGACATGCCTGGAGCACCTCCCGAGGGAGGCGACCAGGAGGCATCCGGAACAGATGCCCTAGCCACCTCAGCTGGCTCCTTTCGACGTGAAGGAGCAGCGACTCTACTCCAAGCTCCTCCCGGGTAACTGAGCTCCTCACCCGATCTCGGAGGGTGCGCCCAGCCACCCTGCCAAGGAAACTCATTTCGGCCGCTTGTATCCGCGATCTTGTCCTTTCGGTCATTACCCAGATCTCATGACCATAGGTGAGGGTGGGAACGTAGATCGATCGGTAAATCGAGAGCTTTGCCCCCTGACTCAGCTCCCTCTTCACCACAACAGTCCGATACAGCGACCGCATCACTGCTGACGCTGCACCGATCCGTCTATCGATCTCACGCTCCATCCGTCCCTCACTCGTGAACAGGACCCCGAGATACTTGAACTCCTCCAATTCAGGTAAGGACTCCCCACCGACCTGAAGAGGGGAAGCCACCTTTTCTTGGTGGAGAACCATGGCCTCAGATTTGGAGGTGCTTATCCTCATCCAGGCCGCGTCACACTCGGCTGTAAACTGCTGAGATGAGATCCTGAGGTTCCCAAACCGGACATCCTCCGGCCCCTGGCTGCACCTAGAAATTCTGTCCATAAAGGTAATGAACAGAACCGGTGACAAAGGGCAGCCCTGGCGGAGACCAACACGCACCGGGAACAGGCCTGACTTACTGCCGGCAATGTGACCAAAGCTCCTGCTGCGGTAATACAGGGAACAGACAGCACTTAGTAGAGGGCCCCCCACAGGGCACCACGAGGGACATGGTCGAACGCTTTCTCCAGATCCACAAAGCACATGTGGGCTGGTTGGGCAACTCCCACAAACCCTCAAGCACCCGATGAAGGGTATAGAGCTGGTCCAGTGTGCCGCGACCCGGACGAAAACCACATTGTTCCTCCTGGATCCAAGGTTCGCCTCTTATCTCATCAGCCTAAATGGGCTTCTTCTCTGCAGCAGTTAGCAACTCAGGTCATACATTATCTTCTTCATTTTCTCATCAGAACTTCCTCTTCACCAGAGTCTCAACTTGTATTGTCTAAACTAAAGGTTTTTTTTTCAGTCCATTTTTCGTGTTTTTCTAAGCCAGGACCAGAACACAGAGGCACATTCCTGTCACACTAGAGCAACTGCAGAGACACTGCAGAGTTAAGACTATACTTTCAGGGATCATTTCTATAGTTTGTGACTTGAGAAATGTGTTTCTAAAGTGTATGGTCTCGCTGCCCACGATGAAGAGTTGGTGATGCTCCTTCTTGAACATGAAGAAAGTAGAGACTTGGTTCATCCATGTTCTCTGTTACTGATGACTGTTCACTGTTTCTTCTAGAGATGGTGAGTGAAGGAGTATGATCTGAGTGGTCTCTAAGATATTGTTAAAAGAAAACATCACAACAGTTTAGTTTTGTTTTGTTTATGTGTAGATACAAATCATGACTAACCTGTTGTGTCTGTGCCTCTTATCTCATCAGCCTAAATGGGCTTCTTCTCTGCAGCAGTTAGCAACTCAGGTCATACATTGTCTTCTTCATTTTCTCATAAAAACATCCTCTTCACCAGTGTCTCAACTTGTATTGTCTAAACTAACACCAATGTACCCAGTGTCTGCGTACATTGAAGTATGAATGGGTGAGTGGAACCTTGCTGTAAAGTGCTTTGAGTTCCTAATATAGGTGGAAAAGCGCTATATAAGTTGAGATCATTTACCATTTGTTTTTTTAGTCCTTTTTCTTGTTTTTCTAAGCCAGGACCAGAACACAGAGGCACAGTCCTGTCACACTAGAGCCACTGCAGAGACACTGCAGAGTTAAGACTATACTTTCAGGGATCATTTCTATAGTTTGTGATTTGAGAAATGTGTTTCTAAAGTGTATGGTCTCGCTGCCCACGATGAAGAGTTGGTGATGCTCCTTCTTGAACATGAAGAAAGTAGAGACTTGGTTCATCCATGTTCTCTGCTACTGATGACTGTTCACTGTTTCTTCAATTAACAGTGAAGGAAGCAGTATGATCTGAGTGGTTGTTTATAATTGTCAAAGGAAGTATGTCATAAGCATAAAGAGCTACTGTCCACTACAGATGAAAAGAAAGACACACATGTTGCTCCTCCTCTTCAGCTCCTCATCACTCAGTCAGCAGTAAACAATGTTGATCATGCAACAACACTTCGACTATTGAACACTATAACTTCATCTTCAATTCCACGAGTGTATAAACTTGTTTTCTTTTGGCACTTTTCCTTTTTATGTTACACATTATATCCTGGGGAATTATCCGAGTGGTCTCTCAGGTATGCTGAAAGACAATAAACATCACCACACTTTCCAGGTTTTATTTTGCTGAGTTCTACAGAATAAAACATTGTTGATACAAATCAAGACAGTAGTTAGCAACTCAGGTCGTACAATATCTTCTTAATTTTCTCATCAGAATGTCCTCTTCACCACCACCAGTGTCTAAACTTGTATCGTCTAACCAAATTTTTTAATTTTTTGAGTACGTTTTACTTGTTTCTCTGAGCCAGGACCAGAACACAGAGACACATTCCTGTCACACTAGAGCAACTGCAGAGACACTGCAGAGTTAAGACTATACTTTCAGGGATAATTTCTATAGTTTAATCTGTTAAAGCGCTGAAATAATTGTTTTAGTCTCAGAGCTTGGATCTTGGCGTTTGGTCACATTTGAGCCCAACCCACTCTGAGTCACTGTGATTTGATTGGCTTCAGAGTCACACTGTAGGTCAGACACCGTGAGTGACAGTAACATGACGCTAAATAGTGACCCTTTATTTTCAGTAAAAAGGCTGAAGCCTCATTGCTCTTCAGTCACAGACTGAGAAGTGAAGAAGGAAGTCATGGAGATTCTCATTTAGAACATTACACTTCTGCTGGATGTAACAATAAAAGTTTGAAATTCGAGTATTCCTTAGTAATAGATGTGAAAATCCTGAATTTGTGTGATTAAAATGTCAGTTAATTATTAATTACTCTCATTCTACAAAAACAAACCTTTGTCATTTGTATCTGCTGTAGAGTCATGTTTGTCCCAGTTTCTCTGAGTCGTGGTGCAGCAGGACTAATGTGGACAGATGTTACAGAAGAAGCTCATGAGGTTAATTTCTTCAACACAGTTACTATAGTAACTGTTTTCTCCAAAGTAAACGTAGATCTACCACAGTCCTGTCCACATCTGTCATGGTCCACCATGACCCACCGTGACTCAGAAGATTTGGGACACACATGACACTCCATCAGATATAGTTGTCATGTTTTGTTTTTGTTTTTTTGTAAAATGAGAGTAATTAATAATTAACTAATATCTCTCTCGAAATAATTTGGAGCTGATTATTCATGCTTTTGTGTCCTCGCGTTTAGATTATTGTAACAGTTTGTTTTCATGTCTAAACAAGAAGGAACTCTCTCGTCTGCAACTAGTGCAAAACTCGGCAGCGAGAATTCTGACCCGAACAAACAGGAGGACCCACATATCTCCTATTCTTAGAGAACTTCATTGGTTGCCAGTGTCCTATAGGATCAAGTTTAAAATTCTGGTTCTATCGTACAGAGCTCTGCATGGTCAGGTACCCTCCTATTTATGTGATCTGATCCAGCCTTATACTCCTGCGAGGGCTCTGAGGTCTGTGGATCAGAATCTGATGAAAGTTCCACGCACTTGTTTTCGGACTAGAGGAGACAGAGCCTTCCAGGCTGTAGCTCCCAGGCTCTGGAATGATCTTCCATCCTCTTTGCGCTCTATTGATTGTGATGATGCCTTTAAGAGCCAACTAAAGACTCATTTATTTAACCTGGCTTTCAATTAGCCACTTTTTGGGCTGCTATGATTTTGTAACTGTCTTGACCTTTTATTTTATTTTTATTTTGGGTGTACTTTTTTTTCTGATGTTTTAAACTGTGTTGTAAAGCACTTTGTGGCTCTTGTCTGTGAAAGGTGCTCTATAAATAAACTTTACTTACTTACTTACTAATATTTTTAAAGATATAATTTCAGGATTTTCATATTTGGATTTTTACTTATTATGATCAGAAATACTATTTTTGTATATATTTTGTTTTTGCTATATGTTTGAGTTTCAGAATAAGATATGACTCTTATATCCAGCAGAAGTCTGAAGTTCTGTCTAAAACAGAATCTCCATGACTTTCTTCTTCACCTCTCAGTCTGTGACTGAAGAGCAATGAAGCCTTTTTTTACAGACAATAAAGAGCTCACTATTTAGCATGATGTTACTGTCACTCATGGTGTCTGACCTAAAGTCTAACTCTGAAGAAATTCAATTCACATGTACACTGAGAAGGTTGGAAGGGCGCTCCCTAGTGTCCAAGTGCGTCCAACTGCCCGGCCCGAATTTTTATTTATTTTGAGCCCACGGGCGGGACGGGGGATGTTAAGAGGTTAACCTCTTAACGTCTTCAGCCCTAACGGCACCCGATCGGGTGCCAGTAATGCTCCGGGCAGTTGGGCGCCACTGGACACAAGGGGGCGCCCTTCCAACCTTCTCAGTGTACATGTGGATTGACTTTCTTCAGATTTAGACTTTAGGTCAGACACCATGAGTGACAGTAACATCATGCTAAATAGGGAGCTCTTTATTGTCTGTAAAAAAAGCTGAGGCCTCATTGCTCTTGATTCAGACTGAGAAGTGAATAAGGAAGTCACAGAGATTCTGCTTTAGACAGAACTTCAGAGTTCTGCTGGATATAAGAGTCATATCTTAGTCTGAAGCTCACAAATATAGTAAAAACCAAAAAGATACAAAAAAATATTTTTCCAATCAAAAAAAGGAAAAATGTGAAAATCATGAAATTATATCATTAAAAATATTAATTGTTAATTACTCTCATTTTACAAAAACGAAAACATGACCATTGTATCTGATGGAGAGTCATGTGTGTCCCAGTTCCTCTGAGTCATGGTGGGTCATGGTGGACCATGACAGATGTGGACAGGACTGTGGTAGATCTACTTTTACTTTGGTGGAAATAGTTACTATAGTAACTGTGTTGAAGAAATGAACCTCATGAGTCTCGTGTAACATCTGTTCACATCAGTCCTGCTGCACCACGACTCAGAGGAACTGGGACAAACATGACTCTGCAGCAGATACAACTGACAAGGTTTTTTTTTTTGTAGAATAGAGTCATTAATAATTAACTGCCATTTACTCTCACAAATTCAGGATTTCCACAACTACTACTAAGGAATACTTGAATTTCAATCTTTTATTGTTACATCCAGCAGAAGTGTAATGTTCTAAAGCAGAATCTCCATGACTTCCTTCTTCACTTCTCAGTCTGTGACTGAAAAGCAATGAGGCATCGGCCTTTTTACTGAAAATAAAGGGTCAATATTTAGCGTCATGTTACTGTCACTCATGGTGTCTGACCTACAGTGTAACTCTGAAGCCAATCAAATCACAGTGACTCAAAGTGGGTGGGGCTCAAATGGGCACCAAACGCCAAGATCCAAGATCTGAGACTAAAATAATAAAACCCTGGGCTTAAGAGGTTAAAGCGCTGAAATAATTGTTTTTGTCTCAGAGCTTGGATCTTGGCGTTTGGTGCCCATTTGAGCCCAACCCACTCTGAGTCTGAGTGATTTGATTGGCTTCAGAGTCACACTGTAGGTCTGACACCGTGAGTGACAGTAACATGACGCTAAATAGTGACCCTTTATTTTCAGCAAAAGGCTGAAGCCTCATTGCTCCTCAGTCACAGACTGAGAAGTGAAGCAGGAAGTCATGGAGATTCTGCTTTAGAACATTACACTTCTGCTGGATGTAACAATAAATGTTTGAAATTCAAGTATTCCTTAGTAATAGTTGTGAAAATCCTGAATTTGTGTGATTGAAATGTCAGTTTATTAATTACTCTCACTCTACAAAAACAAACCCTTGTCATTTGTATCTGCTGTAGAGTCATGTTTGTCCCAGTTCCTCTGAGTCGTGGTGCAGCAGGACTGATGTGGACAGATGTTACAGAAGAAGCTTATGAGGTTCATTTCTTCAACACAGTTACTATAGTAACTACTTTCTTCAAAGTCAAAGTAGATCTACCACAGTCCTGTCCACATCTGTCATGGTCCACCATGACCCACCGTGACTCAGAAGAACTGGGACACACATGACTCTCCATCAGATATACTTGTCATGTTTTGTTTTTTTTGTAAAATTGTAATGAATAATTACCTAATATTTTTAATGATATAATTTCAGGATTTTCACATTTGGATATTTACTTTTTTTTGATCAGAAATACTATTTCTTGTATATATTTTGTTTTTAGTATATTTTTGAGTTTCAGAATAAGATATGACTCTTATATCCAGCAGAAGTCTGAAGTTCTGTCTAAAACAGAATCTCCATGACTTTCTTCTTCACTTCTCAGTCTGTGACTGAAGAGCAATGAAGCCTTTTTTTACAGACAATAAAGAGCTCACTATTTAGCATGATGTTACTGTCACTCATGGTGTCTGACCTAAAGTCTAACTCTGAAGAAATTCAATTCACATGTACACTGAGAAGGTTGGAAGGGCGCTCCCTAGTGTCCAAGTGCGTCCAACTGCCCGGACCAAATTTTTATTTATTTTGAGCCCACGGGCGGGACGGGGAATGTTAAGAGGTTAACCTCTTAAGCCCAGGGTTTTATTATGAGGCTGAAGCCTCATTGCTCTTCAGTCACAGACTGAGAAGTGAAAAAGGAAGTCATGGAGATTCTCATTTAGAACATTACACTTCTGCTGGATGTAACAATAAAAGTTTGAAATTCAAGTATTCCTTAGTAATAGGTGTGAAAATCCTGAATTTGTGTGATTGAAATGTCAGTTAATTATTAATGACTCTCATTCTACAAAAAACATACCTATGTCATTTGTATTTGCTGTAGAGTCATGTTTGTCCCAGTTCCTCTGAGTCGTGGTGCAGCAGGACTGATGTGGACTGATGTTACAGAAGAAGCTCATTAGGTTAATTTCTTCAACACAGTTACTATAGTAACTATTTTCTCCAAAGTAAAACAACATCTACCACAGTCCTGTCCACATCTGTCATGGTCCACCATGACCCACCGTGACTCAGAAGAACTGGGACACACATGACACTCCATCAGATATAATTGTCATGTTTTTTTTTTTGTAAAATGAGAGTATAATTAACTGATATTTTTAGTGATATAATTTCAGGATTTTCACATTTGTATTTTTACATTTTTTGATTGAAAACTAATGTCTTGTATATTTTTTCAGATTCAGAATAAGAGCTGACTCTTATATCTAGCAGAACTCTGAAGTTCTGTCTAAAGCAGAATCTCCATGACTTCCTTCTTCACTTCCCAGTCTGTGACTGAAGAGCAACGAGGCCTCAGCTTTTTTACAGACAATAAAGAGCTCACTATTTAGTGTCATGTTACTGTCACTCATGGTGTCTGACCTAAAGTCTAACTCTGAAGAAAGTCAATTCACATGTACACTGAGAAGGTTGGAAGGGCGCTCCCTAGTGTCCAAGTGAGTCCAACTGCCTGGAGAATTTTTTTATTTATATTGGTCCCACAGGTGGGACCGTCGGGCTGAAGAGGTTACAGCAAGGTTCCACTCACCCATTCATACTTCAATGTACGCAGACACTGGGTACATTGGTGTTAGTTTAGACAATACAAGTTGAGACACTGGTGAAGAGGAAGTTTTTATGAGAAAATGAAGAAGATAATGTATGACCTGAGTTGCTAACTGCTGCAGAGAAGAAGCCCATTTAGGCTGATGAGATAAGAGGCACAGACACAACAAGTTAGTCATGATTTGTATCTACACATAAACGAAACAAAACTTAACTGTTGTGATGTTTTCTTTTTAACAATATCTTAGAGACCACTCAGATCATACTCCTTCACTCACCGTCTCTAGAAGAAACAGTGAACAGTCATCAGTAGCAGAGAACACGGATGAACCAAGTACCTACTTTCTTCATGTTCAAGAAGGAGCATCACCAACTCTTCATCGAGGGCAGCGAGACCATACACTTTAGAAACACATTTCTCAAGTCACAAACTATAGAAATGATCCCTGAAAGTATAGTCTTAACTCTGCAGTGTCTCTGCAGTTGCTCTAGTGTGACAGGACTGTGCCTCTGTGTTCTGGTCCTGTCTTAGAAAAAGCAGAAAATGGACTCAAAAAAAACAAAAAACTTTAGTTTACACAATACAAGTTGAGACACTGGTGAAGAGGAAGTTCTGATGAGAAAATGAAGAAGATAATGTATGACCTGAGTTGCTAACTACTGCAGAAAAGAGGCCCATTTAGGCTGATGAGATAAGAGGCACAGACACAACAGATTAATCGTGATTTTTATCTACAAATAAATAAACACAATAAAGTGTTCTGATGTTTTCTTTTTTTTTTTACAATATCAGAGATACCACTCAGATCATACTCCTTCACTCACTGTCAATTAAAGAAACAGTGAACAGTCATCAGTAGCAAAGAACATGGACAAACCAAGTCTCTACATTCTTCATGTTCAAGGAGTATCACCAATTCTTCATCGTGGGCAGCGAGACCATGCACTTTAGAAACACATTTCACAAGTCACAAACTATAGAAATGATCCCTGAAAGTATAGTCTTAACTCTGCAGTGTCTCTGCAGTTGCTCTAGTGTGACAGGACTGTGTCTCTGTGTTCTGGTCCTGGCTTAGAGAAACAGGAAAACTGGCCTCATGAAATAAACCTTTAGTTTAGACGATACAAGTTGAGACTCTGGTGAAGAGGAAGTTCTGATGAGAAAATGAAGAAGATAATGTATGACCTGAGTTGCTAACTGCTGATGAGAGAAGAAGCCCATTTAGGCTGATGAGATAAGAGGCACAGAAACAACAGGTTAGTCAACAGTGTTGTTTTCGTCAACGAAGACGATAACGATATGATTTCGTTGACGCCCCTTTTTTTAATGACGATAACGTAACGATGACGAGCTAAAAATAGCTCTTTGGGGACTAAAACCTGACGAGACGTTTGTGAGTTTACGTCAATGAGACGAGACGAGACTAAAATGGGAGAAAGTGGTTCGTCAGATCGTTCACAAACAGAGTTTATACACGGAGCAGGAGAACACTCCGGTAAACGTGACACAGAGCGGCGCCGCAGCTCTCATGATGCGGCCGGGCAGCGGCGCCTCTTTCTTTCTCTCTATCCCTCTCTATCCCTCTCTCCTCGTGGCGTGCAGTGCACTGCTAGCGAGCATCCTCCACGGAGCGCGTCTGACATTGATGTCACAGGGACATCGAACTTGGTGAAAGTCCTGTTCACAATGACACTTCTACTAGTGCCTATTGTGGTGTAATCTGTTTGTCAAAAGCTATAAAGCCAATAGATAACTATTATTTATCCCAATTTCCAATACTTATCGAAATTAATTATAACTTTTTATAATGAAACTGACAAAAACTATATATTCGTCTGACTAAAACGCGACTAACTATTAGTCGCTAAAACTATCACATTTAGAAATGACTAAAATGTGACTAAATCTATAAGCATTTTCGTCCAAAAGACTAAGACTAAAACTAAAACTAAAAGGGCTGCCAAAAACAACACTGGTAGTCATGATTTGTATATACACATAAACAAAAATTAACTGTTGTGATGTTTTCTTTTTTTTTAACAATATCTTAGAGACCACTCAGATCATACTCCTTCATTCACCGTCTCTAGAAAAAACAGTGAACAGTCATCAGTATCAGAGAACATGGATGAAACAAGTCTCTACTTTCTTCATGTTCAAGAAGGAGCATCACCAACTCTTCATCGTGGGCAGCGAGACCATACACTTTAGAAACACATTTCTCAAGTCAGAAACTATAGAAATGATCCCTGAAAGTATTGTCTTAACTCTGCAGTGTCTCTGCAGTTGCTCTAGTGTGACAGGACTGTGCCTCTGTGTTCTGGTCCTGGCTCAGAGAAACAAGAAAAGTGGCCTCATGAAATAAACCTTTAGTTTTTATACGATACAAGTTCAGACACTGGTGGTGGTGAAGAAGAAATTCTGATGAGAAAATTAAGAAGATATTGTACGACCTGAGTTGCTAACTACTGATGAGAGATGATAGGCTGAGGAAGAGTGGAAAGGTGTGAAGAGGCACAAACGCAGTAAGTCAGTCTTGATTTGTATCAACAATGTTTTATCCTGCAGAACTCAGCAAAATAAAACCTGGAAAGTGTGGTGATGTTTATTGTGTTTCACAATATCTGAGAGACCACTCGGATAATTCCTCAGGATATAATATGTAACATAAAAAGGAAACGTGCCAAAAGAAAACAAGTTTATACACTCGTGGAATTGAAGATGAAGTTATAGTGTTGAATAGACGAAGGGTTGTTGCATGATCAACATTGCTTACTGCTGACTGAGTGATGAGGGGCTGAAGAGGAGGAGCAACATGTGTGTCTTTCTTTGCATCTGTAGTGGACAGTAGCTCTTTATGCTTATGACATACTTCCTTTGACAATTATAAACAACCACTCAGATCATACTCCTTCCTTCACTGTCAATGAAAGAAACAGTGAACAGTCATCAGTAACAGAGAACATGGATGAACCAAGTCTCTACTTTCTTCATGTTCAAGAAGGAGCATCACCAACTCTTCATCGTGGGCAGCGAGACCATACACTTTAGAAACACATTTCGCAACTCACAAACTATAGAAATGATCCCTGAAAGTATAGTCTTAACTCTCCAGTGTCTCTGCAGTTGCTCTAGTCTGACAGGACTGTGTCTCTGTGTTCTGGTCCTGGCTTAGAGAAACAAGAAAAATCGACTCAAAAAAAAAAAAACACCTTTAGTTTAGATAATACAAGTTGAGACACTGGTGAAGAGGAAGTTCTGATGAGAAAATAAAGAAGATAATGTATGACCTGAGTTGCTAACTGCTGCAGAGAAGAAGCCCATTTAGGCTGATGAGATAAGAAGCACAGACACAACAGATTAGTCGTGATTTGTGATCTACACATAAACACATCAATAAAGTGTTATGATGTTTTCTTTTTTTTTACAATATCTGAGAGACCACTCAGATCATACTCCTTCACTCACCGTCTCTAGAAGAAACAGTGAACAGTCATCAGTAACAGAGAACAAGGATGAACCAAGTCTCTACGTTCTTCATGTTCAAGAAGGAGCATCACCAACTCTTCATCGTGGGCAGCGAGACCATACACTTTAGAAACACATTTCTCAAGTCACAAACTATAGAAATGATCCCTGAAAGTATAGTCTTAACTCTGCAGTGTCTCTGCAGTTGCTCTAGTCTGACAGGACTGTGTCTCTGTGCTCTGGTCCTGGCTTAACAGAAGAAACAAGAAAAAAGGACTAAAAAAGCAACAACTTTAGTTTAGACAATACAAGTTGAGAGACTGGTGAAGAGGAAGTTCTGATGAGAAAATGAAGATAATGTATGACCTGAGTTGCTAACTGTTGATGAGAGATGATAGGCTGAGGAAGAGTGGAAAGGTGTGAAGAGGCACAAACGAAGTAAGTCAGTCTTGATTTGTATCAACAATGTTTTATCCTGTAGAACTCAGCAAAATAAAACCTGGAAAGTGTGGTGATGTTTATTGTCTTTCACAATATCAGAGAGACCACTCGGATCATTCCCCAGGATATAATATGTAACATAAAAAGGAAAAGTACCAAAAGAAAACAAGTTTGTACACTCGTGGAATTGAAGAGGAAGTTATAGTGTTGAATAGATGAAGGGTTGTTGCATGATCAACATTGCTTACTGCTGACTGAGTGGTGAGGGGCTGAAGTGGAGGAGCAACATGTTTGTCTTTCTTTGTATCTGTAGTGGACAGTAGCTCTTTATGCTTATGACATACTTCCTTTGACAATTATAAACAACCACTCAGATCATACTCCTTCCTTCACTGTTAATTGAAGAAACGGTGAACAGTCATCAGTAACAGAGAACAAGGATGAACCAAGTCTCTACGTTCTTCATGTTCAAGAAGGAGCATCACCAACTCTTCATCGTGGGCAGCGAGACCATACACTTTAGAAACACATTTCTCAACTCACAAACTATAGAAATGATCCCTGAAAGTATAGTCTTAACTACTTAAACTACAGAGCCCCCTGATCAGGGGGCAGTTTTGGTCCAGGCAGTTGGACGCACTTGGACACAAGGGGGTGCCCTTCCAACCTTTTCAGTGTACATGTGAATTGAATTTCTTCAGAGTTAGACTTTTGGTCAGACACCATGAGTGACAGTAACATGACGCTACATAGTGAACTCTTTATTGTCTGTAAAAAGGCTGAGGCCTCGTTGCTCTTCAGTCACAGACTGAGAAGTGAAGAAGGAAGTCATGGAGATTCTGCTTTAGACAGAACTTCAGAGTTCTGCTGGATATAAGAGTCATACCTTATTCTGAAACTCAAAAATATAGTAAAAACTAAAAATATACAGAAAATGATTTTTCCAATCAAACAAGTAAAAATGTAAATCCTGACATATCATTAAAAATATTAGTCAATTATTAATTACTCTAATTTTACAAAAAACAAAACTTGACAATTATATCTGATGGAGTGTCATGTGTATCCCAGTTCCTCTGAGTCGTGGTGGGTCATGGTGGACCATGACAGATGTGGACAGGACTGTGGTAGAACTACTTTTACTTTGGAGAAAATAGTTACTATAGTAACTGTTGAATAAATGAACCTCATGAGGTTCTTCTGTAACATCTGTCCACATCAGTCCTGCTGCAGCACGACTCAGAGGAACTGGAACAAACATGACTCTACAGCAGATACAAATGACCAAGGTTTATTTTTATAGAGTGAGAATAATTAATAAACTGACATTTCAATCACACAAATTCAGGATTTTCACACCTATTACTAAGGAATACTTGAATTTCAAACATTTATTGTTACATCCAGCAGAAGTGTAATGTTCTAAAGCAGAATCTCCATAACTTCCTTCTTCACTTCTCAGTCTGTGACTGAAGAGCAATGAGGCTTCAGCCTTTTTACTGAAAATAAAGGGTCACTATTTAGCTTCATGTTACTGTCACTCATGGTGTCAGACCTACAGTGTAACTCTGAAGCCAATCAAATCACAGAGACTCAGAGTGGGTTGGGCTCAAATGTAACCAAACGCCAAGATCCAAGCTCTGAGACTAAAACAATTATTTCAGTGCTTTAACAGGTCATACAAACATAAATAACTAATAAATTAATACAGGTCATACGTACATAATATAGAAAATATTTTCAATTGACCATTTCGTATTTTTCAGGGTTAGCATCAGCACATTTCGGGTTACAATTACTATGAGAAAATTAGTTGATAAAAAAAAAAAAAAAAAAAGTACTTTACCGGAAAAAACTGATGCCACAGGCTTTACTGGTACATCTAACAGCACAGCAAAAAGGCATTTTCCCTGAAAAGCCAAGCCAAGGTCGACGACGGCACGTTGAACTCAGGCCCAGATAGCCTCTGCTAGCACCATGTGGCTGCGCAGCGAGCTATTAGCCTAGCCGATGGGCCAGGCAGCGACGTAAACGGCCTGTCAATCAAAGTCAGGCCCTCATTAATTATGCAAGATTTCTAAAATTTATCCTACGATAACCAGCCCGGTGCCCCAGATTGTTTTTAACCCAGCGTAATCACAGGAGGAATATCTAGCTCTAGCCACTTCTAAAACATTAGGCACCGGGCATTAAAGTTGTTTTTAACGTCTCTAAAGTCCAACGCATTCCAATGGGGGAATAGCGGCCATATGGAGGTACTACAGCAATGGCGGAGCAATGGTGGCCTCCAGTGTCGTAGTCACAAAGCAGAGAAGTCTGCGGCCATTGGTTCTGACCACCTTCTTAGTGATGTCACAATTTGTCATTGGTTGACGCGGATGTCGATCAAAACAGCTGGTCATTACGCGCCTCTGTCAAAATTATGATCAATAAATGGTTGTTTTTAACCTTAAATGGCTGAGTGAGGCAAACCTAAGGACATTTATATCACCGTGGACGCTTGGCATCACTTTCACCCAAAGGACTATTACGGAAGAAGCGGGAAGAAGCGGGACGAGCCTCCATGGGACTCCAGCGGGCTGTGGCGCTAAGCTAGTCCGAAGATGAGGCCCTTTCTCCCGCTACAAGCCCCACGAAGACCCGGGAGGAGTTTTTCGGATCATGCACTCAAACAAGAGCATGGCAGAGCAGGAGCTGCACATTTGTGGGACGTGTAATGGAGAACTCGCCCCACGAAGACAGCGAAAGGTAAAAACAAGGCTTTAGTAAGAGTATTTTTGCAGAGAAACGTTGTCGGAGATTTCGGGGAACTTCGGAAAACACTCGGCAAGCTCCGTAGGCTTCCGCGTGAACGCGCTATGGGTTATTTGAATGAATTTGTAAAACGTAAATAACCAAGGTAATTTTGCAAAAATACGTATTAACAAATAAACTTGCCTTGTGAATTTCTTAAGGCAAAAGAAGAAATGAGAATAACAGACAGGTTTGTACAACTTGGTCCTTTCATGAATAATAACAATACAAAAGTTAAATTCTTTGGATTTGGTCTAAAGGAGGAGTACGTCTATGAGGAGATACAGTTGCCAAGCGCCAGGAAGGCAGTAACCACGGTCTACGCCACAGCCGGTCCCTGTGAGGAGTCACTTCACTACATGACCGTTGATTTTGGGAAAAGTGGCAACACCTCTGAGCCCAAACCCAGCTCCTCTCACTGTCAATACAGCACTGTGTTCAATAAGAGAGCAGACACATGCACCATCCAAGCAGCACCATCTGAGGAACCCCTGTACTGCAACGTTAACACAAAGTACTAATGCAATGGGGAGTGTTTTTTGGGGTATAGTAAAACATGTGTGCTATACAGGACTTTGTTATTAATACTTAGCAGTTTTTACATAATAAGGCTCCATTGAGACAGAATATTTTGGATACACACTTAATGGGGTTAATACTGGCAGAAGCAAGTCACATTTAATGCTTTGTAATGCCACAAACACAGAAAAAATCTGTATATATTTAATGTCTTAAGATTTGCAAATGGAGGAAAGAGAATGTGATCAATTTCAGCCAAAACCACATCATTTAGTTGTTTCCGGTGAACTTACACAGTAAAAATTGTTGAGCAATGTCATAATTTTCCAATAAATTCAGATTTGATGCCAGTTTGAATCTATTTTCATGCTTTTTAAACACTTAAGTTCCTCTTAATGCTTTTTAACACTATGATGTTTTATGAGATCTGGTGGTGGGACTAACTCGGGTACATTTATACCGTCTTAATGTTTATTAATGTACATTGTCCCACTTAAAACAAGGGACCATATTTGGTATGTGTGAAAAGGCACCGTTAATTTGAGTAATTTAGCGTTAGTTCTTTGTATGTTGTAGTGTCATGTGTGCTGTGTTTTGTGCTCATGTATGTTCTGTGTTGGTGGTATGTTTTTACCCCATGGGACTGTGGATGGAAATGAGCTCTGAGCTAAATCCAGCATATTTACAGCCCTGATTCATATGCATTGTCCTATTCAAATACATGAATGAATGAAATGAAATAAAAGTAAATAAATAAGTAGCTTTATGCCATTTTCCTTGGTTAAAGTAGTGCCCAGTGCTGCACATCTTACTGCATATGTCTGTATTTTTGCAAGATCCTGCATTTGTTACATTAACATTTAATAAAAGTATTTTCAATGCTGATTTTTTTTTTAAATATTTGACAGGAAAAATGCAATTAGACATTAGACATGTTTGCAGCCTATTCGATGCACAAAGGGTTTATCGCTAAATCTCTACACAATTTATTTACAGCACACGACTTCACACACGTATTTATTCATTCACCTTCACTCTAAACATTTCTCAAACCCTGACACCAGCCTGCAAAAGCCATGTTAATTCACTCCCTCACTCACACACAGAGATATTTACACATTTAGGTGAGATTCAGTATGAGTCGTGTTGAAGCTGAATTAATGTTTATGAAGTATAGTGTGAGATAAGGCAGAGTGAAGAGGCGTGAGTGTTTTAACCACTGACGAACGGAAAAAGAGCAAAAGATAAGATTCGATCTATATAGAGGAAGAGTGGCAGAAGCAAACAAACATTTCTATCATGAACGAGGTGAAGACACACGCCAACATGATCATCTTTCTTCTTCTTGCTTTTTCAGAGGCTAAAGGTAAAAATGCTATTTTTATATGTATTACCATAGTGTAACCACAGCGTTTAAAGTTAACATTTTCATGGTCTGTCTTGTAACAATAATAATTCATATTTTGACTATGATTCGGCAGAAATTCTGTCATTGCTCCCACGATGTTTCAGTCACAGTTGTTGTCCTCTCAAATGAAACAGTTGTGAAAATTATAACAAACAGACGTCAAAATGGAAGCTGTATTTTAATTGAAATTCAAATCAAATGTGACGCAGATACAAATGTACCTTATCCCGTGCGCAGAATGACCATCACCATCTTTATCATCGAATCAGACGATTAAACACTTTCAAATGTGCAAAAAAGACGGATGATATTATTGATATAAAGTCCGGGACAGTTTGTTAAAGGGATACTTCGGGATTTTTGACATAGGGCCTCATTTCCTAGTTATCCAGAGTGTTGTTGATGTCTGGAAATATTTTTTTCTTCTTCATGCAGTTCTTATATTTGAAGAGTCTAGTGGCGCTAGGCTAGGGCAAAGCTAAAGCATTTCTATGGTAAAGTCTAGCCTGCATTAAAAAACAGTCTGACCCACTCCACAGTGCACCTGAGGTAAATCACATATAACACCAGACTAACGATATAAATGTCTGTGTTAATAGAATAATTTTTTTAAATAAAACTGACCTTGTATCACATGAATTATCGCATTTTGAGGGACTATTTTCTCGCAGATCACTCCGCCGCTGCGTTAGCTTACAGCCACGAAGCTGATGCTGCTCAAATAAAGTTATTTTAAATGCAAAATGGTTCAAATTATTCTATTAACACAGACATTTATATGGTTAGTCTGGCGTTATAAGTGATTTACCTCAGGTGCACTGTGGAGTGGGTCAGACTGTTTTTAATGCAGGCTAACTGATACCATAGAACTGCTTTAGCCTTGCCCTAGCCTAGCGCCACTAGACTCTTCAAATATAAGAACTGCATGAATTTAAGAAAAAAATATCTCCAGACATCAACAACACTCGGGATAACTAGGAAATGAGGCCCTATGTCAAAAATCCCGAAGTATCCCTTTAAGTTGCAAAGGGCTCTGTCGTAGAAGATAACTTCCTCTGAGTTACAAAGAAAATACTCTAAAGAGGGGACTGACATCTGTTGAATTGATTGAGCAACTTTTACATGTTTTATGTTCTTGTGAGTTTATGTAACTTCACAACAACATTCCCAATACGAGACCAACACTAGAGCAATAGTAACTAGTAAATTACCTGTGTGTTTTCTATTCACAGTGCGAGCAGAGACAGGGGTTGGATGTCGAGGAGGATGGGTCAACTTCACCTGTGAAAGCCCGGACAACAATAGCCTCCCAATGAGCAGAACCAGAATCATCAATAACACTGTTGTGGTGAAAAATCTTCAGCAAGAAGACAATGGAATCCTCTGTCTGACTCCAATAAGAAAAGAAATTAGAATCGGTGAGAGAAATAACTTTTGTTTGAATAATAATGCAGGTTCAGCAAAATTGTAATATTCAACTTTTGCTTCCAGTGAATTGCCCAAACCCTGATAAAAACCGCACTGTCTACAACAAAGCCCAGGCTACAATTGAATGTGGTCGCCCCGACTCCAGTTACAATTATGGAGAGGTGCATTTCTGCAAAGAAACTGGTGATTTTGATTGTAAAGACGTCTCGTTATTAAACCCACACGGAAAGTTCTCGATGTCAAAGGAAAAACAAGGTCTAAATGTGATAATCACCAACATCACTCCAGAAGACCAGGGCATTTACTGGTGTGCAGAGCGTAAGAATTTCTATTATCGGTCGTACAGAAAAATCAACATCACTGTTCGCTCCGGTAAGTGCCACACAAAAGTTCTTCTCATAAAGGCTACTGTTGTTGCTGCTAAAGAAAAGTGCTTAAACCAGAGAAGATGCTACTAAATACAATCAAAGAAAAAAATACAGGCAAAACATAATGGATTTCATTCTTTCTAGACTTTTCTGATAATCCGGAGTATGGACGTATTGGAGAAGACAGCGAACTTTCATGTGAATATCCAAAGGAAGACAAAGAGGATAAATTCTTTGTAAAGGGGAAGATCCACAAACCTGCAAACATTTGGTGACCAGTTCAATGCCAGATCTAAACCCTGAGAAGTTTAGGTTTGAAAACAGGTTCATCGTAACAATATTTAACATAACAGCAGAGGATTTAGGAACTTACTGGTTTGGAGGTGGGAATGACACAGAACATGGACTCAAGATCTTCTGTCGACTGGAGCTGACTGTAGGTGAGTGGTGTTACTTCTATCAGTTAACTTCACATAACGTCACACACGCCGACTGACCGACGCCATACTGGAGACAAGTCTAAATTGTTAACAAATAATGGCCGTCTGGAGGAGGCGGGGCTGCAACTTGTCTGTGCACGCCACTGATTGGTTTACCTTTTGATCCATTTTTGCTTTTTGGTGGCTGGATCATTTATTTATTCGCTAACATGAGGTAAACAAATCAACATTTTGTTAAGGTAGAACGGTTATTGGCTAAAACCTTCTGAAAGTGTCTCAAACTTGAACTTCTTTTTCTAAAGGTTTCTCCTCAGATGATCCGGAGCCGGCCAACCAGCCTCCTGGTAAGAACTTGTTTACAGACAGAGCACGACTTAGGACACAGCTCACATTACAAAGCATCCTACAGAGGCCAGGGCTTCACAGCGTGTGGGTCGTGACTCCCAGGGGCGACACGAGGATGTGAGATTATTTGAGCGAATGCATTTCAAAAGTAATCAAATTGTGTTTGTAATTTAAAGTATATTTACATCCATTAAAATCATAAGGTCAAATAAATTAGATTAAATAGAATCCTTGAAACGAGTGCAGACGAATGTAACAGTTACATTTTACTGTGGAGTCTCCAGTTGTTCATGTCGCTATTTTGGGAGTCGCGACCTGTAAAGTTTGTGAACCCTTAGGCTCTAAAATGAAGTGATCCAAACTGATCAGGACTTTTTGCAGGGGAACCTTCTTCTGTTCTCACCATCGTCACCCTGTGTGTTTGCGTGGCTGTGCTGGTGCTGCTGCTGGTGCTGGTATTGGTCGTCATCGTCCTTATTAAAAAAGGTTTGTTTTCCAACAGTTGGTAGGATTTGTATTCATTTTGTTTCAAATATGCAAACACACAAAAACAACACGAAGCGACGGCTTACTCAATATACAGTAGATACAGACGGCATGTTTGGAATTGCCCATATACGGTCATGACTCATGTTGAAAACAGCCAGAGGGGGAAAACAAAGTGAGGAGAAAACAGAACTTTCTCACATCACTCCACCATTACTTTACCAATTGCTGAATTATTCATATATTTTTCAATTAAATAAAGATACAGAGACGTGGAGAGGAGCAAAGTGCTTCAACAGCTCATAAATACTTAAAAAACAGACAACGCTAACCAGGAAGTTAACGTTAGCTTCATGCTACATTATGCTAACGTTAGATACGACTGCCTTCTTTCGCTTCTACTGAACGATTTGCTGTGAGAAAAACATCCATATTGACCCGATATTGGCTTGACTTTATATTCGTGCGATAAATATGTTAATAGTCTAAAAAAAAAAACGTCTAAAAATTGTGAACTATTGTAATTCCCATGAGAGGTTTTCTTCCCTCTTGTCTAGGTCCTGCCTGCTTTTCCCACCTTCATAGCATTGTGTCACATGAATGCAGACACTTTTCTTCTCTTTCTTTTACATATTTGAAAAGGAGTGAGAAGAGGTGCTGTTGACACTCAGTGCGTCACTTTGAGGGCTCAGTTTAAAGGTGCATTATGCAACTTTTATGTGAAAAAAAAAGTGTATATTTGTGCCTATATGACCTTGTAGTGACCCAGTGGCTGTATGAGCGGTCTGCATCCCGCCTTTACTTTCGATCACGGTGGTCTCTACAACGCTCCAGGATCATTTGTTTTGTGGGTTTTGGTGAGAGAGTCCATCAGCAGTGAAAACCTTCCACACAGTTGATCCTGAAGCGTCCTAGAGACCACCGTGATGGAAAGTAAAGGCGTCATGCTGACCACAAATACAGTCGCTGGGTCACTACAAAGTCAAACACGCACAAATATAAACTTTTTTTCCACATAAAAGTTGCATAATGAACCTTTAAGGCCAAACTGTTGTTTTGGACTGTGCTGTACTCACTACATGTCAAACCTTTTCAATGTATTTACTGTTTTCTTATTGTGAATTTCTTCAGGCAAAAGCAGAAATGACGCTCCACCACAGAATAACAGACAGGTTTGTACAACTTAGTCCATTCATGAATAATAAAAACAATAAAGTTAAATTCTTTGGATTTGGTCTAAAGGAGGAGTACGTCTATGAGGAGATACCGTTGCCAAGCGCAAGGAAGGCAGTAACCACGGTCTACGCCACAGCCGATCCCTGTAAGGAGTCACTTCACTACATGACCGTTGATTTTGGGAAAAGTGGCAACACCTCTGAGCCCAAACCCAGCTCCTCTCACTGTCAATACAGCACTGTGTTCAATAAGAGAGCAGACACATGCACCATCCAAGCAGCACCATCTGAGGAACCCCTGTACTGCAACGTTAACACAAAGTACTAATGCAATGGGGAGTGTTTTTGGGTATAGTAAAACATCTGTGCTATACATATTATTTGCAGGACTTTGTGAAAAATACTGAGCAGTTTGTACATAATAAGGCTCCATTGAAACCGAATATTTTGGATACATACTGTACATGACAGGGTTTATACTGGCAGGAGCAAGTCCATTTTAATGCCCAAATACTATATTTCAATGCCACAAACGCAGAAAAGAAAATCTGTATATATTTAATTTCTGAAGATTTGCAAACGGAGAAAAGATTGAGTATGTTTTAGTCCATCATTTACTTGTTTTCGGTGAACCTATTGTTGAGCAATGTCATATTGTTCTAATAAATTTGTCTAGTTTAATGCTTTTTAATACCTCACGGAAACCCTGCATAATTGTAATCTTTGCGATTTGCTAATGCCATAATACTGTAAGACAAATGCTTTTTTAAATTGTTCTTATTTAGTCTATTTTAGTTTTGTTCTTTGTCTTTAATTTAATGGAAATGTAAAGTTGAGTTGTTGAATAAAAATCTTTTGCAGTAAGAACGTATATGTATAATGCCAAGATGTTTTCTCTAAATAAATATTATTTTTAGCAAAGTGAGTGGACCGCTTGTCTTTCAGTCATCAAAAATGTGTCATTGACATTATTTGCATCGTAGGAAGTTGTTTAATAACAAGACACTGTTTACTTTATAGGTTTAAAAAAAGTGGTGGCATAGACTCACAAGCTTCCCTTTATGTAAGAATAAAACATATGTTACAGTATTGATGTACTAATACTAAAGAGCATAACTTTCTTATTGTAGTTCAATGTCCATAAAGACAGACATCCTACTTTTCAGTGTACGCCGCTTTATTTCATGAAAACAAGTTTGTGTTGGGGAGAAAAGCTACTACCAAAACATTCATAAAAAATCTGCAGGGGGGTCATTTATCAAGGCAGGTGCTACGTAGCATGTGCAAGCTGTAGAATAAAATATGCTATTCTGTTGGCATATTGCACTTAGTTACCGTTTGATCTTACCTGTAATACAGTATTATATCCACAAATCTGATATGTAAATAAGACAAAGTTGCGTGAGTAACAAATGCATAAATGACTTTGCTACCGATCCACTTTTGCTTTGCTAATCACTTTGCACATGAGCAAACGTTTGGTAAATGACCTCCACAGAGTTACAACTCGACAGGTGTAAAAAAAAAACAAAGCAACAAAAAACAGTTGTTAAATAAAATTGAAATTTAACAAAAGGAATGTAAAAAGTAAATTTAGACAAAGGATAACAAATAGTATTTAACTTCAAAAATGAAAAACTGGTCTCAAAACAAAGTCACAGGAGAAACACAATGGCCTCAAGGACCAGCAGCCCAGAACAGCAGGGCCTTTCCGAAACCGTTCCCTCCTCCCTTCCCCTACACCCTCCACTCAGGCCTCAGTGAGGGCACCTTCAGAGGTTCACTCAGAGAAATTCAAGCTGTGACTTTCAGACGCACTCTCCCTCTCCCCACGGACTGCACAGCCCATAATGTTGCAAAAATCACAAGTTCGCCTGATCATACTTTTAAATGAAAAATAAATAATTCAGTAATTGAGATTTATCGTATTTACTTTATATATTTTAGCTTCTTCAAACTCACAAGTGAGGACTTTTCCTCTCCCAATAAAATCATATCAAGTCACACTGTCACTTTCTTTTTCATTAATAAATGTCTATATGATGATAATCCTCCCCCTGGAACCGCCACCTTAACGTCTTCAGCCCTAACGGCACCCGATCGGGTGCCAGTAATGCTCCGGGCAGTTGGGCGCCCCTGGACACAAGGGGGCGCCCTTCCAACCTTCTCAGTGTACATGTGGATTGACTTTCTTCAGATTTAGACTTTAGGTCAGACACCATGAGTGACAGTAACATGACGCTAAATAGGGAGCTCTTTATTGTCTGTAAAAAAGCTGAGGCCTCATTGCTCTTCATTCAGACTGAGAAGTGAATAAGGAAGTCACAGAGATTCTGCTTTAGACAGAACTTCAGAGTTCTGCTGGATATAAGAGTCATATCTTATTCTGAAGCTCACAAATATAGTAAAAACCGAAAAGATACAAAAAATATTTTTCCAATCAAAAAAAGGAAAAATGTGAAAATCATGAAATTATATCATTAAAAATATTAATTGTTAATTACTCTCATTTTACAAAAACGAAAACATGACCGTTATATCTGATGGAGAGTCATGTGTGTCCCAGTTCCTCTGAGTCATGGTGGGTCATGGTGGACCATGACAGATGTGGACAGGACTGTGGTAGATCTACTTTTACTTTGGTGGAAATAGTTACTATAGTAACTGTGTTGAAGAAATGAACCTCATGAGTCTCGTGTAACATCTGTTCACATCAGTCCTGCTGCACCACGACTCAGAGGAACTGGGACAAACATGACTCTGCAGCAGATACAACTGACAAGGTTTTTTTTTTGTAGAATAGAGTCATTAATAATTAACTGACATTTACTCTCACAAATTCAGGATTTCCACAACTACTACTAAGGAATACTTGAATTTCAATCTTTTATTGTTACATCCAGCAGAAGTGTAATGTTCTAAAGCAGAATCTCCATGACTTCCTTCTTCACTTCTCAGTCTGTGACTGAAAAGCAATGAGGCATCGGCCTTTTTACTGAAAATAAAGGGTCAATATTTAGCGTCATGTTACTGTCACTCATGGTGTCTGACCTACAGTGTAACTCTGAAGCCAATCAAATCACAGTGACTCAAAGTGGGTGGGGCTCAAATGGGCACCAAACGCCAAGATCCAAGATCTGAGACTAAAATAATAAAACCCTGGGCTTAAGAGGTTAACGTGGTGGAGGGGTTTGACCTGAATGATCCTGGAGCTCTGTTGTCGGGGGCTTCGTGCCCCTGGTAGGGTCTCCCATGGCAAACAGGTCCTAGGTGACGGGTCAGACAAAGAGCGGTTCAGAAGCCCCTTATGAGAGACCAACAGGCCCGGTTAGAACCATGAGGCCGTCCTTCTGTGGACCCACCACCTGCAGGAGGAGCCATAGGGGCTGGTGCAGCAGCTGCCCCCACGACCCGGCGACGGACAAGTGGAAGAAGATGGATGGATGGATATATGATGATAAAGTTGTTCAAATGATCACTTAGGTGCTCCTAAATGAACGTGGAACTGCTGTTTGGTACGTGTTGCTCGTGGGACTGCTCTCCGGTGTAACACACACCTGTTCAGCATCGACGCTTGTGGCAGGCATATCGGGGACAGGAAGAGAATTGGGGACAGGCGTATCCCAGAAGACTTTGCGGCGGCAGCAACAGCAACATTACCAGGCCAGCGCCGCCGCCATTGAGCTCAGCGGCTGAAGTGGATGCGGTAAGTTTAAGTTTAATGTTGCCTTTTTTATTGTTCCTCACGAAGAAAAGTTAATAACTTTTAAGGCGATTCGGGGCGAGAAATGTCCATGTGTAAAGAAACCCGATGGTCTGTTTATTGGTTGAATCCACGTGAATGTACGATCTAGCCTCTTTGGTTAACTCAGCGGCCCGCGCTGTGAGTTGTAGCCGAGCGGAGTGAGCTCTAACTCGGCTAAAAGTTCTACGAAGCTCCGCTGATTTTCTCCGGCTCTATTGTAGTTAAAATCGTAAAAACTTGAGGGAAAAAGTTTGTTAGTGACTGTTGTTGACTGCGTATTTATATTACTAGTAATAGTTTGGCTAATATAAGATGTAAGGTGCTCAAAATAGTGTAGTGTGTCATGACAAATTAGTAAATACTCGAGCGATCTTTCTCATATCGTATATCTTTGCAAACGTTTCATGAATGGATAATCATTGTAATTAAATCAAAACTGTTAAAAAACAAAACAAAAAAAACAGTAAGATAGGTTACTTCAGAAATAAAAAGGGATTTTTTATTTATTTTTTGATCGGGACAATGCACAGTAATGAACATCTGCATTGAAACAACAAAAGTAAACATGTCAAATGATTGCCACAAGGCTGATTTAGACTTTTCGTAGGCTTTCAAAACAAAATATAAAATTTGAGAGTAGATTATTGTAATAGCCATGATAACGATGTTGTTGTAGTCAGGAAGAAGTGCTGTACATATTGATGTACAATAACATTAGAAAACTAAAATAGTTTCTATTATTTATGACAGCCTGTACTGTATGCTTCTGTTTCCTTTTCACAGAGCAGTCATGGAGATGTGTTCTAAGATTAGGACTGGTCTTCAATTGAAGGACTGTCCTGTCGTCGCCTGATGCAGCTGCAGCGCCACTACCGTCCTCTCTGTGGTCTTCATGAATTTTCGGAATATATGCAAAAATAAACAATAAGTTACAATTAAAGGTTTTTATAACTATTTTCAGGACTTCTTTTTTTTGCCCTTAGTTTCAAAGCTATATAACGAATAAGCTAAATAAGGTTGACTAATTTTAACCATTGAAATTATTATTTTGATTGCAATCATTTGTGCTGCTGTACATGAGTGTTGTGTATTTTTTGGATTTACTCCTATGATTTATAAAGTGTTACTGTTATATGTTACTATTGTTTTTACTTCCAAGATGTCTTTGGCTTTTTTCTCTTATGAATGAACACAGGAAAAGATGCATAAAGACATTTTTATTCCTCTCAAGTCAAGTCAACACAGTAAATCTAACTGTTCAAAAGCAGGGATTACATTCCTGCTGCAGAATGTGAGCTGAATGCATTCATTTTTAATTAAGCATGAAATTAATAAAAAACATGTTTTTCTGACTAGGATTGCAATTTGCAATACAAAATATGGACTGCTGAATTAACACAAACATTGATGTATTTCAGAACTTTTTTGGGGAGGCCTAAACTACATGGCTGTTTATGGAAGAGCCAATAAAGACTTGTCTACTGTGGAGTGAGAAACGAACAGGGAAGAAAGGGGCTCTGACTGAAAGGCTTGTTTCCAGTGGATGGCAGGGCACCTCCTTCTCCTTCCTTGATCCCTAAATGTGGAAACGAGCTGTTCTGATCATTACAGCATCTCTGTGTAACAGGCCTCTTATTGTCATTACTACTTTCCTGTATACACTTTTACATATTAGATTTAGAAACCGAGAGACACAAAGTCATTCTCTTACCTGTCTCCATCAAGCTCTTGAACTAGCACTTAACTGGATTTTGCTTTTGCAGAAATAGTTTGATTTGCTGGTAAAAGAGTCATTGTTGTTTAATCAGAATCATTTATTAATGGCCACACAACAGAGTTGGTGGGATTTGTTTTCAGTACAGCACATCATGCTCACATCTCCTGTGTCTGTCACATACATACAGAGAGTCAGTGCAACATTACTGTAAGAACAGAGAACATTACAATAATTTTGCATCAGGCTAAATAAAAGTAAAGCAATGCAGTAACAAAACTAGTGTTGGTAGATTAAACTGTTACTTTTGAAGCTCATGTAATTATATCCAACAACAATAGCAACAGGTTTGACTTATGGCAGGGATGTTATATTGAGCTTGTAGAGCTTCAAATGAAAACTTCCTATTGTCCCATTAGGACATGTATTCTCCTAATTCCAGCTTCTTGTCACTCAAGATTGGGACCTGTGCCTTCTGTCAAATCCGTATCACTAACCAGTTTTGTCAAAGATAAAAAAAATCTTTATCTGCCAAACACTTTCCTCGGAATTGTCCATACCTTTTATAATGGCTTTTCTTATCAAAATATTTGATAAGTGTCCTATCTGACTTGTCTAAGACAATGGGACAGAAGGTGTACAATGTTTATTGCTAGCCTTTAAGCCTTAGCATTTTAAATAAAGTGCTTAGTCATACAATTTGTTGCATTGACATTTATTTTCATTTCGGCACGCTCCACATTACCCTGGGTTCTTTTGAAGTTATAAAATATTCATTTTAAGTTTATGTTTACAAGCTGAAATTAAATTTACATTGCTTTTACTTCAGTTACATCTTAATAATTTGGAAATTAATAAACTAATCAAACTTTAATTAAATCCCGTGGGAGTTCAATGATATACCTGGCAACAATTATTTTTGAATGCATTATTTCTGACTTCAAGATTTACCAATACCAAGGTGTTTGTCAAAAGCGAGTAATGATTGTCAGGATCAGTGTATAATACACTTTTATTATATCTATCTATATAGATAGATACTTTATATGTTTAGTTTGTTTTTTGGTATTGTGAGTGGGTAATGGGTATATCTAAAATAAATGACATTTTACCTGTTTTTTTGTCCTGTGAAACTGCCTTGCATGTCTGTAGCAAAGAAGTTCCCCTCTAGGACAAATAAAAGTAATTAGGAATTTGTTTGTGTCATTCTTTATTGTAAATGCAGTTCACTTTCTTGCTATATATAATTATGATCATAATCAAATTAATAAAGCACTATCATTACATTACCCTCATTGTATGAATAAATCCTATTCAAAAATAGCTGCAAAGAACCCCCTATCACAGGCATAATCTTGCTGTAATCTGACTATTACAATTGCTTTGTTTTATTTTTTAATGATTAAATCGTTTTCCTTTTAATTAAATAATCATAATATTGAGTTAATGTATATTTTAAAAATAATTCCTCATGCCATTGGCGGAAAAAATTAATCTCGCGCATGCGCAGCACTATGTAGCCCGATTCTCCGGCGCCGTCTAGCCCCGATTCTCTTCCTGTCCCCGATTCTCTTCCTGTCCCCGATATGCCTGCCACAACGCTGACTCGCTGTGAAGGAGCTGATCAGACACTTCCCCTCACTGAGTGCTCCGTTTCAGACAGAACTCCACTCCACGGGCTAACTGAGTGTTGGGGGTAAGGGGAGGGAGGAGGGAACGGTTTCGGAAAAGGCCCCACGCTCACACCACAAAAGTAGGCGTGGCTGCATCATCAGTCCAAATGATTGGCCCGGTATTAAGGAGCCCCCACCAATCAGGCGCAGACAAGCAGAGGCGGGTAGTACTCAGTACATGTACTTGAGTAACTTTTTGAAGTACCTCTTAGAGTACTTTTACCATATGGAACTTTTTACTTCCACCTGAGCAGTATTATAATGAAGTATCTGTAATCTAACCTGAGTAAAAAAAAAAAAAAGTTACTTGTTCCACCGTGACAAAATCTTAAAGTGTCAAAAGTAGTTTGTATTTCATGTACTTTTTGTATATTTTTCTGGTATTTTCTTTTCTTAACATTTCATATTTTGTTTCTAATAATTGATATCATAAATCTCAAACGCTCAAACAGTTACTCAGTACTCACACTACTCAAGCAGCTTTACTCCACAGGTACTTTTTTTACTAACTTGAGTAATTACTTTAGTCACTACTTTTCACTTGTTCTTGAGTAAAATAATTTCAAAGTATCGTTACTCTTACTTGAGTAAATATTTTAGCTACTCTGCCCACGTCTGCAGCCAAGATACACAAAACAAAACAAAAAACCCTCAACAAAAATCGGTTTAAGGCATAAAAAGTCAGATACAAAAAGGCGGGAGCTAACAACAGTTTTCTTGTTGTGAATTTCCTTCAGGCAAAAGAACAACAGACAGGTTTGTGCTTGTTCAAATAATAATAATCAAAAAGTTAAAGTCTCTCAATTTTGTCAATAGGAGGAGTATAAAACTTCGGCCTCATATTTTCGGTTGTAGAGATTAATTTAGGAAGCATAATCAAGAGAAAAGGCGATAAAACAGATAAAACGGCGCAATGTCAGATTTTTTCACACAGTCTTTCCTCTGATCTGATCCTCTGAATCTGCCCGGTTTAAAAGCAACAAAATAGTCTGGAATCCTGTCTAATGTTTAGTGTTTAGAGTCACCTGGAGCCTGTGTTTAAAAAATGGTCTTTGGTTTGACAGTTGTGAAGTCCGAAGGCGGTCTGTCTGCGGTGGCGGCTTTGACAGGTTTTTTCCTGCTAAAATAAACAGAGAACTACTCCCTGGTCTGTGGGCGAGCACTGACTCTCCCCCATCACTCAAACGTCATACAACCGTCTGCAATGTACTTCCAGCCGTTTTCCAAGATTTATATTGCAATACCGCTTTATGAATGTCCAATCCTGTCCTGGCGTGGAAGCTAAGCTGGATTTTGCCTGGTTAGGATGGATTTGAGACTGAGAGGGAATACCAGGGGCTTTGGGGAATGGTGTGTTTGTGGTTGGTGGTGATAGTATAGTTCATTTGAACTGGAGTTTTTAATATCTCGACTTACTGTACATGATACACCAACTTAACATTGAAATGACGTCAGATAATTACTCAACAGGAAATCTGGACTTATTTCTACAGAAAACCACAGGAAACTAAAAAGCTGTTTGCAACAGGGAAGTTTCAGATTTTAAGATTGTTTAAAGAAAGAAATGTACCAGTATTAAACTAAAAGGTCGAGGGTGGCGCCGGTGGTAGAGCGGGTCGTCTTATGATCGGAAGGTCACGGGTTTGAATCCCAGCTCCTGCAGGTGTCCACGGGCTTTGTGTCCTTGGGCAAGACACATCACCCACCTTGCCTCCAGTGTCTGCGTACATTGGTGTATGAATGAGAGAGTGAATGGGTGACTGGTTCCTTGCTGTAAAGCTCTTTAGGCCTAATGAAGATAGAAAAGTGCTGTATAAGTTGAGACCATTTACCATTTAAAACTATGTTGCACTGAGTATTTCAATACTGACGTACAAACTGCCTGTTCTCATCTTTATGAATTTGTAGATGAAGATTTTACAAGTTAACATTTCTACCAGAAGATAATCATACTGTAACTAACAAAAATACACTGTAGGGTAATGTTGTAATGCCATTTTACAAACATTAGTATTGTCATTAAAGCTGATTTTTTGGTGTTGTAGAATACATTTATTTTTTCCACCTCAGGTTATGTTGTAAACACAGCAAAACACAGACCTTGCTGTGTTGTCTTCACCTAAAGTTTAATTGAGCAATGGATGATAGAAGTCTAATCTAAATCAGTGGAATTTATCTTGGGGGTGGCCGCCTCAGCTTCACTTTGTCACCACTCAATGCTGTATGTGGGTGTGAAATGTGCATGTAATTACATTCTTTGAACAATGTGAATAAACAGGAGGGACTGTGAGAGCTAGAAACAAGTTTGGGACAAAACAAAAAAATGTCACTGTTTGAACAGGAAAAATCAGGTACCCCAGCTTTAAGAAAAGCATTATTGCGCCATAAAGTTTATTAGTTTAGTTTTATTTTATTTTATTATTATTAATTTTATTTCACACATTGCATTTGTTGCTACATCAGAGGCAGTGTCAGAGGCAGTGTTGGGGTAACATATACAAAAGTAACAAGCTACAAAATAGATACTTTTTCAGTAGCCAAGGAATACAACATATCACCTACACAAAATACGGCAATACAGTAGTCATTACAATTCAAGTAACTCGAGTTACAAACTAAGAAAATGCACCGATGTACAAGCTCTGCAGGAGCTTGTAGCCAACGTCAAAACAAAACACGAGAGAATGAGGAATAGGAAGTCTTTGACTGAAACCCGGCTCTGTGGCATCACCACCATTTCAGGCCATATCTTGTCAAAGGTGTTAAGAAACGTTGTGTAACTCAGCTACATTTTGGAAACAGCACATGCAATACAAAACCCATTACATGTTAAGGCTGTAGCTGCTACTATAAAACACAGCACAGTTCAAAGTAACCTGCCCAACACTGATCAGGAAAAACAATTGTGTTCTAAAATTGGACTCCTAAAAATATAAAAATATACCATGAATGCAAATCATTGTTTTTCTTGTTGGATTGGCAGAAGTTCCCCCTCAGTGTAGTGCACAACCTTTTATGGGCATGAGAGGCTGACGTGAGACAAAGGGGAAGAACTGAATTTGGTAACAGATTTACCAAATGACAGGACAAACTGAAATATCACCAAAAAGAAAGAAATAGCAGCACTTTCAACATGAGGATTGTACTACTGTTTGTCCTTCTCAACTCAGGTAAACATGTATTATTATTTTTTGCATGGATTCTAATGCATTCATTTTCAACTCACTCTCCAGTGGGTTCAGGAAGTATTGAGTTAATCCATGTTTGACATTAGATTTATGGGCTCATGTTTGAGTCTGATTTGATGAATTTTCAGGGCAATAGACTCTGAAGTGTTTTATTTTTATTTCTCTTCATTTTTCTAAATTATTTGAATGTATATATTGTTTTAGGGCTGTGGTTATTTTTGTTTTATGTACACCTTTCGTCAATCTCAATTAAAATATACCCACTTTTACTTAATAGAGAATATTATTGAATTGAACACATTTTATGGCCTTCCAAGCACCCCCTGTGCTTGCGTATACCCCCAAGAGTTCCCATACCCCTAACTGTATCGTGTACTTTCCATTTTTTTGTTAGCAGCAGTCGGACGCTAAACTCATGTACATTTCTTATAAGAAATGTCCATGAGTTTAGCGTCCGACTGCTATAAAATACAGATAAATTACAGTTGCCTGAACACTTTCTAAACCCATTGTAGCCCATATCCATCATGGAGCACAAATCTAAAGGAGACATTATTTGTTTGAAATAAGTATTTATTAGCAATTCTTTTTGCTAAGATTGGGAACCACTGTTCTAAAGCAATGCCAAAAGCCGCCTTATTCATATTTTTCCGGTATGTTTTGTTGCTTTATTACATATTTTTATCTCATGATTTAGGAGTGACTCACTTTGACATTGTCTCCTGCAGTATGTGCTTATTTCGGTGAGGACGATGGATGCCTTGGAGGCTGGTTTGAATTCACATGCAATTATGAAAATGATATAGATCTCAAAGTAACTGTCCCCAAAGACAGACAAATAAAGATCCAAAATATTGAAGACAATAAATGGACGGCTGTGGACAAACAACGATTCGTGTACCACAACACAACTGGGAAATACTGGAGAGTGTTTGCGACACAACCTACCAGGCATGACTTTGGGAAATACAAGTGCAATAATAAAAGAGGAATAGAGCTGTACGATGGTGAGATTAAACACATTTAAACAATTGGATATAATGGTTAAAGCTTTGGGCATTTTAGCATATTCCCAATGTGTGACAGTGAAGTGTAAAGTGACATTAATGATTTTGTTTTAGATGAACCTGTCTGTCCCCAAAACTCACAAATTGCTTACATCGGAGCAGATACCACCATCAGATGCACTCACCGTGGTTTACACTTTATCTGTAAAGAAAGCCTCCACACCTGTGACATACTGTCCCGACGTCCAGAGCTTGTTTATCGCATCAGTGATGTGAGTCGACAGGACCAGGGGGTCTATTGGTGCGGGTACGAGTCACGTAAAGGTTACAAGGTGTCACGAGAAAAAATAGACCTTCAAGGTAAGAGAAGATCTGCTCTCAACGCATCTGTTCATGTATTTACATTATGTAGTGTGAGTTATTTCTGTATAAACACTGCAGTTAAGCTGGTATGGAGAGAACTCATTAATACACACAAAAAGAAAAACGTTAAATGATTGACCAAGATTAATATGGCAGTATTCCTGTTTTTTCAATATCTATATATTTTAGACCAGTGGTTCTCAAGTGATATGGCTTCGGGACCCAACATTACCCTACAGGATGACAAGATTTGACCCAAATAAAATTGTAATTTGTCACATATTGTATAAAATATTGTATATTTTGCACACATGTTCTTATTGAACAAGCTGCAGATATGCCTTTAAGACTGAAATGATGACCAAAACAAAACAGTAACAATAATTTGAACAGACTCCAGTTGTGTTTCCATGAAGTTTCAAATGGAAAACATGGAAACATTTTCCCTGGAATAGGCTCGTGACCTACTGAAAGTGGTTCCACGACCCACCAGTTGAGAATCACTACTCCAGACACAGAGGGGTCAATTAAATAAAAACTAAAAAATAATACTTACTTAACATACTAAAGATGTGTTCACAGTTTATTATTTTAATATTGACACTAATTTATTACAATATTTAAATATTTAGTTGTTACTTACATTATGTTGTACCATATGAGCTGCAAACTTCTTCAGTCGCTCACAATCCATCAAACAGTGAACAAATTTACAAAACAACAATCCGGTCAATGTCTCTATTCATCTCATCTCAATCTCCTTGTAGTTGTGGAAGTCACTAAGAGAAGTCTCAACTCTGGACAGGACTTGACCCATCGATGCAACTATACCAATGTAATTGTTTCTCCAAAGATGTTTGTCTGTAAAGGAGAGTCTTCTGAAACGTGTGAAGAACTCGTCAGCACATCCCACAGGTCCAATGGGACGATTACATTTAAAGATCAAACTTTAAACCGGATGATTTTCCTAACTATTCGAAGTGTAACCATTGAAGACAGCGGATCTTATTGGTTTGGGACTGAAAGGACTGGAAATGGAAATGTCTTCTTCCACAAACTGGAGCTGACCGTGGGTGAGCATGACTTCATTATTACACATTAGCTTCAATCACAGCGGCTCGATCTCTTTAACATCCTGTCCTATCTCATCTAAAGCCAACATGACAATCCCTCCATCTACGACACACCCTGGTAAGACCTGCCATTTTTACTTTTTCTGTCCCACAAAAATATGTTGTACCATCCATGCATGTCTGTATTGTATTGTTAATGGATTAAAAATATACTGTACTACGTTGCTTACAGTCAAAATAACACATTTGTTTAAAGTTTTTAAAGCCATGCTACAACCTTTTTTTTTTTTTAACGTAAGATTTAAACACATTTGGCCCGATCTTCCGCCTGGCGCATGAACAGTCTTGGTCGAGGCTACAGCCCTGCACAAAGCAGCACTGACTTCAACAAGCGCTTACTGCTTTCCCTTTGCTTCATCTCCTCTGACTCACACTTGTCCATCCAAACCGTGCCAAAGTGCGTAAAGCTCTTTCAGCATGGTTTGTTTGTGTGTGATCACAATCAAACCGCGCTCTGGTCCAGCTCGGTTCTGGACTTTGACGCTGGGAGGAGGTGGGCCAGAGTGCGGCCCGGTTGGTCATGCATGCGCACACGGTTAGGGAGCTGTTAAACCTGCATTTGTCACGATAAAAATGTGAGAAAAGGATGTATAACATGTGTCAGAGCAACTGTGGAGCGTTTTACAGCAGCAGAGACGTTAAAGGTCTGGACGGGGTCGGCCCATTCGTTCGACAGCCCTTTTGTCTGACGAGTCATTATTCCTAAAATGTCCCATTGAGTGGGGGTTGAAAAATACAATTACGTTCAGGCAAGAGTCCACTGACCTTAAGGTTATGGCCAATGGTTGTATATGGCTCTCTAATCCACAACACAACTGGGTTAGAGATGTCGGACTAATGGCACCTCTGCTCAATGGTACATTATTGGAATAATGAGACGTGACGTTGACTGAACCCCGGCTCGGTGACATCACCACCATTTCAGGCCATATCCTGTCAAAGGTGTTAAGAAACGTAACTCAGCTACATTTTGGAAACAGCACATGCAATACAAAACCCATTACATGTTAAGGCTGTAGCTGCTACTATAAAACACACCACAGTTCAAAGTAACCTGCCCAACACTGATCAGGAAAAACGATTGTGTTCTAAAATTGGACTCCCAAAAAATATAAAAATATACCATGAATGCAAATCATTAGGCCCGAGCGGCCTGCCGTCGCAAGGGCCTATTGTAATCGCCCTGCGCAGTGCACCGTGTAAACTCACCGTGTAAAACAGTGACTGCCCACACCTCTGGTGTGGGCCCTTTATACTTAATATTGCAGCCTTATATGAAATAAAGAACCCATTCTATTTAACGTCATGTTACTGTCACTCATGGTGTCAGATTCTCTGTCCTTCAGTCTAACTCTGAAGAGAGTCAACTCACATTAACACTGAGAAGATTGGACTCATATAGACACCAAACAGTGTCACATTAACACTGGAACATTTGCTGTGCAATTGATTTCATTTTACACGCGGGTGATCTCTGCTTTAGCGGCTTTAATGCGCACGGGGTCTTTGCAAATAGGTGTTTTTCTTTTTTTTAATTATGAATGCCTGAAAGCTGGCCTGTGCCCGGGGAACTATATTGTGAGAGTGGCCTGTAAGGCTGCATATGTGTCATTTCTGATGAATGAATATGCACAGGGAACTGTGTTATGTGTCCTGATTGACTTTATGATCAGTTAAATCTATTTTGCACACATACAGAAATGAACGGGACTGGCGTGTCTTATCCCCTCGCGCTCTCTCTCCCTCTAGAGCGCTGTAGAGAAGTCGCGCACAGACGCACATGCTGTGGAAAATAGGGCTCCACAAAAGCGTTCTCTGGACCACAAACAGCAAAACGCTGCTTATTTTATGTATGAAAAACCTCTGTAAAGATGATAGACTGAATCATGGCTGAACTATGAATGCGCGCATGCAATGAGTGGCGGCAACTGCCCCAACCCGACGCGCGATCAAAGGAGAATTTTATGACCTTTGCATTGAATTGGGCTGTGCTTATATTCAGCCCAAAAACACACAGGCACGGACGCCCTGCACACAACGGCATCAACTTCACCCTCCGCTCCACACACTGAGCTACTAGACAGTTACATCTTACAACACTGGGATCAAGTTCAACAGCATGAAATGCATGTGCTTTTTATGCAATAATAGTGATTGAGGAACTACGCCCACTTCTGTTTTTTTGACAAATCGCACCCTGACAATAGGTATTGTTTGACAAAAAGACGTGTCCAAATAAACCACATGCCACTTGACATTTTCTGAAGTGACTGCATCACCACAGCAACATGTAGGTTTAACATGAAGTGCTGTGTAACTGTTCCTGAAGAAAGATCACATTTAAAGGTATTGACGACACTTGGTTTGTGACAAAGGCGTATGGCGATAGTGACCCGTCACCAAGAAGCCTTTCCATGTTTTAGATAACAGTATTGGTATATTTAAAAGCATATATTTTTAGGTTGAAATCAGCTTGTTTAGTTGGAGAAATAGCACGCCGTGGGGGCGTGTCATTGTGTGTGTGTGGCTTCATTATTATGCAACACTTCCCGTGTGTGTCTGGCAGAGGCCGCTCCTGCTCCTGCTCTGAATAACCGAATACTACTGCAGAGGTTTGTTTTTCTGCATGAAACCAGTGAACTTTTCCAGTGCGACTGACTGATGATGCCCTGTAAGCATGCACAGCGCCCTGCTGACCATTACGTTTCCAGAGCCAACTCCTTGCCTTCAGAGCGTGTTTTAACACAGAAGGATGTAGCCCGGATTTTCCAAACTCTACATTGAAAATAACTGAGCGAAGAAACTGGATTTCACCACAATAGTGAAGGAGTTTGCTGAGCAGAAGGCTCGCTTATTACTGCAACGGCTTATCAAGTAGTGGAGGCCGCTATGCCATCGTGTCTGTTTGCTTTTTGACGAGGCCATTGTTGTGCTGTAAGCTAACGTGGTGTGTTCAGTTGATTGGATTTGGTCGTGTTTAGTTTTTGGTCGTAGGCTGTGTGTGCAGGTTACAGATAATATACTGTAGTCATTGTCCATGGCACTAATAACCGTGTGTGCGTTTTTCTTTCCCTCTGGTCAAATGTGTGTGTGTTGGGATTACGTTGCTAGTTGACATTGTGCATGTTTTTGTTGGGCTGTAGCGGTAGGCTCTATAGGAAGTAGATTTAGGCAAGAGACATTTATTTATATATATTACCTGTTTGCAAACCAGTTGTTTTGCTCCCCCTGTGCTTTACAGCAGGTATGGCTTATCTAACTGAGATGTAAATGAGCCCTATTGTCATTCCCAGCAGCAGAGAGAAACTTTAGAAGCCGTTTTCTCCACTTGGAGCTTTTCTGAGTGCTTACCTTCAAATGGCCACAAATTCTCCAAATATTATCAGATTTCCATGTGTTACCCATCGTTTCAAAGCTTGTAGACGACACTTTCTGAATCTGTGTCCAACTCAAAATGCCCCAAAACCAACTTGTGTCTCACTTTCCGTGACGGGTCATAATTTGCAAAACGATGTATTGTCCCAGCCCTACTGATAATTACTGAAAGATTTGACATCATGATCAGTACAGTATTGATCATGTCAAACGTGAACCTCTTGTCTCCCACATGTCTGCAGATGGAGGCGATCTGGAGCCGCACCCTCAAGGTAAGAACTTGTGTAACATCTGACTTTACAAAGCTTTATAGGCCAGGGGTTCCCAAGTGGAGGGCAGAACTTCCAGGGCCACCGTGAGGCTCTGAGCGATAAAATTCTAATAGATCTTGAATGTGCTGAATCTTGAAACAAGTGCAAGCATTAGTTACATTTGATTGTGCAAGTCTCCAGTTGTTCACGTCAATATTTTGGGGGTCGTGACCTGAAAGATGTGGGAACCCCATAAGCACTGAAGTGACCTGGGATAAACTGATCTGACTTTCTGCAGAAGCTTCTCTGAATCTCCCTGTCGTCGTCGCCTTGAGTGTTTGTGGGGTTGTGCTGGTGCTGGTGGTCGTCCTCGTCGTCCTCATTATAAAGTGTGAGTACTCCGACATTTGGTGAGGATTTATATGTTTAAGTATATATTTACGTTTAGCTCCATTCCAAATATACAAACACACCACCAACCCAGCCAGCAAAACAATGTGGGCTCTGCTTGGGTTTGCCCACCTGGGTTATAAGTGGGTTTGCCCACAGTTTCCATGTGTGCTGACCCATGTGGGCTGGACCTTTACAAGTCAAACTTAACTCTTTCTACACTGGTTTTAATATTTTTAGTCTCAGATCTTGGATCTTGGTGTTTGGTCACATTTGAGCCCAACCCACTCTGAGTCACTGTGATTTGATTGGCTTAAGTTTTGTCTAAAGCAGAAGCTCCACGACTTCCTTCTTCACCTGTCGCTCTGTGGCTGAAGAGCAATGAGGCCTCAGCCTTTTTACTGGAAACAAAGAGCACATTGTATTTAGTGTCATGTTACTGTCACTGACCTAAAGTCTAACTCTAAATTAAGTAAATTCACATTTACACTGAGAAGGCTGGAAAGGCGCCCCCTTGTGTCCCTTTGCGTCCAAATACCGGGACCATAACTGGAGCCTTTTTAGAGTAGAAAGGGTTAAGTTTGACTTGTAAAGGTCCACTTACAGGGGGTCATTTATCAAGGCAGGCGCTAAATAGTAAGTAGAAGCTGATGAATATAATATGCTATTTTGTTGGCATGTTGCACTTAAGTTACCATTTGATCTTGAAGTACTTAGAAGTACTTCTTAGTACTTCTATTACCATGGCACTTTTTGCTTCTACTAATATTATAATGAAGTATCTGTAATCTAACTTGAGTAAAAAGAAAAAAAAAGTTACTTGTTCCACAGTGAGTAAATCTTAAAGTGTCAAAAGTTGTTTGTGTTTCACTTTATTCTTTAGAAAAGTTCTTTTTGTAAATTTCTCTGACATTTTAGCATTTTTAGTAAAACAAAAGCGTGATCTTGGAGGCCTCGGGCCGTAACAACAGTTTTCTCGTTGTGAATTTCCTTCAGGCAAAAGAAGAAATGAAGCTCCACAACAGAACAACACACAGGTTTGTGCTTGTTTTGTTCAAATAATAATAAAAAAGTAAAGAGTCTCACGGTGTTGTCAATAGGAGGAGCGCGTCTATGAGGATTTACAGATGCCAGATCGTTGTGAATACGACACTTTGTTCAATAAGAGAGAAGACGACTGCACCGTCCACACAGCACCATCCGGGGACGCCCTGTACGCCAATGTGGACACAAAGAAGTAATGCAATGGGTAGAGTTTTGGGGGAAGCAGATGGTTCATGTAATAGAAGGAAAGATAACAATATATTCACTTATTTAAGGATTTAGGCTTTATTTTGCTTGACACGACAGCTCAGAGTGAAAAGCGTAGAGAGACATTCAGCAAATTGTAGCCAGAACTCAAACCCTCAACGCTGATATTTTGTTGTTTGCAAATATATATTACTGCCTATATGTATATAATTGTTGAGATTAAATGTGCCAATTCAAATAATTCAATTGTGATAAATTGTGAAGCCTTTAACAATGCACATAATTGTAGGGAAGACGGACGCATTTTATTATTATTTTTTCTCTCCCCTTTAAATCTCGTTTCCTGCTCACTTTGACAGAAAGAAGCTGTGTAAAGTTTGAGCTCAGCCGATACAGAGTGTGTGTTTTTACTCACACAGTTAGGAGTTGAAAATGTGAAAGGAAATAAACAATATGGTCACAAAAAGTGCCGTCACAGACATTACCTTCTGAGAAAGCTGAAATCATTTAGTTTGTCTATAGTTCGAGAGGCTACAGTCCGGACGAAGACTTTGTTGTCCGGCCTGAAGAAGTGCCAGTTTTGTGCATCGCAATTTCTGCCAGTGTGTTGCTTTAAAGTGGGTTCATTATTCATTTAATCTTGCAGCATGTGATTAAAGCAGTTTCACACAATTATTTACTCACAAGATGAAAATGTCTGTATTTTCCTGAACTTGTTTTACATCAATAAAAAGTAATTTTGAATGTTGTTGCCGGGACTTTTTTTGGATGAATTCAATCATTATATAATGTTTAGTGCGATTGAAAATATGAATCGAACTGAATCACACTTGTGTTTAGCGGCGCAGACACTTTCTCAGTTTCCTTTTTCATACTATACACGTTGCTTAGGGACGAACACGGTGTGAAGCCAAAAACTATTTTACTGTTAAACTTGTTTATCCGACAGTTGAGCCACAAACTTATTTAAAAAGATCATTCTCCAAAATAAATCAAACTGCTTTTGTCTTTGACGTGTTTGAAATGATCACACAGGCCTCACAGCTCCACCAAAATAAGTTCAAATGTAGGAAAATACAAAGAAGCTTCTAAAATATACCTTTCAACAATAAACACAACCCCTAAGTGTGATTGATTAATTACAAATAATTAACTACCACTAATTTCAGTACATTCAGCTGTCCATAATCAATAGCACTGTTGTTGGAACATTGTGTGACAGTGCCATTGGCCCTCCAGCCTCCTTTTGTCAGCCTTTTGCAAGGAATCTCTGAGTGTTTGTGGACAATGAATTTAAATTTGACAAGTATGTCATATTGATCAGTTTGTGGATGCGAAACAACTTTCTCCAACTAAACTCAGACAAAACTGAGATTTTGGCCCACAGACACAAAGAGAAAGTGTTATCGTCACCTCGAGTCTCTCTCTCTAAAACTATAAATCTAGGAGTAATCATGGACTCTGAACTTAAACAGCCACATCAAAGCAATAACATCATCAGCTTTTTATCATCTGAAGAACATTGCTAAGATCAGAGGAATAGTGTCAAAACCAGACTTAGAGAGACTCATCCATGTGTAGTAGGGCAGGGTTTGGTGTCCCTGTGGTGTTGCCGTAGCTGTGGTGGGCGGGGTTAGCGTCAAGCTTCCACCTGGCATTTGTGTTTAAAAAGCACCACCAGGTAACACAGGTGACTGCTCGCTGCTGCACAATCTGTGGTCCTGTCCTTCTGGTAAGATGCTCTGCTCTTTGTAGTGTTTGTGCACGCTGTGCGTACATGTTACAGACTGAATGCTTTTAGTTGCAGTGGAGCCTACATGGTAGCTGCACCTGTGCCTGTGCCTGTTAGTGTGGCTATGGAGTCAATCCACCCGGTGTCCTTGTGAACGGGGCTGTGTCAGCCTAAAGAAATGTAAAATGTACCGGTGTGCCAGCTAGCAGGGTAATTATTTAATTTACTAATGCAACTGTAATTATGTTAATGCTGCATGCTAAAGTGTGTTTGCTTTGTTTATAGACTGCATGGTTTGCTACTGTTTTTATTTGGGTCTATTGTACCTTTTTTTTAAATTAGATTAAGTAAAATAAACTAATGAATTCTGGAAATAATAAATAACCTTAAACTTAAGTTGGGCCTCTGTCTCTGTTTTGACCACACAACAACCCACACTTATCTGTGTTCTCTGTATTTGTAACGGAAATTAAGGTTAAAATTGGGCTCCTAAGCACTATCTAGGGGACCCCTGGCCCCACCCGGTTACACATGCATTTGTCTTCAGCAGGTTAGACTACTGTAACGGCTGCTCACTGGCCTTTCTAAACGAGCTGTTAGAGCTGCAGAACATCCAGAACGCTGCTGCTCGAGTCCTGACAAGAACCAGGAAATACGACCACATTAGTCCAGTGCTCCGGTCTCTGCACTGGCTTCCTGTCACTCAGAGAATAGAATTTAAAACAGCTCTGCTTGTGTACAAGTCTTTTCATGGTTTAGCACCAAATTACATCTCTGACATGTTAGAGCCGTATGAACCATCTCGGGCCCTGAGAACTTCAGGGAGGGGTCTCCTGGTGGTTCCCAGAGTCAATAATAAACACGGTGAGGCTGCGTTTCAGTTTCATGCAGCTAAAATCTGGAACAGTCTTCATGAGGATGTGAGACAGGCCTCAACTCTGACAATGTTCAAATCCAGGCTGAAAACCGCTCCTTTTACCCGTGCATATGAAAACTGAAAGTATTTTATCTGCACTCTTGCCTTTTACTGTAACTGATTAATTTTTATGTTAATGTGTTAATGATTTCATCTGTTTTCTTGTAATTTTCTGCACCTGTGAAGCACTTTGAATTGCCTTGTGTATGAATTGTGCTCTACAAATAAACTTGCCTTGTGAATTTCTTAAGGCAAAAGAAGAAATGAGAATAACAGACAGGTTTGTACAACTTGGTCCGTTCATGAATAATAACAATACAAAAGTTAAAGTCTGGTGATTTGGTCTAAAGGAGGATTTTAATGCTTTGTAATGCCACAAACACTGAAAAAAATCTGTAGGTATTTAATGTCTTAAGATTTGCAAATGGAGGAAAGAGAATGTGATCAATTTCAGCCAAAACCACATCATTTAGTTGTTTCCGGTGAACTTGCACAGTAAAAATTGTTGAGCAATGTCATCATTTTCCAATAAATTTAGATTTGATGCCAGTTTGAATCTAATTTCATGCTTTTTAAACATTTAAGTCCCTCTTAATACTTTTTAACACTATGATGTTTTATGAGCTCTGGTGGTGGGACTAACTCGGGTACATTTATACCGTCTGAATGTTTATTAATGTACATTGTCCCACTTAAAACAAGGGACCATATTTGGTATGTGTGAAAAGGCTCCGTTAATTTGAGTAATTTTATGTATGTTGTACTGTCATGTGTGCTGTGTTTTGTGCTCATGTATGTTCTGTGTTGGTGGTATGTTTTTACCCCATGGGACTGTGGATGGAAATGAGCTCTGAGCTAAATCCAGCATATTTACAGCCCTGATTCATATGCATTGTCCTATTCAAATAAATGAATGAATGAAATGAAATAAAAGTGAATAAATTAGTAGCTTTCTGCCATTTTCCTTGGTTAAAGTAGTGTCCCAGTGCTGCACATCTTACTGCATATGTCTGTATTTTTGCAAGATCCTGCATTTGTTACATTAACATTTAAATATTTGACAGGAAAAATGCGATTCGACATTAGACAAGTTTGCAGCTGATTCGATGCACAAAGGGTTTATCGCTAAATCTCTACACAATTTATTTACAGCACACGACTTCACAGACTTATTTATTCATTCACTCTAAACATTTCTCAAACCCTGACACCAGCCTGCAAAAGCCATGTTAATTCACTCCCTCACTCACACACAGAGATATTTACACATTTAGGTGAGATTCAGTATGAGTCGTGTTGAAGCTGAATTCATGTTTTTTAAAGTATAGTGTGAGATAAGGCAGAGTGAACATGCGTGAGTGTTTTAACCACTGGCAAACGGAAAAAGAGCAAAAGATATGATTCGATCTATATAGAGGAAAAGTGACAGAAGCAAACAAACATTTCTATCATGAACGAGGTGAAGACACACGCCAACATGATCATCTTTCTTCTTCTTGCTTTTTCAGCGGCTAAAGGTAAAAATGCTATTTTTATACGTATTACCATAATGTAACTAAACCAGAGAAATGACAGAAATTACAAATAATTTCATATTACCTCCACTTTTCTTTGTGGTTCACACGATAGAAGTGGTGACACCGCGTTTAAAGTTTATAATTGATTATGATTTGACTAAAAGTTGGCAGAAAATACAATGAAAAAATGACTGTCATCCAGTAGCTCCATGATCTTAGGTCCCACTTGTCCTGTTCTTTTTCTTCTCAACAGAAGCAGGTATTTTGTGTGTTAAGAGTTTGCTCTGAAAGCCTTATTTATTTATTTGTATTGTTTGATTGCTTTATGTGTTTGTAGTTTGCGTGTTTGTCGATTTATTTGTGTTTGATGTTATTGTGTTTTAATATTACTTGGTGATTTTGTTGAAGCTTTTTTTCCTCTTGCGCCGCACTGAATAAAAAGAGGCTGTAACTGTAACTGACAAATCATTTTTAGTGCATTAAGCTTTGACTTTAGTGCAAAAAGCTTCCACTTGTGTGGCCTGCTCCGTTGTTGGGCTGATTCTTGTGTTCGTTCGGGGAAGTTCTGGGTAAAATTAACTGGAGAAAAAGATAAATTTCTTTTCACATTTGAGATCAGGTTTGAACCGCTCACCTTAAAGAGCCGTTCAAACGAGTTGGTCATGAACGTCACATCACTGCAGACGATTTAGACACTTGTTACTGCTGCTGTTTTTGTTTCAACGTCTCGGACGGTTTATTTCGCTTTAAAGGGTTTTAGCTGAATTGTGAACCAGAGCAGAACACAGAGCAAAGAATCCAGGGCATCATTATTATTATTATTATTATTTTTTACTTTATTGTGTCATAAGTTTCATGTTGCCATTACGCAAGTAGCATGTCAGAAATCACACAATATTATTTTCCACACCCAGAGAAATAAAAAATAATAAATAAAAATAAATAAATAAATAATAATAATCTTAATAAGAAAAAAAGAATAATAATTAAATAAAAAGCTTGACTGTTTATGATAAATTAAGAAGTCAAAATAAAAAAATATAATAATAAATAATAGAAGAATTAAATTAAATTAATAAAAATAAAGAAATAAATAATAAGAAAATTATTTTTTTAAATTACATATGTACACGCATACATACATACATACATACATATACAAATATGTTTACACACAGACATGCAAATATCCATATGGCTGCATCATATGTCACAAGGCAAGAAATAAAAAGAATTACATGGATCTCATCCAAAAATCTTACCAATAACCCGACCAGACCAGATGTAATAGAATTTCGATTTTCACAATTAATTTAATTTTTTAATTTTTTATTAGTGATAATAATTCAGCAAAAACGACAATGATGCAATGGTGACTACAGAGTCAACAGGAACAACGACTAGGCCATCAAACTACAACGCACACCCACAGATACATAGAGGCCGGCATGTACGGGCACACCCGCACTCGCACACACACACATACACACATGCATGCACACATGCACACTCGCGCGAACACACACACGCACACACACGCGAACACATGCACCCGCGCACGCGCACATGCACACACACCCGCGCACATGCACACACACACGCGCACACACACACACACACACAAAGAAGAGGATGTTTAGATGTATTTGTGATGAGCCTTTATGCTGTGTGTTGCATTAAAAAAGCAAGGTTTGAGTGGTCACTAGTGTAGGACACCTGCTTGCCCTACACTAGTGACTGACAGTGTTATGCCCTAAATTAGGTGGTGCATAATTCAATATTCACCCCAGAGCAAACAACTGGGAAACATAATCCACAAATATTGGTACATCTTGCAGTCCGACCCAAGTCTGAACTGCTTCACCTCCCCACCTGGAATGCTCTATAAGAGACCTCCAGACCTGAGCAGTCTTTTGGTAAGAGCTCAACCTGCTTCAACACAACCTCATTTCCTACAGTCTGTCCCGCAAGCAAATGATGAAACTCAAACCTTCAATCACCAGAGCGTTAAAAACAAGAACAGCTGAACACAGATCAAACATCCGGAACAACGATACGAAAAGTCCTGTGGCAGCACAATTTACACAAAAACACCACAATGTCAGCTCCTTGAGATATGTAGGGGGAGACATAAACCTACACTGTAAACCCTAACATGCCGATTGGACTTAAAATTTTTGATGTAATCTGTTTCAACAAAACTTTTAAGTTGATGAACTAAAAACTTTAAAGTTGAACTTGGCTTAAAACTATCAGGAGTTTTAAGCTAAGTTGAACTTTAAAGTTTTCAGTTTATGTTGGCAAGCGTTTTTTAAGTTTGTATGAACTGAAAAATCTCAAGTTCAACTTAACTTAAAAGATGTTTGCCAACATAAACTGAAAACTTTAAAGTTCAACTTAGCTTAAAAACTCCTGATAGTTTTAAGCCAAGTTCAACTTTAAAGTTTTTAGTTCATCAACTTAAAAGTTTTGTTGAAACAGATTACATCAAAACTTGTAAGTCCAATCGGCTTCTTTTAACAAATATTTCAAACATTACAAGCAAACCCAAAAAACTATTACAAAATGGCAAATTACAGTTTTTTTTTTTTATTTCATAAAATAATAGTTTACATACCTTATGTTGTAACATGTAGGCTGAGTTATTCACAACAGAATTCAGAATGTAGTAAAGATGCAAAATATTTGTGTGTTAGTCCTTATTGATTCAAGCAGATTCACTGGACATTCCTTCCTGGCTCAAATGGCACCAACATCTGAAAAATATGGAGAAAGTCTGTCAGTACAAAGCAAGAAATCAAACCAAGTTCAATGTCATGTGACTGTGTTTAAACTTACTGTTTGTCTTCTAGAGCACACTCTTTCTCCTCTTCACATTCTGCGATATACCACTTGGCTTGTACAAGTCTGTGAGAATAATAATAGGACAAACATCAAATGTCAGAAATTATTAGCTTTACCACGTATAGTCCAATATTGCTCAAACACTTTCTAAGCCATTCTGTAAAATGATGTGAGCAAACAGATGAACAATGAACACAAAGCTCTAGACTTTTACATTAACAGAGTAAAAGCGACGTTTTTTAATGGTAGCATTATGTGCACAAATGTTATCAAAACATCCAAATAGTTGCTAATAAGTAAGTTTCAAACAAATAAACTGGAATTGGAGTGTTGCACCTGTAGTCCGTTATCATATTTGATGATTTTACCATATCATTCGCTCAAATAATATAATTTATGATCTGACCCTGGGCCCCCCTGCAATCCCAGACACTCCCACTCGGGAACCACTGCTTTAGGCGACAGTTTGTGCTTCCTACATTTAATGAAGCTTGTCTAGTTGCACACTCAAAAGTTTTCTGAAACAAATTTGTATAAATGTGCATGGAAATGCGACCACATAGAGAGAGAAAAAGACACACAGAAAAAAGGATGCCCCACTATGAGCCCAAAAAAACAATTGTGCATTTACACTCACCTAAAGGATTATTAGGAACACCATACTAATACTGTGTTTGACCCCCTTTCGCCTTCAGAACTGCCTTAATTCTACGTGGCATTGATTCAACAAGGTGCTGAAAGCATTCTTTAGAAATGTTGGCCCATATTGATAGGATAGCATCTTGCAGTTGATGGAGATTTGTGGGATGCACATCCAGGGCACGAAGCTCCCGTTCCACCACATCCCAAAGATGCTCTATTGGGTTGAGATCTGGTGACTGTGGGGGCCATTGTAGTACAGTGAACTCATTGTCATGTTCAAGAAACCAATTTGAAATGATTGGAGCTTTGTGACATGGTGCATTATCCTGCTGGAAGTAGCCATCAGAGGATGGGTACATGGTGGTCATAAAGGGATGGACATGGTCAGAAACAATGCTCAGGTAGTCCGTGGCATTTAAACGATGCCCAATTGGCACTAAAGGGCCTAAAGTGTGCCAAGAAAACATCCCCCACACCATTACACCACCACCACCAGCCTGCACAGTGGTAACAAGGCATGATGGATCCATGTTCTCATTCTGTTTACGCCAAATTCTGACTCTACCATCTGAATGTCTCAACAGAAATCGAGACTCATCAGACCAGGCAACATTTTTCCAGTCTTCGATTGTCCAATTTTTGTGAGCTTGTGCAAATTGTAGCCTCTTTTTCCTATTTGTAGTGGAGATGAGTGGTGCCCGGTGGGGTCTTCTGCTGTTGTAGCCCATCCGCCTCAAGGTTGTGCGTGTTGTGGCTTCACAAATGCTTTGCTCCATACCTCGATTGTAACGAGTGATTATTTCAGTCAAAGTTGCTCTTCTATCAGCTTGAATCAGTCGGCCCATTCTCCTCTGACCTCTAGCATCAACAAGGCATTTTTGCCCACAGGACTGCCGCATACTGGATGTTTTTCCCTTTTCACACCATTCTTTGTAAACCCTAGAAATGGTTGTGCGTGAAAATCCCAGTAACTGAGCAGATTGTGAAATACTCAGACCGGCCCGTCTGGCACCAACAACCATGCCACGTTCAAAATGGCTTAAATCACCTTTCTTTCCCATTCTGACATTCAGTTTGGAGTTCAGGAGATTGTCTTGACCAGGACCACACCCCTAAATGCATTGAAGCAACTGCCATGTGATTGGTTGTTTAGATAATTGCATTAATGTGAAATTGAACAGGCGTTCCTAATACTCCTTTAGGTGAGTGTATTTCTGTAATTCAACTTAAACTGAAACTAATATATGATAGACTCATCATTCAAAGATAGATATGTATAGCCTTTGTTTGTTATAATTTTGATTATGGCTCAGTTTATAAAAACTAATGTAACTAAATTAAAAATCTCAGAAAATTGGAATATTTAGAAAATGGACTGTAAGCCATAATCATCAAAATTATAAGAAAGGCTTGACATGTGTCACTTTGCATGATGAGTCTATATCAAATATTCGTTTCACAGTATAAGTTGAATTACAGAAATAAATTAGCTTTGAACGATATTCTAATTTCCCCGAGTTTCACCTCTAAATGCTTCAGTAAAGATGAAAAATTTACTTTCGCAAGTGTATTATATTTACTCACTTTTAAAGCGAAGAGCTGAGAGTCTTTCAGCGAGTGCTTCTCATCCTAATTCGCGCGGAGCTTCTAATGTCAGTGCACGAGATCCCATCGGCCTCAGGTCTACTGAAACAAAAACATTTAAGAACATAAACATTTGTAAATACTTCAGTAATAGATGAGCGGTACAAACTGAAACCTGACTCAAATCTACTTACATTCTGGCTGATTAGCTGAGTCCTTGTGTGTGTTTCGTTTCCCTGCATTCTTCATTTCCACATACTGTACGACATACTGGTGGACACTTCATGTCTTCATCCTCACAGGCCTCTAGGTCACAGCACCTCCTCCTGTATTTGTAAAATGGACAAACAGGATACTGAAGTCAGGACACTTCACCTTAACACAACAATGGCAATAATTACTGATTTTACCTTCTTCTTTGTGCATATCAAAGAATTCCAAGTTAGTAAGAAGGAATTTGTAGAGTTGATTCTCTAGATAAAAAGACACATTTGTTAGTACTCTATAGGTATCCATGACAGAATTAAAAGATCATAAACCATGGTAAATGGTCTTGATTGCGCTGTTCAACCTACATGATGCACTCTGATTCATACTCCAGTGTGTGCAGACGACACTGGAGACAAGGTGGGGGAAGTGTCTTCCTCAAGGGCACAACAGCAGCATGCACCTGTGGGAGCTGGGACCATCTAGGTGAAAAGGACACAGTAAAGAATTGCCCCAATTCCCAGATGTGACAGTGACAAAACACCAAAATAAATAAACTGTTCTGTTTAATTAAACTTTGTGTTCTCATTAAAAAAAAAATGACATAAATGTCTCACACAAATGTAGCAAATGTAGCACACTAAACAGCTACGCCTACTTTCTGCCCAAAGACAGGAGCGTCGGGGACTTTTCTCACAGCCAATCATTCATCACATTTCATATAGTTCCAATCACAGATGCATATTTGTAAATGAAGAGTCTCAAATCACATCTCATTCAGAACAAACTTTATCATTTCTGTTACCTGTAATTAAAATAGTCAAGTGATTTGCCTTTTGATTTGACAGAGTGCAATATTTGTTATGTTTAGTGTTTTTGTAGTGGGGTGGATCGGCATTTTCTAGGTTTAAGCGTTTCTCTGATCCAGAGAGCTGTACAATACATTTTTGTAAAGAATTGGAAAAGTGTGTTGTCTGGCTGGCACAAAATCCAGGATAAAAAAACACAACAAAAACGCAATAAACCAATTAACAAAAAGTGTAAAATAGGATCATATAATCAGTAAGTGTACGGTCTCACCTTTATTTTCTGCTACAATTTACTTTCTTGTCTGGTACTTGTTAACCTGCGTTACAAAAACAAATTAGGGTTGGGCAATTTGGCCAATAAATAAAAACTATATAATTTTTTTAACTACTTTGGACAATGACCTAATTGATTTTATTCAACATTCTCTTAAACAAGGACCATTGTAGCTCATACAATCTTTTTAGGCCCATAAGCAGTCGTATAGTTTATTTTGGCTTAGCCCTTTTACTTAAAGATTAATATTACAATGATTGTAATTTCGTCTATTAGCCCAAAGAAATATAACTTGCTCTTAACACACTTGTTACGGAGTTAGTTCTCAAAGCTCTGTGCCTCTGTCTGCCCCACTGCTGCTGCTGCTGCTGCTGCTGCACAGACGGAGGTGCGGAGACAGCGCTGAAAACATTAAACATTAATATTAATATTAACGTTACTTGCACTTCACGGTCGATAACAGCCTGCGTGCATATTTAATCAGGTCCTCACGGTTAATTGTAAGAGTTTTAAAGACAACGCAACTCGGACTCGGCCCCGGACTCGGGCGGAAGTGCGTCGCTGTTGCAGTTTTAAAAAAAGGAGCGGGAAAAATCTCACGCTACGCTTTATCGATTAAACTGTACAATCTGAAGCATAAACAATTCTCCTGGTTTTAACTACTGCAAACTGAAATCAGACATATCATTTCACTGGATATTAATAAAGTATATTACCTTATTCAGGCCGTAAAAGCTCCTCTTCAGTTAAATGACGGACATTCCCACAGCAGCGCACTGCGGCTGTGCAGAACCAAATACGTCACTCCAGCCAAGGCACGCAGGCGTCATGATGTCATGACGCAAAAGACCCGCCTCAAAACTTATAATTTAAACTTTCTAAACGTGACAGTTTTAATCTGAATGGCAATAAAACTTTACTAAACTTAAAAAAACACCCTTTTGGACTTAAATTTTTTTAGATGAAGGAAGATTTTGGCTAGTTTTGAGTTCTTTCACATCTTAAATTATGACCTCAAATAGCATTCGGGTTTACAGTGTATCATTGCTTTGAAGGGAGGCTTTCTGGATGTACAGCCTGGGCACAGTGGCCCCAAAAAGACTTCATGAAGACTTTGACCTGAGAACATTTTTGTAATTTCTGTAATTTTTTCATGCAAAGCTGGTGACCTTTTAAAAAAATGTCTTTGCATTTAAAAAGACCTTGGATTAAAAGTTAACGTCATTGCTCCAGCGTGTTGTGTGTGTGCCTTTCATGCTACTGTCACACTCTGTGGTATTAGTGTGAATGTTGCTATCACAGTATATTTGTATGTTTTAATGTATATTTGTAAATATTGTAGATAGTGTAAAAAGACTGTGGACTGTACCTTTAATCACCATTGTTTCTGTGATGAGATCTGACTGGTCAGGTGATCATTGAGTTCTGGCTAAAACAGGCGTGTCTCGAACACATTTTCATGTCTGATGAAGGTCATGTGGCCCGAAACGTCACATATGGTTTATTACATTAAAATCCTTTTTAGGAGCTACAATTCCTGTGCGGACCATTTTTCATTTTCTCAGCTATAAAGGGTTTAGTCACAGAAATAACTTCCTCTCATCTACAATCAAAATAGTCTAAAAATGGACCAAAAAACATCTGTTCAATGGATTTCTTCTAATTTGACACATTTTTCACACAAATGTTTCATGTTTCATGTTATGGTGTAACATGTTTGGCGTCAGCAAATGCACAACAACACCTCAAGGTTATATCCATATTTTCCACAATAAATAGAGGCAGAATAGTAACTGACGGGTGTTTTCTATTCACAGTGCGAGCAGAGACAGGGGTTGGATGTCGAGGAGGATGGGTCAACTTCATCTGTGAAAGCCCGGACCACAATAGCCTCCCAATGAACAGAACCAGAATCATCAAAAACACTGTTGTGGTGAAAAATCTTCAGCCAGAAGACAATGGAACCCTCTGTCTGACTCCAAGAAGAATAGAAATTAAAATCGGTAAGAGAAATCACTTTTGTTTGAATAATAATGTAGGTTCAGCAAAATTGTAATATTCAACTTTTGCTTCCAGTGAATTGCCCAAATCCTGATAAAAACCGCACTGTCTACAACAAAGCCCAGGCTACAATTGAATGTGGTCGCCCCAACTTCAGTTACAAATATGGAGAGGTGCATTTATGCAAAGAAACTGGTGATTTTGATTGTAAAGACGTCTCGTTATTAAACCCACACGGAAAGTTCTCGATGTCAAAGGGAAAACAAGGTCTAAATGTGACAATAACCAACATCACTGCAGCAGACCAGGGCATTTACTGGTGTGCAGAGCGTCTGCATCTCTATTATCGGTCGTACAGAAAAATCAACATCACTGTTCGCTCCGGTAAGTGCCACACAAAAGTTCTTCTCATAAAGGCTACTGTTGTTGCTGCTAAAGAAAAGTGCTTAAACCAGAGAAGATGCTACTAAATACAATCAAAGAAAAAAATACAGGCAAAACATAATGGATTTCATTCTTTCTAGACTTTTCTGATCATCTGAAGTATGGACGTATTGGAGAAGACATCGAACTTTCATGTGATTATCCAAAGGAAGGCCAAGAGGATAAATTCTTTTGTAAAGGGGAAGATCCACAAACCTGCAAACATTTGGTGACCAGTTCAATGCCAGATCCAAACATTGGGAAGTTTAGGTTTGAAGACTCGGAAGACTGGATCAATGTAACAATATTCAACATAACAGCAGAGGATGAAGGAACTTACTGGTTTGGAAGTGGGAATGACACAGAACATGGACTCGAGATCTTCTGTCGACTGAAGCTGACTTCTGTAGCTGTAGGTGAGTGGTGTTACTTCTATCAGTTAACTTCACATAACGTCACACACACCGACTGACCGACGCCATACTGGAGACAAGTCTAAATTGTTAACAAATAATGGCCGTCTGGAGGAGGCGGGGCTGCAACTTGTCTGTGCACGCCACTGATTGGTTTACCTTTTGATCCTTTTGGCGGCTGGATCATTTATTTATTCGCTAACATGAGGTAAACAAATCAACATTTTGTTAAGGTAGAACCGTTATTGGCTAAAACCTTCTGAAAGTGTCTCAAACTTGAACTTCTTTTTCTAAACCTTTCTTCTCAGATGATCCGGAGCCGACCGACCAGCCTCCTGGTAAGAACTTGTTTACAGACAGAGCACGACTTAGGACACAGCTCACATTACAAAGCATCCTACAGAGGCCAGGGCTTCACAGCGTGTGGGTCGTCACGAGGATGTGAGATTATTGAGAGAATACATTTCAAAATGTTTTCTCTGGGCTTTACTCAAATCTAAAAGCTTCCTGAAAAAAGTGTTAAAAAAGCGACAAAAATTAGACAAAAACAAGCCTGAAAATGCAACAAAAGAGCAACAAAAATGTGACAAAAATGCATTAAAAAAAGCAGTGGTAAAAAAGTTTTAAAAAAAAGGGACAACAACGCGAGGAAAGTGATCCGTTTAGATGAGTTTTGTAGATGTGGGTAAAGCTAAACTGGAGAAAATGCGCTCGGTTAAGCGGGGGTTAAGAGGTTAAAGTATATTTACATACATTAAATCATAAGCTCAAATAAATTAGATTAAATAGAATCCTTGAAACGAGTGCAGGCACTAGTTACGTTTTACTGTCAGTCAGCAGAGGGCACTTAGAATAATTTCAAATTTAAAAAAAAATAATTGAAACTGAACACTCATTGAATGTTATTTTATAAGGAATGCAGTCTCATATTGTCATATCTCATATAAATGCAATAAAAAGTATGGATTTGAGTCTTTTAGCCTTGATTTGAACAGAATCTGAGCTTTAGTTGATACTTTTTTTTAAACAACAAAAGCTGATCATCTATGGCTGTGTTGGTCATGTGACTCCATGCATATCTCGAAGCATTTGTAGTTTCAGCAGTTATTTGTCAATTACTATTTTGTTTGTTTGTTTCAATAGGAATTGGATAGGACACACAATTAAATAAATAGTAACAACAACACATGTTTCATAACAAATACACAAAACACATATATTAGCTGGTTTAAAGAGGAAATTAATATGTATAAATACAATGTTGCATTTCATTCTTTCTAGACTTTTATGATCATCAGGAGTATGGACTTATTGGAAAAGACATCAAACTTTCATGTGATTATCCAAAGGAAAGCCAAGAGAATAAATTATTTTGTAAAGGGAAAGATCCACAAACCTGCGACTATTTGGTGACCAGTTCAATGCCAAATCTAAACCCTGAGAAGTTTAGGTTTGAAGACTCGGAAAACAGAATCAATGTAACAATATTCAACCTAACATGCTGCAGGCATACCGCCACAATAACATATGTATGTATATGTATTTAGCATCATGTTACTGTCACTCATGGTTCAAGTCTAACTCTGAAAAAAGCCCGGCCCAGAACAGCAGGTCCTGTAAGGGCTCAGGTATTTTAGGAGCTACTGATTTAGAGTAAACTTTACTCTAAGTCATTATTGAAACTTTACTCTTTATAAAGCAAACTTTACTTTGTAAAGAGTAAGGTTTCATTGATCATTTAGAGCACGCTTTAATTGTTCTAATGACGGAACTGTTACTCAATTAAATTGTGGCAATTTGTGTCTGCAATTTTTATGAGCAACCTTTACTAATCACAACTTACAGTGTACTGATAATTACTGAAATATTTTACACTGTGATCAGTACAGTATTGATCATGTCAAACGTGAACCTCTTGTCTCCCACATGTCTGCAGATGAAGAACTTGTGTAACATCTGACTTTACAAAGCTTTATAGGCCAGGGGTTCCCAAGTGGAGGTCAGGACTTCCAGGGCCACCGTGAGGCTCTGAGCGATAAAATTCTAATAGATCTTGAATGTGCTGAATCTTGAAACAAGTGCAAGCATTAGTTACATTTGATTGTGCAAGTCTCCAGTTGTTCACGTCAATATTTTGGGGGTCGTGACCTGAAAGATGTGGGAACCCCATAAGCACTGAAGTGACCTGGGATAAACTGATCTGACTTTCTGCAGAAGCTTCTCTGAATCTCCCTGTCATCGTCGCCTTGAGTGTTTGTGGGGTTGTGCTGGTGCTGGTGGTCGTCGTCCTCATTATAAAGGGTAAGTACTTTATGTTTAGCTCCATTTCTTTATGTACTTATTTAATTACATGACAAAAATACAAACACACGACCAAGTTTCCAAAACAATAATACGTTACCATTTGGTCTGGCCTGTAGTTCAGTATTAGGGCCCCAGATCTGATCTGTAAATAAGACAAAGCTGCGTGAGTAAAAAAAAAAGAAAAAAGCGTAAATGACTTTGTTAAAGATGAATTTATATCACTAATGAGTCATAAATCAGACTTTTACGCTCAAACAGTTACTCAGTACTCACACTACTCAAGCAGCTTTCTCCACAGGTACTTTTTTACTCGTACATGAGTAATTATTTTGGTCACTACTTTTCACTTGTTCTTGAGTAAAATTATTTCAAGTATCGTTACTCTTACTTGAGTAAATATTTTAGCTACTCTGCCCACATCTGCAGCCAAGATACTATGCCTCAGTCCTCCTAGGAACGCCCCCACCTCCTGGAGACGCCTCTGGACCTTTTGTCACCAGCCAAGCCACCAACCACTGCTCCTCAGCTCAGCAGAGCCCCCTCCCGCACAGTAGTGTTGTTTAGATGCCACAGCAGTGTGCTGAAGGGGGCGTGTCGGAAAGCTTCTTAAAGAGACAGAGGCCTATTTCAAGACGTTCAGTACAGCCATTTTGAGAGAGCAATTTTATTCAAGGCAGTTATTTTAATTTACTGCATATACAGACCAACAGAAGGTTACGTCATCATTGTAGTATGCTATAGACTGGTGCTATGTGATTGAAAAAAGCATAATACCCCCTCTTTAAGGCATAAAAAAGTCAGATACAAAAAGTCAGGAGCTAACAAGAGTTTTCTCGTTGTGAATTTCCTTCAGGCAAAAGAAGAAATGAAGCTCCACAACAGAACGACAGACAGGTTTGTGCTTGTTTTGCTCAAATAATAATAATAATAAAACAGTTAAAGTCTCACGGTGTTGTCAATAGGAGGAGCGCGTCTATGAGGATTTACAGATGCGAGATCGTTGTGAATACGACACTTTGTTCAATAAGAGAGAAGACGACTGCACCGTCCACACAGCACCATCCGGGGACGCCCTGTACGCCAATGTGGACACAAAGAAGTAATGCAATGGGTAGAGTTTTGGGGGAAGCAGAGTGCGATATTTTTACAATATATTCACAAATATTTACTTACTCTTCACATTTGAGACTGAAGTATGAATTGTTAAATGAATACAAGATAAGACGGATGCATTATTTTTTCTCTCTCTGTTAAATCTCGTTTCCTGCTCACTTTGACAGAAAGAAGCTGCCTAAAATTTGAGCTCACCCGATATAGAGTGTGTGTTTTTACTCACACAGGAGTTGAAAATGTGAAAGGAAACAATATGGTCACAAAAAGTGCCGTCACAGACAATATGTTCTGAGAAAGCTGAAATCATTAGTGTTTGTACTAGAATCTTGACAACATTACTCTTTCATTGAGAGTATACTGTATCACAACCTTCTTCTTCACTTGCTGGTTCTTCTCCCTAAACATCCAGGACTGTAATGGTCTCATGAACACTTTCAGCGTCTGCTCTAAAATGATTGGCTGCCCTGTCAGAGCTCCGCCCACCCTGTGCTTTGAGCAGACGATGAAATCTGCAAACGATCTTTGGGGACAGCGCTCATCCGCTCCTCAATCCGTTAATATTTAAAGTTTGTTTTCTTGTAAATGTGTTCATATCGCATTCATTTTCTACTAATTATTGTTTTATTATTTTGTTCATTTTGTCTGGTATTGCTGTTACTTGTTTAACTGAAGTTGAATGTTTGATGTAGCTATGCAGATGACACCGTGTTATGTGTTCGGTCGCTCCAAGGACATTGAGATAAACTAAAGCGATGTCACATCCTGGCTGCAGGAGAACTGCCTGCAGCTAAACATTTCAAAAACTGTAGGTACGTTTTTCAGCAAAACCAACAGAGCCTCATCTAATCCTGACATACTGGTTGCTGGAGAGAAATCACAAATTGTAAATCAATACAAATATCTTGGGTTAGTAAGAGATTCACTCTTCTCCTTTAAAGCCCATATTGACAAATTATGTTAAAAATATCAAGTTTAATCTCGCAAATTCTGGACGGAGTAAAGACTGAAAAAGTCAGAGGCAAAAAGACCTTTGGAAACATTACACAAACAAGCCATTAAAGTCAGAAAACCGAGGCTCTGAGTCTTATATACAAAGTAAGACATGATTTGGCCTCAGCTCCTCTGGCAGAGTTCATCAGCCAAAGAAACATCTCTGAGTCACTCGAGGCTCTGTAAGAGGCGACTGTGTCGTCCCTCTGAGCAGGAGTGCTTTCAGTCGCTCGGCCTGGTCAGTGAGGAGGCGCCGCTGAGTGGAACTCAACACCTGAGGAGGTTAAACAGCTCAGCACTTACAAGGCCTTTACATATTTTATTTAAATTTGGCTCATTAACATGTGTGTCTGCCAACATTAAGAGCCAAACCTGTTGCACTGTATTGTATATTTGGATAACGTAGCCTTTTGAACATGTGTTTGTGTGTTTTAGCTATTTTACAGTGTCATTTATATTGTTGTTACTGATTTGTCAAAGACTTGTAAATATATTGTTATGCTTGGATTTTAATGCATTTTTACATCTTGGCCAGGGGATGAAAAATAGCCTCCTGGCTAATTCTGTCTTTAACATGTTTGTTCATGTGTTATATGAAATTGTACTTTCAAATAAACCAATCGAATCTAATCTATCGTTTGTAAGATTCTATTATTGAGCGACTGTGACAATGCAATTTCCCTCATGGATGACTAAAGTTTGTCTAGTTCGAGTGGCTTTCGTCTGGACAAAGACTTTGTTGCCCGGCCTGAAGAAGTGAGAGGAGAAGGACAAGTTTTCTGTTGCTCTACGTTTTAGAAAACATATAAAAAGAATCGAATCCAGTCAAATTTAAAATTTTAAACAAATTCATCATTTGGGGCCAAAATGTTTGTACATTCTATGATCTCATCACATATTGAATATTGTTTATAAGGTAACTGGTGTGAACAAACTTAAATCAGTAGAATTGCTTTATTAAAATTCCTTAAAAGTCTGTAATATTTTACAAAAACATAATGTATGGAGCCTAGAGATTTATTTTATTTTTTAAATATGCATGTTTTGTTTCCAAACTGTTGTACAAACTTCAAATCAGTACTCAAACCCACCTGTTCAAACTAGCTTTTCCTTAAACCCCTTTTTTGTTTTGTTTATTCCCCATGTAAAGCGTCTTTGAGTGTCCAAAAAAGCGCTATACAAGTTTGATGTATTATTATTATTAGTAAGAGTTAAATGGATTAGCCACACCTCCATGTCAGACTTCTGTAAACCAAAGACTCACAGAGATGCCGGGACACGGGCCTCCTCTAGAGGTGACTGTGAGGAGCCTTTCAGAAGAACAGCTTTAGACTAAATGCTCTGTCTGTGAAGTTATGGAACAGTCTCCCCCTCACTGTCAGGGAATGTCCCACATGTTTAAAACCAAACTCAAAGTGTGGCTTAAAGCAAACCAGTCCATTAAGTGACTCTTCTTTTACATGTCTTGCATTTATTCATTTATTTCACATTGTTTGTTGAATTTTCTGTATTTCTGTCATGGGTCTATGGATGTAAATTAGCCCTGTGGGTAAAATTGGTCATGTTTACGTCGGTTTTTGTCGTTTCAATGCAGTTGTTCATTCATGTGAATCGACCCTATCAAATAAATAAGTAAATAAAGTAGGGAGCTGTGTCTGCTTGATCATCGACTGGACTCCAATAATCTAGTCCATATTTAAAGTCTCTAGAGCTGAGACAGACTGAGAGTAAACTATGTTAAAGCTGAATTAGTGTTTTCATAAGACGTGTAGATGAGGCAGAGTGAAGGAGCGTCAGTGTTTGAACCACTGACAAACGGAAAAAGAGCAAAAGATAAGATTCAATCTAAACAGGAAAGGTGACAGAAGCAGACCAACATTTCTATCATGAACGAGGCGATGTCACACGCCAGCATGATCATCTTTCTTCTTCTCGCTTTTTCACTGGCTACAGGTAAATATATGTTTTTTATATGTATTACCATATCATAAGTTAACCACGGCGTTTAAAGTGAACATTTTCAGGGTCTGTGATGTCATTTAAATTGAAGCAGGTATTTCCAGTAATCAGCTGTGTGAAATATAACTCACGGACGTCAAAATGGAAGCTGTATTTTCATCGAAATTCAATTCAAATGTAATACAGATGTAAATGCACCTTTTCACATGTGCACAATGACACTTAAATGGACATAAGACGGATGATATTATGGATTCAAAGTCTGGGACAGTTTGTTTAGCTACAAAGGGCTCTGTCGTAGAAGATAACTTCCTCTGCGTTACAAAGAAAATACCCTAAGCAACTCTCAAATGTTTTATGTTGCACCGTATGGACAACGTGCAGCACTTCATTAATTAGGTAAAATAATACTAGTGGTTAAATATCACTCTGATATAAATAAAAGAGTTCTCAATAATATACAACTCAAGTAAAGTTGTAGATGTAGAGTTAAACCTGCACAGATCTGACACATTTGGTGGTAACTTCACACGTCACAACATTCTCAATACAGAGCAAAAGAGTAATTAGTAAATTACCTGGAAAATGTGTGTGTTTTCTGTTCCCAGTGCGAGCAGAGACAGGGCTTGGATGTCGAGGAGGATGGGTCAACTTCACCTGTGAAAGCCTGGACAACATTAGCCTCCCAATGAACAGAACCAGAATCATCAATAACACTGTTGTGGTGAAAAATCTTCAGCCAGAAGACAGTGGAATCCTCTGTCCGACTCCAGACGGAATAGAAATTAAAATCAGTAAGAGAAATCACTTTTGTTTGAATAATAATGTAGTTTTAGCAAAATTGTAATATGCAACTTTTGCTTCCAGGGAATTGCAGAAAACCTCAGATAAACCGCACTGTCTACAACAAAGCCCAGGCGACAATTGAATGTGGTCGCCCCAAATCCAGTTACAATTATGAACAGTTGTATTTCTGCAAAGAAACTGGTGATTTTGATTGTAAAGACGTCTCATTATTGAACCCACACGGAAAATACTCGATGTCACTGGGAGGACATGGTCTACATGTGACAATCACAGACATCACTGCAGCAGACCAGGGCATTTACTGGTGTGCAGAGCGTCAGCATCTCTATGATCGGTCGTACAGAAAATTCAACATCACTGTTCGCTCCGGTAAGTGCCACACAAAACGTCTCATATGTCACTACCAAGAGAAGTGCTTCAAAATAGTCCAATAGAAATTATTCTTAAATTCTTCTACAGTTTTTTCCAAACAGAGGGGCGGGGACCCCTGGGGGTTCAGAGGGCACTTTATTTCATGTTATTCATGTTATTTACAAAGGAATGCAGTTACAATTATATTATGCAAAAAAAAAAAAAAGCATGAATTTGAGTCTTTTAGCCTCGATTTGAACAGAATCTGAGCTTTAGTTGATCTTTTTTTATATAATTGGCAGAATCTTAAAGTATTTATCTCTTGAAGTTTAAAAGAAACGTCCGAGGGGTACGTGACACAAAAAGAGGTTGGGAACCACTACACAACTGCTATAGTTTTAGGTCGGCCTGTGTGTGGAGTCACATGACCGTAGACAGTATTCACTCACTACGACTGCTTCTTAGTTGAAATTGCTGATGTGGTCACAGCTGAGATTTAAAGCACAGGATTTAATGCTTTTGAAAATATGACTTAATTGGAAGAATAACATCAGTTATAAATAATAATCATCATTTTTATTTCAGGGAAGCAGCAGTTTTAATGAATAAATGTTTAGGAAGAAAAGTTATTTTTATTTGAATTCTTTAACAGGAAGTGACATAGAGGAAGTTCCATAGTGGTTTGACTCACTCACTTCCTGTACGTTTGTTAAGTGATGATGTCATCGCTCCATTTCCGGGTCCAACCATTGACAGTATATTTTGAACCTTTACTCTGGATTTTCTTCTTTAGATTTTGCTTTTCTTACATTATCAAATGATTTTTTCCATATACAATGAAGGCTTATACAAAAATATCTTCATTTTGCCTGGAGAAATAGTGAGATATATTATTCTAATTAGGGGTAAAATGTTTTTTGGCCTTTTATCTGTTGTTATTTCAGCAGGAGATTCAGATAAAGTTGCATTATATTTGCTGTGTTTATCTATGAAACAGTTTGGACCCGGAAGTAGCTTATTATTGTGTGTGATGTTACACTTAACGTATTGACATAAAATGGTTGGCACGGCAACCATTTAAAATTGTTTGCCTCTACAGCATCTATGACACTTCTACGCTCTAGCTTTTTAAAGGATCTGTATCATGCTATTTTAGCCATTCCAAAGTAAAGTATAGGCATTTATATGATATATTGTACCTCTATCACTGGAGTACTCATTTTTGAGAGAAATATAAGTATTTTCTGGGGGTATTTTCCAAACCCGGAAGACAAGACGTTTCGATTCAGTTAACTCCGCCCCTCTCTCCGCTCATTCCACATTTGCAGTATTATAAATATAAATATCGCTGCAAAAAGTGAAGTTACTTCACACAATGCAGTTATAAGGAGTTGACATGTGCAACAGTTTCATAAATGGCTAACACACACGCTAACACACAGACGCTAACACACACGCTAACATGCGTTTTGATTGACTCACCGCTCAGCATGGCCTCCCATCGTCGGGTGTTTACGTTATGACCCTCGTGTTGGTTATAAAAGTTAATCCACTTTGATTCTGGCCAAGGTTCACCAAGCATCCATCAGGTTGGTTGATATAGTCGCTGAATCCCGGAAAGAAATTCCAACTTCTGGCGAGTGCACTCTTCTTTAGGAAGGCTGACTAGTCCTCTCGTAGCCAAACCATGGATCTAATAGAGCCAAATGCGCATTCGTGACATTATTGTTCGGTAAGAAAAAAAAGCAAAATGAACAGGCAGTGTCCAGAGTAGGTTAGAAAGAGCTCCGTTTCACAAACAATGCACCCTCCGGCCGCGGGAGCGCTTGCTTACTGTCACCGGACAGCACAGACCTTTTTTTTTTCTTTTTTTCTTTATTGCTCTCTTACAACAACAACTACAACAACAAAAAGCTGTTTTATAAATTAAAATCAGGCCGTAAGGCATTACATTACAGACGTAGAGCACTTCCGTTCCTTTGTGACGACACAACTGAACAGCTCAGTGGTTTACCAGGAGAGGGCGGAGCAGCTGCTCAGAGAGCAGGATTCAGGAGGATTACTTAGAACTGCGTGAATGAAGCCAAAAACCGCTCTGGGGGTGTTTTTGATAAGGAAATAGCATAACAACATGGCTAAACGCTCCAAAAAGTCGATTTTGCATGATATAGGACCTTTAACGCACAACATTATACAGGGGAAATAATAATAAAATAAAAACTGTAGTGGAGATGGGAATGACAACAAGGAAAATAACAGGACCAAAAGACAATTATAACACACAGTAGTGCTGGGCGATATGGAAAACACTTATATCACGATAACGATACATATCACGATATACCACAATAAAGTCAGTTTTCAGTTATTCTTTGAAAAGTTTGACAAAATATCATTGCTTACTTTTTTTCAACTTTATTTTGAAGCAGTGGTTTTGCTATGGATAATTTATATAGCATATATTGTCAATGTCAGGAAAAATGTGAGACTGCAGGATAAATGGGCTAAACATGATCTGACCAGAGTCAACACGAATTTAACAACAGAAATGTGTAAACTCGTGCGTAGAGAACGACTTACTCAGAGCATCATCTGCTCCTCAATATAACACAAATGTAAATTGGAGCTTATTATCGCCATTTTCTCAACTTTAATGTAATGTTTAAGAAACAGTGGGCGAGCAGTTTGTATTGTACGTCTTTAGCTGCTCTACGCGCTGCCCGATCCGTCTCTTACCTCCTGCACCACGCCTCTCCTCTCTTCTCTCTCGTGTGTTTAATCCAGATCCACGCGCTCTCAGTCAGCTCTGATGTGAGATCCATCACTAAAAAGCTGTGAAACCACGCGGTGTTTAACAGGGAGAGAGAGCCCCGCGTGTACGTCCATTAGATGTCGCCGTTGCTACAGCAGGTGTGGCGGCGGACAGAAATATCGTAAAGCAGGGTGGTGTCGCAAAACCACAAGGCAGAGTTTCTTTGCGAAAAAGTTCTTTTTTATTCTTGTTTATAATCACTTAATATAAACTTAGAGGATGCATAGTGACAAGACAACACTAATACATTCTTGTGGCCTATTTAATGAAATATTTGCTTTAATAATTGATTAAATTAGGTTAGAAACGATAGAAGAGAAATGGCACGATAGACACTTTTCTATCGTCCCCACGATATGTATCGTCATATCGCCCAGCACTAACACACAGAATATAATATGCCTGTCCCTACACAAGTCAAACGTGTGATAAGAAATGTCAATAATTTTTAATATAATAAATAGAAACACCATTGGTCTGACATTGGAATATATATCAGAAAGAACTACAGTATAAACCTTGGATTAATCTCCAATTACATCTTTAAAAGTCAGATTAACAACGTAATTCTTTTTTAGATATACTTTGTCCTATCAATTGTTCTTTTTCCTTTAAATTCTGCAAACATCTGTAACAAATGTACGGCATTTAAATGCTCTTGGCAAATTTTGCTACGTCAGAAGCTGATGATTGTATCTGTAATCTGTATCTGTTGTACCTAAAGTCGATGTAATTTAGAACTTACAATTGATTATGTTATGTAAATGTATATTGAGTTGAACACGGGGTAGGCACTTATAAGCTTATTGCTTCAGCCTACTCCATTTTGAGCATCCGGAATTGTATAAATTTTGAAAGACAAAATGAATGTAAAATTGCTCAAATAAACTAAACTAAAACTAAACACTTCCTCTTCAGTGTCCAATATGGAAGTGAAACTATAAACATCAACTATCAATTTAAAGAAAACTTGGTAACATTTTTCGCAAACCTTAAATATTAGACAGCACAGAAAAGAAAGATTATGGCAGAGACGGTGAATATGAGGGATATTAGGAAATGATCACAATCAAATAACAATCCATTTAGTATAAATCATAAAAAATACCCAAAACGCAAATATTAGCTGATATAAAGAGAGGAAATAAATATGTATAATAAATACAATGTTGCATTTCATTCTTTCTAGACTTTGCTGATCATCAGAAGAATGGACGTATTGGAGAAAACATCGAAGTTTCATGTGAATATCCAATGGAAGGCAAAGAGAATACATTCTTTTGTAAAGGGGAAGATCCACATAAATGCAAACATATGGTGACCAGTTCAAAGCCAGATCTAAACCCTGGGAAGTTTAGTTTTGAAGACTCGGAAAACAGGATCAATGTAACAATAATCAACATAAAAGCAGAGGATGAAGGAACTTACTGGTTTGGAGGTGGGAATGTCACAGAACATGGAAACGAGATCTTCTGTCGACTGGAGCTGACTGTAGGTGAGTGGCATCACTTCTATAACGTCATGACCCGCTGACTGAACCACGGCGTACTGGAGACAAGGCTAAATTGTTAACAAATAATTTGTGGCGCAGTAGTACAGCAGTTAGCGCTCGTGCTTAACTGGTTGCTGATTGGTTTACTTTTTGATCAATTTTTTACTTTTGACCGGCTGGATTGTTTATTGATTTTCTAACATGAGGTAAACAAATCAACTAAAAAACTCTGAAATGGTCTCAAACTTGAACTTCTTTTCTAAACGTTTCTACAGATTTCTCAGATCTGGAGCCGAACAACCAGCGTCCTGGTAAGAACTTGTTTATAGATAGAGCACAACTTAGCATCTTACAGAGGCCTGGGCTCCCCAAAGTGTGGGTCGTGACTCCCAGTGGCGTCGTGAGGATGTGAGATTATTTGAGAGAATAATTTTCAAAAATAATTACATTGCATTTGTAATTTAAAGTATATTTACAGATATTTACATAAATTAAATCATAAGCTAAAATAAATTAGATTAAATAGAATCCTTGAAACGAGTGCAGGCACTAGTTACATTTTACTGTGGAGTCTCCAGTTGTTCACGTCGCTATTTTGGGAGTCACGACCTGTAAAGTTTGTGAACCCTTAGGCTCTAAAATGAAGTGATCCAAACTGATCAAGACTTTTTGCAGATGCTCTTACTTATCTCTTCATCGCCATCCTGTGCGTGGCTGTGCTGGTGCTGCTGGTGGTAGTTATTGTCCTTATTAAAAAAGGTGAGTATTCCAACAGTTGGTAGGATTTATATTAATTTTGTGTGATAAACATGTTTGTCTGCCAGAAAACGGCCGAAAATTGTAATTCCCATGAGAGGTTTTCTTCCCCCTCGGCTAAGTCCTGCCTCCTTGTGTGACATGTTGCTGCTTTTCCCACCTTCATAGCATTGTGTCACATAAATGCAAACACTTTTCTTCTTTCTTTTACATATTTGAAAGGAGTGAGAAGAGGTGTTGACTCTCAGTGCGTCTCTCTAAAACTCTATTGTTTTGGACTGTGCTGTACTCACTATATGTCAAACTTTTTCAATGTATTTACTGTTTTCTTATTGTGAATTTCTTCAGGGAAAAGAAGAAATGACGCTCCACCACAGAATAACAGACAGGTTTGTACAACTTGGTCTGTGCATAAATAATAACAATACAAAAGTTAAAGTCTGGTGATTTGGTCTAAAGGAGGAGTACGTCTATGAGGAGATACAGTCGCCAAGCGCAAGGAAGGCAGTAACCACGGCCTACGCCACAGCCGATGCCTGTAAGGAGTCACTTCACTACATGACTGTTGATTTTGGGAAAAGTGGCAACACCTCTGAGCCCAAACCCAGCTCCTCTCACTGTCAATACAGCACTGTGTTCAATAAGAGAGCAGACACATGCACCATCCAAGCAGCACCATCTGAGGAACCCCTGTACTGCAACGTTAACACAAAGTACTAATGCAATGGGGAGTGTTTTTTGGGTATAGTAAAACATGTGTGCTATACATATTGTTTGCAGGACTTTCTGAAAAATACTGAGCAGTAGAGGCACGCGACATGCAGCTGATGGCCGCGGCCTATTTCTGGGTTGCATGTGACAGCACAGCATTCTAAAGGCCTATATTATTATTTAGAGGTAAAAATTATTTTGTTTTTGAGGACATTTTTGGTCTTGTACAGAGAGATCATGGACCCAGTGACTGATATTAATTATTTTTGTAATTCATAAATGTTCCTTTTCAATACGACTTGTGAAAGTGTAATGCAGTTAATAGGAAAAACTGGCTTTTATGATGCAGCCACCGCAAAGGACTATTGCTTTATTCTCTGTTAGCATTGCATTGGCTGCAGCGCTAATCACTTCATTCAGAGCCTGCACACTCTGATGCACTGATCACAGAAACTCCCTCACCTCCGACTGGATTCACATGTCTCTGCCTCCACAGAGGTGAAGGTGAGCCGTGTGCTGCTTGTAAAGAGTAAAGAGTCGTTTTGCAGCTCAGTTGGGACTTTTTAGAACCTAAAAGGAGGCTTATGTTTTATTTAGGTTATTTACAAAAATATTACAGTATTACATTGTACAATTATACTATTAAGTGTGGGCTATTTTGAATTGATTATGATTAATATGGACTAAAAAGTAAATAATACTTTAATAGTCAGTTTATATTTCATGAGCAATAACATTGTCTCGGTTTAGGCTATATTTTCGTTACATGCGGTAAATGGAAGAAAAATCTTAATTGCAATATTGTTTTTTGGCAAAATTGTTCAGCCTTATTTTTAATGCCCAAATATTATATTTTAATGCCAAAAACGTAGAAAAAAAAAACTATATATATTTAATTTCTGAAGATTTGCAAACATTTTTTCAAACAGAGGAAAGAGAATTAGACAAAACGGGCAACTTTTCAGCCAAAATTCCAACTGATTATGTTTTAGTCCATCATTTTGTTGTTTCAGTGAACTTATACAGTGAATTGTCGAGCAATGTCATCATTTTCCAATAAATTTAGATTTGATGCCAGTTTGAATCTAATTTAATGTGTTTTAAACATTCAAGGCCCTCTTAAGGCTTTTTAATACCCCACGGAAACCGCACTGCATAACTTCAATGTTTTCAATTTGCTAATATATTTGCTAATGCCATAACACTGTATGACAAATGCTTTTTTTATTAATAGTTCTTATTTAGTCTATTTTATTTTTATGGAAATGTAAAGTTGAGTTGTTGAATAAAATCTTTTGAAGTAAGAACGTACATGTATAATGTCAAGATGTTTTCTTGAAATAAATATTATTTGTAGCAAAGTGAGTGGACGGCTTGTCTTTCAGTTGTATAATAACCAGACACATTTTACATTATAGGTTTAAGAAAGAGGTGGCATAGACTCACAAGCTGCCCTTTACGTAAGAATAAAAATATATGTTGCTCGAGATGCACTACTGATGCACTATTACAAAAGAGCATAACTTTCTTACTGCAGTTTAAAATGACAGACATCTTACTCTTAAGTGAACACCGTTTGCTTTATTCATGAAAACAAGTTTGTGTTGGGGAGAAAAGCTACTACCAAAACATTCATAAAAATCTGTTCAAATCCCTCCCCCTTTTCTGTTTAATAATGTGCCTGTCGTTCTATTCAATTGAAGACTAGTGTACGTCACACCTCTGCAACACCTAGCTGAGATCCATGCCCTCCGCTGGGCCAAGCCCCGCCCCGTCCCCTCCCTGCACGCTCTGGTAAATGGAGGTCATGTCGGCGTTGGAGCGGATCATGTTGGCGAACTCGGACATGCTGGGGCTCCTCTCCACCTCGGGCACGGCCAGCAGGGCGGCGACAGCGCGCATGGCAGACCGCCTCAGCTCCTCGTGCTTCTCGTACTCCTGCTTCACCAAACCACTCTTCACCTGTGGACAAATGAAACGTGAAGAAGAAACAAACCAGGGGCTGTAAACTAGTCTGTGGCAAGAAGCCTAAAATACATGGCATCAGAAACACATTTAGTTATTTCACTGTTCTAATTTGGAGAACAGTACACAGTTGTCATAGTGTAATGGAAAAGCTAAATTATAATAATAGTAATTATATTTTCAGGCTCCATGGGTTTGAGGTTCGTTCGCTGAGCAGATCTCATTCACTCCTGATTCTACACTGATCCGTTCCTTTTTTTTAAATGTTTTTCAATTACTTTATTGTGTCATTTTACAATTCAAGTCAGTACAATTTTATATTCCCATTGATAAACACATTATTTTGCTTTTTACTTCTTCCCCCACTTGTGTACAAACAAATACCTTATTATTCTCTTACTACCGTTCCTTGTTTTATACCACACAACGCTGCCATGTGCATTATGAGAGAACAATCAGGACTCCCTCCTTTTGATTTATAATTCTTATTTTAATTTTGTTAGTTTATTTCAACCCCCAGAATCTTTCTTACTCTCTTACTGCACTGCCCTACCCCTTTATTTTTTACTAAATGAATCTGTTTTGGTTAAAAGGAGACCATTTGTTTTGAAACTCAGCTTCTTTATTATTTACTCTATAAGTCAATCTCTCCACCTCATCAGTTCCATACTGTTGTTGTGTCCTTGGGCAAAATACCCGACCTGTTCTCCAGTGTTTCTTGATGTAAAGTATTGACGGGGCCCATGGAAGCAGAGAAGCATCATACAAATGAGAACTTTTAATTCACTGCCCACATTCAGGATAAGCTGCTCTTGGGCAGACTACTGGAAACGACGCTGCCAATCTGCAGGACATATTTACTGTATTGAGTACCTTGGCTGTGCATGTTGCCTTGAGTGGCTCCACCAGCTGGTCGATTCTTTGTAAAACAGCCGCAGGACACAGAGAAGCCAGTCTGGTCAACATCAAGAAGGTCAGCATCTAAACATGTCAAATATGATGTGAAATAAATGAAATACATAGTATCCACTTTTGTATTTGGTATTAGGAGAACTAATGTGGTTTATAAAGGTTATAAAGATGACATTCCAGTGTGGAAATAGCAAATAATATAAATTATCAGCTGGTGTAATATCGAAATCTAAAAGAATTGGACGAGGAGTCTAGTTGTGAAGCCCGACAGTAAAACGTAAAGATAAATAAAAACAGGAAGTATTTGACAAAAGCCTGACCCTGATGTCATAGTGGTCTTTGAGTCCGTCCTCGACATGATCAAGGAACTGCAGAACGTCCAGTCCCTCCAGGCAGCTGTCCAACAGCGTGTACATGCACTCAACGCTGCCTTACGCATGTCCAAACCGTCGTCCACTGTGTGCTTGAACGGGCCCATCTCCACCTAAAGCAACAAGTTAAGTGCATATGGCAGGTTTTAATCCTTTTCATGGTTATGACCTAGTTACATGGATCTGTTTAAAGTAATTATTATAGTTTTATTTCAGTGAAGCAGCCATTTAATGAAGAAATGTTGGGAAGAACATTTATTTATATAAACATTTTTAAGTGAGTGACATAGAGGCTGATTTTTCATTGATATAGATACAGGCGGCATCTCGTCATAATAGGGGGAAAGAGAATCTTTTGTGAAACACTCTTAGCATGATGATGCCAACATGAAGCATCATGTTATAGGCTGTTGAACCACTTTGCTCATTTCCATGTCTTTGTATCTTTATAGGGTAGAAAACTACAGTATATCAATAATTCTGGATTTGTTAAAGAAGTTTTTGAATAATTGGAGAAAGTTAAGATTTTTCTCTTTTTTGTTTTACCCCTTAACTGCATCTAACATGCCCATATACCTGTATGGTCATGTTTGATGCAGTTAAGGGGTAAAACAAAAAACAGAAAAATCTTAACTTTCCATAAAACATCCAAAAATACTTTTGGATGTTTTATGTCTTTGAGTTTACCCCATGAGAAATAAGAGCAAAAACAAAAGTGTTTACATTTTTGTTGAGTGTATGTTAGCTCAGGCTGCCCTGTGGTTACTAATGGAAGAGAGGCAGCCAAATGTATAGTTTCAAACAACTTGAATATAAATACAGGTGAATGATTTAAATCTCACCTCTCTGATAAGGTCCTTTCTGATCTGGGTCTCCTGGTACAAATGAGGCAGGACTTTTGGAAGAAGTCCCCGAATGAGTGACGGTTTGTTATGAGCCGCCGAGTTGAACATGACCAAAGCGACGCGACGCACATTTATATCCTGGTCTTGGAGCGTGGATAAAAAGTCACCTGTTGCAAAGACACATAAATGTTTGCGCGTCACTTACAAAGCTTATTAATACTGTGGATGGCTTTACCGATGCAGTCTCTCAGAAGTGTGTCAATGGGAGCGGGATGGTCAATGATGGTGAATTTGACTGCTGTTACCACTGTGCTACGAGCTAGAGCAGATCCTAAGAAAAAGACAAGTCAATAACAAAGTAAAACTGTGGAACGTAGGTCAAATCATGTCAGTACCTCCTTTGAGCTGCTGTTTCAGTCTTGGAAGCAGCTGATCGGGGTTCACCAACGTGAGTTTTCCCAAACACTCGGCCACTAGGTTCCTGGTGCCCTCCTCTGGACACTGGCAGTTCTGAAACAGCAGGGCCCAGATGGACTCGAGGTGTGCGGAGAGGCTGGAGGCTGAACATGCACTGCACAGAAAGACCAGAAGAGAGTACTTTACTGTTTAGATCATTCATAAAGCTGCATAATACAGTATATGAAGGTAAACAAGGTGTGTTTAACCAAGATGAAGATCATTTTGACAACAGTGGACATGTTTCTTCTGACTAAAAGAACATTGTCATAGAAGTCAAAATGTGAACTGCTCACTTTAAATATGAATGAAGAGAAGTGGATGTGAGAGAACAGACCTGATGACCTCTTTGAGCGAGTGCAAAAGCAGATACTGCCTCTTTGGCTGGGAAGAGATCTCCTTTAATATGAAGGGGAGGTAGTCATTCAAGCTGCCTACTGCCATGCTGCCCAGAGCGCTGGACGCCGCTGTCTTTATCTGGAAAAGAAGTTAGTACTTGTCAAATACACGTCACTTGTAAATGTTGTATATATTCTTAAAAATATACTCAAGTCATTTTTTCTTTGCTTAACAGTGTTCGTACAGTACTTAATGTTTCTAATAATTCATAATGCAAACAACTCTAAACTCAAAAGCTGATAAGATCTTTATGGTGTTTTCAATTTGGTTCTGATTGTTATTGGATAAAGTTACACAAAGTGCAGAACTAACTCATGCCCTAGAGGCCATTTTGTATGCACAAACTGTTTTCTTAGGCTGATGAATAGTTGTAGTTACCTCTTCACTGGAGGAGGAGAAGGCCTCAAGGATCACAGCCTGAACCTCTTTGCTGCCTCCCAGGCTGCCACTCCTGCCCACCTCCCCCAAACACAACAGGGCCAGGACCCGAGCCGACTCTGGGGAACTGTGGCTCTTCACCTGGACACAACAGTCACACATACGACCGGACGTCATCATTTGCTGTGGTTATGTTTAATAATGTATATTTACTACAACATGGAAAAGTCTGACTTTTAACTTTTAACACTTTGGTAACCCCCTGACCAAGATCAGTCCATATTTGTCATTTTATTTGTAAATACTTGGTTGGCTCTCTGTTTTCCGGGATGACAATTTAACAGTTGGATTAGGAAGGTTGTTTTTGGAAACATTAGTGTGTGTAGAGGGAATGAAGGGTCTAACCTCCTGTATGAAGCTGGAGACTGTCCCAGGAGTCTCTTTGGGGCAGATGGAGCACAGAGCGGCCACACAGCGGGCGACAGAGTGGTACGACTGTCTGTGGATGTCCGCCAGACACTGCGTGCTGTGGAAGGGCCCCATCAGAGACTTCAGCAACTGGCTGGAGAAAGGAAAGAGGTCATTCAGCAGAAAGGAAATATTAGGCAAAATATATTACAAAAAAAAGAAATTGCAATTTCTACCATATTAAAATAACTTTGTAGCGATCACCTCACACCTCTTACCTATAGCCGAGGTTACTCGTTTTGGAGAGGACCAGCGCCTGTAGAAAGTCCAAAATGGCAGCTAATGCTCCACCTTGAAGGAGCGGAGAGTGAACCAGTTTGAGGATTCCCGGGAGCACAGAGGAGCTGATCTTTGCCAGAGATGAGGGGCAGGCTTTGGCCATACAGGTCAGCAAAGTGATGGACAGCTGAACAGAGATATCAGATGTGTTGCATATAGAATATTTTTTATTTTAAAGACTTTTATCTATAAAGGAAATTGAAAAACAAAAAGACTTTCAACAATTATATAAGTATATTTTTAACACAGTTATTGAATAATATTATAAACCTTTTTTAGTCAATAAACACTCAATAATGGCTAAATACGACCTTATACCGACTTCATTCTGTGACAAAATAATACTAACTATGATTCCCTCATCATTTTGTATCACACATTTCCAATATATAATAAGGTTTGCTTTTAATTTATATTAAAATGTGTGATTGTTTATCTCTGTATAAAAACTGAATACCTGTGACACGTGCATGTCGCTCTCGTCCACTAGAGGGGGTAGTTCACTCAGCACGGGCTCCAGAGCTGCAGGTTTGATGCTGGAGGCCTGATGTGTGACCAGCGCTGTTAAACACGCCAACGTCCCCAACTTCAGAGCTCTCTGGTTTTTACGCAAGAACGAGCCCAGGACTGACAGGGACTCGGGCAAAATGGATGACAAGTCAATCTGGGAATAAAGATGATTAAATAAACCTTTTTAATATAGCAAGAGATTGTTATATCAAAAACGATCTGCCTAAGTAGTATCTTAGGCAGGATACTACTTTTTTTCTTTCTTTCTTTCTTTTTAAGTTTGGTGGCACACTAACACCATTAACACATGTGTACCACTGGTGATGCTTGGGTGTACTCACAGGTTATCTGTTAGACATTTTTAATTATTATCATTTATGCTTTAGTAATGTATTAAAGTTAGGTCTTCTGGCTTAAACATGGTTTACACCCAGTTTAGACATTATTTAGATTATTACACTATTTAGGCCCTTTTTAGATCAGTTTAGGCCTCATTTGAGACAAACCATATAATATAAGACCAGAGGTGGGTAGCTCAGTTACTTATGTACATGTACTTGAGTAATTTTTGAAGTAAATGTATTTTTGCAAGTAGTTTTTTTATACAGTACCTTGTACTTCTACTTGAGTAATATCAAAATGAAAAGTATCTGTTTCTTACTTGAGTAAAATAAAATAGTAACTCGCAACACTGTGAGTAAATCTTTCAGTGAAAAATCTTCATTTTGGCGTAAAATAGATGTATTTTTGTTTACTTAAATTATTTGTATATGTTTTTATGGGATTTTCTTTGAAAATATTAAAATGTTCACATTATTTCTTGTTTTGCTTCATCTTTTATGTCACAACTGAAACATAAATCAAACTTTTACGCTCAACAGTTGTACTTACTGTACTCAAGTACAATCTTACATATATTATTTATAATTTTATTGGCTTTTAAAATATGTATTTTTGTTCATTACACCTAATTATTTTTTATGCAATTTCTTTTATGCTACGTACTGCATATGGAAAAATGTTGCTATTTTCAATGAATCTGTGCTTCTTTGTGTTATCAAAATGTGCTGTACAAATAAGTGTGGCTTATCTGACCTAAACATCCCACTGGCCTTCAACAACATGAACAGCACCAACTGGAATAACCGTTCTGAGTAAAACCTTCAGTGGAGAAGCGGTGATCAGGGTGATGGTCCGCACTGTCGTTAGCCGCGTGATCTCATTCTTCAACCTCTCCAAAAAGATGCTGAGGACAACCTTTAGCTCCGCCCCCAGGTGGTCGCTGAGGTGACAAACCATGTGACCCATGCAGGTAATCGCGCGCTCTTTGACTTCCTGGTCGATGTCTGTAGCTTTTAGTCTCTTCAGCGTTGAGGAGAAAACCTTTGAGAGAAAGTAGAAATGTAACTGAAAATACACAGAACAAATATTACTGGAATAACTGAGATTTGGATTGAATACAGAAAACTATGACAGGGTTTACAGGTAGCAGGAAGCCAAATGTAAGGCCTTTTAATGCCCAAATACTATATTTTAATGCCATGAACAAAAAATGAGGGGAAATTTTGCTATCCAGAAGCACAACGGGAAAACTTTGGAGGAAAAAATGGTGCATTATTTCTGAATGTGTTTTAGACTAGAATCTTTGTATTTTTGACATATACAGTATTGTATGCAGGAAAGATAGTTGAGCAATGGCATTATTTACAAGAAGTTTATATTCAATACCAGTCTGAATCAAATGTAATGATTTTAAACAACATTTAAAGCCTTAATTTGGGCACAATTCATTTAATGACTTTTAATGCTTTTTATGGCTCTGCAGTAACCCTATATTTCTTTCCGGCTGTGGTTTTCCATGCAACATTAGTACAAATGTTTTCTACTAATATATCATATTATGTTTTGGAGAATTACGTATCTACCATTAATTTTAATTGATTGACTGCGGAATTTTCCGCAGTCAATTATTGGTTTGCGTTTCTTTATTATTGATTGACTGCGGAATTTTCCGCAGTCAATTATTGGTTTCCGTTTCTTTATTATTGATTGACTGCGGAATTTTCCGCAGTCAATTATTGGTTTGCGTTTCTTTATTGATTGACTGCGGAATTTTCCGCAGTCAATTATTGGTTTTCGTTTCTTTATTATTATTATTATTATTATTATTCCCGCACATTTTTCCTGATTTTCTGCAGCTTTCAGCACTTTCATGCTTTGTTTAATTTCTGCAAGTTATGCATCAAAACGTTCCGCATGTTGAGGAGAATCCTGCTATTACTTTTCGGACTTCTGCGATTTACGTTTTTTCCGCAATCGGACGAAATACCGCACATTTTTCCCATTGACGCATAATGGGGCTCCCGCAAATTCATGCTTTTCCGCATTTTTTTCCGCAATTTCTGCAATTTCTGAACTTTGTGCATGTTCAGCTTCTGCAACTTGTGGGTTTCGAGAAAAAATTGGCCTTCTGCAGTTTTCCAGTTTTTTTCTACGGGAATTTGAAATTTTTGCATTGGTGTGTATGTGGTCTCTGCTCCATTAGTGTGTATGGCGAATCCAGCCAATGGGATTTCTGGCTCTCCATGTGTTTCAGCCATTTGTGCAGCTTCTGCATCTTCAGCATTTAGGCGATTTCAACAGTTTGACCAGTTTATGGAATTTAAAAAGTTTATGCAATATAAACAATTTATGCAAATTAACCACTTTATGGAATTTAACCAGTTTACGCATTTTAACCAGTTTATGCAACATAACAATTTATGCCATTTAGGATTTATGAAATTTAAACAGTTAATGCAGTTTATATAATTTATGCAAATTAACCAATTAATGCATTTTACCGTTTTTTTTGCAATTTAACCAGTTTATGCAACATAACTGTTTGTGCAATTTAAACTGTTCATGCATTTTACCGGTTTATGCAAATTAGATTATGCAAATTAACCAATTTATGCATTTTACAGTTTTCTGCAATTTAACCAGTTTATGCAATTTATCCAGTTCATGCATTTTACCAGTTTATGCAATTTCACCAGTTTATGAACATAAGTTTATGCAAATTAACCAATTTATGCAATTTATGCAATTTCTGCATTCGATTCCCGCAATTCCGCAGTCAATCGCAATGGCGAAGCCATTGCTGCATTTCTAGTTATTGATTGACTGCGGAACTTTCCGCAGTCAATTATTGGTTTTCATGTTCTTTAATATTATTATTATTATTATTATTATTCCATCTTTTTCCTGAATTTCAGCACCTTTCAGCACTTTCATGCTTTGTGCAATTTCTGCAAGTTATGCATCAAAATGTTCCGCATGTTGACGAGAATCCTGCTATTACTTTTCGGACTTCTGCGATTTACGGTTTTTCCGCAATCGGACGAAATACCGAACATTTTTCCCATTGACGCATAATGGGGCTCCCGCAAATTCATGCTTTTCCGCATTTTTTTCCGCAATTTCTGCAATTTCTGCAATTTGTGCATGTTCAGCTTCCGCAACTTGTGGGTTTTGAGAAAAAATTGGCCTTCTGCAGTTTTCCACTTTTTTTCTACGGGAATTTGAAATTTTTGCATTGGTGTGTATGTGGTCTCTGCCCCATTAGTGTGTATGGCGAATCCAGCCAATGCATTTTAATAGGATTTCTGGCACTCCATGTGTTTCAGCCATTTGTGCAGCTTCTGCTATTTCAGCATTTAGGCGATTTCTACAGTTTGACCAGTTTATGGAATTTAAAAAGTTTATGCAATATAAACAATTTATGCAAATTAACCACTTTATGGAATTTAACCAGTTTACGCATTTTAACCAGTTTATGCAACATAACAATTTATGCCATTTAGGATTTATGAAATTTAAACAGTTAAGGCAGTTTATATAATTTATGCAAATTAACCAATTAATGCATTTTACAGTTTTTTTTGCAATTTAACCAGTTTATGCAACATAACAGTTTGTGCAATTTAAACTGTTCATGCATTTTACCGGTTTATGCAAATTAGATTATGCAAATTAACCAATTTATGAATTTTACAGTTTTTTGCAATTTAACCAGTTTATGCAATCTTAAGTTCATGCAACATGAAAGTTTATGCATTTTACCGATTTATGCAAATTAGATTATGCAAATTAACCAATTTATGCATTTTACAGTTTTTCTGCAATTTAACCAGTTTATGCAATTTATCCAGTTTATGCATTTTACCATTTTATGCAATTTCACCAGTTTATGAACATTAGATTATGCAAATTAACCAATTTATGCAATTTCTGCAATTTCTGCATTCGATTCCCGCAGTTCCGCAGTCAATCGCAATGGCTTCAGCCATTGCAGCATTTCTAGTTATTATTATTCCGGCACATTTTTCCTGATTTTCTGCACCTTTCAGCACTTTCATGCTTTGTGCAATTTCTGCAAGTTATGCATCAAAACGTTCCGCATGTTGAGGAGAATCCTGCTATTACTTTTGGGACTTCTGCGATTTACGGTTTTTCCGCAATCGGACGAAATACCGCACATTTTTCCCATTGACGCATAATGGGGCTCCCGCAAATTCATGCTTTTCCGCAGTTTTTTCCGCAATTTCTGCAATTTCTGCAACTTGTGCATGTTCAGCTTCCGCAACTTGTGGGATTTGAGAAAAAATTGGCCTTCTGCAGTTTTCCAGTTTTTTTCTACAGGAATTTGAACTTTTTGCATTGGTGTGTATGTGGTCTCTGCTCCATTAGTGTGTATGGCGAATCCAGCCAATGTATTTTAACAGGATTTCTGGCTCTCCATGTGTTTCAGCCATTTGTGCAGCTTCTGCATCTTCAGCATTTAGGCGATTTCAACAGTTTGACCAGTTTATGGAATTTAAAAAGTTTATGCAATATAAACAATTTATGCAAATTAACCACTTTATGGAATTTAACCAGTTTACGCATTTTAACCAGTTTACGCATTTTAACCAGTTTATGCAACATAACAATTTATGCCATTTAGGATTTATGAAATTTAAACAGTTAATGCAGTTTATATAATTTATGCAAATTAACCAATTAATGCATTTGACCGTTTTTTTTTGCAATTTAACCAGTTTATGCAACATAACAGTTTGTGCAATTTAAACTGTTCATGCATTTTACCGGTTTATGCAAATTAGATTATGCAAATTAACCAATTTATGCATTTTACAGTTTTTCTGCAATTTTACCAGTTTATGCAATTTCACCAGTTTATGAACATTAGATTATGCAAATTAACCAATTTATGCAAATTTATGCAATTTCTGCATTCGATTCCCGCAGTTCCGCAGTCAATCGCAATGGCGCAGCCATTGCTGCATTTCTAGTTATTGATTGACTGCGGAATTTTCCGCAGTCAATTATTGGTTTGCGTTTCTTTATTATTATTATTATTCCGGCACATTTTTCCTGATTTTCTGCACCTTTCAGCACTTTCATGCTTTGTGCAATTTCTGCAAGTTATGCATCAAAACGTTCCGCATGTTGAGGAGAATCCTGCTATTACTTTTGGGACTTCTGCGATTTACGGTTTTTCCGCAATCGGACGAAATACCGCACATTTTTCCCATTGACGCATAATGGGGCTCCCGCAAATTCATGCTTTTCCGCAGTTTTTTCCGCAATTTCTGCAATTTCTGCAACTTGTGCATGTTCAGCTTCCGCAACTTGTGGGATTTGAGAAAAATTGGCCTTCTGCAGTTTTCCAGTTTTTTTCTACAGGAATTTGAACTTTTTGCATTGGTGTGTATGTGGTCTCTGCTCCATTAGTGTGTATGGCGAATCCAGCCAATGTATTTTAACAGGATTTCTGGCTCTCCATGTGTTTCAGCCATTTGTGCAGCTTCTGCATCTTCAGCATTTAGGCGATTTCAACAGTTTGACCAGTTTATGGAATTTAAAAAGTTTATGCAATATAAACAATTTATGCAAATTAACCACTTTATGGAATTTAACCAGTTTACGCATTTTAACCAGTTTACGCATTTTAACCAGTTTATGCAACATAACAATTTATGCCATTTAGGATTTATGAAATTTAAACAGTTAATGCAGTTTATATAATTTATGCAAATTAACCAATTAATGCATTTGACCGTTTTTTTTTGCAATTTAACCAGTTTATGCAACATAACAGTTTGTGCAATTTAAACTGTTCATGCATTTTACCGGTTTATGCAAATTAGATTATGCAAATTAACCAATTTATGCATTTTACAGTTTTTCTGCAATTTTACCAGTTTATGCAATTTCACCAGTTTGTGCAATTTAAACTGTTCATGCATTTTACCGGTTTATGCAAATTAGATTATGCAAATTAACCAATTTATGCAAATTTATGCAATTTCTGCATTCGATTCCCGCAGTTCCGCAGTCAATCGCAATGGCGCAGCCATTGCTGCATTTCTAGTTGATTGACTGCGGAATTTTCCGCAGTCAATTATTGGTTTTCGTTTCTTTATTATTATTATTATTATTATTATTCCCGCACATTTTTCCTGATTTTCTGCACCTTTCAGCACTTTCATGCTTTGTGCAATTTCTGCAAGTTATGCATCAAAACGTTCCGCATGTTGAGGAGAATCCTGCTATTACTTTTCGGACTTCTGCGATTTACGGTTTTTCCGCAATCGGACGAAATACCGAACATTTTTCCCATTGACGCATAATGGGGCTACCGCAAATTCATGCTTTTCCGCATTTTTTTCCGCAATTTCTGCAATTTCTGCAATTTGTGCATGTTCAGCTTCCGCAACTTGTGGGTTTTGAGAAAAAATTGGCCTTCTGCAGTTTTCCAGTGTTTTTCTACGGGAATTTGAAATTTTTGCATTGGTGTGTATGTGGTCTCTGCCCCATTAGTGTGTATGGCGAATCCAGCCAATGCATTTTAATAGGATTTCTGGCACTCCAAGTGTTTCAGCCATTTGTGCAGCTTCTGCAATTTCAGCATTTAGGCGATTTCAACAGTTTGACCAGTTTATGGAATTTAAAAAGTTTATGCAATATAAACAATTTATGCAAATTAACCACTTTATGGAATTTAACCAGTTTACGCATTTTAACCAGTTTATGCAACATAACAATTCATGCCATTTAGGATTTATGAAATTTAAACAGTTAATGCAGTTTATATAATTTATGCAAATTAACCAATTAATGCATTTTACCGTTTTTTTTGCAATTTAACCAGTTTATGCAACATAACAGTTTGTGCAATTTAAACTGTTCATGCATTTTACCGGTTTATGCAAATTAGATTATGCAAATTAACCAATTTATGCATTTTACAGTTTTTCTGCAATTTTACCAGTTTATGCAATTTCACCAGTTTATGAACATTAGATTATGCAAATTAACCAATTTATGCAAATTTATGCAATTTCTGCATTCGATTCCCGCAGTTCCGCAGTCAATCGCAATGGCGCAGCCATTGCTGCATTTCTAGTTATTATTATTATTATTCCCGCACATTTTTCCTGATTTTCTGCACCTTTCAGCACTTTCATGCTTTGTGCAATTTCTGCAAATTATGCATCAAAATGTTCCGCATGTTGAGGAGAATCCTGCTATTACTTTTCGGACTTCTGCAATTTACGGTTTTTCCGCAATCGGACGAAATACCGCACATTTTTCCCATTGACGCATAATGGGGCTCCCGCAAATTCATGCTTTTCCGCATTTTTTTCCGCAATTTCTGCAATTTCTGAACTTTGTGCATGTTCAGCTTCCGCAACTTGTGGGTTTTGAGAAAAAATTGGCCTTCTGCAGTTTTCCAGTTTTTTTCTACAGGAATTTGAAATTTTTGCATTGGTGTGTATGTGGTCTCTGCTCCATTAGTGTGTATGGCGAATCCAGCCAATGGGATTTCTGGCTCTCCAAGTGTTTCAGCCATTTGTGCAGCTTCTGCAATTTCAGCATTTAGACGATTTCAACAGTTTGACCAGTTTATGGAATTTAAGAAGTTTATGCAATATAAACAATTTATGCAAATTAACCACTTTATGGAATTTAACCAGTTTACGCATTTTAACCAGTTTACGCATTTTAACCAGTTTATGCAACATAACAATTTATGCCACTTAGGATTTATGAAATTTAAACAGTTAATGCAGTTTATATAATTTATGCAAATTAACCAATTAATGCATTTTACCGTTTTTTTTGCAATTTAACCAGTTTATGCAACATAACAGTTTGTGCAATTTAAACTGTTCATGCATTTTACCGGTTTATGCAAATTAGATTATGCAAATTAACCAATTTATGCACTTTACAGTTTTTCTGCAATTTAACCAGTTTATGCAATTTCACCAGTTTATGAACATTAGATTATGCAAATTAACCAATTTATGCAATTTATGCAATTTCTGCATTCGATTCCCGCAGTTCCGCAGTCAATCGCAATGGCGCAGCCATTGCTGCATTTCTAGTTATTGATTGACTGCGGAATTTTCCGCAGTCAATTATTGGTTTGCGTTTCTTTATTATTATTATTATTCCGGCACATTTTTCCTGATTTTCTGCACCTTTCAGCACTTTCATGCTTTGTGCAATTTCTGCAAGTTATGCATCAAAACGTTCCGCATGTTGAGGAGAATCCTGCTATTACTTTTGGGACTTCTGCGATTTACGGTTTTTCCGCAATCGGACGAAATACCGCACATTTTTCCCATTGACGCATAATGGGGCTCCCGCAAATTCATGCTTTTCCGCAGTTTTTTCCGCAATTTCTGCAATTTCTGCAACTTGTGCATGTTCAGCTTCCGCAACTTGTGGGATTTGAGAAAAAATTGGCCTTCTGCAGTTTTCCAGTTTTTTTCTACAGGAATTTGAACTTTTTGCATTGGTGTGTATGTGGTCTCTGCTCCATTAGTGTGTATGGCGAATCCAGCCAATGTATTTTAACAGGATTTCTGGCTCTCCATGTGTTTCAGCCATTTGTGCAGCTTCTGCATCTTCAGCATTTAGGCGATTTCAACAGTTTGACCAGTTTATGGAATTTAAAAAGTTTATGCAATATAAACAATTTATGCAAATTAACCACTTTATGGAATTTAACCAGTTTACGCATTTTAACCAGTTTACGCATTTTAACCAGTTTATGCAACATAACAATTTATGCCATTTAGGATTTATGAAATTTAAACAGTTAATGCAGTTTATATAATTTATGCAAATTAACCAATTAATGCATTTGACCGTTTTTTTTTGCAATTTAACCAGTTTATGCAACATAACAGTTTGTGCAATTTAAACTGTTCATGCATTTTACCGGTTTATGCAAATTAGATTATGCAAATTAACCAATTTATGCATTTTACAGTTTTTCTGCAATTTTACCAGTTTATGCAATTTCACCAGTTTATGAACATTAGATTATGCAAATTAACCAATTTATGCAAATTTATGCAATTTCTGCATTCGATTCCCGCAGTTCCGCAGTCAATCGCAATGGCGCAGCCATTGCTGCATTTCTAGTTATTATTCCGGCACATTTTTCCTGATTTTCTGCACCTTTCAGCACTTTCATGCTTTGTGCAATTTCTGCAAGTTATGCATCAAAACGTTCCGCATGTTGAGGAGAATCCTGCTATTACTTTTGGGACTTCTGCGATTTACGGTTTTTCCGCAATCGGACGAAATACCGCACATTTTTCCCATTGACGCATAATGGGGCTCCCGCAAATTCATGCTTTTCCGCAGTTTTTTCCGCAATTTCTGCAATTTCTGCAACTTGTGCATGTTCAGCTTCCGCAACTTGTGGGATTTGAGAAAAAATTGGCCTTCTGCAGTTTTCCAGTTTTTTTCTACAGGAATTTGAACTTTTTGCATTGGTGTGTATGTGGTCTCTGCTCCATTAGTGTGTATGGCGAATCCAGCCAATGTATTTTAACAGGATTTCTGGCTCTCCATGTGTTTCAGCCATTTGTGCAGCTTCTGCATCTTCAGCATTTAGGCGATTTCAACAGTTTGACCAGTTTATGGAATTTAAAAAGTTTATGCAATATAAACAATTTATGCAAATTAACCACTTTATGGAATTTAACCAGTTTACGCATTTTAACCAGTTTACGCATTTTAACCAGTTTATGCAACATAACAATTTATGCCATTTAGGATTTATGAAATTTAAACAGTTAATGCAGTTTATATAATTTATGCAAATTAACCAATTAATGCATTTGACCGTTTTTTTTTGCAATTTAACCAGTTTATGCAACATAACAGTTTGTGCAATTTAAACTGTTCATGCATTTTACCGGTTTATGCAAATTAGATTATGCAAATTAACCAATTTATGCATTTTACAGTTTTTCTGCAATTTTACCAGTTTATGCAATTTCACCAGTTTATGAACATTAGATTATGCAAATTAACCAATTTATGCAAATTTATGCAATTTCTGCATTCGATTCCCGCAGTTCCGCAGTCAATCGCAATGGCGCAGCCATTGCTGCATTTCTAGTTGTGTTTTAATTCTTATATTTGCTGTTTTTCCCCCAAATATTTTGTTTCAACGATTTCATACCTCTTTGATGAAAGGTTTCGGGTTAAATCCCCCGGCCGTGGTCTGGTCCAGGGGCCTCATGACTTTGACCAGCTGCTGAGTGACCAGCAGAGCCTCGGACGTGATTTTATAAAAGGAGTCTTCAATGCAGGCCACTACGGGAGGCAGCAGCACCTGCATTAGGTACATTAGGTTAGGAAGTATTAACATACAAAACCATGGCAGATCTGATTATTACTGTCAAAAGAGCGTGTAAATGTTACAGTTAGTTGGCAACCTTTTGTTATGAGGGTCTTATAATGTTAAAACCCTGATCTTATACAATTATTTCATATTGACCTTTAGTTACAGAAGTAAAACCCCTTGGAAATCTATAAATTAAACAACATGGGGGATAAGTAGAAAGATGTTTTATTTTATTCCCCTTAATTTCAAGCCTTTCTACTTGGCGCTGTTGCAGTTGATTGCAATAGAGTAGAAACCTGCATGTGTGGCTGAAAGGCTTGCGGAGGGTGGGACAACAGAAGCACGTGGAAGAACGACAGAGCATCGATTCTCATAGTGGAGGAGGTGGATTTGTCCGTCAGGGAGAAGACTATGCCTGAAGACAGTAGGAACAAGAAAGTTACATGCAGTGGGGTTAAAAGTCAATGCGGCGTTAGGATGTTAAAATGTGGACAAAGGACACAAAACGAAACAGTGAAGTCTGAATGTAGAGGGAAAAAAGAAGTAGAGGTCCTATTTTTCAACACTTTGAACTAAAAAACTTTTACAGAACTTTCCAACAACATTTCCCACTTCTGACGGTAACATTTGCACTGGAGCACGCTGAGTTACCCGGTATAAGAGCGGGGATGTGTTCCTCCAGAGCTCCCGGGACGGTGTGGGCCAGTTCAGTGAGGACTGAGAAACAGCCCTGTCGAGATTTAACGCTCTTGTCCTTCAGCTGTTTGTGCAGAGCCTTCACTATCACGGGCACCTGCAACAACCAAAACTTTCCATCAGGAGCTGGATTCAAGCACAGGCTGAGTATGACACCTTCAATTTTGATACTCTCAACCTTAAGTGAACAACATGGAAATTAACAGGTTGCTATTTGAAGCTTGCACTTTAGCATAGACAGAGGGATTTCAGACCATTTTTGAAATACTTTTTATTATGCAGCAGTCTGATATTAAAATGATATAAATATTTGTTCTAGTGTTAAAACTTTTACGGTTTCTATACTAATACAATAAAAGAAGAAACTGAACATATACAACATTCAAACTTGTACACTGTTCTGAATATTAATAAACGTTTGTGCCTTTAGCATCTTCTCTGAACCAACTGACCTTTTGTAAAATCCCCGCCCCAATCATACAGTGAGGAAAATAAGTATTTGAACACCCTGCTATTTTGCAAGTTCTCCCACTTAGAAATCATGGAGGGGTCTGAAATTGTCATCGTAGGTGCATGTCCACTGTGAGAGACATAATCTAAAAAAAAAATCCAGAAATCACAATGTATGATTTTTTAACTATTTATTTGTATGATACAGCTGCAAATAAGTATTTGAACACCTGTCTATCAGCTAGAATTCTGACCCTCAAAGACCTGTTAGTCTGCCTTTAAAATGTCCACCTCCACTCCATTTATTATCCTACATTTAGATGCACCTGTTTGAGGTCATTAGCTGCATAAAGACACCTGTCCACCCCATACAATCAGTAAGAATCCAACTACTAACATGGCCAAGACCAAAGAGCTGTCCAAAGACACTAGAGACAAAATTGTACACCTCCACAAGGTTGGAAAGGGCTACGGGGAAATTGCCAAGCAGCTTGGTGAAAAAGGTCCACTGTTGGAGCAATCATTAGAAAATGGAAGAAGCTAAACATGACTGTCAATCTCCCTCGGACTGGGGCTCCATGCAAGATCTCACCTCGTGGGGTCTCAATGATCCTAAGAAAGGTGAGAAATCAGCCCAGAACTACACGGGGGGAGCTGGTCAATGACCTGAAAAGAGCTGGGACCACCGTTTCCAAGGTTACTGTTGGTAATACACTAAGACGTCATGGTTTGAAATCATGCATGGCACGGAAGGTTCCCCTGCTTAAACCAGCACATGTCAAGGCCCGTCTTAAGTTTGCCAATGACCATTTGGATGATCCAGAGGAGTCATGGGAGAAAGTCATGTGGTCAGATGAGACCAAAATGGAACGTTTTGGTCATAATTCCACTAAACGTGTTTGGAGGAAGAAGAATGATGAGTACCATTCCAAGAACACCATCCCTACTGTGAAGCATGGGGGTGGTAGCATCATGCATTGGGGGTGTTTTTCTGCACATGGGACAGGGCGACTGCACTGTATTAAGGAGAGGATGACCGGGGCCATGTATTGCGAGATTTTGGGGAACAACCTCCTTCCCTCAGTTAGAGCATTGAAGATGGGTCGGGGCTGGGTCTTCCAACATGACAATGACCCGAAGCGCACAGCCAGGATAACCAAGGAGTGGCTCTGTAAGAAGCATATCAAGGTTCTGGCGTGGCCTAGCCAGTCTCCAGACCTAAACCCAATAGAGAATCTTTGGAGGGAGCTCAAACTCCGTGTTTCTCAGCGACAGCCCAGAAACCTGACTGATCTAGAGAAGATCTGCGTGGAGGAGTGGGCCAAAATCCCTCCTGCAGTGTGTGCAAACCTGGTGAAAAACTACAGGAAACGTTTGACCTCTGTAATTGCAAACAAAGGCTACTGTACCAAATATTAACATTGATTTTCTCAGGTGTTCAAATACTTATTTGCAGCTGTATCATACAAATAAATAGTTAAAAAATCATACATTGTGATTTCTGGATTTTTTTTTTTTAGATTATGTCTCTCACAGTGGACATGCACCTACGATGACAATTTCAGACCCCTCCATGATTTCTAAGTGGGAGAACTTGCAAAATAGCAGGGTGTTCAAATACTTATTTTCCTCACTGTATATCATAGCAACTGTTGCTACCAGACATTCGTCGGATTTCCTGCCTTAGAAATTAATTGATGTTATCTCGCTGAACAACCACAGCCGTGAGGGAGACAGAGCAACGCTTAGCTCCAGTATTAGCTATAGCTAGTTAATTTAACAATAACACTCATATCTTTCAATACTAGTTTAACATAAGAAGAGAACTTAGTCGTACAAGAGCATGACAAGTCCACATGACTGTGCTTTTACTGTGTTGCATTTAAAGCGGAACTAAGTAACTCATGCCCCTAGAGGCCATAAGCGCCACTGCAGGTGTCGTAGCATGTCGTGTTTTTTTACTCATTAATTGTCCGTGAGAGTAAATACTACGCTGACAGAAAAGACAAAGGGACAGAGGGATATTGTACATTCAATTACACAATGGAGATCATTTTTTTCATTCAAACTTGGCTGTAAATACTGTTTAAGTGGCGCTAGCCCGCAGTTAGCTTTGCCCATTAGCCTGTTAGCTTCTTCTTCGTGATTCCATTAGTGTGTATTGCGCCTCCGACCCGGAGACAGGGAAGGGGAAGGGAATCTTATTTGTATAGCGCTTTTCATATGACACAAGTCACACCCAAAGCGCTTCACACATGAAAGGGAGGGGGGATTCATTCACTCCATGCTGATGGTGGTAAACTACATTTGTAGCCACAGTTTCCCCTGGGGTAGACTGACAGAAGCGAGGCTGCACACATCTGCGCCAACGGTCCCTCCGACCATCACCAACCACTCACACATAGGCATTGGATGAAGTGTCTTGCCCAAGGACACAATGATAATGAAGACAGGAAAGTTGCAATTGTGGTTTTCTGGCCAGAGACACCAGGGGGAGATGAAAGACCCCCCAATCATCCCATTAGCACTTGTATTACCCCCAGAGGGACTACGGAAAGGATTTATTAAGGTTAACAAGTTACTTAGTTCTTCTTTAACGTAGCTCAATGGATTTTTTCCATTTCACAAGAGACTGGTGTTTTAGCCTCAGCTGCACTTCACATTGCGCCACATTTTGCCTTGAAGACATTGCGCTGGTATTGCACCAAAAAGAATCACTTACACGCACTAAGCTCCACTTAGCTCCACACGGAGCTCATTAACAGTTGCTAAGGGCGCTGCTTTTGCGAAAGGTCAGTTGTTACACGATTAACACTCCAAACCTGTTTCTTCAACATGGCGACCGATGGCTCCTCCTCTCTCGCGGCCCCGTGCTCAGATATAAGCCCAACGTGGCTGCTGCCCACTCGGGTTTGTCTGAGGAGGGTGGAGAAGGCGGAGAACACATCTGCCCTGACGTTCTCCTCCCTCTCCTTGAAGCGGGCGAGCAGGCCGGGGCAGAGGGAGGAGTAGAACGACAGGAGCATGTCCCGGCGAGTGTGGATCAGAGCCTCCAGACATTTGATGGACGAACGCCGCACTTTCCAGCTCATGTCGTCATCGTCACTGTACTCGTCGTCTGACTCTGGAAGGTGAGGTTTTCAAACAGTCAAGTTACGTATAACTAGGGCTGGGTCAACATATTAGTTTTGCCATATGTATCGTGATATGACTCATTTGTCTTCTATTGTCACTGCACCTTCACCAAATCCATCCTCTATGTCCATACTGTCATCGTCCTCCTCTGCATTGTCGTAGTTATAGTTGGGATCGTAGGTCATGAACTTAAGACACAGCTGGGTCACTGTGGAAATGTGGGGCGACATTTCTTTAGGACACCTGACAAAAAACAATCGTTGGTCAGTCACATGTTTACACATTTATGTATTGTATTATTGAATATGTGGTATGTGACTAACCTCCGTATAAAAGCTTCAAAGGCTTGGAAGCAGTACTCTCTGAGCTCGTCATCCTCCACACTCGTCAGCTTCACTACCATAGGAATTAGCTTCTCTAAATGTTCGCCTGCAGCATACACAAAGATGAAAGATTTAGTCAACAGAAGATCACATTCTATGATTCTGCACTTTTAGAACAAAGGTTTACTGTCATTTTTATGCCTGACAGTTGACGGTATCTCTAGAGTCAATAAAATTGTTAATCGCAATACTTTCCTGCCTCAATATATCAAGCTTCGTTTTGTTATTGTGACAGGCCTATCTCCAAGAGCTCTCGTAACCCCTGTGGACCCTCGGTTGAGAAGCACCGTTCTTAGACACAAGGCCAAACTCTAGTGTGCAGTTTCTTACCTACTCGATGTCCCCCCTGGCGGCTTATTGTGGCGAGACACTGTATGTACGTTCGGGACAGCGAGGTGGGCAGAGCCTTGGCCAGCTCTGTCATCAGGTGTTCGGTCAGCTGAGAGAAGAGGGCGGGGCTACAGCTGGGCACCAGGTGACCCAGAGCCAAGATGGAGCGCTTCCTCACTGCCATTCTTGAGCTAGTTAACTATAAGTGTACACAATATATTTTTTTCATTTACACTGTGACAACGACTGATTTATGGATAACATTTCAAACTATCTTTAAAGGGTTATGGAATATTCCCTTACCTGAGGCAGCAGGCTGGACAACAAAGATCCATGGAAACTGACCAATGCACCACTTAACCTGTGAAATAAAAATTCACTTATGTCTTCTTTTGTAACTTATTCCAATTGTATTACAATGTTGCATTTTCAGAATGTGGTTTAAAGTCACCGACTGTATCCATATTCCTGCTTTTAACTATAAACCAGCTACTTAAAATGAAGACATGTAATGGAATCATACTCTTGGATTAAAGGTAATTGCTGTATAACTTTTGCTTTATCACAAAAACAATAAAATCAGGCATCAGCCTTCATAAAACCATTTCCAAAAAGTATCTCATCCTTTTGGGTTAGTTAATTCTCTGAACTGTGAAATAGGATTAATGGCAATGAAAATTGAGAGCAGTAATCTAAGTGCTGTTGAGTCAGGGATCAACTGACAGTGATTGCGATAGTTGGTAAAATCAAATTAATTTTACACAGTTGAGAGGAATTTTCCTCACACATTACAAGGGAGACCTAAAGCAGGATATCAATGTATTGTATAACAAGGATACGTTCTTCTTTAAAACTACCCTGCTTCAGCAAAAGGGAAAACAGGATCACCCTCATATCTCCTCTTTTGAACCTACAATAGATTAGATTGACTTCAAGAGAAGATGTGTTCCTGCCAACTAAAAGGGAACAGGTAAGTCTCCAAATGTCCAAGATGGACTACAAGAATAAACTGTTTGTATAGAGCTCAAAATAAGCAGATTTCATTAGATATAGTCGAAATCTTTACAGTACCTTCCCAACATGTCTGAGAGTATGTCCAGAGCCTCCAACTGAATTGACACATCTTCCTGTTTCCCCATGGCCACAATCAACTGAGAGGTGATTTTCTTGCACACTCCAATGGTGAGACTCACACCTGAATGCGGGAATGTGAAACAAAGAACAATATATAATGATATCAACAATAAACAAGTGAGTTAAAAAATGTTACAGATCTCATTTATATGTCTTTTTTTAGAAAAGGTCTTTTTAAGCCTGACCTGTTGTGGATAGGGGGAGCTCTGCGATGACAGTCTTCAGGCCCATGCTGGAGATATCTCTAAGCTGCTCTTTGTCCGACAGCATGTTTGAACAAAGCGTATCCACCATTATCTCCACCTGGGGCTCCTTCACTTTACTCACCAGAGGAGCAAGGCTGAAGGTAAAAAAAAACAAAAAACGCATTGAATGACTTCATAGGCTGAACGACTCTGAAATCGGATGTCTAATTGCTCCTAATTGTAGAGAGTATGTAAGTTTATTGTCTTTACCATTTCACAGCTAAGTTCTGCACCTCTCCATTCTTGTCTTCGAGCAGCCTCAGCAACATGGACACCACCTTCCTCTCACTGTCCTCATCCAGTTTGATGCTGTCCTTCTGCAGCTCCAGCATTAAGTCATTGGTGGCCATGAACCTACGCATTTTGAACGAAAAATACACACTACAATAGTCATTTAGGTCCCGAAGTAATACATAAATTGGGGAATTGTGATAAGTGGTTACTTACAAATAATTGTATCACACTATGAATCAAAGCATTAGCTACTGTAAGGCTCCATCATGCTTTTCTGCACTTTTATTGCCTCCAATACAAACCATGTCGTTTTCCATGCATTATTTTGAGTTAGAATATGTGAGATACTAATGCAATGTAATCAAATGTATTTCTTAACGGAGCACATTTTCTCCAGTTCGGCTTTACCCAAATCTAAAAACGTCTTACAGTCTACAGGCCAGTGTAACGCCTCTTTTGAAGACCTACAAAACAGATCTAAGATTTTTCCTCCTGTTTCCATGCATTGTTGCCGAGTTTTTCGTCACTTTTTGGTCACGTTTTTGTTACTTTTTTGTTGTGTTTTTGTTGCTTTTTCATCCTCATTTACGTCGCGTTTTTGCTGCCATTTTGCCTCTTTTTTAAGGAAGCTTTTAGATTTGAGTAATGCCTGGATACCTGGAGAATAACGCTAGAAAATGTGCTTGTACAGGTTAAAGAATGAAAGAAAAGAAAATGCACTTACAAAAAACAACAGTTTGCTTGAGTGTACAAGTTCCTCAAAGCACTACACTACACTATTCATTCAAGCCATATTTGGTGGTGGGCTAGCAAAGGTCGAAGTGGGTGCAGTGTCTTGCTCAAGGACACAACAACAGTCTGCACCATTATGAGCAGGGATTCGAACCCATGACGTTTCAACCGAGCCACTCTCACCCAGTTATTGTATGTCGTAAAGTTGCAACATTTACAACAAGTCACAACACACAACCCCACCATGTAGTAGCAAAAGTGTCATCTCATTGTGAGCACATACACACACAAACACAAACACACACAAACACACGCACACAGTGAGTTGGGTCAGGCAAAGTTACCTCCTTACCTAAAATCTTTGTCAGCGGATGTCATTTTCTCCAATAAGTTGGAGATGTGGTAGGTTACACTCGACATCGAGATATGTTGGCAGCTGTCACCACCTCTGAGAGAAAACAAAAAAGAGAGATTTAACCTAAAAACATGGCGAGGTAGAGTTAGTCCAGCGAGCAGTGAGGGGAACTTGACACTTGGTAGTGGGCGCAGTTAAAAATAGACTGGAAAAGCCCCGGTGTAATGTCGCCATCGTGTGGGCGAAATGGCCACTCACTCATTCATACTGAATGAGTAAAGGATGAAAACAAAATTATAATTGCATTTATTAGTGATTATATAGCCATTTTCTGTGTTGATATTGCGATCCTTCATAGCCTACCGAACGTTATTATCCAGCTAACGGTCAACAGACACACACAAACAATGGTTATACAGTCATAACTTTGTATTTTATTTTTATTTACTTTTTTTTACGGAGAAAACTATGTAGATACGCTTAAAGTTTATGCTAAATTAAGACAGATTACATATTTACACAGTGATTTTGCGTCGCCTTTTCGCAGAAGCCATAGTGCAGAACCTCTTTTCCCTTTTCGTCCTTGTTTCCTGTCGGAGCTGAATGCGGACCGGACGTCTTGGGCACAGCGGCTTGATGCCACGTCGGAATTTGAAAGGGGACCACCTATTCATTCATTAATAATAAATTAGTTTTACCTGTGTGCGTTTTGGGCCTTAATCAGCTATGGTAAGAATTCAAGTTATTGTTTAAAACTTTAACACGGAGATCCGCGTTGCCGTTAATAGCCTCCTCTGCTCCGATGCTGACGTTGTAGTTAGCATTAGCCGGTTAGCACCCCGGCTAAACTGTACTTAAAAACCTAACTCTGTTGGCTTGGTGTTATTTAGCGAGTGCATTCCTTATGTGTATGCATTTTTCATTCCAGGTGTCCGTAATTAACACGGTGGATACATCCCACGAGGACATGATCGTAAGTTTTGAGACTGAACTACAGCAAACATAACAAGCTTGGCAGGCACAATCAACATATCCTTATCCACAGTTTAGCAGATCTGATCCATGATTATTTACTGCTTCTATTTGATTACATGTTTCCCCTTTACATTGTCACCACTTCATTATCACTATTTCATGACCTGCTAAATGTACTTTTTTATTTTTTATTTACTTTGACTATAAAATTGAGTTAACCTCTTAACTCCCACCCGAACGAGCACATTTTCTCTAGTTTGGCTTTACCCAAAAAGTGTCAAAATAGCAATAAAAATGAAGCAAACGAGTATGAAAATGCAACAAAACGGCAACAAAAAGGGGATGAAAAAGTCACAAAAAAGTCACAAAAAAGCAACAGAAATCTGACAAAAGAGTAACAGACAATTGATGAAAATGTGACAAACGCATTAAAAAAAGCATTAAAAAAAGCAATTAAAAACAAGTCTAAAAAGTGACGACAATGCCGCAACAATGCAAGGACAATTATCTGTTTAGATGAGTATTGTAGATTTGGGTACAGGAGAAAATGCACTTGGTTTAAGGCGGGGGTTACGAGGTTAATTCCTCCACTTAAACTTGTACATTGTTATAGATTTTTACTTTAATTTGATAATCAGTCCAGGACATTTGCAGTTTCTGCTTTGGATTAAAATGTTGTATACAGGCTAGGGCTGAACGATATCGACAAAATTTAATATCTCGATATTCATGCCAGATATCTTTATATTGATACGATATAACCATGGTGTGGTTATGTGAAAACCAAGCATTTTTTAGAAAAATAATAAAAACATCATAATATAAAAGAGTGCAGTTTTATTGATGAAACTCTATATCGTTTATATCTTGCTTTTTCAATTTTAATATTTTGAAAGTTCATGTCTCGATATCGATACGATAACGATATATCTAACAATGTTACCATGGTAACCATCTGAAAGAAATGTAATCGCCTTTTGTTACTTGCTTTGTGAAACTAGACCGTTGTTGTAATTGTGGTTCTTTTCTGTTGATGTACGAACACTTCAAACAGTGTTTTGTAAGTTATAGTTCTTTGTAAATAGTTTGTAAGTGTGTAGCATTATCAAAGTTGTTTTGTAATTAGTTGTTATGTAATCGGTATTGCTCCGTTTTGGGGTATGGTCGGATGCTGCGGGTGTGTAGGGTCTATTTTGTTTTGCTGTTTCCTTGTTGCTATTTTGTTCCTTTGTTGTTCCACTGTGTTCTTGTGAAATGATTATTTTAATTGTATTGATTTTGGGGGTGGGGCTTATAAGCTCTTGCTTCGGCCCACTCCTTTTGAGCAGAGTGTTTGCTGCACAAATAAAATAAGCCCTAATACATACCCAGAGTGACCATGAAAACAGAATCATCTTAAAATACGCAGATGACTCGGTTATTGTAAGTCTACTTCACAAAAATGAAAGTCAGCATGGCCCAGTTGTTGGGGACTTTGTCAAATGGTGAGATGAGTCGTATCTTCTCTTAAACGTTCCAAAAACAAAGGATATGCTCATCGACTTCAGGAAGAGCGCTCTCCCACATGACGTGACATATATAAAGGGACAACCAGTGGAGTGTGTGGAGTCCTACAAATATCTTGGAACAATTATAGATTATAAACTGAATTTTAATGAAAACTGTGCTGTTGTTTGTAAAAAGAGTCACCAACGACTGTATTGTCTTCGGAAACTGTCCTTCTTTCATGTAGATAAAACTGTGATGACACTTTTTTTATCGGGCATTCATTGAAACGACCCTAACTTTCTGCTTGGTCACCTGGTATGGGAGCTCCTCTGTTAGAAACAAAACGCCCTGAATCAGCTGGTCAAGTGGTCAAGTAGTTTCAGATCAGTTTGGACTTTCTGTATGATGGACAGTTAGAGAGGATGGCACAAAGCATCCTAAAAGACACTGCGCATCCTTTGCATTCAGAGTTTCGATTGCTTCCATCTGGGCGTAGGTTTTTAATACCAATAAGCCATACGAATCGTTTTAGTAAAAGCTTTGTTCCCGCTGCCATTTCCTTGATGAACAAGTAGGAATCTAATCGCCCCTGACACGGCTTCTTATCTTTGTTACTGTCCAGTGGCTTAAATATCTGTTGTATCTTTAGGCATATCCTGTTAGTATCTGGAGCACTTACAAGTTTTATATTTAAACATGTACGTGGTGTTTTATATTTGTATAATGTGTTTTAATGTTGACTAGTTCTCAGAATTGCAAGACAAATTTACCTACGGGTACGAATAAAGAAACCTAACCTATACCCGTTATAGAGTGACTGGTAACTTGTGTATTTACAGCATGATGCCCAAATGGACTACTACGGGACGCGGCTGGCCACCTGCTCCTCCGACCGAACTGTTAAGATTTTTGACGTCAGGAATGGAGGGCAGATATTGGTAGCAGACCTCAGAGGGTAAGAATAAATAGAAAACTGTTTGATCTCAAGTCTTGTTGCAAATTATACCTGGTAAAACAAGTGGGTAGAGTTTGTAATCTTTTACTGTATTTTATGTAATGTTACCGTGGGAAAGCTGAGCAGTACCCAGCCCTATAATCAGTATATATTTACAGTATCGTAGTTTATTTTATACTTCCTATTAACTACATATTTATTTATTCCTGCAGCCATGAGGGTCCAGTGTGGCAAGTAGCGTGGGCTCACCCAATGTTCGGCAACATTTTAGCCTCCTGCTCCTATGACCGCAAAGTTATCATATGGAAAGAGGAGAACGGCACGTGGGATAAGATGTACGAGTACACAGGGCACGAATCGTCAGGTTGGTTGCATTAATGGTTGACGTTGAAAGCTATTACATATGCTGCAAGGTAAACAAATCTGAATCAAACCTGTTGCACTTAGAAATGTATGTTAATGTTTTTAATTTGTGACTTTTGTTTCTGCAGTGAATTCCGTTTGCTGGGGTCCTTATGAATTTGGTCTAATCTTGGCTTGTGGCAGTTCAGACGGAGCCATTTCTCTTCTCACTTTTACTGGGGAACAGCAGTGGGACATAAAGAAGATCCCCAATGCGCACACAGTAAGTTTTATATAGGTTACAGTTAATGCTTGAGATAGTGGTAATAAAGTAAAATTAAATTTAATAATCAGTAGGCCTATATTGCTGCATATTTATAAGTCTGTGATTCGTTCAGTTTTTCTTATTAACGTCTCATTTCTTGCAGATTGGTTGTAATGCAGTGAGTTGGGCTCCTGCTGTGGTCCCCGGCAGCCTCATCGACCAACCAACGGGACAGAAACCAAACTACGTCAAGCGCTTTGTCTCCGGTGGATGCGACAACCTTGTCAAACTCTGGAAGTCAGTCTTGTGTATTTGGCGTACTTTGACTGGAGAACATGTGGGATATTTGCAACGTGTTATTTGCCTGTAATCACTTTTAGGGAGGAGGACGGTCAGTGGAAGGAGGATCAGAAGCTGGAGGCCCACAGTGACTGGGTCAGAGATGTCGGCTGGGCTCCCTCCATTGGTCTGCCCACCAGCACCATCGCCAGCTGCTCGCAGGTATGATTTAACAAACAAGATTTTTAAACAGTCCACCTTTATGACTGTTCAGTCTGTGGGTGTTATTTAAAGCAGCCCATAATTTATACTGTAGATTGTAAGAGTACTGCAGCTTTTCTCAAGCACAAGATGGAGCCAAAATATTGCTGTGATCAATTTTAATTGATTGTTTTCAGGTTCTAGAAATGTTGTGATGTTGTCACACTACCATGCGGGGGGCAGGAGCCAGTTGCTTCTATTAACTGCATTACAATTTCACAAGTAGTACATAAAAAGAAAATGTGTTAACGACAAAAATGATGATTAATATCATTGACTGGATCCATGATCTCTCTGTTCAACACAAAAATCTTCTTAAATACAAAATATTTTTTATCTGCCCCCCACTTGTATAAATATTATAGACCTTTAGAATGCTGTGATGTCACCTAAAACACAGCAATTATTAAAGGTGCATTATGCAACTTTTTATGCGGGAAAAAGAAAAGTTTACATGTGTGCGTATTTGACCTTGTTGTGAGCCATGGCTGTATGAGTGGGCAGCATGGCGCCTTTACTTTCCATCCCAGTGGTCTCTAGGACGCTGACAGAGCCTCTCACCAGAAAACATGCAAAACAATTGATCCTGGAGTGTTGTAGAGACCGCTGTGACAGAAAGTAAAGGTGCCACTCGTACAGCTGCTGGGTCACTACAAGGTCAAATACGTACTAATATAAACTTTTTTTTCCCCGCATGAAAAGTTGCATAACGCACCTTTTAATGTATAATGTTTGGGCTTCACGCTCGATTCTAAATGACTTGTTATTTAAATTCAGATGATAAGCAACTTCTGTCAGTAAAAGCTGCTAAAACAAAGAATATAGTTTGTAACTTAATTAACGAACTCAAGAAATCAGTGAAACATATATCCATGATAATAAATAAATACATTTATTATACTTTTATTTTTCCCAGGACGGCCGTGTGTTCATCTGGACTTGTGACGACCCGGCGGGAAACACGTGGACGGCCAAACTGCTGCACAAGTTCAATGACGTGGTGTGGCACGTGAGCTGGTCCATCACGGGCAACATCCTGGCTGTGTCTGGAGGTGATAATAAGGTAATGTCAGAAAACAAACTAAAGGGATGTACCATCTTTTGTTGGATATTTCTGTAATAATGTGGGGGTCTTTGTTGTATTGTTGAAATTCTACTGGGTTGTAACACGGCGATGTCAAGTGTGAAACACATATAACTGCAAATAATAGTTTTTTTATTTTTTGGTAGCCTATACATTGGCATTTGATTCTATATGCAAATAACATGCTACATTAAAACAAATGTTAACTAAAAGCCTAGTTTCAATCAAACGAAATCCACAATTGCAGCAATATAGTGCAAAATGTAAACAACTACTGTATCTACAGAACCTACAATGACTTTACCTCATTCATTTGTTAACTCAAAGAAAATGCCACATTAGATCATTTTTAAAATGTCTGTTCAGCATCAATTCTTTCTAAGTCAATTTTTAACACATACCAGTTGATGTCAACAACCTTTGCAATAAAAGTTGGAAAACTGTGAAAGTTGATGCTACAACGCTCTGTGATAAACACCAAGACACCACAACAGTGTTTCCTTAACTTTGCGAAAGGAGTGAAACAGCGCCCCCAATTTGATGCTGGTGGCCAGAAAGTGTACTGCATCCATATTTACCATTGAGAATGAATGGGACAGAGTTGGTATTAACCAGATGCGGCGCAAAACTAGGTCACTCTCTGGCGGGCCAATGGAATTGGGCCCCACTTTGGGCACCCCTGGTTTATAGTATAGTTTCTCCATGTTGCACTGGAGCAGCCTCTTTTCTGTGCAACAACAGAACTATCAAAAGACTCAGGGGATTGCATGTGATAGTGGAACAAAGTCGTTAAATCCCTGTACATTTGGAGCGTCCTACAGTAGCTTCCCAAAGGTGCTCTTCATTTCTCCCGTCAAATTCACCTCATCAAGTCGCATTAAAAGATGTATTGATTTGAGGAAACACTACAAACATTTAGGCCAAGGTACATGTATTAAAGTAAGCCGATTACATTTTGTTTGTTTTTTGTTGTTGTTGAAATATCACCACGTGTTCCGCATTTACAGATATATGTTGTGTGTTGTTTTTTTTCTTCTTCTTCTGCAAGGTGACTCTTTGGAAAGAATCCATGGACGGTCAGTGGGCCTGCATCAGCGACGTCAGTAAAGGCCAGGGCGCCGTGTCCACCATCGCAGACACGCAGCAAAACGAGCAGTGACAATAAACAACCAAAAGGCCTTTAGTTTAAAATCTATCTGAACTGGACTTTGGGACTGAAACACCCTCCTGTAAACGCACCCGTTTGTACTTAAAACAACTTGATTTATCATCTTTTTGACAGAAATATTGAGGCATGGTTTTATCAGATGCTCTCCATGTTATACAAGGCAAGCGCATGTCAATAAATTGTCTAATAATTTTTGCAAGCTAATCTACTCCAATAATCATAATGTCCTTCCTGATGCAGCCGATTACATGTGGCGCTGCACACACAATCCAAAATCGCACAGAAAAATACACTACTTTGTTCAGGCAGTGTATTTTACGCAGTTATGAATTAGTTGTCGGCTTGTAGTTGATAAAAAATGCGAAATTGTGACTCCTCACAATCATAAAAACAATCCGCTTTATTAATTATATGATTATTATGACTGAATGAGCTACAGAAAGGCCCTCAATTTTCCAAAGTATTCAGGTAAATTGAAACATTCCTTCATCTTTTATCTTCAGCTTTTAATGAATATACCCCGATATGGTATATTTAAGCCAAATCCTCACATACTGCTCAGAAAAACCTAAAGTAGATATTGAAATGGTGTTGTGGATGTAATGTAAGTAGGTTTGTTTGTGAGCCCGCCACAGATATTTGCTCGCAAGATCCTTCACTGATTTAAAAGCAAGTATAAAACTAATAAAAGGAGACCACAAATTTATTTAAAAAAATGCAATAAATATAGACCGATGGAACAATGTGGGCAGATGTGTATTTTTATGTCTCTGGTGGAAATTTCCTTTGGCGCTGATGTTTTCAACTGCAAAATAAAACCAGGGATGTTTTTCATATTTGTTTGTAATTAAATATTTGATAATGTTATACAATGTAGTGCGTCTTTAACCCAAGTTTTATTATTTCGCTGTGGTTTGAAGATTTCTCACACGCTTTATCTTTTATATTGCAATTTGAAGATGCTTAATTTCTATTAGAATTTTACTTATGTCCAACTTGTGGCTTTCTCCTGCAATGTAACCATCCTGACTACATTTGGGCCACCAGATGGAGCCAAACACACATTAGGGTGCTTCTTATTCTCTATGTAATTTTTTTGGTTTTAGAAAATATCACCCTCTCATGAATGTAAAAAAAACAATAAATAAAAATAAATAAATGTATGCAAAATGTCAAGCCTACTATACAGGTGAAACTTTCGAAATTAGAATATCGTTCAAAAGTTCAGTCCATTTTCAAAATATTTTAATTTTGTGAGATTTTTAATTTGGGGTTTTACAAGCTGAGCCATAATAATAAAAAAAACAAAGGTTATACATATCTCTCTTTGCATGTAATGAGTCTATCATATAATTAGTTTCACAGTTAAAGTTGAATAACAAGTGAATGCACTTTTTAATGATATTCTAATTTATCGAGTTTCACCTGTATTATCATTTAGGGTGCGGTCAACGCAAACGTTTTTTTTTTTTCTTTTTTATGCCTTGCTGTGGGTGAAAAAGTAGTCCGCAGGTTTTCACCATGCTGTTTTCCGTGTAAAAGAAAAACGTATTTCTTGATAAAAATCAGCTGCTTTTGATGTTAGAGGGAGAAAGAGGCGTCCCGCATCTTCAGAGGAACACCGGAGCTCTTAAAGTGATGGACCGTAAGTTTAAATGTTCTTTAAAGAGCAACTAAACACCAAATCAAGTTTTTTTTTTTACTGATAAACTGTCTCAATGGGTGTCTCATAGTGTTGTCTACTGGACATTATTCTGACATTATAGCGCAAACGTGTTAAATCCTAACTTTGGCCTGAAAACGAATGGGTTGCGCCCCCTTCAGGGTAAACTCTGCTACTAAATTAGAATTTCCTGATTGGCTGGAGAGTGTCCACGGCCTCCACAGAACGTCATAAGCCGCACCAGCTCCACACATAGTCATCAGGTGCTGCCAATTGTCCTGTACCTGTGGTATATAACCAAGTCCCTCCCACCTAATCAGTCTGCTGTGATTGTGCCAATGCAAAGGCCCACACACTCACCCCCCGCATGTCACCCCCAAACTTCAGAGACCGCCTCTTTCACAGCACTTTTTGACTTTTGTTTGTGGGTAGGGAAAGGCTTTGGCACGCCCGTTTAGGTACTCTTTATTATTTATTATTTATTTATTTAACGTAACATAATCAATATTAAAGGGACACTGCGTAACATTTTGGACTATACTGTGGCCATCAGTAAAAAACTGCTGACTTTAATAATAATAATAATAATGCATCGGTTTTATATAACGCTTTTCTGGACAAAGACGCTTTACATTGCATTATTCATTCACTCCATACTGGTGGTAGTAAGATACTATTGTAGCCGGGTCAATGACGTATAAGGGGTCTAAAAACATATTTTCAAAAAGTTTTTTCAAAACTGATGGCATGCATATTTTTGAGTCGATAATTTTGTGTTTAAACAAGTTATGTTTGTTAAATAACATTTAAAAGTATTTAAATGTATTTTTTTGATGTATTTGTAGCTTCTCTGTATTAAAACGTGTCAGGTGGCGCAACCAAGTTTTTTCTAAAATTTAAATAGTTTCCAAAAATGTGTACAAAGTCAAATCTTTGCCAAGTATGTCTTAGACAGTCTTTCTCCTCTGAACATTTCATCTGTAATTTGTAACTGACTGATGCTGTAATCAGTAATAAAACAGAAGGACCATAGACTGAGTGCTCGGTGTCAGCCCAAAACGGTTATCGGTTCAGTATCGGATATTTGAAACCAACTGATAACTGATATTTTTTTTCTAGTATTGACTCTGATAACTTATACCAGTATTGGATCAGTGCATCCCTATAATTTTTAGATGGTAATTTGACATTTTTTGCAGTTGCACCACTTGACTGTCTGGTTGCACCACCTGACATTAGCAACTAATTTCAAATTAAATTGTCTTTTATGTGGACTCTTACATTAGCTTTAGCATTTGTTAGCATGGGTAAACATTTACTTTTAAAACAAATTAAGACTTTTATAATAAAATAATATTTTCCAATATTTACATCGGTTGTACCACCTGACACCAAAAGAGTGACAGTTTACCTATGAGTCGGAAATAAGCTATTTTTTCTCAATTCTTGAAAGACATTTTCAAACTTTTTCACTCAGACATAAAGACAACTTGTTCTTCTGGCTGATGTCATATCCTGTTTGCTGTTACTATTCTTTATTTCAAAATACCAGCCCTGTTCTTACGGTTGTGCCACCCTTATATTTTAAGATTACAAATTGTCGGACAAGTGTTTTAGTGATCTCAAAAGCTTTAAAACTATTCATATTCACAAATGAGGCTTATTTGAAAGATATTTAACATACAATTATGCCATGAGGTTTTATTTTTAAATTGTTACCCTGAAAATACAATTTTCAGAAGCTTTATTAATCTAATCATTTGCTCGGCCGGTGCACCACCTGACATTTTAGGGGTTTGAGGTGTGAAAACATAAAAAAATATTCATTATTGAAATGTGATGAAAATGTGTTTAAACTAAATAGGTTTTGTAGAATAAAGTGATACATGTAATGAAAAGATCAAATTATTTTTAAAAGAAATATAACACTCGGACACGAAAATATGCAAGTCATGTCAATCACCCAGCCACAGCTGCCCTGGGGTAGACTGAACGGAAGCGATGCCACCAGTCTGTGCCATCGGCCCCTCCGACCACCACCAACCACTCACTCACTACATTCACTAGGCTTCCTGGTGTTACCAAACGGTCTCCCATCCAAGTACCGACCAGGCCCTTCCCTGCTTAGCTTCCAAGATCAGCCGGGATCGGGCAGAGCAAAGGCGGTATGGCCACAATACATGGCCATACTGTGTATTGGACATGGTATGGACATCGCCATGGAGACGTACCCACTCCTGGTAAAGTTACTAGAAGATGACACAGGAGTTATTTCTCATTACCGTCCACTCCCACAAAAAAAATCCTGTCCCATCCCAATCCAGGCGTGATGTGCAAAAAAAAAATCTTATCCCGTCCCGCTCCCGACAGAATCAGTCCCACTCCTGTCCCCATCCCACATGTTTTACAAAGGTTTTTAAGATGCACATTCAGGCCGATAAAAGCAGTGCTTAATTTGATCCCCTCTTTGGGGAACGCTTTCCCCCAATCTTCAGTTTTTCAGGGTAAAGGATCCAGGAAATATTTAATCTGATATAATGGTGTTTAATGAGAGTGTTCCGGCAAATGTTTTGGCCTGTTCACTGAATCCATCACATCAGACCAAAAGTGTTCCTGAAACTACTAATTTACAAATTAAGCACTGAATAAAAGCCACATGTTGTGACTGAAATAACCAGGGCTACATCATTAGTCTAACCACCAGCACTGTTTAAATAAAGTCGTTCAGGCAGTTTCAGTTTTATTTCACAGGGGCAGTGGAACATGACACCTCCCCTTTAAGATCGCTGTCCCTTTAAGATCCCCTGCCAAAGGCCCTGTCCTCATATCGCACACAGCTTTTATCACACACGAAAACTAGTGGCTGTGAAGTTTACTTTTTTACTTTAGCGTTCGCCTAAGTTACAGTCACGTCTTAGGAGAGCTGAGCCGCTCACAGCAAAAGCACATGTTTGTACATTTATGAGGTATTTTTCAATGATGAAAATATCTGCCATAAAACAAATGCATGTATTTCAATTTTATTTATCGGGTAAAATTCTATTTTTCTATAGTCTCCCTATTGCTGATTTCAGAAACCAATCATAATCCCTGGGCTTTCACTTTGACCAATGAGATGAGCTTTCTCGTGAATTGGCCCATCAGGTCCAATCAGGAGCGAAGGTTGAGAGATTGAGATTGATCCTTTACTTTTTAAGGTTTGTCCAGGAATGGGAGGAACTTTGATGTTTACTTGCCAATTTTACTCTCACTCTCTCCTCACTTTGCAATCTTACAGACTATCACTTTAATTTTAGCTGCACCACATGTTTCTTGGATGTGTTATTTTTGGATCACTCAGCAGATCTCAAACAGGGGTTTTCCTTTAAAAAACAGAGGTGGGTAGTACTCAGTTACATTTACTTGAGTAACTTTTTGAAGAAATTGTACTTCTTAGAGTAGTTTTATTATACGGTACTTTTTCTACTTGTATCTGTACTCTTACTTGAGTAACATAATTGTTATTTTTCCACTGCGTAAATAATTAAGCTGCAAAGGCTTCGTTTTGATCTGTAAAATAGATGTAGATCGTCTCGTACTTCTTTAGATTTATTTTTGTCTGTATTTTCATGCCATTTTCGTGGAATTTTCTTTGTAAATATCTAACAATTTATGGCGTCAATGAAAATAATATAGACTTTTTAGCTAAAACAGTTACTCACAGTACTCAAGTAACATTTTTACTTTACAAAGTTTCATTGTGATTACATGCACGGTGTGTATTGCCTTAGCTGACCCGGGCGTTTGCATGAATACATAACATGAGCTGTAACACACACAGGAAGCAGATTATCTTGAGGCTGGTGATGAGCAGACAGAGACGCTTCCTCTTTGTGGTCTATATAGATGTTTTTTCTCACACCGTTTTACTTCTCTACACAGTAACTGCTCATTTTGTTTCCAACTTTACATGTGAACACTTTTGGTGAGTCATTTTGATTACCTGCGTCTATGATATTCACTGCTATGTTTACAAACTAAGGGGATAAAATTATGAGTACAGTTAACTGTGTAAATGTGTTCATATATTTTTCATTTCCAGACACATTTATGGTGGTTGTCGCTGTTCTTGCCTTCTGTTGCTCAGCTTCTAGTCAAAAATGAAGATTGCTGCCTTCAATGTCAGGAACCTGGGAATCAAGAAAGTCACGGACAAAACAGTGGTCCAGTATTTGACCAAGGTAACTTCATTTATCACCTTAGCCCACTGGGACAAAGTGAAAGGATGCTTTGTTGATGAGTTCAGATCCTGAGTCGGTACAGCGTGGTGGTGGTCCTGGAGGTGGTAGATAAAAGTGGAGAGGCGATGAAGACGCTGCTCGAGAAGCTTAACAGCCTCCGGTGAGTGCACAACATCATCAAGGTGACGAGTTATTCCGATGCAGTAAACCTGTCACACTATCAGCTATACTGACATTAAAACAAGTATATTGCAGTATAAAATGCAAATTATACAAATGCTCATAGATAAGAAAAAATTGATAGTCTTCATGAAAAATGCATACACTTACTCCATCAGTTACATGGGCCTATAACTAGCATTACTTTCAAGCATGTATTAGAATTTAATTGTATTTTCGGTAACACTGGATAATAAGTACACCTTATTTAGCCTTAATAAATGATGAATTAACACTTAATTCATCATGAACAATTGATTAGTGTGTGTAACCAATGGCCGCTGGCTGCTCTGCTTTGCGACGACAACACTGGAGGCCGCCATTGCTGTAGTACCGCCATATAGCCGCTAGTCCCCCATTGGAATGCATTGCACTTTAGACACATTAAAAACAGACACAATCAGAGGCACCGGGCTGGTTATCGTAGGATACACTTTAGAAATCTCGTACTTAATGAGGGTCGGACTGTTCGCATTGGAGCTGCGCGAGCTACACGTCACGCAAGGGCCGAGTCTGCAGTGAAGATCCCGCACTTATGCCCTTATTAGGAACATGCTTCGTCAGAGCTGGGGAGGAGGAGTCTGTAAATCCGCCATGATTTCCCCCTCGAACGTGGTCATTATGGTAAACGGGGAGGAGTGAGGAGGAGTTGTGTATTCTTTTTAATGGTCTATGTGTGTAACTAACACTTAAAAACTACTTAACAATTAATAAGTGAAGTTTGTGAAGAACTATTCATTATGAGTTAGACATTAACTAGTTAGGTAGTTATTAAAGCAGTACCAAGTAACGTGTTTACCTTAATAAATCCTTTCCTCCTCTGCTCTGGGGGTAATACAAGTGTTAATGGGATGATTGGGGGGTCTTTCATCTCCCCCTGGTGTCTCTGGCCAGAAAACCATGCTTGCAACTTGACTGCCACCGGGGCGGAGCAACCAATACACACTAATGGAATCACGGAGAAGAAGCTAACAGGCTAACGGGCAAAGCTAACTGCGGGCTAGCGCCACTTAAACAGTATTTGGGTCAATGACGTATAAGGGCTCTAAAAACATATTTTCAAAACTGATGGCATGCATATTTTTTTGAGTCGAAATTTTGTGTTTAAACAAGTTATGTTTGTTAAATAACATTTAAAAGTATTTAAATGTATTTTTTTGATGTATTTGTAGCTTCTCTGTATTAAAACGTGTCAGGTGGCGCAACCAAGTTTTTTCTAAAATTTAAATAGTTTCCAAAAAATTGTACAAAGTCAAATCTTTGCCAAGTATATCTTAGACAGTCTTTCTCCTCTGAACATTTCATCTGTAACTGACTGATGCTGTAATCAGTAATAAAACAGAAGGACCATGGACTGAGTGCTCGGTGTCCAAAACAGTTATCGGTTCAGTATCGGATATTTTAAACCAATAACTGATATTTATTTTCTAGTATTGACTCTGATAACTTATACCAGTATTGGATCAGTGCATCCCTATAATTTGTAGATGGTAATTTGACATTTTTTGCAGTTGCACCACCTGACTTTAGCAACTAATTTCAAATTAAAATGGCTTTTATGTGGACTCTTACATTAGCTTACATTAGCTTTAGCATTTGTTAGCATGGGTAAACATTTACTTTTAAAACAAATTAAGACTTTTATAATAAAATAATATTTTCCAATATTTACATCGGTTGTACCACCTGACACCAAAAGTGTGACAGTTTACCTGTGAGTCGGAAATAAGCTATTTTTTCTTGAAAGACATTTTCAAACTTTTTCACTCAGACATAAAGACAACTTGTTCTTCTGGCTGATGTCATATCCTGTTTGCTGTTACTATTCTTTATCTCAAAATACCAGCCCTGTTTTTACGGTTGTGCCACCCTGATATTTTAAGATTACAAATTGTCGGACAAAAGTATTTTAGTGATCTCAAAAGCTTTAAAACTATTAATATTCACAAATGACGGCTTATTTGAAAGATATTTAACATACAATTATGCCATGAGGTTTTATTTTAAATTGTTACCCTGAAAATACAATTTTCAGAAGCTTTATTAATCTAATCATTTGCTCGGCCGGTTGCACCACCTGACATTTTAGGGGTTTGAGGTGTGAAAACATAAAAAAATATTCATTATTGAAATGTGATGAAAATATGTTTAAACTAAATAGGTTTTGTAGAATAAAGTGATACATGTAATGAAAAGATCAAATTATTTTTAAAAGAAATATAACACTCGGACACGAAATATGCACGTCATGTCAATCACCCATTTACAGCCAAGTTTGAGTGAAAAAAAATATTCCCATTGTATAACTGGATGTACAACACCCCTCTCTCCCTTCACCTTTTCTGTCAGCGTAGTATTTACTCTCCAAGACATTTAATAAGTAAAAAAATCGTAACTTGCTAAGACACCTGCAGTTGCGCCTATGGCCTCTAGGGGCAAGAGTTACTTAGTACTGCTTTAAGTGTTAGTCACACTTAATGAATTCTTCATGATGAATTAACTGTTAATTCATCATTTATTAAGGCTAAATAAGGTGTAGTTATTATAAAGAGTGTATTTTCTTTTATATTGATATGTGTGTTTTTATTATTACAGAAGTAATGACTGTGCACATAACATTCATCATAGGCCTTTAAATAACAATGTAATACAGTTGGAACTAGAAAAAATACATTCTAAATAGAAAATTGGATCATGTCACATTGGATCATGTTACTATTTTGTATTCATCTATCTCTAGCTCGAGCAAGAAGCGTCCCTATTTGATGGTGTCCAGTCGCCCTTTAGGACGCAGCACCTACAAGGAACAGTTCGTCTGCTTCTACAGGTCACTTTATTATTGGGTTTGAGCATCAGGAGATGTAGAGGGAGTGTCTGGGGAGAGGGAGGTCTGAGCACTATTTGACACTCCAGTGTATTCGTCTGTGTGTCTCAGAAAGGATGAGGTGGCTCTGAAGGCGTGTTACCAGTACCCGGATGATCAGCCTGGAGATGAAGATGCTTTCGCCCGAGAACCGTTTGCACTGCACTTCAGCTGCCCTAAAACAGGTTCAAACAAGTCTACTTTCATCTGGCTTTTCGCATACTTTTGGACACTTGCATTTGTATTTTGCATTTTAGAACTTATACAGCGTATGTGTGTATGTAAAACAGGTATTTAAAACAATATCTTTTAGTAATATTCTTCTTCACATTTTTCGTTTCTTTATTTGGAGCCCCAATATCTTCCACGGTCTTCCTGGGGTCCATATAACAGTTTAAAACATGGATGCAATTAATCAAAAAAGTGCACAGTACACATAATAACATTCATGGTAACAAATATGGGAAGCACTGTAGTTCAAATTAACAAGAAATGCTTTGTAGTGGAGGCAGTTTGAGGACTAAAATGATGAGAATGAGTCAGTTGGAGCTGTTTGGACATTAAAATCACAAACATCACTGCATCGCCTCATGACTCCAGCAGGTGTAGATACAACGTGCAGGATTTCTCAAACATAAAGCTAAAAAAACAAAAAAAGTCAGATGGACATAAATCTTGTTCAAGTTTAATCTATTTCTATCACTGGAATCGTGACCTAATCTTGACTCTCATGTTTTTTCCCTTTAGCTGTGAAAGACCTCGTTTTGATCCCCGTCCACACAAAACCAGAGGACTCCCTGAAGGAGCTGGACGAGCTGCACCACGTGGTTCAAGCCGTCAGAGACAACTGGGGAATCGATGTGAGTTTGGATCACAGAGGAAGTGAATACTTCCTCAATCCACTGTTCTTAAACATGCACTGCCTGACCATAAATAAAAAGTCAGCGCCTGGATTGAACTTTCATGATCTGGGGTCGCTGCAGTTGTTCAGCAGTACTATGTGCTCAGAATGAGATCAGCTGACGACCAGGTTTCTTCTTCCCTGATGGCGCGGGCATATTCCAAGATGAGAATGCCAGAATTCACTGTGCTCACATTGTGAAAGAGTGGTTCAGGGAGCATGAGATGGATTGAGAATCTTTGGGATGTGCTGGACAAGGCTTTGCGCAGTGGTCGCACTCTCCCATAATCTTGGTGAAAATTCATCGCAACACTGGATTCTTATTGAAACGAATGCCACATTGAAAGTAATCACATTTTGGTCAGGCAGTGAACGTTGATCTAGTTACTTTCCAACTTGTATTGGCTGCACTACAAATGTAGTTTACCGTGACATTGCAATAATCAAACCATTACAATTCATATCTCATCATTATTGTGTGATGTCTTTTCAGAATGTAGTGATTTTGGGTGACTTCAACGCAGACGGACGTTATCTCTCCGAAAAAAAGGAACTTAAAAAGATCAGTATCAGCTCCGGGGATTACCACTGGCTGATCAAAGATGACGTGGACACCACGAGCAGTAACCATAACGACAACACTTACGACAGGTGATACGCAAAATAAATGAATATCAATGTTATGGGCACGTAATAAAGCTATGCAATTAATCACTATTGAATTTGTAATGGTTGCAATCAGCAAATATCTTAGATTGCAGATATTAGGTTTGTTCATAATTAAGTCTCCTCTCATGTTAACGCATCTGGATGTGTCTAAAATATGCACAGTGAGCTAAAACAAAACAAAGCAAAAAGACAAACACACGTCTACTTGCAGTTTCAATACTTTTCCGAATAACTGCTGTGTATCTTTGCTTTACAGGATTGTCGTCTATGGAGAGGAGATGTTCAACGCTGTTGTACCAGGTTCAGCAAAGACTTTCAACTTCCAAAAGGAGTTCAAACTGGACGATGACACAGTAGGGGAAATTACTTAATGGCCCTATACCTGTTTTTTACATTTTTTTTATTACAAACAATGAAAGAGGAAGCCACTACATTAAAATGTTAGTTGTGGTCCAGACTCATTCCTAACTTTCCTTTAAGTTATAGTTACAACTTACAGGGTCACTTTTCAGGGTCAAATGCTTTGTAATGAGCGAGTGGTTTTCCCACAAATGTCTGAGTTTAGTCAGGACATAACACATTTTATTTCTTACCAGGGGCACCAAAGGGGTTTGGAAGGTGTGAAACATTCTAAGGGCCCAGGCAGACATAGGTCCATAGGCTGATACATATTTCAATTATACATATTCTAGATCCCACTGGAAATGACTGAGCTGTGTTTCTGTTGTTATAAATAATAGTAATAATTTGTAATTTAGGAGAGAAGCAGACAAAGAGTCAATATTACTATTTTCTACTGTATATTAGGTTGCTAAAAATGGAACTTCTTCATCTGAAATTGGCTACACCAGCCTATAATGCTGTATTAAGATGGCCTATAGCATTTTATGTGAAATACCATCCACAACTTAACCACGCTCTAACCTGGGAGACGTCAAAAGTGCACCAAAATTACAGAAAATATAGTCCATTAAGTCAACTGTATATAACGTATTATTGGCTCTCTAACTACAACACTCTGCTATAAATACTGTACATATCTTAGTGTTGTGATTGGGAGAGGAATAGATGAGCGGAATTAGACTATTTACAATTATTCTCCTAAAGGCTCTCAGCATCAGTGACCATTATCCTGTGGAGGTGAAGCTGAGAACTGGCCCACGAAAACATGCCGCGCCCCGGAAGAGGAAAACACCAGCAGTAAACAACAGTCAAGGTTTGCTGCACTTCGATGATACTGTAGGCGAAGCACGTGTGATGTTCAAGATGTAACGCCAATGTTTTCAGGAGGCAGAAAGAAGAGGTCAGCTCCCAAACGTAAAAAGAAAGCTGCGAAACAGAAAGGACAGTGCTCTGAAGGATGTGCCTCACCAGCCAAGAGGAGACGTATTAAATGATAGACTGAGAGATTAAGTAAGGATAAACAACGACGCGCAGTGAATTAAAACTGTTGTTGTTTAATCCGCCTATACCATGGTCCAACGAACTGAAACGGTTTATTGTGGCCTGTTTGCTTTTTTGTTTTTAAGTCCGGGACAGGAGTTTTCTTTTATGTTTTAAGCTGTTTTACCTTAAACTAGTTCCAGCTCAAATGTTTGTCGTTACTATGGAAACAGCTGCAGTGGAGTGATATAGAACGTGATTTAACTGTTGCCGGACTAACTGTGCGTTATACAGTTTTAACGCACACCAGATAGCCAGTCAGAATTGAGTATTCACCCAGACCATGGTATTACACCCATTTTAGCACCATATTATAGGCTTTATAATCATATATTTCTATAATGTTTGAGACAATAAATAAATTGTGATATGTCCAATTTGTTATCCAACTTTGTATCTTGTATTTAAGTGCACATTGTATCTAAAAATGTCCTATTAAAGGCTACAGACATGCATAATTAAAGGTAAACTTAAGTCAATGCTATCTTGTTTTGAGTCATTAATGGTATGATATGTTTTTTAAATTTTATTAAACAGGGACAGTGCACAATTTAACATTGACCAATAAGGAAAGATGCATTATGTACCAGGTGATATCCGGTTGATGTTACAGAACAAAGTGATTCTAAATGTAGATGTGACCGTGGATTTATACATTTTAACATCCTCATTTACATATATTAAATTAAAATAAGATTGAAACATTATCATGTTCAAAATCAGGCCATAACATTTTCCACAAATCCTCTTTCAAGGTATAGAGATCGGGAATGTGATGTCATATCGCTAAGCATTATGGGATTAGCAGCAATTGTAAACTAATGGAGATTTTAAAAGTTAAAATACTGTAGTTATTGTTCACATTAAAACACTTGGACACCACAGTGTGTTAGATGTATTTACCAGCAGTAACTCAGCAGCTAACGGAGTTGTTCCACGGCTTTTTTCTCCACTTTTTATACTGTTTTTAGCTAATGTTAGTCAATGGAAATGTATGCTAACAGCTACAAAGATGGCGGATCTCCATGGTAACTGTGGAATTTCCCGAACTCTATAGATGGGAACAACATCTGGGAACTTTTACTGGGCAATGCCCCCTTTTGGGGGAATTGAGTGTTAAAAATTGCATTAGTGTGTATGTGAAAGAGGGACTATTTCTCGTTTGGAGGATAAAATATTCCAAACCAGTGATCAGAAATACAGGACAATGTCCGTTCTTGATCACAGACACATCAAGTCACTGTCAGAAGACGATTGGAAGATTTTTTATTTTTTGTGGACACTTATATGAGTGAGTTTATCGATCACTACCCTTACCAAAAAGAAGTACATTCAAGTATACTTGATGTATACTAAAATTGAAGATAGTATACTTCCAGTTTACTTGTAATGTACTTATCAGAAGTATACTTCACCAAGTAAAGATTAAGTATATATTAATAGTATACTTATATATATACTTATACTAAAGTTTACTTAGATTTTAGACTTTACTTGTACTTGGCTGTACTTATCAGAAGTATACTTCACCAAGTAAAGTTTAAGTATACTAATAATTATATTAATAGTATACATATATACTTTGTTTTTATTTATGAAAATAAATACAAAATAAAAATAAATACATTTTGAATAAATTAAACATCTCAAAAGGCTCTGAAGAAATTAAGTATGAACTTGGGTGCAGAAAGGATTAACTTATAAATAATAACTAATGGATACAGTTATCTTCTTTATCTGTATTTCTTTTCATACAATGGTTCACGGCTTGAACTAGGAAGAGCTGCAAAGTCATTGGACAAAGTCAGGTGAGCGCCGATTTTTCAAATTCACTCTCAGCACTGTAATTGGCTAATAGCCTTGTCGCTGAGAAATGGTGAGCTCTGATTGGTTGATTCGATCAGAAGGCGGGTCATCAACAGTTGCTCTGATTCCGACCGACAGGCAGCAGCAGCTCAACATACTCGTAATGTTTCTGGAAAATAGTATCCGCAGCTATATCGAAGGTAAGATCAATTTTCTCTGTATGAGTTTCTTAGTTAGCGCTTTCTTGCCTTGATTATGTGTGATTTTGTAATTAGCCAAAGTAGCTCACACTGTTACCAACAACTACGCTTGCTAGAAAAGTATCGTTTTTCCGACTAAATGTGCTCAAATATGGACATGCTATATGGCGTTGGAAAGCGTAGAACCTCCTGACTTTCATGGTGATATTTATTTCACACTCCGGAACAATTATTTTCGCTGCGCGATCGCGTCGAGGCAAACGTCAGCTGTTAGCAACGTTGTTAGCTTTGTGAGCACCAGAATCGCACATTCAATTTGTTTGTGGGGATATGGGTGAAATAATGTTAAGAGTTAGTTTTTGGATTAGAAAGAGCCGTAACATTTTAAGCACTAACAATAATAATATCCAACAAAACATTTAGTTATTTTGATAATAGTGGTGTTTCAGCTTTGTACTTCCCCTCATTAAACATACCTGTACTTTGCTTGATTGTTTGCATGGAAACAAGAAGATGAGGGAATAAAGAGACCACATGCATCATCTGTATACACCCAGCACCCAGGAATGTAAGTTAATTCTATCATTCCTTATAGACCCTTTAACTGCTGACATCATCAGTGACATCAGCTGGAGGCAGGAAGTGATCAAGAGAAATAAGGTTAAACTAAAACGAATTTAAGTGTAAAACTACAACTGAAACATGTGGTCCTGTTGTGGCTTAAGGCGCAAGAACGAGAGGAATGACATTTGAGACGATAAAATAAGATTTATCTGATATTTCCAACAACAGTTAGACATTTGTTTATCGTTACTATGACAACAGCTACAATGGAAATAGATAGGCATCGAGCTTCCCGCCTCCAGCTAAGCCCGGAATGTTTACAAACAATTAAAGGGTCTATACTTAGTAAACGTTACCACTTTTGTGTAGTATTTTTTGTGACTATGTTTGGATTTACTATAGATAATTTTCTTTTTTCCATCTTCATTTTCAGGTCTGATTTCTCTGTTCTGCACCAGCCTTATGCATGCCCCTCTGAACTCAAAAAGATCCTGGCTTCTGCATCCAGCCCCATTTGGTCCACAACTCTACCCCAGGCCTGCTCTCTCCCTCAGCCAAGTGGAGTCCCTACAAAATGTAAATAGTATTTAGTTTACAGATGCGTTACATGCATTATTTGTTGTTTTTTGGTAGAAAGTATTTTGCTAAAATATGTGTGTGCAAACAAAAATATATGACCTGAGCTTTTTATGCCTTTATTCTGATGTGTTGCAGGTGGTGCACAACTGGAGACAGGACAAAGATTTCACCTGATACCACATGACGACGAGCTCAAGCACACGCATTTTAAAAGTGAGTTTTTTATTAGAGTAGCCTCTTGTGGCTCTTTGGCTATGTCTAGTGAAAGGTGGACTGGTAAAGTTCTGGCTGAGTTTTGGTGTAATCTGAAATCAGTCTCATTTAGACGCAAGTGATTAACATTGGTTGCAGCTTTTCACAGATAAAATATTAGAGTTCTCCTTACACATTAAAACACTTCATGAATTACTACAGTCAAAATACTCACTTTAATTCTATGGCTTTCAACTCCTAGTTTAGTTTATTGGGTTAACTTTATCCTATCATTGGATTTTAGTATTTTATACTTGATTATTGTCTTGGTTTTACTGTATTAAGTGCGTTATTTGGATGGACTATATTATGTTTTGTGTTGTGTAAAAATACTACAGACATCTGCACAGGCACCGCCGCTGATGGTGTATCTGTAATTGGGACCTTTGGTGATAATTGTGTTTTTGTGTAAGACCTCATGTCTTACAAGGGCCTCCCAAAGCTTTTCTAACACAAGTGTATTGAATACAGATCACTTTGAAAGGAAATTCACGTATTTATTGAAAACGTACTATTTTAAATTAGTATTTAGCCTACAATCTTTGTTATTTCATACTCTTTTAGGGTGTCAATATTTCTAATTAGTCTGTGCATTCACAGGAGGGGCCACAACGCAACTTTGAGATTGACTGATTTAATAAATTCACTGGAGCAGCAGCTCCCTATGGGATTAACATAGACAGTCATGCACATTAAATGTTTTTTGTTATTGTTTTGCAGCAGAAGAAAGGAAAAATGGACACCAAGCAGACGTGACCGCAGATCATCTTTACAGTTTACAATATGAAGATTTACCAAGATGAACACAAAACATCCAGAACAGAAGGTGAACAAATCAACTTTCCTGGACGAATGGACAGTTACTTTTGGGCAATGCTGGAAAAGTCCTGAAGGAAAAAACTTTGGAAGAGAAGAGTGAGTACTTCTCTGCAAGGCTAACATCACCTGTTAGACTGCTACCCTGCCTGTGGGTAGGATCGACAGCAGGGGTCTCAACCTGAATTCCTTGGTGAGCGACTTTTATTTAACAAAAATGATAGAGCTAATCTACATATCGATGCCCTATGTGACTTTGGTGGGGTATTGAGGATATTTAAAAAACAATTAAAGAAAATAACTTGAGTTTACTCAATGCTTATGCTTTACTCTATTTAGTTAATTGTTAGCAGAAAGTGTCTACACGCACACACACTTTGTCAGAGATGGTACTTTTTTATTTTAAGTCTAATTATTCTACTCTGTTGTAACCTCATTAACTTAACACTTAAGTGTCAGACAGAGCTGATGTGAAAGTTCAACCCCAAATTAAGGTCTTGTTGCACAGTTCAATACGAAATGCACCATTTGAATGTTTTACTGCATTGACGACTGTCTGTAGCCCTCTTGTTCACACTTCAATGTGGATTCAGTGAAAAAGTGTTATTTATTTTCTGCAATATTTGTTGTCTTGCATGTATTAAATAAATGCATCATTTGCAAATAAAGTAAGATTTAATATTTTTTTCTCTATCATAGCCTGTGTAGACCTAGTTCTGGTAAAGTAATAGCTAATGCAAGTTAGTGTATTTTTATAAACTAAAAATGAGACTAAAAGTATAAAAGAAGGTTACTTTAAAGTATACTATAAAGTATACTTTCAAAGATAAAGTATACTCAAAGTGTACTAGAAGTAAACTTGGAAGACTACTTAAAGCACACTTTGAAGTATACTGCTAGTAAACTAATAGTATAACAGAAGGTTACTTTAAAGTATACTATAAAGTACACTCAAAGTGTACTAGAAGTAGACTAAAAGTAAACTTAGAAGACTACTTAAAAGTATACTTATAAGTACATTGAAGTATACTACAAGTGGGCCAATTTAGTCCCAAGGAGTATACTTGTAAGTAAACTATAAGTACACTTGGGAAAATATACTTAAGTATACATAAGTATACTTAACATTATGTACTTAAAGTATACTTCTTTTTGGTAAGGGTAGCATCTGTTATGGCCATGTCAGAGCTCATTACTGAGGAAACAGCTCCCCCTGGTGGCCGTTTATTATGCACTTTGTGTAACGTCTTTAATAGGTAATTATTCAAACTCATCAAACCTGTTCAGCATTAGGCCTAATAAATGATTCTCTCGGTTTTAAAACGCACATTAACGTTAGCAGCTAGTAGGTTAGCTGCTGAACGAACCATACCATTTGCTCTCATAAGCTATAAAACTACATCGTAGGCTGTATTAATTTAATGATAATATAAAAGCGACAGACTAAAAGCTGAAGCTGTTGTAGTGACATTATAAAGCATCCAGCGAAAAAGTTCCACAGGCAAATGTCACAGATGAGTCATGATCACAGTGGGTTTAGCAGCTCAGTTTAAAAACGTTAACCGTCTTCTCTGTGAATTATCTGAGACAACAGGTCACTTCCATGGCTTCCTCTTCACGTTCGATAAATAAATAAAACAAAGCAAACGTTTTTTCATGTGTAAATTAAAAGTTTTCAGATGCTTTTTCCTCATTCATTCCAATGTACGGAGCTTCTGTTTGCCCCCGAAAAGGGCGCGTTAACCTTTTGGCGCCACATTATTGATAATGGGTGCATAACATTGGGTGCGTAACAGTTCACCTAATGAATAGAATGTAACACAAGCATTTAGTGTATTAGAGATATTTTTATAGTGAAAAATATCTTTAAATGACCCAAACAACCCTTTATTGGGAGCGGGACGTCTCCAGCTCGTCTCCATGGAGATGTTGACTCAAGGGAGCCAAATATGGAATCAGTTCTCGTTCAAATCCATTCTTTGATTATCCACTGTAAAAACAGACTTTTTTTTGTGTTTGTGTCTCATTTGAAAGCTAAGACCTACAAAACTGATATAAGATTTGTCCTCGTGTCATCAGCGCTTTGTTTGGACGTATTTTTGTGCTTTTTCGTCACTTTTTTGTCGCCCATTTTGTTACGTTTTTGTTGCTCTTTTGATGCCTTTTGTTGTTGTTGTGTTTTCATCCTCATTCACAGATATTTGTTGCTATATCTGTGCAGTCTCAGTCTTCTGTAGTAGTTTTTTTTTAATTCCAGAGTTGGTTGACTCCACTCCCACCTCTATCTCGCAACACAATACAGTACCTCCTCCACAGTGTCCCGTTCATTTGACACCGGCATTTTCAGACCTGACCCCACCCACGATCCCGTCTTTAAAACCAACGCGGGACACCTGAGCCTTTCACACTGTACGTCTCACACTCCTGCCTGCTCTTTTTCCAGTTGGAAGTGACTTTTATTATTCACTCTTTTTAAACCATTCTTCTCTTTTTGTCCACCATGAGCCTCAGCCGCACCAAGCGCATCAGCTCCAGCGCGTCCGTCCGCAGTAGCAGCAGCAACAGGAGGATCAGCGGCTTCGGGTCGGGGGCGGGCGGCTTCAGCGGGGTGTCCATCAGCTCCAGCTCGCTGTACGCCAATGGCCACCACGGTCTGGGCGGCACGCTGGCGACGCTGTCCGTGAACAAGAGCCTGCTGGCCCCGCTGAACCTGGAGATAGACCCCAACCTGTCCATGAGCCGCACCCACGAGAAGGAGCAGATCAAGAGCCTCAACAACCGCTTCGCCTCCTTCATCGATAAGGTACGTGCGAGGGAGTTAGAAATTACAATGGGTCTTCTTACCGTAACCATGGATGCCAGCGGGGCTTGATTGACTCTCACCTGGAAACCAAAAAAATACCTCATCTTCACCATAACATATTTAATTATTGCACTGATTCAATGTTTCGCGATAGATTTACAGGTGAAACTCGGAAAATTATAATATTATTTTTTCACATTGGTGCGACGATATCTCCGCTTTCCAGCCTTCGACGTAACAATATTTTTAAGTTTTTTTCAGAGGTTTTTTTTAATGTCTAATTCCTAGCCTGATTTGAGTTTTGAATAAAAACAAAAAACAAGGCGAAAATTCAACAATTATTGATTTTCCCACTAATAAACAGCTTATTTTAAAACTAAACAAGTCCCCTCTGAAGATGTTTTTGTAACTAATATGTCAACACAATAAAACCATACATTTAAACCTGGCTCGATCCAGCATTCAGATTGACATAGGGACTAATTTCTTAGTTATCCAGAGTGTTGTTGATTTCTGGAGATTATTATTATTATTTTTATTCATGCAGTCCTTATATTTGAAAAGTCTAGTGGCGCTAGGCTAGGGCAAGGCTAAAGCATTTCTATGGTATCAGTTAGCCTGCATTAAAAACAGTCTGGCGCGCTCCACAGTGCACCTGAGGTAAATCACTTATAACACCAGACTAACCATATAAATGTCTGTGTTAATAGAATAATTTTTGAAATATAACTGACCTTGCATCACATGAATTACCGCATTTTGAGGGACTATTTTCTCGCAGATCACTCCGCCGCTGTGTAGCTTACAGCCACGAAACTGATGCTGCTCAAATATAAGTTATTTTAAATGTAAAATGGTTACAATTAGTTTGGTGTTATAAGTGATTTGCCTCAGGTGCACTGTGGAGTGGGTCAGACTGTTTTTAATGCAGGCTAACTGATACCGTAGAAATGCTTTAGCCTTGAACCACTAAACTCTTCAAATATAAGGACTGCATGAATTTAAAAAAATATATATCTCCGGAAATCAACAACACTCTGGATAGCTAGGAAATGAGGCCCTATGTCAAAAATCCTGAAATATCCCTTTAAAGGATCTGTATCATGCTATTTTAGCCATTCCAAAGTAAACTATAGGCATTTATATGACATACTGTACCTCTAGCTCTATGGAGTACTCATTTTTGTGAGAAATATTAGTATTTTCTGGAGGTATTTTTCAAACCCGGAAGACACTTCGATTCAGTTAACTCCGCCCCCTCTCTCTGAGTAGATGCAGCCCATGCAACTTTAGCAGTAAAAGAAATATATAGATCACAGCAAAAAGTGAAGTTACTTCATGATGCTGTTATAAGGAGTTGACATGTACAACACAGCTTCATAAATGGCTAACACTCACCGCTCTGGTCCATCGTGTGTTTTTATTATGGGACTCGCGTTGGTTATAAAAGTGAATCCACTTTGATTCTGGCCAAGGTTCACCAAACATCCATCAGTGACGGTCACAGGGAAACACTATTTTGGCTGATAGTCGCTGAATCCCGGAGAGAAATTCCAAGTTCTGGCGAGTGGCCTCTTCTTTAGAAAGGTTGAATAAAGTCCTGTCCTCTTATAGCGCATTTTCTCCGTGACATTATCGTTAGGTAAGAAAAAAGAACAGGTGTCCAGAGTAGGTTAGAAAGAGCTCCTTCTTCACAACTTTCGGTGCAAACATGACATCTGTTCAGACGCTCAGGGGGTGCGTTTGTTTACCCCACAGGGGCAGCGCAGACGCGTCAGGCACTTTTTTTTTTTTTTTTTTCTTACAACAGAAATAAGGAAAAAGTTTTTTTCTAATTTAAAATCAGGCCGTAAGGCTTTACATTACAGAGGTCTGGCCCTTTGACACTATGACGTAAAATACGTCAGAGTGTTACAACTCAGTCGTTTTCCAGGAGAGGGTGGAGCAGCTGCTCAGAGAGCAGGATTCAGGAGGATTACGGAGAACTATGTGAATGAAGCCAAAAACCACCTCTGGAGGTGTTTTCGATAAGGAAATAGGATAACAACATGGCTAAAAGCTCCAAAAAGTCGATTTTGGATGATATAGGACCTTTAACAAATCACATAGACCCGTTGTTCCCAACCTCTTTTGTCTCGAGTGACCATTAGAACTTTATTTTATACTTTAAGTACCCCCTATGTCTGTAGCCAATTATTTAGAAAATGACCAACTAAAACTCTTATTTTTAGCAATAAATCACTATGTTATGTTTAAAACAGGCATAAAATACTGTCAAATCTATATATTTTACTGCAAAATAAGTGTCCTTGTACTCCTGGTTGGGAAACACTGGCTTCTTCAGGGGGTAAAATAAATGGACATCATTTCATTTATGCTTATGTAATGCATTTAGATTGTGCGTTGTTTCTGGGTTAGACACGTTTTTCTCCCTGTTTAGACACAATTTAGTCCGAGTTCAGTCTTTCAAACGTCAAAGTGTTTTAGGGTTTCAGATGCATGTTTTTCAAATTGCAATTTGAAGCCTCTTTTACCAAAATCGTTCAAAACCCAAGACAAATGTCAAGTCTACGGCAGAAATAAGACAGGACTAGGAATTATGTAGAAGAATGAACAGTTCTGAATAATTTCCTCTTTTATTATTAAAAGTAAAAGTGCAAAAACTACCGTCCACTCAATTCAGTAAAACTTTAAGCACAACAAAGGAGTGAAAGCTTAACCATTGATACCAGATCAAACAAGTCTCCCCGATGTCCGAAAGTGAGCTTAGGCTTGAATTCTTAATGCGTCACTATGTGGTGTCAGTATCAGCCTCTATGGGCCAAAACCACAGTTAGATCCGCTCTGGGCTGAGAGGGTGGAACAAAAAAACTAACAAATAAGAAAACTCAGTTACACTAGTGTTAAGTTTCAAACATGTGAAATAAAGCAGCGTCTTTTGACGCTTAAAATGATACAGATTTTGAGAGATATCCTTTTTGCACAGATGATTAGACATTTGAATGATACTCTGACAATCTGCAATGCTTTAACAACCATAACAAAAATCAATATCCAAATGCCAAGTTTTTGTGGTTTCCTGTAAAAGCAGAGGTTCCCAAAGTGGGGGTCGGGACCCTCAGTGGGATCATGGGATATTGAGGAGGGGGTTTGTTTTAAACCATATAACAAATTAAAGAAACTACTGCTGGAACGCCTGCTAATGGAAAGCAGCGGTAGAGTAGCCTAAATATTTACTTAAGTAAGAGTAACGTTACATTAAAATAGTTTTGCTCAAGTAGAAGTCAAAAGTAGTGACCCAAATATTGACTCAAATAAGAGTAAAAAAAAGTACTCAGAGAAAATGTTACTTGTAACAGTAAATGTTTGAGCGTTTATAAACTTTGGACACATGACTTTTTACATAATTTAAGGTTAACATGAAACTTAGCATAATCACTGTATCGCAATATGTATCGGCTCGGCCCCTGTGTATCGTGATACGTATCGGATCATGACAAAAGTCATGATTAGCCCTGATGAACATGTACTTGAGTAAATGTAACTGAGTAATATCATGGAGAGGTTTGGGTGAGGAAGAGCACTGCAAAATCAACTTCAGAAACACAAACAGGCTGATTCCGAAACCGTTAAATTGGTAAGAGGTCTAACGCCAAACCGGATGTGCGTCAGCGTCCGCCATGATAAGAAGCGTCCGAATTGGGCTGTCAGTTAGGAAGGAGTTAGGGAAAGGAGACTAAATGCTAACTATCATAGCCACTTTAGCATAGGAGCTTCTGATGCTAACTCACTGGCGATTAGGAGCCATGTGCCATCCCATAAGCCACCGTGCCGCATGCCCTCCCCCCTCGCCCCCACCCTCGAGTGATTCTTCATGCGCAACCACTGTTGATTGACAGGTGCACAATTCATTAAAAAAATATATATAAAAGATTCTGCACAAGCCAAACTTTATAAAAGTGACGAAATACATGTTAGAGTCATCACAGCACAGTCACAGCCTCAGTAAATGGCTTAAATAAAGGCAGTTTGTGCTTTTAGTTTAGTTTAGTTTATTAGTTTATTTGAGCAGTTAAAATTCTGCTCAAAAGGAGTGGGCTGAAGCAAAGCTTATAAGCGCCCACCCCCGACATCATTGAAATAAAAACAATTGATCAAATCACACAAGTACAGGGAGCTTTTCCTTTCATTTAGTAGAAACTTAAGCCACATGGCTAATTTACATACTGTAGCTTTATGAAACAGCTGTTGAGATAAAATAAGGCTAAAGGAAAATGTGAAGGATCATTTGGAAAAAAAAATTCTCCTTAAATGTCTTTATTTGGACACTATGTTGTTGCATATGCAATACAGTAGGTGGTGGCATGCGCTTTTGTTTGCCTGCCAATAACCTTAAAGAAGAAGAGGAACAGCTGTTGGTGATGTCACTTCCCCTTCCCCTGAGTAAGGACGGTCGAATTGGGCAAATGCTGCTGAAGCTCTAGTTCACTAACTGCATAGAGATCTAACAGTTGACCCCATGAAAGGTTAAGGATTAGTTGCTAGTGTTAGTACTTAGAGGCTATGATTTAAGGGTTTCGGAATCAGCCACAGAAATGGCAGATGGCGTCGCAGCATTCTATGGGCCTTTAAAATTTGATGTAAATGGAGAAAAGTAAAATAATTAGAAAATAATTATGATAAGAGTTCATTAAGAAGGTGAAGTCATTGACATAACGGAGTAATATGGATTTCTCTTTTGGACAGAGAGAACTACAGTGTCTCTTTCCCGTCATTAAGTATGAAATCCTCACATTGTTGTTGAAATTGGGCATAACATTGGCTGGATTGTGTTGTTGAAATGTTGCGCACTGAATTGGAGCTTATTCGTGTCCAAAGGGCTCCGTGGCTGGTTGCTAAAGTCGGTCAGCGATACTGCATTTAGAGCCACGTCTCGTCTTTCTCACGGCGTCTCTGACACTCTCACAATAGCCCCATTGTAGTCAGGTCACATCACTGGATCTCCGCAGGTGCACAGAGACCAGGTGGACTCGCCAGGGGACAATGAAGGAATCTTTTAATGGCACAAAAATGATCATACTGTATATGTCAACACAAGGAGCTCCATTCTAATATTATCTTTTGAACCGTTTTTAATTAATTATTTGGGGTCACAATGTTCAAAAATACATGCAATGATACACACGTTAAAAATGCTATAACAAAGTCTAATCTGGAATCATTACTCATTTTTAGACCCACTCTAGTCTATTTGTGTACGGGTTTATCCTCATTTACATATCAAATGCACTTATCAACATTGATTGATTGAAAATACGCTCTTTGGATCCAAAACATTGCAAACCTCTGTCCTAAACCATCAACAGTAAACCTGGGCAAACAATAAATTGACGCAATGAACTATTATTTTGTTACACTCACAAAAAGTCAAACTTTTTTGCAGAAATGTATGGTCATCAATCTTATGAAATGGATGCATTACCGTTGAACTTTTCTTTTTTTCTCTCAATTAATTCGACTTTACCTTTTGTTTGTTAATAAATTATTCAAATCAAAGCTTAATTGCCTCCTGTAAAATGTGCCCCTCTCTGAGTGTAACCCTATCGTCCCGGCCCAGGTGGCCTGTTCCAGGACACTGAAACATTTAAGAGCAGATCATGCAGAGAGGTCAGTGGAGCGGTCATCCAGGACAAATCCAATAATGAAATGTGACTCCCTCCCCCTAATTTTGTACATAGTAACATAACTCAAATTCACATTATTTCTGTGTCTCAGCATTGGTAATTTACATTTTATAATTTGAAATGATGTCTCTGTAAAATAAATAGTAATAATAAAATACAGTCGCTAGAGCTGGTGAAGACCTTGCCTGGGGCTCCTCCGGCTGGCAGCTGTAAGAATCACTTATTCCAAAACTAACATTCAGTTTCGATTTACAGCGTGGTTTACAGTTTCAGCACGGCCTGAAAAACACATAATGTGGAGGACAGTTTGGGGTTTTAACATTGACGAAAGGAATACAGGAAGTACAGAACAAAGCGCTACAAACTAAATTAAACAGCACTACCCGAGGATTACTCAAAACTGCGTGAATGAAGTGAAGTACTACTCCAGGTTAAAGCTCCGAAAAGTCAGTCCTGCATATTATGTCCACTTTAATCTTATCCTAAACATTAGAGACAGGTAACCGCTATAAGATATAGAAATGGGAGAAAACATTTCATTCACAAAACGTTGCATTTATTGATATTAAGATGAGCTATCATAATAATTTGTGTCATATTATGATAAGACAGACTGCAGTGTTGGATGGATTTATGTTTGTTTTGTCCAGTGGGTCTCAAATGGTGCATGGGCTGGGACTTAACAAAATATTTTTGATTTGACAGCCTTATTCAATGCTTGAATGAAAAGAAATAAGTGAAGAAGAATTGTATAGCGATATTATAAACTGCCAATGTTTTACCTGTCATCTTATTTTGAAAATGGGTGCCAAAGCCGGTATAGGGTTCGCAAACTTATAATAATTTAAGGTGCTAAACATTTAAAATCTGGTTAGTTTGGGCTATTGTGTTTTGATATTTGGCTTAATTTCACTAAAATATGCTGTTTTCAATCATAAATACATCAAATTCAAAGTTAGAACTGGAGAAGATATTGTCTAAAAATTGACCATGCGATACCTTTTTCAGTTGTCTCATAATGTAAAAAACAAACAAATGAATGAATAGTGATTTTCTGGACACTCAAAGATGCTTTACATTGCTTTATTCATTCACTTCACACTCGAGGCTGCCTATCTGCACTATCGACCAACACCAACCACTCACTCATGCTATTCCAAGGTTTCCTCTGGGCATTATAAAGTATAAAGTATAAATGTCATTAAAAAGCATTAAAATGGAATCAGATTGGCATTGACTCTACAACGTTACTATTTTTACTGTACATATTTGTCAAAAGTGCAAAAGTTACGGTCTCAAATACATTCAGTACATTCAGCTGCAGTTTTGGTTGAAATTATACACATTTGCTCTAAGGTCGTGTCCTATTCGCTTTTTATGATCAAAATTTCATCTCATTCCTCAGTTAGAAGGAATGTTTGTGAATCTTAAGGGTTAATGTATGCACAGATTTTTGCGTTTGTGGAAGTAAAGATACAGTATTTAGGCATTGAAATTGCATTAAAAAGCATTAAAGAGGGGTTATTATGCTTTTTTCAATCACATAGCACCAGTCTATAGCATACTACAATGATGACGTAACCTTCTGTTGGTCTGTATATGCAGTAAATTAAAATAACTGCCTTGAATAAAATTGCTCTCTCAAAATGGCTGTACTGAACGTCTTGAAATAGGCCTCTGTCTCTTTAAGAAGCTTTCCGACACGCCCCCTTCAGCACACTGCTGTGGCATCTAAACAACACTACTGTGCGGGGAGGGGGCTCTGCTGAGCTGAGGAGCAGTGGTTGGTGGCTTGGCTGGTGACGAAAGGTCCAGAGGCATCTCCAGGAGGTGGGGGCGTTCCTAGGAGGACTGAGGCATAGCTACACCTAAAATGGCTGCCGTCTAAGTTTTTACTGATTACTCAAAAATATGTGAATGAGCCAAGGCAACACTCCAGGCATGTGTTTAATGAGGGAATGACATAATAACATGATTGAAGCTTGAAAAAGTCGATTTTACATAATACCCCCCTTTAAACTTGGTTGTTGCTTCCGAAGTTCCTGTATAAACCCTACATAGACAAGATGTCCCTCTGGGGGTAATACAAGTGTTAATGGGATGATTGGGGCGTCTTTCATCTCCCCCTGGTGTCTCTGGCCAGAAAACCACATTTGCAACTTGACTGCCTCTGTTATGTTTGGAGTGGTGGAACGAGGAAATGGGACCCAAATGCAAAACTGCCACAAAATAAATTTAATGGACAAATCCAAGGCAAAAACACAGATGCAAAACAAACCCAAAACTCAAACACGGACAGACATGAAGTCCAACAAAGACAATGATCCGACAAAGACAAGGGAAGACACAGGGGTCTAAATACACGAGGAACAGGGAACAGGTGAAACACATTAGGGCGGGGCAGATAATCAACACAATGGAAGCAAAGCAAAACCACAAGGACAGAACAGACATGTCAAAATAAAAACATGAACAAGAACACTGAACAAAACCAGGGGGGAACAGGACACAGACAGACAGAAGCATGACAGCCTCAATACACACTAATGGAATCACGAAGAAGAAGCTAACAGGCTAACGGGCAAAGCTAACTGTGGGCTAGCGCCAATTAAACAGTATTTACAGCCAAGTTTGAGTGAAAAAATGATCTCCATTGTGTAATTGGATGTACAATATCCCTTTCCCCCTTTGTCTTTTCTGTCAGCGTAGTATTTACTCTCACGGACAATTAATGAGTAAAAAAAACGCAACATACTACGACACCTGCAGTGGCGCTTATGGCCTCTAGGGGCATGAGTTACTTAGTACTGCTTTAAGCGTTTGCATTGGAACAGGCAACTTCCGGTTATAAGGCGACCTGCTCTACCATTGTCAGCAACAGTGACAAATGCTGTTAGAGCTTTGAAAGTACTTTGATAATCCTACAAGAGCCAACAAGCATTTCAAAGTAAATAAAATAGGTTAAAAAAAATACTTGTTTGCTTTGAATATATAATGGATTTATGTTTCTGAGATCATTTGTAGGTATAGCTCCACATTCCTCCGGTCTTTAAAAGCATCACAGTGAATTTCAGGCCCAAACCGGTGAACTGCAAAGGCCCGTTTAAATCCCCACTTCCCCGCACTGTCCCGGGCCGGTGCACTGAGGGAGTGTTGTGCTCCTGTTCCGTGGAGCCTTCAGCGCTGTAACCTGATAAAGAGGTCAGATCTGCTCTGAGAGAAGGGCCTGAACACTGGGGCTTTGTGCTGCAGGAGGCAGGATAACGTGAGACTCAAATATCTCCCAGATAAACACGGAGCAATGATACTGCTCAGGAAGGAGATGATTTTATACTCAATGATGCGCAAAATGACAAAAGACATGACTGTACAATCAAAAGAGACCGGACTTGTTTTGACGGTATTATATTCCAAAATTAGATGTACAGCGTATTTGCCATGACTTCAAAGTAATATTGTTGTCTTGACACTTAATTGTAAATCTGTACATTTGTAATGCTTGGTTTACACATAACGACAAGAAGTCACTAACGCCACCATGGCCGGATTTATGCAGGGGCTTACAGGGGCTAAGCCCAGGGGCCCAGCAGGTTGAAGGGCCCATGGGCATAAGGAGAAAAATGCATGCTCAGCGCGGGTTGTCAAACTAGTTCCCTCTCTCTTTGCAGACTCCCTCACATGTAAGGCTTTAACAGATGACTTTGTACCCAAGACTAAACCAGTTCTAAACAAGGTCTGAGCCATTTTCATTGAGTTGACACTGAAAAAAAAAGTACCTATTAGTCTGTTAACATGCATGAGAATGCACCAAATTGCACCATTAAAATAAAAATAAAAAACATCAGGCCGAGGACCCCCAGACCCCCCTTTTAAATGTGTCCCCCCACCAGTCTAGCAGTAGTAAAGGTTCTTCCATGAAGGCCACGGACCTCAAATTGGGGTCATTATGTTAAACTGTTCACAAATGTGTTGTTTCTTAAACTAGTACATGTTTAAGAAGTTACTTCTGCATGTTCAAATAAAATAAAATCATTCATTTATCCTTTCATTGTAGAGAGAGAGAAATCCGACAGACAGACAGACAGTATATGGGGGGCCCTGAAAAAACTTTAGCCCCGGGACCCATTTTACTTGAATCCGGCCCTGAACGCCACGAATCCACGTTTATGACCAAGGATCACGAATATGGATGGAATTTGATCATTCGGGTCAGAGGCTACTTACTTATTTACTTATTTATTTTCATATTCTTTATGCATGCCCCTACTAGCCTTATAGTTTAAAATGCCTAGTTTGTGAACCTGTTCTCAAACAATGGCAATAGAGTCTATTCTGATTCTGATTCTGATTCTTCACGCGCCGTCACAAACTGTTGCGAACTGTTACCATGTAACCAATTACCAATTATTACGCACGGCCATGAATATTGTCCCGCACTGTTGCGAGCTGCTACGGACCATTGGGAATAGTCATGTCCTGTCAGGAATCTGTTAAGAATGTCAAGAATCGGGCGAATGTGGTACCTATAAGTATAAATCTAAATAAAATCGCTCCCATTCTTGTTTCCAGTATATTGTCAGAGTTCATGCAAATTAGCCATGTGGACTCGCAGTTTTTTTATAATCGGAAACAAAACTACGCAAAGCTGCCTTCATTTAGGCCATATTGTTACTGAGACTGGTTCATTGCTTCTGATTTGTCCTGTTTAACCTGTGCCTCTGCTACACACCACGCCTCCAGCTTTTCCCTGCTAACTGCCATCTCCATCGGCACAGCGTGGGTTTCTATCCATTTTGAGCGCAAGCGTGAGAGAAAACAGTGATTCCTACACTACGAATACTGTAAGAGTGCTATCACGCTGAATTACGAATCATTACTAATCATCACGAAAGGAGATGCTCTGTTGCGACCTCCACGGATTGAGGGTGAATCGTGACATTCGTGAAAGATGTTTTGGCCCAAGAACATCATGGATAAAAAATTACTTCCCGCACACTGCCAACCTTGCAAATGTAGTTTATTAGGATATGGTCAACGTTTCGGTCCTGAGACCTTCATCAGGCAAATTGCAAAAAAAAAGAGCAATTTGCCTGATGAAGGTCTCAGGACCGAAACGTTGACCATATCCTAATAAACTACATTTGCAAGGTTGGCAGTGTGCGGGAAGTAATTTTTTATCCATGTATACTGGGATTTTCCCTCATCTCCAACGCACCTGCCTCAAGTAATTGATGTGCGAAGTTTCTCTTCTTATTTGTGGCCCAAGAACATCACCAACGTCACAAACCGATGCGCTCTGTTAAGAACAATGGCCGCTGGCTGCTCTGCTTCACGGCCGCAACACTAGGGACCACCATTGGCCCGCCGTTGCTGTAGTACCTCCATATAGCCGCTTGTCTCCCATTAGAAAGCATTGCACTTTAGACACATTAAAAACAACTTTAAAGCCTGGTTTCTAATTTTCCTAAACTTTCTACAGTTAGATGTTCCTCCTGTGATAACGCCGGGTTAGTTACAATTAAAGAAACCAGGCTGGTTTTCATAAGAAACATTTTAGAAATCTACTAATGAGGGCCGGACATTGATTGACAGGCCATTAGCATTAGAGCTAATGGCGGGGGCGTGGCTACGACCGAACTACGCGCCCCGCGAGGGCCGAGTCTACAGTGAAGATCCCGCCCTTATGCCCTTTTTAGGAACATGCTCCGTCACAGCCGGGTAGGAGGAGTCTGATTTCGCCCTCGAACGTAGGTATTATAGCAAAGGAGTGAGGAGGAGCTGTCAATTTCTTTTCAGGGTTTCTAATAAATAAGATAAAATAAAATGCATAAACATGCATAAAAACGAAGTAAGTTTTTATGCAATATAAAATGGGGGCCCTTTGGGAACTCTTCTCGCCCTGGGCCCCAATTAATCTGTTGACGGCCCTGTAGCGATTCATAACAATGAAGTCTAACAAGTAAATAGAATTGCCTGCTTTAAAAAACAAAGAACCTGCCTAAAAATAATGTGTGTACTTTCACAGGTGCGTTTCCTGGAACAGCAGAACAAGATGCTGGAGACGAAGCTGGAGTTGCTGCAGGGCCATGGGGTGGGCCGCTCCAACGTGGAGCCCCTGTTCGAGGCGTACATGGCCGGACTCAGGCGCCAGATGGACCTGGTCAACAACGACAAGACCAAGCTGGACGGAGAGCTCCGGAACATGCAGGGGCTGGTGGAGGACTACAAGCACAAGTACGTTACTCCAAAGATGATGGATTCTGAGTTCAAAAGCTCGCAAATGTATCTCGTCAGGCTCACTCTGTCAGCTCAACCAAGCAAAACAAATATGCTCTAATTTGTTTTAGTTGAGAAAGAAAGAACAGCACTTTGTCCAATTGGCTTGAAGTTATTCACTGAATGTTCCCACTCTTCAGAAACCGTTTCAGAGCTGAGCCAAAGCCATCCCAGGCTTAATGTGTATTCAACTGATCCATAGTTTAGTCAACTTACTTAATGATTATGATGATTATGTTCATAAATAGTTTTGATCATTTTTAATTGTCATCCTCATGGTTTAACCTGAAATAGTCTTTTTAGTACATTTAGAATTGTATTTGTTGTAGCCTGTCATTAGAGCAGCACAATATGTTGCCAAATTATGATTATTACTGCAAAAAGAATATATTGCAAAATTAGTTCTTCTATCTGATAAAAATTGATAAATCTTTAGCAAATGCCGCCTAAAACAAAAAACCTACGAGCTTAGAAATGGACAAAAGTTTGGTTTTAGTCATGATTTTCCTAATTAAGTTCAATTTGACAATTGCTTTGGTCCTGACTGAGTCTTTTTTATGTCGACACATAGGGCCGATATTTGGGTATTTTACAATATCGGCTATCGACCGATATCCTGCCACTACAAGGCCGATATCTCATGAACCGAAAGTGATAGAGACTCAGTCAGAGCCTTACAATGAGCCCTCCCACAGCTTCTCAGGCCTCAGAGAAACTGGGAAAATATCGCAGTGAAAATCGGTCACCTATTTATCCGTCACCTATTTTATATATTTTGTGCTGCAGACTTTTGCAAATAATTTCAGTAAAGTAAGAGATAGAGACTTACCATTTTTTGTTTTAAAATCTACTGTTTTTTGTCTTTCATTAAAAATCCACAGAAATTGGCATCAGCCCGAGAAAAACCCATATCGGTCGACCTCTAATGGGATGTGTTTAAATGGTTTAGTAAAATATTGCAATAATATTAAAGAGGGGGTATTATGCTTTTTTCAATCACATACATGTAGCACCAGTCTATAGCATACTACAATGATGACGTAACCTTCTGTTGGTCTGTATATGCAGTAAATTAAAATAACTGCCTTGAATAAAATTGCTCTTTCAAAATGGCTGTACTGAACGTCTTGAAATAGGCCTCTGTCTCTTTAAGAAGCTTTCCGACACGCCCCCTTCAGCACACTGCTGTGGCATCTAAACAACACTACTGTGCGGGGAGGGGGCTCTGCTGAGCTGAGGAGCAGTGGTTGGTGGCTTGGCTGGTGACGAAAGGTCCAGAGGCGTCTCCAGGAGGTGGGGAAGTTCCTAGGAGGACTGAGGCATAGCTACACCTAAAATGGCTGCCGTCTAAGTTTTTACTGATTACTCAAAAATATGTGAATGAGCCAAGGCAACACTCCAGGCATGTGTTTAATGAGGGAATGACATAATAACATGATATAAAGCTTGAAAAAGTCGATTTTACATAATACCCCCTTTAATATTCAAGACAGTTGTCCAACATCGCAGTTTTTCTCATATCTTGCCGCCCTAAGATTCCTTCAGATCCACCGACTGAAGCTATTTGTTCTACTCACTAGGAACATCCAGAAAACCGACTGCTTTAAAAAAAGAGTTATTTTACACCTTACGCTGTAACACTGTACCGTATTTTTCGGACTATAAGTCACTCTGGAGTATAAGTCGCACCAGCATTGGCAACTACCTGGGCATGGAGGCGTAACTGCTCCGTTGACAAGCCTCTCCCTCACAAGTTTCTCGCCCACTCCACACTGTCTTTCTGCTGCTCGATTACCGGTTTTTAAATTTTGGTGGTACAGGAGTAGCAGATACTTGTGGACAAGCCTAGAGCGCCCTCTAGCGGCTGTCAGTATGAAAGTAACAAACATGCGAAATTATAAATTTTGATATATAAGTTGCACCTGAGTATAAGTCGCACCCCCAGCCAAACTATGAAAAAAAAGTGCGACTTATAGTCCGGGAAATACGGTACTTGAAAATGTCACGCTTTTGTCATATCTAGTCAAACCTGGCCCTTTTCCCTGTGTGTGTGATTGTGCCAGATACGAAGACGAGATCAACAAAAGGAACAACCTGGAGAACGACTTTGTGATCCTGAAGAAGGTCAGTGTCACTGACTCTCGCAGGTGTGGTCCGCAACGTGACACTGTCCTATTGTCGTTCACTGTACAAACTATTGTTCTCTCCCTTTATCGCCTCTTATACGCTTTCCTCCAATAACACACATGCTGACAGCTAACAGTCTGAAATGTGTTTAAAATGAAGGTAAAAAGTAAGTCGTATCAGTGTCCATCTACTGTATCCGATCCTTTCCTTGTTTATACCTGGTTCCAGCCAAGTCTTTACCAAAACTACATGGTTAAAGTAGAAAATAATAACATTATTTCATGATATATTGGTTGACACATATAAATTTGACCCAGAGGAAACAAATAAAATGTAGATTGTTAGAGTAGCAACAGAAATAGTTTTTGTATCGTCAAAATGCTGAGGTTTTGACTTGGTTTAATTGCTAATATCTATGACAGGGGTGCCCAAAGTGGGGCCCGCGGGCCAAATTTGGCCCGCCGAAACAATTCTGTTGGCCCGCCAAAGAGTGACCTACTTTTGCGCTGTATGGTTATTACCAACTCTCTCCCATTAATTCTCATTAGTAAATATGGATGCAGTACACTTTTTGGCCACCAGCGTCAAATTGGGGGCGCTGTTTCACTCCCTTCGCAAAGTTAAGGAAACACTGTTGTGGTGTCTTGGTGTTTATCACAGAGCGTTGTAGCATCAGCTTTCCCAGTTTTCCAACTTTTATTGCAAAGTTTGTTGACATCAACATAGGTCATGTTAAAATTGACTTATAAAAGAATTGATGCTGAACTGACACTTTCAAAATGATCTAATATGGCATTTTCTTTGAGTTAACAAATGAATGAGATAAAGTCAATGTAGGTAATGTAGATACAGGTGTTGTTTTTTACATTTTACATATTGCTACAATTGTTGATTTAGTTCTACTAAAACTAGGTTGTTGCCATAGTTAACATTTGTTTATATAGTATGTTATTTGCATAGATATAATCAAATGCAAATGTATACCGAAAAATAAAATAAAGTGACTATTATTATTTGCAGTTGAATATGTTTCACGCTTGACATCGCCCACAACCCACAGGCACTTTTTCATTTTGGCCCTCGGAGACAAAAAGTTTGGGCGCCCCTGATCTATGACATAACTGGGCCTATTCACATGTCACAAAAACTGGCAAAAAGTCTGTTGTCTTAACGGTCAGCACATATATATTAAAGGCACTATACCAGATTTGTTTTCAAGTAGTGGAACAAAAAAATGTATGTCCTCCTTTAGTATATTATTAACTCATTTGTGAGGGAAACAATGTGCATCTGATTATAAAGTGTTTGTATCGATTTCATGAACTTGCAGGCTAGTTTTCTAGTATTTCTGTGAAAGTAACCTTGAAAAGAGACCCTGCATATTGTGAAACGTGCCAATAAACGCAACAGATAAGAAAAGTTAGGAATGAATCTGGACCACAACTAACATTTAACTTTGGGGCTTCCTCTTTCATCATTTGTCATTTAAAAGAAAAAACAGGTATAGAGATACAGACGGCATTGTGTCATACAAGGGGGCGTGGCCTCGCAGAGGGGGAAGGAAGTACGTTTTGGGAAAGACAATTTATCACTCTTTTTAGCCGTTTTTTGGTGGAATATAAACTTATTCATCACACACAAAGTCCAGTCTAAATCATATACATATGGATGTTTTTTTCACAGCAGATTGTTCAGTTGAATCGAAAAAAATGGTAGTCATAGCTAACGTTAGCGTGTAGCATGATTCTAACATGAAGCATTCTCCATTATTTATGTATTTCTGGGCTGTTGAACTACTTTGCTCCTCTCCATGTCTTTGTATCTTTAACTATATTGATAATTCAGCATTTGTTAAAGCAGTAACGTGTTTACCTTAATAAATCCTTTCCGTAGTCCCTCTGGGGGTAATATAAGTGTTAATGGGATGATTGGGGGGTCTTTCATCTCCCCCTGGTGTCTCTGGCCAGAAAACCATGCTTGCAACTTGACTGCCACCGGGTCGGAGCAAGCAATACACACTAATAGAATCACGAAGCAGAAGCTAACAGGCTAACGGGCAAAGCTAACTGCGGGCTAGCGCCACTTTAAACAGTATTTACAGCCAAGTTTGAGTGAAAAAAAAATCCCATTGTATAACTGGATGTACAACACCCCTCTCTCCCTTCACCTTTTCTGTCAGCGTAGTATTTACTCTCCAAGACATTTAATAAGTTAAAAAATCGTAACTTGCTAAGACACCTGCAGTTGTGCTTATGGCCTCTAGGGGCAAGAGTTACTTAGTACTGCTTTAAAAGTAGTTTTGGAGTAATAATAGAAAGATTGGATTTTTCTCCTCTTTGTTTCAAACATGACCATTATACTGTATGGGCGATTCCAGAGATGCCGTCTGTATCTATAGGGCCTTTAGAGTTCAATTATTTGCTCATGAAGATGTCCGAAAGTGTTGACAGCATTCAAAAACATGTGCTAGATGTCACTTGAAAGGAATCTGAGCCATAAGATTCATATGATCAGAATTGGTTTTATTGCCAATGTGAACAGGTTCACAAACTAGGAACATATAACATAAAACGTAGATATAAACTATCAAAACTTTAATACTATAAGGGCATGCGAAAAGTAGATTAGAAATAAAATATGATACAAAACACCAACCATTTTGCGCAGAACAACAGCTTGGGACTTAATTAGGGACTTAATTCCACAATGATCAGGTTTGAACGTTTGGGGATTTTATATTTGGAGATTTCTTTCAAAACATCTGCCTCTCCCATAGATTAATATCGGCACCTGCCCTCCATCTGAAATTATGACATGTTACGATGTAGGCTAATGATAAAGTCCATGCTTATAGTGGTATATGTGTAAACAGGACGTGGACTCTGCCTACCTGGTGAAGGCAGACCTGGAGGACAAAGTGGGAGGTATGACCGATGAGATCAACTTCCTGCGCAACGTCTATGAGGAGGTACTCTGATTTAGCACATATAAGAATATTCATGCTTAAGTAAGATACACAGTATTTGATTTTGTTTCGCCCTGTCCCCCGTGTGTAGGAGCTGCGTGAGCTGCAGGCCAGTATCAAGGACACGTCTGTGGTGGTGCAGATGGACAACAGCCGCACCCTCAACATGGACCAGATCGTGTCCGAGGTTAAAGCTCAGTACGAGGAGATTGCAGCCAGGAGCAGGGAGGAGGCTGAGGCCTGGTACAAGACCAAAGTGAGGGCAACACAAAAGCCAGTCCCCATTGCTCACTCTTGTGTATATGGATTTTAAGTGATGTCAAATTAAGTCCAATGTCATTACAAAACATCGCTGACACACCTTTCAGAAGTTCTCAAAATGGCCTCCATCTGCATTATGTTTCTTTGTTTCTCCTCCAGTTTGACCAGATGTCAGTGCAGGCCAGTCAGTTTGGAGACGAGCTGCGGATTGTGAAAGGAGAGCTGGCCGAAGTGAACCGCCTCATCAGCCGCCTGCAGAGCGAGATCGAGGCTGTGAAAGCTCAGGTTAAAAACAAATGAAAATGGATCTATAATTGTCCACAAGTTTATTCCTAATGAGACGGCTAATTTCCAGATGTAGGGCCTGGTCAATTCATCACAAAAGCGGTGGGTTTTTTGTTAAACCAATTTAGTTGAGTGTGGAATAGACAAAATCTGTACTCAAGTAACCGTAGGCTGTTTGTGAAGGCTCTCATTCGTCCAGGAAGTATTCATTGTTGTGAAGCTTAAATCGTCGACTGGACTGGAAGAAGCGAAACGTCCTCAACTCAACCAAACTCAGTCCAGTCGACAATTTAAGCTTCACAAGGATCAAGTAACTGTAAGCTACTGCTACAATATATTTTACAATGACAATGAATTTGATGTAGGCTATTTGTGATTGAAAACAGCATATTTTAGAGCAATTAAGCCAAATATCAAAATACAGTATCCAAACTAACATAATTAAACCAGATTTTAAATGTTTCGCACCTTCACTTATTATAAATGCTAATTACATTTTGCAGAAGGGGGTCCTGAGTTGCTGGTTGAGTGATTTTTGGGGGCAACTCATGACTGCTTGACACTGTGCCATCTTCAGTGTTATGAGTTCGTCTCCCAGCTCCAACAGTTGTCTCCCTTCCTCATCCCCTTTCACACTGAACTATGAACTATTCTGACTAATAAAGGCCATAAATCATAGCGCCTTTGCTATGCCATTCCCGTCAGACCTTGGAAGCTAAGCAGGGAAGGGCCTGGTCGGTACTTGGATGGGAGACCGTTTGGTAACAACAGGAAGCCTAGCGAGTGTAGTGAGTGAGTGGTTGGTGGTGGTCGGAGGGGCTGATGGCGCAGACTGGTTGCCTCGCTTCCGTCAGTCTACTCCAGGGCAGCTGTGGCTACAATAGTAGCTTACTACCACCAAGTATGGAGTGAATGAATAATGCAATGTAAAGCCTCTTTGAGTGTCCAGAAAAGCCCTGTATAAAACCGATGCATTATAAAAATCTTGAAAAAAAATTCTAAAATTAGATTCAAGTAAATGTAACTTACTCACTGCTGCCCCCTGTGGTCTTCAGCGGGCCGGTCTGGAGAACCAGTTGGCCGAGGCGGAGGAGAGAGGCGAGCTGGCTGTGAAAGAGGCCAAAGCCCGGACCAGAGACCTGGAGGACGCTCTGCAGAGGGCCAAGCAGGACATGGCCCGCCAGCTCCGCGAGTACCAGGTGTGTGACGCAGCAACAGACGAGCACGACAATTATAAGCTTCAAAGTGTTTCCAAATTACAATGAACGTTAAAGGGACTAGATGCAAGTTGGTCATTTTATACTCACTACTGCCACCTCAGGTCGTATGCATAACTGCAGTCTCTATAGTAACTTCGTGCATGACGGCAATTTGGACCAGAATTAACAACTTTTTGAGTGACAGTGCAGGATCTTAGGTCTGGGCTCATTCTACACATTAGACATGGCTGTAACATGTAGGGCGAGGAAAATACATAATATTAACATTTTTAAACTCCGTATAGTTCCTTAAAATCTGTTCCCAAGGAAAATTATTCCCATCAACAACATTAGTCTCCGATTTCTGTTCTTGTTCTGACCCGCAGGACCTCATGAATCTAAAGCTGGCTCTGGACATTGAGATTGCCACTTACAGGAAGCTCCTGGAAGGAGAAGAGGACAGGTACAACCAGTCAGTCGTCCATTTACTTTCAATGCATTATTATCTCTTGTTAAACCACACTGCGCAACATATCGCCAGTAAATGACCAAAATATCCACCGCATCTGACTGAAATGCTGCCAAATCTGTTGTGTACGATTTGGTTTCGGATATAAAATTTTCCCTCATTCTGTTTGATTGAATGTTTACAAATCGTACAAAATGAAGCCAAGATGTTTTGCATTTGTGGCATGTATTTAGACATTAAAGGGATACTTCGGGATTTTTGACATTGGGCCTCATTTCCTAATTATCCAGAGTGTTGTTGATGTCTGGAGATATTTTTTTCTTAAATTCATGCAGTTCTTATATTTGAAGAGTCTAGTGGCGCTAGGCTAGAGCAAGGCTAAAGCATTTCTATGGTAACAGCTAACCTGCATTAAAAACAGTCTGACCCACTCCACAGTGCACCTGATGTAAATCACTTATAACACCAGACTAACCATATAAATGTCTGTGTTAATAGAATAATTTTTGAAATATAACTGACCTTGTATCACATGAATTACCGCATTTTGAGGGACTATTTTCCCGCCGCTGCCTTAGCTTACAGCCACGAAGCTGATGCTGCTCAAATATAAGTTATTTTAAATGCAAAATGGTTAAAATTATTCTATTAACACAGACATTTATATGGTTAGTCTGGCGTTATAAGTGATTTACTTCAGGTGCACTGTGGAGTGGGTCAGACTGTTTTTTAATGCAGGCTAGACTTTACCATAGACATGCTTTAGCCTTGCTCTAGCCTAGCGCAACTAGACTCTTCAAATATAAGAACTGCATGAATTTAAGAAAAAAATATCCCCAGACATCAACAACACTCTGGATAACTAGGAAATGAGGCCCTATGTCAAAAATCCCGAAATATCCCTTTAAGATGGCACTAAAAAGCATCAAATTTGACTTGCTGCATCCCATAGGAACGCTGTATATTCATTGAACTTATGCGATCAGAGCATATTCTCTTCATTTTGATAACACCCTGTAACATTGCCTCTGTCTAGCTCATCACTGGGAGCTCATGTGGTATCGCTTAGGGTTTTTTGGAGATTTGCTCTTCAATCTAGCAACATTTTAGCTGGAATGTTCCGCAGTGTGACTTTAAAGACACATCAGTGTTTTTCTGTTGTGTTTTTGGGGGCGATGATTAGTTTAAAAGCAGTGTAAACGTGTGTTGCACCGGGGTTTTCATTGTTGGTTCTATGTTTTAGGCTGGGCCAGCAGTCCATGCTCAACATCCAGTCTGTCTCCAGCTACAGTAAGTGAACCGGAGACACGGACCACAGCCAGACCAAAGAACAACTTTCACATTCGTTTACGCCTATAACATAGTAATAGATTTGATGTGAATCTGAATAGAAATAAAATAATCCCTGATGTTTACGTGTTGGGATGCGTGCTTGTCATTGATTGGCTTTTCTTTGGTTCTTACTCTCTCCAACCCCCACCCCCAACTCTTCATCCTTCCGCACCCCACCTCTTGGCCTCTGTCCTGTCTGTGTGCAGGTCCCACTAAAAGCTCTAACGGCTACAGCAGTCAGAGCATCTCCCCTCTGCCCAAGCTGCTCATAAAGACCACAGAGACCAGGGACAACAGCAGATTCAGCTTTCACTGAGCGATAATGACTGAAATACACATGTTATGACAGGTCTGCACTTTTGGGCGACTGTGTTAAAAAAATGAAACGCATATTTAGGTTTTACAATGTGAAATTCTTATTTGTTTTGAGGCTTCATATGTTTGACAAAAGGGCTGAATCACAAAGCCTGGTTAAAGGGCTGAGTAATATGCCCAAACATTGTAAAAGCAGATTAAAAATGTAGGCTAAAATCATTACAAGATTATCCACTAGTGATGAAACTTGCTTGATGCTGTCACTTAACAGGGTTTAACTATTAAAGAGGCCTGCACTATATTAGCCAAGGCCAATAGAGAATACTTCTTATTACTGTACTTTATTAGACGTAAACCTTTTGTATAAGGCGCTATACAGCCTATGTATTATGACAGTAGGTGTCTTTTTTTCCATAGGCCAATGTTTACGTAGTCATGGATGACCATATAATAAAACTGAGTATCTGGACCTGTGTTGTTTTTCTTTAAGTTGGCTACTTTCTATACATTTATGAAAGCGAATAAACAAGAACATAACTTGAATTGGTTTATTGAACATATATGAACAATAATTAGCTTCATCTAGTCAGTGCACAGCTACTATTTAATATTTTAAAACAATCTCATTTGACCAAAGTCCTGCAACAGAACAATATACTAATACAGGCTGCAAAAGGAAAACTCAGGTTACATGACTTACTTATTGGTCCTTAAACTGTAGAACTGTTATTTATCTCTCATTTTTAATATTAGTCTATGCCACTTTTAATGTGAAAAAAAAAGTTGATGTAGTGTGTAATTTAGTGACCAAGTGGCTGCGGTTAACAAGGCACCTTTGCTTTCCTTCCTGGTGTCCTCTCGGTTGCTCCAGGACCAATTTTATTCTAGGTTTTGTAGGAAGAAAATGGATGGATGTATACGTTACCATGGACACAGATCCATCAGCAGTGAAAAACTACACCTAAAAACACCCAGATGTTTCATGTTTCACCATACAGCAGCTTTAGTCAACATTGGGCGGTGTTAGAGAATAAACAGTGATGTCCGAGAGGATACATGAAAAATAGGCAGGAGTCTGGATGTCAGGAGAAGTTTATTTACCATTATTATACGGCCCTTCACAATGCAAGTAGAACGCTCCATTGACTTGAATGTGATTTTCCAATTCTACCGGTCATTATTTTCTGCTAGAGGACTCTGAAAAAAATAATGACCGCTGCCAATGGCAACGGAGTTCGTTCTTGTAATACGTCCCTGCGAGAGAAGTTGGGGGAATCGCTCGTGAAGTTAACGGGAGTCCGACTTTCAACTTACCCAGAGATTCACCACCATTCCTCCTCTCTAACTGCACCTTAAACTAAGTAGCTAGGCTAGCAATAAGTACCTATAGCCGTGGTGCTACTAGCCTAGCCACACTGCCTGAAATCAACGAACGTTGCAAACTTTTGGGAACTATTTGCCACGGAAATCATTAAATAAACCTTTCTGCCTTCATAAAAGTGTATGAAGTTTATTTGTGTGTGTACAGTTGGCAAACAGCCGTATAATAAGCGGGATAATGTATAGAACGCCGGTCATTATCGGGAAAATAAGTACCGACAGGGCGAACTGGACCCCGACGACGACACTGGAGGCCGCCATTGCTGTAGTACTGCCATATACCCGCTAGTCCCCCATTGGAATCCATTGCACTTTAGACACGTTAAAACAACTTTAATGCCCGGTGCCTAATTTTTGGAACTGTCTACAGCTAGATATTCCTCCTATGACTACGCTGGGTTAGACACAATCAGAGGCACCGGGCTGGTTATGGTAGGATAAATTTAAGAAATCTCGTACTTAATGAGGGTCGGACTGTTAACATTGGAGCTGCGCGAGCTACACGTCACGCAAGGGCCGAGTCTACAGTGAAGATCCCGCACTTATGCCCTTATTAGGAACATGCTTCGTCAGAGCTGGGGAGGAGGAGTCTGTAAATCCGCCATGATTTCCCCCTCGAACGTGGTCATTATGGTAAACGGGGAGGAGAGAGGAGGAGTTGTCTATTATTTGTACAATCTATGGTCGAGCGCTATGCTGATACGCAAGCAAAACATTCAGTGGCTGAGGGAGGGCACCTAAGCACCACAGTCAAGGCTACAACAGAGATAGTACGACTGTACAGCATGACCCAGTATGATAAATAGCGGCATGGTGGTACAGGGGTTAGTGCTCGTGCATCACAGTTAGAAGGTCTAGGGGTCTGCGTAGGTGTCTTTTGGGTACTCCGGTTTCCTCTACCACTAAAACATGTACAATAGGGGAAACCTCCTTCGAGGTGATACTGATCATTAGCCTGGCTCCACATCTGGAGAACGAATTTCCATTCGGGAAATAAAGTACTGTATACAGTACTTTCCAGCTATTCCCAAAGTCTCAGTAGTCCCCAATAATTATAATTTACAATAATCTATAATAATTTGTTTTTATGTTACAGCTAAAATTACATTAAAAAACCTACATCTAATACATAAATACTGGTTTTAAATGGTTAGCAAATATTTTAGCAAATAAATGTATTTCTCCTTTCAAAATCAATTATTTTCAAAGTACTTGTTTTGTAGATAAGCTTCGGGAACTACCCTCTGTAAAGTGAAAAAAAAAAGAAAAAAGTCTACTTGTATCTTCTCCACGTGGTCTATAATACTGTAGTTAGCAGCAGTATCCAGCAGAGGGCGGTGTGCTAGATCTATGGCACTGTGTTGATCTCATTTGTCGAAAATTGATCGAAGAAGAACGGGGCCCACGGGGGTGGGGGCGACGCCTGTGATTGGCCAACACTCTTCAGTTTTCGCGCCAAAGCGCTGCATTGTGGGTAGTGTAGGCGGAAGTGCACGCAGTGTTGTTGTTATACCGCTGGCGTGAGGGGATCCCGTGTGTTTGGGTCGCTCGGTTTGCCTCTTTTGGGGGGTTTTATCACATCGGGGGGATTTTAAAGTTGAGGAAAATCAGCGGAGGCGACGGGGCACGGATGCGGGGAGAGGAGTCGTCGGATTCGGACTGCGGGAGGATGGAGGAGAGCTCGGCCCGGAGCAGTTTGGAGGCGCTCTGTCAAGAGTTAAACCTGGACGAACAGACGGCGACCGAGGCCATGGAGAACTTCTCGACCATCTGGAATACGTACACTCTGGAGGTACGCCCATGCAAACACCACATCGGCTTCCCTTTCCACACGTTTTAGGAAGATACATTTGATTATTAAATGCGTAACGCGAGCCCCGAGATGCAACACGAAAGCAAGAGAGGGACGTCCCAACAACAACATCATCAGCTGCTTGTTCAGATATTCCCTTTCGCGTACAACAACAAAACGATGGGATTCCTTTCAACTTGATATGGCTTGAGCCTGGACCTTTTATGAAGTTTCTTTGAGTTATAAAACAGTTTGCCAGCTTTTCAGATGTGTTTCCCCTCTGAACTCTATTCTCTGAAGATTTTGTAGATTTATGAGCATGTGACACACGAGTCAGGGTTGTCAAATTAAGCGACATCCAGATCCAACTAGCCACACAAGCAAGCATATAAACTGCAAAGGTATCAGTACTTTGCTGTCCTTTCTATTAGTTCTATATTAGAATTAGAGTCAGAATCGTTGCCATGGTTTCAGAACAGGTTCACAAACTAGGATTTTTTCTCGGTGCTGACGTGCAACATAAAACATATACTAGACCTTCATGGATAGTTAAAGGGATATTTCAGGATTTTTGACATTGGGCCTCATTTCCTACTTATCCAGAGTGTTGTTGATGTCTGGAGATATTTTTTCATGAATTCATGCAGTTCTTATATTTGAAGAGTCTAGTTAGGCTAAAGCTAGGCTAACGCATTTCTATGGTAACCGTTAGCCTGCATTAAAAACAGTCTGGCGCACTCCACCTGAGGTAAGTCACGTATAACGTCAGACTAACGATATAAATGTCTGTCATTGGGGCGTGGCTGCTTTGAACATTTATGGACCACTCCCAAACCTGTTCATTTTATATTAAGCCCTGACGAAGACCTGGTGGTCGAAACATGTTGGCTTGGCCATCTAAATAAAGGCCTTTTTAAGTACTTCCTCGTGCTGTGCATATTTGTTTTAGAGTGCCTGGGTTTGCTGCTTTTTTTTGAAACTTTGATCCCTTTCCCAAGGGCACCTACACAAACATTTTTTGAATATACTGGGACACCTTGAGCAAGCAGTCATCTTGTTGTTTCTATAAATGTCTGTGTCGATAGAATAATTTTAACTATTTTGCATTTAAAATAACTTATATTTGAGCAGCATCAGCTTCGTGGCTCAAAATCCCTCAAAATGCGGTAATTCATGTGATACAAGGTCAGTTATATTTCAAAAAATTATTCTATTTAGCCTTGCCCTAGCCTAGCGCCACTAGACTCTTCAAATATAAGGACTGCATTAATTTAAGAAAAAAATATCTCCAGACATCAACAACACTCTGGATAACTAGGAAATGAGGCCCTATGTAAAAAAAATCCTGAAATATCCCTTTAACGATGGTCGTGATTTTTTTAGCAGAAACTATTTGTCTAAGTGGTAAAATAATGTACTTCTGTTGTGTGGACAAAACAAAAACATTCCTATTTATTGTAGTAAAGGTGCACTTTAACTGGTCCAAACACTACCCTTTTTACAGGGTTAGCGGAAATGGAGAAAAGAAAGATATTCCATGGTTGGATATTTCTTTGTGATGTTTATTATTGTACTTCCTTACTGGAAATGGGCTCAGGATGTGACATAAGAAGACAAAGTCATGACAGATGGATGACAAAAACAAAACATACGTTTCATTGATATGCTAGAAGTAGACACATTTGCATTCGTCTCTTCTGTACACAAGGCACTGTTTTAATGCTATTGTCCGGTTGGTTGTTGAAATGTTATTTGTTTCTCATTTTCATCCTCTACTAACACAGCCAAACATGTCCTCGCTTGTTTCTATGAGTCAGATGTCGTCAACAGGAACAATTGCGTCACAGATGAGAACAGACTGACCCGCACTTAATCACATGTAGTTCTGTCAGGAATTCTGTCTCCGTTTCCCCGCTGTTTCCAAGTGGAACGAGTGGTTCACCGGTAGATCTAATTTTTATATTTTAAATTAACCAAGCAGCTGAATAAATGGGTGAATCATCGTGACTGTGTAGTGTGTCAACTTCTATAAATAGACCTTTTCTGTCAACTGCAGTGACACGTTTCACTATAGGGCTCTTCTACCATCCGGGTACTTTCAGTGGCGGTATTAAACAGCGGTTTTGCCTGTGAGTGACAGATTGTAATAAATGTAGTTTTTCTCAGTAAATCCGGCCTAAAAGCTGTTGTGCGGTCGGATGTTCCATTTTGTCGGAACTACAGCTTCAATCTTGGGAAATTCAACACAAAGTTACGATGGATTAGCAACGCGTACTAGGCGACCTCTTGGCAGTTGGTACAAACATTAGTCCAATTTCTGTTTATATTAGACTTTTGCTTCAATAGGCGTCATGGTAATCAAATCACATTTCATCACAATCCGACAATTATTCACCTTAATAAATTCTCTCAAAAAACCACCAAATATCAGCGATCTCTCATTGTTTTCAATGAAGCGAGAGCGTTGTATTCACCTCCGCTTCATTTGTGATGTATAACTGTAGAACCCTGTATGTCACTTTAGGAAATTAATCTATGCCTGGCTAATATGGCAACAATTCTTATCACTAATATATTGTTAAAACAAATAAGTCTGGCCCCCACTAATAATATTTATGAACAAATATAACAAAATCTGAACTTTGATATATTAAGGCTAAACAATATTAATGTTGACCACTTGATGCTACTGAACTATCTTAAATAAAGAGGAAATCTCAGTTTTAAGTAACACATCTTAAATAACACAAGAGTCGTAATTACCGTGTAATGCCATGAAACACAATTGACTAGGGCAAAATTGTATAAAATTGTTTAGGTATTACAATATGTAATGCAATAATAAGGAAACATTTAAACAAATGTGCTGATGTGACGATAAATATTGAACCTAAAATTATATTGTCATTTGGTGAACGATATAGTAATTATGGCAAGGCAAGTTTATTTGTAGAGCACAATTGATACTCAAGACAATTCAAAGTGCTTCACAGTTGCATAAAAGTACAAGAAAACAGATCAAATCAATCAATAAAACATCAACATAAAATTAATCAATTACAGTAAAAGGCAAGAGTGCAGATAAAATACTTTCAGTTTTCATATGCACGGGTAAAAAGAGCTGTTTTCAGCCTGGATTTGAACATTGTCAGAGTTGAGGCCTGTCTCACATCCTCATGAAGACTGTTCCAGATTTTAGCTGCATGAAACTGAAACGCAGCCTCACCGTGTTTATTATTGACTCTGGGAACCACCAGGAGACCCCTCCCTGAAGTTCTCAGGGCCCGAGATGGTTCATACGGCTCTAACATGTCAGAGATGTACTTTGGTGCTAAACCATGAAAAGACTTGTACACAAGCAGAGCTGTTTTAAATTCTATTCTCTGAGTGACAGGAAGCCAGTGCAGAGACCAGAGCACTGGACTAATGTGGTCGTATTTCCTGGTTCTTGTCAGGAATGATCATGACAGGCCTATAGACAATATACCATTTTGTGCATATTATTAGTAACAGTTGACACAACTTGAATGTGATGAAAGTGTTGTCATTGGTAACATGATATATACATTATTTATCCGTCTATTGTGAAATATGATCCATTCACTTAACTTGTCACAATAGCAAAATCTGAAGTTCGAAGTGGCAGGAAAATGTTGCGATAAACGATCTTATTGAAGACCTCTTAATGCCACTGAAACTAACTCTAAAGCTCAAAAATGATAGAAGGTCCGTAATCTTAAAGTATCCCACAGCAAAAGTGAAATACAATAAAACTCACATTGCATTAAACAGAGAAAAATTCTAATAATGCACAGATGATCATACTGAGTCCGTAGTTGTATTGTTTATCTGTCATGTATTGAATGATGAGTCAATATAGTAATTTTGTGACGGCCCTACCATTCACTTTACTGAAAGAAATGAATCAAGTAAATTACCGTTTTAAGGTAATACAGAATAAGGCGTTCCACTCAATTCACATTTGCAAGTCCAAACGATTGGGCAAAAACAAAAAAATTGTACCTGCTTTCGATACTTTATTTTTTCAATACCAGTAGAACCTAAACTTCTTGTCCGATACCACACTGGTATCTTTTAACGGTACCCAGGCCTAGTCACGATTCAAGTTGCATTCGATTATTGGCACAACTCTAGAATCCACTCTGCTGCTAAGTAAGGGTACTGTATTTTCTTTTATTACAGAAAGAGAGAAGCTGAGAGAGAAGTGTGAGAAATGCAAAGATGATTCTAGTGTTGTATAATCATTGTTGTGTTTCCAGGGGGAGGTGGTCCATTGGCTGGCCTGCTCTCTGTACACTGCCTGCAGAAAAGGCTCCGTTCCCACCGTTGGCAAAGGCCTGATGGAGGGAAACTGTGTGTCTCTGACCAGGATCCTGCGCTCTTCCAAACTCAGGTGCATCTCTATTCACCCCACAGACAACAAGAACTGTGTTTGTTTCAATGTTCTGTTTTATATCACAACAACAGTTATCTGGAAAGATAAAGAGCAGACGGTCAAACAAACAGATTGGTAAAGCCTCTCCTCCCTCTCTCTTTCTCCTCAGCCTGATCCAGTTTTTCTCTAAGATGAAGAAGTGGGTGGACATGTCGAACCTCTCTCAGGACTTCCGGCTGAGGATGGACCGCCTGGAGAGGAACTTCGAGGTCTCCACCGTGATCTTCAGGAAGTTCGAGCCCATTTTTATGGACATGTTTCAGAACCCTCAGGGAGCCGAGCCGCCGCGGCAGCCGCGCAGCAGGAAGCACCGGTGAGGCACTGACGGAGGGAGCGCAGTGTGGAGCAGATTAGGCTAAAAACTGGTCACGTTTGCAGATACATTTAGGAGTTACAAAGCTGTTTAACCGGTGGTAGAAGCAGCAATGACATAAACCGAGCGTCATATCTTCTGTTCTCGTAGCCTTTTTCAAGGCTGTATTTTCTCCATGAATTCATGGATAAAATACAGGTGCCAGTCGTCTGCTCCGCCAACTGCTTCAGCTGAGCGTGGGACAGGGGGACGGGCACAGCTCTATTTCTATCAGCTTTAAGGCTGAGTAATTAGGTTGTTAAAATAAAAACATATATACATTTTAAGTAGAAAAGGGCATAGTGTTAAAATTATTAATAATTTATAAAATTTAAGAAAATAAAAATGTGATTAGTTACATTTAAAGTGTAACTAATCAACTGATTAGTTACATTTGAAGTTAGAGACGCTCTACTTCAAATGTGTTTACCCACAGGTGAGTGTAGCTGTGATTAGAGGGGAGGAGCCGGGCCAACCCCAACTCCTCCTCGTGGTCTTTATCTAAGCTGCGGGCTGTGCGGGACTTTAGTCCACTGACAAAGCCTTTTGGATGAGAGGCGAAACGTTCGAGACTTCAACTACTGAGTACAGAAGAAGACTCAAGTACCTTCATTGAAGATGGACAACTCCTGTACGACTGAGAGCTTACACAGACATTTAAATGTTTAAAGAGCAGCTAAACACCAAATCACGTTTTTTTTACTGATAATCTGTCTCAATGGGTGTCTCATAGTGTTGTCTACTGGTCCCTGACATTATTCTGACATTATAGCGCAAACGTGTCAAGTCCTAACTTTGGCCTGAAAATGAATGGGTTGCGCCCCCTTCAGGGTAAACTCTGCTACTAAATTAGAATTTCCTGATTGGCTGGAGACGTGTCCACGGCCTCCACAGAACGTCATAAGCCGCACCAGCTCCACACATCGTCACCAGGTGCTGCCCATTGTCCCGCCCCCGTACCTGTGGTATTTAACCAAGTCCCTCCCACGTAATCTGTCTGCTGTGATTGTGCCAATGCAAAGGCCCACACACACACACACACACACACACACGCATGTCACCCCCAAACTTCAGAGACCGCCTCTTTCACGGCACCTTTTGACTTTTGTTTGTGGGTGGGGAAAGGCTTTCGCACGCCCATTTAGGTCCTCTTTAAAGGGATAGTATGGCTGGTGCTAACACAAATCATAATTCTCAGCACGCAATTAATTCGGTACCTTCTATGCTTCCAGACGGCTGCCCTGTCACATCAGTGATGTGTTCAAGTTCTGCTGGACATTGTTTGTCTACACCAAAGGTATAAACATGATGCAGACCTGGACATCTAAATGTTTGTCTTTTCTTTTCCCTCTTAACTCTCCTTAGTTATAACTGAAATATTTCCCCCCTTAATTGCCGTTTTTGTTTTGGGTGTTTGTAGGTAACTTCCGTATGATCGGCGACGACCTGGTGAACTCCTACCACCTGCTGCTCTGCTGCTTGGACCTGGTCTTTGGCAACGTTCTGGTTTGTTCAAACAGGAAGGAGCTCATCAACCCCACATTCAAAGGTCAGCCACACTGTTGTTGTGTGTGTAAAATAGTAATGGCAACATGCTGAAAAGTGTCCGTTAACTCATCACGGTAGAAAGAAAAACAAAACAAAATGTAATGTAAACTAAACTGGCAGGAACTATAGCTAAAGCGTAAATGTTTCCCCAGGTCTCCCGCCCCAGTACAGATTAGACGGGCCTATCCTGGACGAGCCGCCTCCCTGTGTTCTGGAGAGACTGTGTGAGCTTCATAACGGGCTGGTGGTGGAGGCCAAAGGCATCAAGCAGCACTACTTCAAACCCTACGTCCAGAAGCTCTTCCAGAAAGGGGTAGGTGCAGCCTCCTGAAGCTGGACGATGCGTTGAATACCAGGAAAATATTTGTTCTTGGGGAGTAACTTTTGCTTCTTCGCCCCGGCTGCCTCGTTATTGCAAAACTAATAATCAGGATTTATTTCTGGTATGAATGAAATCAGAGTCATTGAAGCCATTGTTTAGCTTTTTTGTTTTTATTAAACTATAAAATACATTAGATATTTATGTGCTCCTGTTGTCATGCCGACGCTAGAGGCAGCTCCTGGGAAGATCCGGACTTTTTGCTAAACCATAGTTAACACTTTTAAGATTTTGCTTAAAAGTTTACCCAGCTTTCTATAGTTTGACCATTTTTCTGATATTTATGGTTTCCTATATTGGACGCTGACAGGAAGTGACATAGATAGAAGGGAAACAGTCATTTTAAACAGTCCTGTCAGCAGCTTAAAAATTCAAATAAAAATAACTTTTTTTTAATTTCTGCTTCACTGAAATAAAATGATAATTATGACTTAAAGGACCTGTATCATGCTATTTTAGCCATTCCAAAGTAAAGTATAGGCATTTATATGATATATTGTACCTCTATCACTATGGAGTACTCATTTTTGAGAGAAATATAAGTATTTTCTGGGGGTATTTTCCAAACGAGGAAGACAAGACACTTAGATTCAGTTAACTCCGCCCCTCACTCCGCTCATTCCACATTTGCAGTATTATAAATATAAATATTGCTGCAAAAAGTGAAGTTACTTCACATAATGCGGTTATAAGGAGTTGACATGTGCAACACAGTTTCATAAATGGCTAACACGCGTTTTGATTGACTCACCGCTCAGTCTGGCCTCCCCATCACCGGTGTTTACGTTATGGCACTTGCGTTGGTTATAAAAGTTAATCAACTTTGATTCTGGCCAAGGTTCACCAAGCATCCATCAGGTTGGTTGATAAAGTCGCTGAATCCCGTAAAGAAATTCCAACTTCTGGCGAGTGCACTCTTCTTTAGGAAGGTTGAATAGTCCTGTTCCTCTCGTAGCCAAACGCACATCCGTGACATTATCGTTGGGTAAGAAAAAGAACAGCCGTGTCCAGAGTAGGTTAGAAAGAGCTCAGTCTTCACAAACATGACTTCAGTTCGGATCCTCCCGGGACAGCACAGACGCGTCGGAGAGTTTTTTTTTTTTTTATGTATATATATATATATATATATATATATATTACATATAAAAATAATGAAAAAGCTTTTTTTATAAATAAAAATCAGGCCGTAAGTCATTACATTACAGACGTAGAGCACTTCCGTTCCTTTCTGACGACACAACAGAACAACTCAGTGGTTTTTGTTGTGAATGGGGTCAACAATTACAAAAGTATTGGCCATAAACTGAATCAGAATATGTTTTATTGCCATTATCACAAACTTGGAATTTTCTTCAGTGCAACATGAAACAAAGACTAACAAAAACAAGAATAAAACTGCAAAAGAAACATAAAGTAGGTTAAAAATAGAGCACAATATAGTAAAGAAAAATGTAAAAATAAGACCAGAAAAAAATGACAAAATAGCAGCGTTTGTTCACCTGTTTTATCGAATAGGCTCACGGTTTACTGCAGGGTATCGGCTTGGCATTTAAAAGCATTAAAAGTCATTAAATTAAAACAGTACGAAGTAACTCATGTCCCTAGAGGCCATAAATGCCACCGCTGGTGTCGTAGCACGTTTTATTTACTCATTAATTGTCCGTGAGAGTAAATACTACGCTGACAGAAAAGACAAAGGGAGAGAGGGGTGTTGTACATCCAATTACTCAATGGAGATAATTTTTTTCACTCAAACTTGGCTGTAAATACTGTTTAAGTGGTGTTAGCCTGTAGTTAGCTGTAGTTAGCTTTGCCCGTTAGCCTGCTAGCTGCTTCTTCGTGATTCCATTAGTGTGTATTGGTGCCTCCGGGTCGGAGCAGGGAAAGCTGCAGGTGTGGTTTTCTGGCCAGAGACACTGGGGGAGATGAAAGACCCCCCCCAATCATCCCATCAACACTTGTATTACCCCCAGAGGGACTACGAAAAAGGATTTATTAAGGTAAACATGTTACTTAGTTCTTCATTAAGACCATAAGTGTCATTAAAAGCATTCAACTGGCTTCAAACTGGCATTAAATTTGTGCTTCTTGGACAATAATGACTATTTTCCTCCATACGTTTGTCAGAATTACATACAATGCTGGTCTAAAACACATTCATCTGCTGTTGTGGCTGAAATGATTCACTATTTTTTTCCTCACAAGTTTCCGTTTTTGTCCAATTTGCTCCTGAATGACAAAATGTCCGCTCATTCCTCTGTTTGTTTGAATGGTTTCAAATGTTTAAAGGGACTGTACGGAGTTTAAAGATGTTAGAATTCTGTATTTTCCTCCCCCTACATGTTCCAGCCTTGTCCTAATGTGTAGAATGAGCCCAGACCTGTTCACCACAACTGCCTCTGAAATCCTGCACTGTCACTCAAAAAGGTGTTAATTCGGGTCCAAAGTGCTGTCACGCACAAGCTTAATATAGATACTGCAGTTACGCGTAAGACCTGAGGTGGCAGTAGTGAGTATAAAATGACCAACTTGCATCTAGTCTCTTTTAAAGAATGAATTATGCCCAGATTTTTGTGTTATGTGGGGCATATCAAAAGCATCAAATTTGACTTTCTACCGCCTGCATAAACCCTGTACTAGAGAACTATACAGACTCATTTCCGTCGTCTTTTGTCTCAATTATGTAATTTCTGCCATTATTGGTTGTAAAAAAAATAACAATCAATTGAATGTTTCTATTTTTGACCACTTGGGGGCACTGTGTACTACGAATTAAACCATCCTTGACTTTGTTTTTCCATCTATTCTTTCAGATTCTGAGAGGAAACGAGGACTATTTGACCGACCTGTTGGACCCTCATTTCTTTATCGATAACAAGTAAGACACACAATATGGCTGCGATTATTTAAAACCCGAATCTGAACGCGCTTTCTCGTTTCTGGATAAGAACTGAGTGAGAGGGGGAATGTGGATGAACTGGAATTGCCTTTTTGTCTTCCAGTAAAGCCTTAAACCGGGAGTACGAGGAGTACGTCCTGACCGTGGGGGACTTCGATGAGCGAGTGTTTCTCGGGGCGGACGCTGACGAGGAAATCGGGACGCCCAGAAAAGTGGTGCATGAATCCGTCCATGCAGCGTCGCACAATCAATTTCATCAACATGTGGGGAAGGTACGCGCACTTCACTCATACTTGTTTAAAGATTATTATAGTTTGCAAATATTGAAATACTTAGGCATGAGCGCTGTGTGCACAAGGTGGAGCGACTCGCTAGGAGAGGACAGAGGCAGAAAGTTTAGCGTTTGTTCCTACCTGAGTTCACTCTGATTTCCTCCACCTCAGCCATAGCAGGAGCAGCTGCTGTATTTATTCAGGCCTGTCTGTTTTAGCCAATAAGCAGTGATATAGCCAATGTTATGGTTAAATATAAGTTATAACACATTCAGAATTGTGCAGCACATTTAAAAACCACAGGCTCAGGATAAGTGATAAAATATAAAATGCACAGTGCACTGGGGATAGAAATTATACCAGCAAATTGGCAACTTTTTGTTTCTGTTTGTTTCTTCTTAGTGGATGAGTATGATTAATATGATATTGCTTGGCAGTAAGACCTTTTAAAGGGGGGTATTATGTAAAATCGACTTTTTCAAGCTTTATATCATGTTATTATGCAATTCCCTCATTAAACACATGCCTGGAGTGTTGCCTTGGCTCATTCACATATTTTTGAGTAATCAGTAAAAACTTAGACGGCAGCCATTTTAGGTGTAGCTATGCCTCAGTCCTCCTAGGAACGCCCCCACCTCCTGGAGACGCCTCTGGACCTTTCGTCACCAGCCAAGCCACCAACCACTGCTCCTCAGCTCAGCAGAGCCCCCTCCCCGCACAGTAGTGTTGTTTAGATGCCACAGCAGTGTGCTGAAGGGGGCGTGTCGGAAAGCTTCTTAAAGAGACAGAGGCCTATTTCAAGACGTTCAGTACAGCCATTTTGAGAGAGCAATTTTATTCAAGGCAGTTATTTTAATTTACTGCATATACAGAGCAACAGAAGGTTACGTCATCATTGTAGTATGCTATAGACTGGTGCTATGTGATTGAAAAAAGCATAATACCCCCTCTTTAAGAGAATAAACAAGTGGCTGTGACATTGCAGACTTGTAAATAAAGTGACAATTGTCAAGAAAGATTAATACAAATTTGATTGAATAAACAAAATTACAAAAAAAATCTTGAATCGTCACTTCTCTCTACTCTTTCCCCTCTCTCGGTCCTTTGTGTGTTTATCCAAATCCATGTGCTCTTAGCTTCGATGTGAAAAAAAAAGCTTATTTTTTAAGCTTTTAGATTTGGGTAAATCCAAACCGTTGAAAATGTGCTCGGTGTAGGTGGGGGTTAAGAGGTTAATCCCGTGTCCATCGTCTCCCCTCGTCATAAAGTCAGTCTTTTTTTGTGTACAGTTTTGTAACATCTCTCCCCTGCGCCTCAGTCCGGCTCTCTGGCGCCCTCTACGCCTCTCACAGGGCGAGCTTACCTGAAGGAGAAGGAGCTGCTGGTCACGCCCGTGTCGTCTGCCACTCAGAGCGTCAGCCGGCTGCAGAGTATGGTGGCCCGTTTGAGGACGTCTCCCAGTGAAAACCTCGTGCAGATATTCAAGTTGGTTCATTTTATTGTGTTTTCTTATTAGACAGAAGATTTGAATGGTCACAAATAGCAAACCAATATGGCTGCTATTATTTAAGGCGAGACACTGCAGGTGAAATTATTGCTTTTTCACACAGTGGACGAAGTGGACATTTTAGCTAGTTTTCTCCCTTTACATCTTAGTTTTCATGTCAGAGTATTAAAATGACAAAACTCACCCCGTACAATGCTTATTTATGATGTTTTGTCCACGAGCGAGGCAGAGATATCCAGGAATTAGCTACAACATCGTTTCACAAAGCCGGCTTTTCATTCACAAATGTGAATCTGCTTTTTGCCAAATCGTTCAGTTGAAGCCACGAAGAAGCCTCTCCATGTTTAAGTTAGCAGTAATGGTATATTTAAAAGTGTGTAAACCTTTAGGTTCAAACCGGCTTGTTTTGGGAGACTTCGGAGTATGCATTAGGGCGTGACTTTGTCTGTGTGTATTTACATACTGGGTAAACACCGGTCGTGTTGCATGGACGCCGCAAAGATTGTAGCAGACGAGCTGAACCGTGGACTTTACAACGAACACGTTTGGAAGAACTTCTGCGAAGTGGATTATTAATCACGGACGATGTGGCGCTGCTTCCTCATGAAGAGCCTTAGCAAAGCAGCGACAGCGGGACAGAGACGCTGCTTTGCTCTCCAGACAGGACATCACTTTGGCCACGCAGCTTCAGGGTTAAAAAAGCTTCCCGCAAGCAGCAAACTGTAAGTAGTATCTTTTTATAACGCTGGATTTTGCGTTTGAGTTGATCTCTGATGTCTCGCCTCTCACACTGAGCCCCGGGCTGACGCTCCGTCGTCCCGGCCGCCTCTCTCTCAACCCCGGGCCTGATTACGTAGCGCCGGCCTGTTCTGTGCTCCTTCAGCCCTCTGTCATTTTTCGGCTTGCTTCTTTTCTCCTGTGATGTGATGTGAGCGTTCGTAAAGTGCTTTCTTTTCCCCAGGGTTAGGGTCTGGGTAATACATTATGTCTATGAATGTCCTCACTAAGATAGAATTACAAGGGTGTGTGTGTGTATTTGTATTTATAAAAGGAGAGGAGCTACAGATTGTGGACAAATTTAAATATCTTGGTGTTATCTTAGACTCAACGTTATCTTTTAAAAATCATGTTAAACATATGTGTAAAATTGTAAATTTTAATCTTCGTAATTTTAGACAAATCCGAACATCACTGCCAGAAAATGCAGCTAAAATGTTTCTTCATTGTATGATCTTTTCACATATTGAATATTGCATTACTAACTGGTCACTGACAAGTCTGACTACTTTAAAACCAATTGAGTCTCTATATAAAAAAGCTTTAAAAATATTTGTTAAAAAACATATTCATTTCATCATTGCTTAATACTTGAAAAATATAATATTCTCAACTTTGAAAATTTTAGAACATTTAAAATGGCTTGTTCAGTTTATAAGATTCTGCATGGACTCTCTCCACCATCCTTGAATGAATTCATTAAGTTCATATCCAGTACAAGTGGTAGAGTGACCAGAGCCGCCACCAGAGGCGACTGTGTGGTTCCTTATAGACGCACAGCGTTTAGTCAACAGGTGCTGTCAGTGAAAGGGACCACGGTATGGAACAGCATCCCAGCAGACATTAGAGACTGTACCACATTCATCGTATTTAAAACTAAACTTAAAGGTTGGCTGAAGGGGAATCAGACATGTACCCACTGACCATTATATTCATGTTTTATGTCTCAAGTTTAATTGTGTGGATGATCTGTGTGATGATCTTTTGTCTTTAATGTTGTATTTTGGTCTTTGTATTTTCTTGATCTGCCAGGGACTACAGATGGAAAGTAGCCATTGGCTAATTCTGGCATATTTACATTTATATGTTCATTAATATGCATTGTCCCTTTAAATAAATAATAAAATAAAATAAAATGTGTTTGTGATATATATATATATATATATATATATATATTATATATATATATATATATATATATATATATATATATATATATATTATATATATATATATATATATATATATATATATATATTATATATATATATATATATATATATATATATATATATATATATATTATATATATATATATATATATATATATATATATATATATATATATATATAGCAAATGTGAGAGGAGTTTGTCTGCGTGTGTTTGAGAGAGGAATATCCACTATCCAACCAACTTCATTTGTTCAAGACCATTTACGGGAGTTTGGCTTATCTAAATGAGATGTAAATGAGCCCTATTGTCACCCCAGTTGCAGAGAGAGGTTAGAACTGCTCATTCTTTGAAAGCCGTTTACTCATTTCAACCTTCGTTGAAGGCCTAAATTCAAGTGTCTACAAAATGGTCCAAATCAGATTTCCATGTGTTACACATTGTTGGAAAGCTTGGAGACTACACTTTAACAATCTGTGAAAATCTCAAAATGCCCCAGAACAGACTTGTGTCCCTGGTTCTAGTGACTGGTCACAAGTCATGGGCTTAATATCTAATTCCCAGCCTGATTTATTCAGTTTTAAACCCAAAAAATCAAGGCAACATTTTTGTTTTACAGATTTTTTCACTCATGATTAGTTTATTCAAAAACTAAACAAGATCCAAAATCCCCTCTGAACAAATCTCTGTTACTAATATGTCAATAAAATAAAAACATGCATTTAAATCTGGATCTATCATGATATAGATTTCGTCACTGAAAACAAATGCAATGTTTACTTTTTTTTTATGCACAAGATGCCTAATTTTTTTTAAATATGGAAACAAAAATGACAGAAAACCTACAATACATGTTTCCTCATATTTACATCAGTAATGTTTAGCAAAGGTTTCATATTGATATTTCTAAATTATATTTTTTCCTATTCACCTGCAGTGTCTCGCCTTAAGTAACATCCTTCACAAACAACGTGGGCTCTTATTATGTATAAAAGTTGCTAATCGTGTAGTTTAAAACTCTACAAACGTGTTTCTCTGTCCACACTCGCGTATGATTTACGCCATTTTGTGCCCGGTTTCTAATCATTCATGTCTTGTTGGTGTAGGTCCTGCACCAGAGACCCCACAGACTCCATTTTGGCTCGAGTCAAAAGTCTGGGACAAACCTTCAAAGAGCATTACACCAACGACTCCGAGGACACTCCGGGATCACACATAGGTACCGCTCACATACATGGGGCAATGTGACGATGAAAACCTGTGGTGTATTTAGCTATAAAACCGTTCTTCTTAGACTTTGCAGAAAATCGACTGAAACTGGCCGAGATCCTGTACTACAAGATCCTGGAAAACGTCATGGTTCAGGAGTCGAAGCGGCTGCAGGGGAAAGACATGAGTGTAAAACATTTTATTAAGCATTTTTATTTAGGCCGAAGTTGGTACGTTTTACTGCAAGTTTCATTCTGCACAATTTCAACCTTTTTAATAGTAACATTTTATTGTAAGAAAGTACTGGTATTATTGTTCCAAGCCGAATTAAAGGCGTGGGGAACAAGAAAACCTTTTCCAAATGCATCCATAAAAAAACTAAAACATTAGCCCACCCAGGTGCGTGCTGGACTGTGTGCGTGACTCTCCTATATCCCAATGATAGAATAACCAAAACAAAAAGTAAATAAATTAGAATTAACTTAGCATATTGAAGAATATATTATAAAAAGAAAACATACTTAAGAAACCAAAAATAGTGTAATAGAAAAGACAAAAAGTGAACTTAATTTTAACTATAAAACCAAAAAACTGACAAATGGCTCCTACACCCACTTTCACCCGAGCTGCTCCTCTCACTCTGCGTTGAGCGGGGCACTGCCATTTAACTCCGCCCCTTTCCCCTTAAGTCTCCATGGACACGGTTGTCAATCACAGCAGAGAACAATAAAACTAAAACACTTTTGAAAACTCCATGGCTTATTAAGAAGTTTTACTTTTGAGAGCAGACAAGGAATATTTAAAACAAAAATAACCATTTTTAAATAAAGGGTTATCTTAGCTTAATGGGCCTAATTGTAGGCTATATTATGAAATATTAATGAGCTGAACTCTGAGCAGTTTTCTTCATAATGAAAGATCACTTTTAAAGTTTATTTCCAATAAAAACGATTAAAATCCTAATCGTCCAAAATCGCGATTTTATTTTTTCGCCATATTGCCCATATCGGGAGTTAAGAGGTTAAAACGTCTGCACACAGTGAACTGACCAATGGCCGCTGGCTGCTCTGCTTTGCGACGACGACACTGGAGGCCGCCATTGCTCCGCCATTGCTGTAGTACCTTCATATACCCGCTAGTCTCCCATTGGAATGCATTGCACTTTAGACGCGTTAAAAACAACTTTAATGCCCGGTGCCTAATTTTTTGGAACTGTCTAGAGCTAGATATTCCTCCTGTGATTACGCTGGGTTAGACACAATCAGAGGCACCGGGCTGGTTATGGTAGGATACATTTTAGAAATCTCGTACAATCTCGGTCAGACTGTTAGCATTGGAGCTGCGCGAGCTACACGTCACACAAGGGCCGAGTCTACAGTGAAGATCCCGCCCTTATGCCCTTATTAGGAACATGCGTCGTCAGAGCTGGGGAGGAGGAGTCTGTAAATCCGCCATGATTTCCCCCTCGAATGTGGTCATTATGGTAAACGGGGAGGAGTGAGGAATGACGGTCTATTAATAATATGTCTATGGAACTGAGTCTTTATTTTAACCTCTTAACTGCCGGGGGGGATTTCTGGTATTTACACTTACTCGCGATGTGGTAGGTAAAATATGACTTAATATACAAGTGTTGTATATCATTTTTATCAGCTTCACCTTCACAAAACTCCTATGGAGATCATTTTATGCCTATGTCTTACCCAAATGTAAATATTCTAAAGTGTCAATAAAAACAGACTAATAACAGACTGATAAAAGGCCGGTTATTACCTTCAAGGCTGGTTTTGGAGGTCTAATTCTCGTACAACCTAGAAGTGCTTGTACTCTTTCCATTTGTTATAATATTTAGAATAGAAAAATCAAATCGGTTTTCTTATATAAAAAATTGTGTTGTAAAAATAATTCAAAATTCATATTATTCGTATTAGGACTAAATACATACACATATAAGCCATTGCGCATCACTTCATCAACATCTCTTTCTCATCGGGTGTATATATATACGATGTCGGATGTCTTTGTCTTTGTCCCCTGCTTCATGTCCATCCCAGAGCCCTCCAGTGCCATGGTTATAGAGCTACACCCGTTCAAAGAAAGCAAAGGTGCCATTTTGGACAGAAATGGACCACATGTGCCGAATTGTCCTTGTATGCATAAAAAATCCAAACTATTATTCCCACAGCTATACAATTTTACACAGTTGGTGCTGTTAATACAATTAGTAACTACAGTAAGTTTCAAATGAAAACTATGAAGTATGTCTTTGGAATCTTTTTGTGAAGTAGCATCAACGTTACGAGACAAAAAAAAACATAATTTTGACACTAAATAAAAAGTGTAATATAAGTTGTGTTTCACTTACACAGATTTTGCACCCATTTTTAGAAACTAGAAGGTCTTAGCTTTCAAATGAGGTATCACACTGGCATGCAGGCTGTAAGCTTTCCAGTCAATTAGCTTGGAGATTTGGTATGCATATTTGGAGAAAATCCGCCCCCTGGAGCTGGCAGTTAAGAGGTTAAAACATTAAACCATAGACTGTAGAATAGCAATGGACTAAGTGTGGGTGGCTTCCCCATTGCTAGCATGAAGCTCATTCATGCTAGCAATTTGTTTGAGTTTTTGGAGCCAGCTCCTACATTTAAAGGAGGGCGAAAATATATATAAATGGCGAAAGGAATAATGTAGGACAATGTAGTGCATGTTTTGACAAACGTGGAGGTAATGATGACAAGCCCGTGGTCAAGAATGAGGCAAAGACGGGCAAACTAGTTTTCATGGTATTTTTTCATTTCCTGTTTGGCTTCTCTCCTGATGCTATTGTCCATGTTTTTTACGGCCTACAAATATACTTGAAATTTGCAATTAGATATTGTTCCAAAATTATAGCCTTAAATTTAGCCCCATTACTTTAACATCCATAAAATATCTGTGTATTTTGCAGGTTTTGCTGGAGCAGGACATCTTCCACTGCTCGCTGATGGCCTGCTGTCTGGAGGTGGTGCTGTTCTCCTACAGTTCGCCCAGGATCTTCCCCTGGATCATCGACATCTTCAAACTACCGCCCTTCTACTTCTTCAAGGTAATTTAAAAATACACCCGTAAATAGTAAGATCGTCTTAGTTGAGTTTACCTTAATCCTCATACAAGTACAAGGTTTGAAATGTTTAAAGCTGCCTTAAGCGATGTCTTTTTGAATTTTTTTCATCAGTAAGTGGAGTAGTGAGCTCTGCTCCACCACCCCCCCCCCTCCCCTCATCTGACTTTCCCCCGTCGCCCACGCACCTCAACTCCCCTCCACACTGTTTAGACCACACGCTGCTCTGACTGCATTCAATGAGCCACGGAAATCTCATTAATCTTGTGTGAAACACACATTAATCCGCATAAATAAAAATGTACAAAGTAAATGTTTTGAGATTTACATTTATTTGCTAAACTGCAACTTTCATGGAAGTCTGTCACTTTTTTTGGACATTTAGAAAATAACACTTACATTTAGAACCACGTTCACAGCGCGGTACTTCCCCCCCCCCCCCCCCCCGAATGCCTCAGGCTCATCCTCCGGTGCTGCTTTACTTTGTGAGGGAAAAAAAGGAGGAAAAAGACCTGACAACTCCTGTAGATATTGGATAAACAAACAGACATTTCATGAGGATTTCAGCTGCATCAGAGCAGGTCTGTCAGATGTTTGTCAGTTCACGATCTTTCTGTAAACTTCTGTCATAATGCTAAACTGTGAGCTGCGTCTTGCAGCACCGGTTTCCTTCTGCTGTTTGCGAGTGTGGCGCATCTAGAGGCGCTTATTGGTAATGCATCGGTGCCGGACCGGCAAAACGGGATCGCTTAGAGTAGCTTTAATTTATACCAACAACGGAATAATCTTTTAAGGCTGTGTCGCTGCTGTTTTAGTACTAATCCTCTTATTCTCAGGTGATCGAGGTGTTCATCCGGGCTGAGGAGGGCCTGTCCCGGGACATGGTGAAGCATTTGAACTCCATTGAGGAGCAGGTGCTGGAGAGTCGCGCCTGGAGCTCAGACTCCGCCCTGTGGACCGCGCTGCAGGCCGCGGGCAACAAGGTCCCCACCGTGGAGGAGGTACGGGGCAGCTACTCAGACCAAAGGGAAAAATCACGAGGGCACACCTTTTCTTTACTGTTGTATTCTCTCAGGTGAACTTCTCCTCCAGCCTGGACACCGGCTCCGCCTCCTCCTCAGGGACAGCCTCAAACCCAGCGCCGCCACAGACACACCTCCCCATGATGGCTCTGTCCCCCATCATCCACCCACGGATCAGAGAGTTCAGGACCATCGGAAGCACCATCAAAAGTAAAGGAAATTATGACATTGTTCAAGTACTTTTACTGTTTAAGGTCACGGAAAAAAAGAAAAAAATTATGGTCTACGGTGAACTCATTCTACACGGCGTCTTCTGACTTGTTTCTGCAGCAAACCCCGCCTCCCCGCTTACGGTGCACGACAGATACAGCTCTCCCGCCGCAGGAAGTGCCAAACGCCGTCTCTTTGGCGATGACCTTCCGTCGTCGGGGGCGAAGGCCAACGGGAGCGTGATGCCGTCTCCCGCTAAAAGGCTAACGTTTGGTACCACCGGTACGCTCAAGATCGCCACCACGAGCTCACCGGGAACCATGGTACTGCAAGGTAAGACCAGACCTGAGTGAGGCCTAGAGCTAGACTTTGTGTGCCGTTCATGTATTGGTATTGTGAACCAAGTACCGGTATTTTTTTTTTTTTACAGTGCCCAGCCCTATATACTAGAAAACATTGTGTCATGCATATGGAGCCTAAAAATCGACCGTATTTGGGGTGCCTCAGCTTTGATTTTGTTGTTTTTACGTTTTATAATTTGAAAATGTGTGTCTGTAAGAATTAAATAGTAACAATGAAATACAGGTGAAAGAGCTGGAGAAAATCTTGACTGGGGCTCCTCCTGCTGGCAGTTCTTTAAAAATTACTTCCAGATTGGATACGGTGTGTGAGCAGCTCCAGCAGAGCGTGATGAACACACATCAAGCACAGAACGGCTCAGAATCAATAATGTTGGATTATAAGCTTTAAAGGGGGGTATTATGTAAAATCGACTTTTTCAAGCTTTATATCATGTTATTATGTCATTCCCTCATTAAACACATGCCTGGAGTGTTGCCTTGGCTCATTCACATATTTTTGAGTAATCAGTAAAAACTTAGACGGCAGCCATTTTAGGTGTAGCTATGCCTCAGTCCTCCTAGGAACGCCCCCACCTCCTGGAGACGCCTCTGGACCTTTCGTCACCAGCCAAGCCACCAACCACTGCTCCTCAGCTCAGCAGAGCCCCCTCCCCGCACAGTAGTGTTGTTTAGATGCCACAGCAGTGTGCTGAAGGGGGCGTGTCGGAAAGCTTCTTAAAGAGACAGAGGCCTATTTCAAGACGTTCAGTACAGCCATTTTGAGAGAGCAATTTTATCCAAGGCAGTTATTTTAATTTACTGCATATACAGACCAACAGAAGGTTACGTCATCATTGTAGTATGCTATAGACTGGTGCTATGTGATTGAAAAAAGCATAATACCCCCTCTTTAAAAATGGTGCTGCAGATTGTAGAGCGGGTCGTCTCATGATCGGAAGGTCGGGGGTTCGAATCCCGCCTCCTGAAGGTCCATGTTGTCGTTGTGTCCTTGGGCAAAACACTTCACCCTCCTTGCCTCCAGTGTCTGCGTACACTGGTGTATAAATGAGAGTGTGAATGGGTGAGTGGATCCTTGCTGTAAAGCGCTTTGAGTGCTGAATGAAGGTGGAAAAGCGCTATATAATTTGAGACCATTTACCATTTATAACTATGGGTTTGGTGAAAACAGTATTTTTTCAAATAAAAACATGATAAGTGGAAGCTCTGCACACCTGAGTCGGCAACAGGTGCGTTGAAGAATAGAATACTTAACTTGGAAAAAAGGCTCCCGCACACTGTCTCACTCTTTTACTTGGCTTTTATTGCAGCAACGTTTCGGTCACTCTGACCTTCATCAAAAGAAGTTTGATGAAGGTCAGAGTGACCGAAACGTTGCTGCAATAAAAGCCAAGTAAAAGAGTGAGACAGTGTGCGGGAGCTTTTTTTTCCAAGTTAAGAAAAATAAAACATAATACAAAAGAGTGCAGTTTTATTGATGAGAATCTATATCGTTCATATCTTGCTTTTTCGATTTTCTTGAATGTTTATATCTCTATATCAATACGATAACGATATGTCTTTCAGCCCTAGTTTGAACAATGCAGTTGTAATCAGGAAGTACAGAACGAGGCACTGACACCGTAGAAGAAGAAGAAACAGCTAAATCTAACAGCTTTGTCCGAGGATCAACTCAAAACTGCGTGAATGTTGTGAAATACGACTCCAGGTCTGTCTTTGACGAGGAAACAACGTTAAAACATGATGTAAACCTCAAGCAAGTCAATTTTGCATAATAAGTCCACTTGAAAATAAAAAAGTTACCTTGTAGAGATTAGAAGCGAGTCATTGACACTGCTTTAGATAATGTACTATAGGTATAAAGAAAAGTATCGTTTAGGAAACTTTTTATCGTGAACCAAGTACCGTTGAAGTATCAGAATAAAGTAAAGGTCCACAGCCCTAGTTTTTATTCATATTTTTTTATCTGTTGTTTCGATTGTCTTCAGGCATAAACTCAGACCGGACCATCACGCTGATCCCAGTGCAGCAGGTGAACCCCACAAACACTGTCACCGCCCACTACCTGCTCACGGCCTCCCCGAGCCGAATCACCCTGGCCCCCGCCCCCTCTGATGCCCAGACAGGGAGTAGCCGGCCGCGGCGGACCGGCTCTCTGGCTCTGTTCTTCAGGAAGGTAAAGGAAGACAGACTTTTTTGACCTTTTAAAGGTTCTGTATCATGCTATTTTAGCCATTCCAAAGTAAAGTATAGGCATTTATATGATTATATTGTACCTCTATCACTATGGAGTACTCATTTTGAGAGAAATGGAAGTATTTTGGGGGGGTATTTTCCCTACCCGGAAGACAAGACACTTCGATTCAGTTAACTCCGCCCTCTCTCTGCTCATTCCACATTCACAGTATTATAAATATAAATATCGCTGCAAAAAGTGAAGTTACTTCACATAATGTAGTTATAAGGAGTTGACATGTGCAACAGTTTCATAAATGGCTAACACACACGCTAACACGCGTTTTGATTGACTCACCGCTCAGCATGGCCTCCCCATCGTTATGAGATCGCGTTGGTTATAAAAGTTAATCCACTTTGATTCTGGCCAAGGTTCACCAAGCATCCATCAGGTTGGTTGATATAGTCGCTGAATCCCAGAAAGAAATTCCAACTTTTGGCGAGTGCACTCTTCTTTAGGAAGGCTGACTAGTCCTCTCGTAGCCAAAACATGGATCTAATCGAGCCAAATGCGCATCCGTGACATTATCGTAAGCAAAATGAACAGGCGGTGTCCAGAGTAGGTTAGAATGAGCTCCGTCTTCACAAACAATGCACCCTCCGGCCGCGGGAGCGTTTGCTTACTGCTTACTTGCAGCACAGACGGTCGGAGACTGAGTTTTTTTTTTTTTTTTTTCTTTTTCTTTATTGCTCTTACAAAAAAAAAAAGTATAAATATGTGGAAAAATATAAATTAAAATCAGGCCGTAAGGCATTACATTACAGACGTCGAGCACTTCCGTTCCTTTGTGACGACACAACTGAACAGCTCAGTCGTTTTCCAGGAGAGGGCGGAGCAGCTGCTCAGAGAGCAGGATTCAGGAGGATTACTTAGAACTGCGTGAATGAAGCCACAAACCGCTCTGGGGGTGTTTGTGATAAGGAAATAGCAAACAACATGGCTAAAAACTCAAAAAAGTCGATTTTGCATGATATAGGACCTTTAACCATGTTCAAATGTCACATCCTCATCATAAACATAAACACAAAAGTTAAGAGAAACTACTGTATCGCTCGTGCAGGTGTACCACTTGGCCAGCGTGCGCCTGCGGGACCTGTGCGTGAAGCTGGACATCTCCTCGGAGCTCAGGGGAAGGTCTGGACCTGTTTCGAACACGTCCTGGTTCACTGCACGGAGCTGATGAAGGACAGACACCTGGACCAGCTGCTCCTCTGCAGCATCTACATCATCTGCAAAGTAAGGACAGCATCCTTTAATGAGCAGTAATGTTGTCACCATACTAACATTTCAACACTGAAAAATAAAACTTTGATACTTATATCGACACGGTAAAATAAAAATCCCACTTTAAACATGTACCATATTTGCTTGTCTCTTCCATCTACATTATATATATAAAACACTATATTGGTTTATTTTGTTTTACCATGTTCCTCAAAAATCATTTTAAAAAGGTCTAATTTGTTCTGTTTTCCTGCATTTTTAGCTGCAATATTCATAATGCTAAAACTAGCTAGCCTAGATAACCAACAATATGAACTATTTACAGACTTAACATGATGGTCATGGGCCAAATTCAGTCTATTTTTGCCTTAAACAGTGAACAGTCACTCAATGTTAAAATGTACCTTTTTTTAAATGCACAAATAGTAAACTGATGGAAGCGGCTAAGCTAAGCGATAGGAATGAATGGGCCGCTAAGCTAACGTTAGCTACACTCGCAAATTCTGAAGTTTCTATAAAAACGCCTGGTCCTGCACAAGTAATCAGATCCTACACTTCCACAATGGATGTATTTAGTTTTAGAACTTTATTCAGGGTTTGAGCAGTGAGCACTTTTAGGGCTGCAACTAACGATTATTTGTAATCGATTAATCTATCGATTATTTTTACGATTAATCGATTAGTCGCTTGGCTGTGAATAGTGTAGGAAAATTTTATTTTTTCATTTTTTTTAAATCACATAAAGCTAAAGTTGCATCGCTTGAGGACATGTTGATGGAGCAAACTTAAACTGTTTATAGAAGACTCTTTGTGCCAATTCTGCTTTCTGATTGGATGAGACACAGACAGATATTCATGAAATTTACAATGTACAAAACACTACAGACCCTAACTATAAAAACAAAGTAGGTTTTCATCAAAAATACTATGTCATTTTTAATCTATTTGAGTCTGTTTAAACCAGAAAACGATTAATCGATTACTAAAATAGTTGTCGACTATTTCAATAATCGATTAGTCGTCGATTAATCGATTAGTTTGTTTCAGCCCTAAGCACTTTTAACTCTAGCTTCAGTTTTGGTCACAGCCACAGGTTCCGTCCTGACTGCGCTTTGGGAGCGGAGCAGGAGGAAGAGGGGCCGTGCTGTGCGTAGAACAATACAGAACGTATTGATACTTGCTCAAATGAATATCTAGCTTCGATACTACTTTTAGTATCGAGGAATCCATTTTTTTGCTCAGGCAGATGCTCAGAATTGGTAAAGTGGTTCAATGTAGCTGAAGACAAGTGCCAAAGATTGTTACATGGACAACTTTCTGGTTTATTAGTCCAGATTTATCTGGAAAATTAGTCTTAGCCAAAGTTTTTATATATTTTTGATGGTGTATTTTAGGGATGTAACGATTCATCGAAAATCGATTTAATATGCGCAAATGTGAATCGATGTAAAAATAAAAGATTTTAAAGCCACCCTCAGCTACTCCATTTTGCACGACCGAACAGACCGGAACATAGCTCGTTATTTCTAACGACGTTAACTTTTCTCAAGACAAGCTCCACACCTCCCCGGCCTCACTCCAACACACGCCACACCATGTAAACACAAACATGTGTAGCATCGAAGCAGCAGACGCAGCTAAAGTTAGCGGCTACCAGATTAGCGTTAGCAGCTAACGCAGATTGACAGAAGTTTACCAAAGATCGTAAACTGACAAACCTCTGACCAACCTGCTCTGATTCTGCTGAAATCCTCATCAAATGTCCGTTGTCAAATAATCCAATACCACAGGAGCTGTCATGTCTTTCCTCCTTATGTTTACAAAGGCTGCACAGGAGGCTGTGAGGCGTTCAAGGTGAAAAAAACTGCACTGTAAAATTAGTTCTAAATGGTAGTATTATGTTCAAACTGCAAAAAAAAAAAAAAAAGGTTGGTAAAATAAATATGTCAAAATGTTGCTTGCTGCACATCTTATTTATGCTGAAACATGTAAATTACAAGCGCTCATATCAAATGATTAAGTTCATTTTCATGTCTTGAAATTTTTTGTAATGTAAAGTTCTCTTACTGAGACAGTTGCAGTTTGTTACAAGGACAAAAATGCAGATGTTAAAACAAAAGAAACATTGGTATGAATGAGTCATATTCTTTTCTTTAAAAAAAGGTAAAAAAAAAAAGTAAAATCAGAAATCAAATCGAATCGGGGCTTAAGTGAATCGTTACACCCCTAGTGTATTTTGAAAGCCAATGAGTGTCTGAGGTTGTAGGAAAATGTGTGAGAATAACGTTGCTTTGGAAGGTCCAATATTTCACACTTTATTCTAGTATATTGTTATTTGTACTTTTCTTTGTTTTATTAAAAAGGTAACCAAAGAGGCGAACACCTTCCAGGACATCATGAAGTGTTACCGAAGCCAACCTCAGGCCAACAGCCACGTAAGCACCAACCTCTCCGCTGCTTAATCCTTGTCTTTGGCCTGACACTAAAGTTCTGATGTTGTACGGCGTGTTGCGTAGGTGTACCGGAGCGTTTTGATTCGCCGAACTCCCCGAGAGCAGGTGACGGATGAAAACATGGAGGTGGACCCGGCCTCTGGAGGAGAATGTAAGACACTCCACTCATCTATCTATCGCTAATGTGATCATGTCGTTCTGCATTTCATTAAAGAGGGGGTATTATGCTTTTTCAATCACATAGCACCAGTCTATAGCATACTACAATGATGACGTAACCTTCTGTTGCTCTGTATATGCAGTCAATTAAAATAACTGCCTTGAATAAAATTGCTCTCTCAAAATGGCTGTACTGAACGTCTTGAAATAGGCCTCTGTCTCTTTAAGAAGCTTTCCGACACGCCCCCTTCAGCACACTGCTGTGGCATCTAAACAACACTACTGTGCGGGGAGGGGGCTCTGCTGAGCTGAGGAGCAGTGGTTGGTGGCTTGGCTGGTGACAAAGGTCCAGAGGCGTCTCCAGGAGGTGGGGGCGTTCCTAGGAGGACTGAGGCATAGCTACACCTAAAATGGCTGCCGTCTAAGTTTTACTGATTACTCAAAAATATGTGAATGAGCCAAGGCAACACTCCAGGCATGTGTTTAATGAGGGAATGACATAATAACATGATTTATACCATGGTCTGGGTGAATACTCGATTCTGATTGGCTGGAAGGTGTCCATTAAAAAGTGATAATGTACCCCAGTTAAAAAAACAGTTAAATCACATTCTATATCACTCCACTGCAGCTGTTCCATAGTAACGGTAAACAATTGAGATGGAACTACTTTCAGGTAAAACTGATTAAAAAGTGAAATAACTCCTGCCAGGACTTAAGAAAATAAGTAAACAGGTCCAATGAACAGTTTCAGTTAGCCGGACCATGGTATAAGCGGGATAATGGACACCTCGGAGTGCATTATCCCTTACATAAAGTTTGAAAAGTCGATTTTACATAATACACCCCTTTAAATAGATGATAGTTTAAAGGTTTAAGATTCATCATGACTATATTCATCATTAATAGGAACAAAATGTACCAGGGTTTCCGCGGGCAGTAAAAGTCATTAAAAATGTTACTGTTTAAGGCCACCAAAAATACCAAAATGATTGCCTTAAACATATTCAGCTGCAGTTTAGGCTGATATTGACCACATTTCTTGCTCAAAAGTTTCCCGTTTGGTCCAGTTCTCTTTCCTCTGTTTGATTAAATGTTTTTCTGCGTTTGTGGCATTAAGATGTAGTATTTGGGCATTATTATTACATTTACATAGATTATATTTTTGATTACCTCCACGTCAGATCTGGCAAACATCAGATAAACAACAGCCACAAACTGCCATTACCTCTGAGTATTTATGTGGATGTGTTTGTGTTTTTATCTGCAGCCACAGAGAAGAGCAGTCAGGGCTCGGAGAATGGCCAGTCAGAGGAGGAGCGCGCAGACCTCATCCAGTTTTACAACGCCGTGTTCGTGCTCAAGCTGAAGGGCTTTGCTCTCCGATACGCCACTCACGACAACAACAAGGTAACGCTTACAAAATATTTTCAGAGACCGGCCATTGAACTGGATCAAAGCAAAGACTGCCCAATGCGTTTTCTTACAAAGCAAGTCTGTTTATGAGAGTTGTCCACATTTCAATGGGACGTGTGTTACTTGATTTTAAAAGTACGACTTGGCAACAAAGGCAGTTTAAATCAAGTTAAAGCCAAGGCACACTGTATATTGGCCTGCCGATATTTGATTATTTTACAATATCGGCAATATCATGTCACTAACCTTGTCACTAAGCTCAGTCAGGGTTTTAAAATGAGCCCTCCCACAACTTCCAAGGCCTCTGGGGAATATTTTATGTTGCAGACTATTGCTTGTCATTTTGAAACCATAAGAGTTGGACACTTTTTAAAATTTGGAATCTGCTGATTTTTGTCTTTCAAATGAGCTCCTTCTGAAGTACATACTAAATATAAATGTGTCCTGAATAAATCAGCCCTCTGCCTCTAATAAAGCGCCCCCTGCTGTCAGACTTTGCCCTGTCAGTGTAGACGTTTTAGAAGCATCATGCACAGGATTATAGATAGGGGTGGGCGATATGACAAAAATAGAATATCACGATTTTTAAATGATAAAGTCCCGATTTTTTTATTTTTTTTATAGTAACTAAAATAACACAAATTACACACTAAAGAAGAAACAGATTGAATGAATATACCAATTTATTCAACTTTGTGATAATAAAAATAGAGCTAACTCTATACATTAAAAAACACAATAAAAGTCACTGTCTGACCCTTTCACAATAAGAGTCTTACTAAAGCGATAACACACAGTGACTTTTATTGTGTAAAAGGCAAACCAGAAGCAGTTACCATAAGTCTTATATTTTTCAAAGACATGGATAAACACGGTCCAGGATTTAAATTAAACAAATGAGAAGGATGCGGCGCCTGACAGAACTGTAAGGACGAAGGACACACTCGCTTCTTCACACATGTGTCGCCAGGTAAATAAATAAACACACGCTGAGCAGAGCAGCGGCGTTACGGGGGAAAGACACTGACATAAACACCTCTGAAATAGAGACAGAACGCTGGGTTTAAAAGCTCCAGATTGAGGAGCCTGGTCGTGTATGCGACTGTAGAGGAGCGGCTCGCTGCCAAACGCTCGCATTAGCGTCTGACATAGCAGTAAGTGCGCGGCTTGGGTTTACTTCACTGACGGTGAAAAGAGTCAACTGTGCAGAAGTGCTTAGAACCGTGATAAAACCATCCCACAATAATGACAGATTGTCAGCTCTGGAGATCGTAAGACAGTCTAATATCGCCCAGACCTAATTATAGACAAGACCATTTAAAAAAATATCAATGGTGCATATCAGCATCGGCTTGAGAAAAAACCCATATCGATCAACAAAAGCAGCAAACCCAGGCACTCTAAAACAAATATGCACAGCACGAGGAAGTACTTAAAAAGGCCTTTATTTAGATGGCCAAGCCAACATATCGATCAACCTCTAAAAAATACCTGTTTGTCATGCCATGTTTACAAATCTTGCAAATGATATACTGTACGTTAGTGCTGGGCGATATGGAAAAAACTTATATCACGATATGGATTATTTTATATCACGATAGCGATATATATCACGATATACCACAATAAAGTCAGTTTTCAGTTATTCTTTGAAAAGTTTGACAAAAATATCATTGCTTACTTTTTTTCAACTTTATTTTGAAGCAGTGGTTTTGCTATGGATAATTTATATAGCATATATTGTCAATGTGTCAATTGTCAAATGTGAGACTGCAGGATAAATGGGCCAAACATGATCTGACCAGAGTCAACACGAATTTAACAACAGAAATGTGTAAACTCGTGCGTAGAGAACGACTTACTCAGAGCATCATCTGCTCCTCAATATCAAGGCTCATATTACACTAAAACAAATGTAAATTGGAGCTTATTACCGCCATTTTCTCAACTTTAATGTAATGTTTAAGAAACAGTGGGCGAGCAGTTTGTATTGTACGTCTTTAGCTGCTCTACGCGCTGCCCGATCCGTCTCTTACCTCCTGCACCACGCCTCTTCTCTCTTCTCTCTCGTGTGTTTAATCCAGATCCACGCGCTAAAAAGATCCATCACTAAAAAGCTGTTTAGTTGCCGTGCGTAAAGCAGAGTGAAACCACGCGGTGTTTAACAGGGAGTGAGAGCCCCGCGTGTACGTCCATTAGATGTCGCCGTTGCTACAGCAGGTGTGGCGGCGGACAGAGATATCGTAAAGCAGGGTGGTGTCGCAAAACCACAAGGCAGAGTTTCATTGCGAAAAAGTTCTTTTTATTCTTGTTTATAATCACTTAATATAAACCTAGAGGATGCATAGTGACAAGACAACACTAATACATTCTTGTGGCCTATTTAATGACATATTTGCTTTAATAATTGATTAAATTAGGTTAGAAACGATAGAAACGATAGAAGAGAAATGGCACGATAGACACTTTTCTATCGTCCCCACGATATGTATCGTCATATCGCCCAGCACTACTGTACGTATATGCCACGATGTTTTGCGTTTACGGCATTAAAAATGAAACTGAAATGGCATTAGAAAGCATTAAATTTGACTTGTTGCCAAATGTAGAAACGCTGATTTAACACATTTTCCTTTCTCCGTTTCAGTCGGGCGCCCTGCCGCTCTCCCCGTTCCCCTCGGTCCGAGCCCAGCCGCTGTCTCCACGGAGAGTGTCCCAAAGACACTCGCTGTACGTCTCCCCTCATAAGAACTCCCCCAGCTGTCTGTCCCCCAACTCCTACACCTACCGCATCAACAGCAGCCCCTCCAAGGTAAACTTTCACAGATACTTGTTTTAGCGGATCGCGAGGGATGAAAAACGATGTCGCTGAAGTCGTGGAAAATACAGTCCTGATGAAATCCCTCCTCTGCCCTCCAGGAGCTGTCCGACATCAACCGCATGCTCCGCCAGGGCTGCGTGAGCCGGAAGCGGGCCTTCGACGTGGACGGCGAGATCATGATGTCGTCAGCGTGCGACTCTCCCAGTAAGAGGGCGTGTCCCGAGAACGGCAGCAGCCCCGACGTCCTGCTGAAGCGGCTCCAGGACGTGGTGTCGGAGAGGCAGAGTCACTGAGAGGCTCGAAACTATTATCGCATTATCAAGTGTTGTGGACAAACACTGTGACTTTTCTATCTATTTATTTCCTATTCGTGCTTGGCTCTCAACAATTCTGCTCTGGTTCTATTAAGTAAAAATCCCATTCATTTTTCCCATAGACTTTTAGGAAAATTGAACTGAACGACTGAAGCCACAGTGAGACTATTTTAAATTATGAAAAATACAGAAAAACGCTTTTATAACTTTGCTTTATAACGTTTCAGATCGACACTGGGGTTGAAAATGTCACTTAGTCACATAACTGATCAGCCTCTGTCATTCCTACACTGAAAATCTGTGGGAAAAATGAATGGAAAATGTACTTCCGGAATCAGACTGGCCCAAGGGGACTTAGGATTGATCTGAAGTAACGACAGTACAACATGTCATTTGTTTTATTTTATTTTCTCATATTTTTTTGGCTATTTTTCCTACATGACAAATTGATATTTTGTTCAGCCAAACCAAAATGCATGTGACCGGTTAAGCGATCCAATTACGCCCGGAACAGTTAATACAGTGATATATTTAAAGGCCCTATACCTAATTTTTACCTTTATTCATCAAATTTTAGCTAAAATATCTGACATATAAAGGTATTTTTATGGTTGCAGTCGTCCTTTTGGTGTTAAACATTTTCCACCATAGACGCAAACACATCTGAATACAGTCTACTGAACAGTACTAAAAGAAGTCAAGTATAGACCCTTTAACTGCTGACATCATCAGTGACATCAGCTGGAGGCAGGAAGTGATTAAAAGAAATGAGATTAAACTAAAACTAGCGATTTTAAGTGTAAAACTACAACTGAAAAATGTGGTCCTGTTGTGGCTTAAGGTGCAAGAACAAGAGGAACGACATTTGCGACGATAAAATAAGGTTTATCTGATATTTCCAACAACAGTTAGACATTTGTTTATCGTTACTATGACAACAGCTACAATGGAAATAGATGGGAATCGAGCTTCCTGCCTCCAGCTAAGCCCGGAATGTTTACAAACAATTAAAGGGTCTATAGGACCTTTACGATTTTACTAAAAATGTTCCCCTTGCATTGAACTTACCAGAGGGACGTTGCGGAGACTGCCGTGACTGGCCGTCTCCGCAACTCTTACTGATTGCGCGCATGCAAAGGTCCTATCTCACCGGCCTACAGACTAGTCGGAGACTCGAGTTGCTGTTGGTCACGGAGATGAGACAAGTCTCCAGGTCGTCTCGGTGAGAAGTCTCCGAGGTCTACGCCATCTCTGTCCACAACCTGTGAGGTCCCTGCAATGTCTCCGAGACCTGTCGTACACCAAGGAGATGTATGGAGTCTCTTTGTGCGCTCGACGACCATGCGGAGACCACATGGAGACCTTTTCTAAACACATCTAGTTTTCAAGTCTTCATGTTACTTTTTCAAGTCTCCGCTGAAATAGAACTTCGTTCGTTTTCACCGTGACCAGTGGCAACTCGAGTCTCCAGGCCGGTGAGAAAGGCCCTTTAAGGTATTGTTCTAATGTGTTTTTTAATTCTTCCTTGTTGGAAATGGGCCCAGGATGTGACATGAAAAGAGGCTAATCCATAACTGTCACCGTGCAACCATACTGTACACGAGGGTGATTTCTCATTGTTCCTTTGTCGTTTATGTTTTAGAACATAAAAATGGCAACTTTTATGTCTTGTTTCAACTTCTCTTCATACAGTATAATTGCTACTTCACTTGTGTAACAGTAAAACCATGATTCATTCTAACCGACATTATTCCACGAAACTTAGTCATAATAATTTGAGAAACGCCGGATACGTAGGCAACACGGTTTACAACTTAACAAGCAAAATACGCAATGATGTCGAATGGTGCAAAGTATCAAAAGTTTGATATAAAATGCAAAATCATCCCCAAATAAACATGACTTGAAGCACATCATATTTGGGTTTCTGCGGAAATGTAAAGAATTTGATCAGACTCACAAAACAAGTTGGAAACACAAAGCAGCAAAACATCTGGCATTTTTTAGAGCTTTCCTTCATGACTTAAAGAGAATTAGAAATAAATCATACCGTCTTTAAACCCAATATATTTTCAATAGCTTTTTGTTTTATTAAGCTTTTCTCACACCTAGTAATAAGTGCAGTATTAACAGCAATACCATTTCACAATTTGTGATATTTTTATAACAAAAACACATCTAGTTTGACGGACAGTGATATTTTGATCATTTCTGAGATTGTTTGTAAATAGTTGTTTATCAAGTGAACAAATCAAGTTTTAATATCTGTTAGTTCTTTGTGCTGCAAGACAATGTATAATTTTTTTTATATTTTTCTGTTTTACTTTTCCGCCAATTTGAACGGTGTCCTGTTTCTTGTGTGCGATGATGCTGGTTCGACAGCGCATTTGTGTAGCATCTACACAACCTTTTATGACTGTTTAACTAATCCATGTCTTCATAAAAGAGTCCCGAGTTTATTTTTTCTCTCTTGATGCAGCAATAATGGGAAATATCTTTACACATTCATGCTCCATAAAAGCATAACTATTTTGTGTAAAACTAATTTTGCAATAAATTTCCTTCGTGCTATTTTGGTGTTTGTTAATATGAATGTATATGGATCAAATGATGGTGTATGGGGCTTTATGATGTCAAAACTCAGGACTACATATTAAAAATAAGTATTAGAAGAGACCTAGATGGTTTGAGGAAGGCGAAAATGTTGAGTACTGTGAGTGCTTAGTAACTATTAGAGCTTGAGAGTCGATTTATGTTTCTGTAATGACAAAAAGTATGAAAAGCAAAACTTATAATGTGGAAAATCCTAATATAAGACGATGTTTTAAAAATGTATATTTCTGAAGAAAAGGAAAACACAAACTACATATATTTTAGGTCAACAAGAAGCTTTTGTAACTAACATTTACATTAATATTGCTCAAGTACAAGTAAAAAGTACAGAATGATACAACTACTCTAAGAAGTACAGTTTCTTGTACCGAGTCCCCGCCTCTGCTTTTACCTAATAAAAATGGTGGAGCTCGAGAAACAACCTGTGTGGATTTTATAAAGGAACAGGCCACGTTTTTCCATACTGAGATATGTTCTTACCTGAGCTTAGACGAGTTGATGCGTACCTGTCTGGTCTTTGTGCGTGCGCTCAGTCAGGCAAATGTTAGCGTTTAGCCTCTCCCAGCAAAGGTATAGCTCCAAACTGGGGTGAAGTTAGAAGCGACCAAGCTGTTCCACGGTTTCCCTATTTAAATACAGTTCTGTCTAGTTACACAAAATTAAACATGAGATTTTCTAAGCAGATAAAAGGGGAACTATATTGTGAGGCGTAATAACACCTGGAGTACTTCGACATCCGTGCGAGCAGTAATATCGTCAAAGTATTCCAGGTGTTATTACGCATCACAATATAGTTTCCCTTTTTATCCGCTTACAAAATCGACATGTTTAATTTTGTGTGACTAGACTGGATCGTTTAAAGGCTCAAGTAACTGTATTTACCCCAGTTTGGGTCTATACCTTTGTTGGGAGAGGCTAAATGCTAACAACTTTGCGTGACTGAGCGCACGCACAAACACCAGACAGGTACGCATCAACTCGTCTAAGCTCAAGTAAGAACATCTCTCAGTATGTGAAAACGGTGGCCTATTCCTTTGATTAAGAAGTCACTTCATATTTTTATGGCTCTAAATGAGCTCTGGTCAATAAAAAACACTTCTTCACAAAGAGAAAATTACAAGCTTTGATTTTTTTTTCTTCTCCCCTGCTACATACATTGTGCCATTATATTCAGTAAAAAAGGCCGAGGCCTCACTGTTCTTCAGTCTGTCACAGAGCGACAGGTGAAGAAGGAAGTCATGGAGCTTCTGCTTTAGACTGAACTTTACACATGTGCTGTGAATTCTGAAACTAAAGTAAATGGGGAATAAATCAAGAGTAAAATGGGAATTATTATTATCATGGTGCAGCAGAACAGATGTGGACAGGCTCATGTTACAGAAGCTTATGAGGTTCTTTTCTTTGACACCAGTTACTTTAGTAACTGTTGACTGCACAGTAAAAGTAGATCTATCACAGTCCTGTCCACATCTGTCATGGTCCACCATGACCCACCATGACTCAGAGGAACCGGGACACACATGACCCTACATCAGATAACCTTTATCTGCATCAACTTTGTGATTTTTTCCATTTCATGTTTAATTTATTCACTACTTACTTTAGTTTCAGAATTTGCAGCACATGTGTAAAGTTCAGTCTAAAGCAGAAGCTCCATGACTTCCTTCTTCACCTGTCGGTCTGTGACAGACTGAAGAACAGTGAGGCCTCGGCCTTTTTACTGAATATAATGGCCACAATGTATTTAGCATCATGTTACTGTCACTCATGGTTTCTGACAGAAGTCTAACTCTGAAAAAGCCCGGCCCATAACAGCAGGTGCTATAAGGGCTCAGGTATTTTAGGGGCTACTGATTTAGAGTAAACTTTACTCTAAGTCATTAATGAAACCTTACTCCTTTCAAAGCAAACTTTACTTTGTAAAGAGTAAGGTTTCATTAATCATTTAGCTTTAATTGTTCTAATGACGGAACTGTTACTCAATTAACTTGTGCATTGTGTCTGCAATTTTTTTGAGCAACCTTTATTAATAACAACTTACACTGTAAATACATCGAACTCACTGTGGTGTGAGTTTTAATGTGAACAATAACTCCAGTATTTTAACTTTTAGTTTATAATTGCTGCTAATCCCATGATGCTTAGCGATATGACATCACATTCCCGAACTCTATTCATGTACTAACTGATTTTACCCGGACTTCTCCAGTTCTATGTTAACTAATAGGAGATTCATGGCGGCCCCCACGCGAACCTTTGAAATAAGGTGAGTAGTTTACAATTAAATAAATGGGAATTGTGGGACACTTGACAATACAATCCTAATAAAAGCTATTCAAATGTAATTATTGTATTAATTGTTGCTGGAGGCTGTATACGGAGAAGGTCGTCGAGGTCATGCAGTCATTAAGGATCTCAGTCCTCGGCCTCCCTCGTTCATCATCCATCTTTGTTTGCACTTACAAGATTTAATTTGCACATGTAATCACCAGAGTTATCAGCACCACAACTTATCCCACCAGACAAATTACTCACGTGTGACCTTAATCTCGAAAATTTGACGTCCGCTGTGAAACAATGGCTCACAGTCTAATTTCTCCCTGGATCTGTTCACACGTTTTCCCCGTGAGGAGAATGTTACAGTATTTGATTAATGGTTTGGGGGAATTTAATTAAATATGGGACCGTAGCATGAGCTAAAGCCAGTTTGGTAATACTTTACTTTTGCTTTTAATTTGAGGAAAGAGGGGAAAAAGCAGCAATAGCCAAACGTTTATGGTTAGATACAGTATCATGTTGATGTGACAATGGGTTAAGGGTGTGATCTAGCTACAGCCTTACACTGTTATTGTGTCATTGTGCAAAACATGCTTGAAGCTTGTTGGGGGTACATTTTTCACTATGGAACGTGATTTGTTTCATGTGATTTATGTCCATGAAAGTAATGTGTGAAATTGTGAACTAAACTAAACTACGCTATAACAAGCAGCTACTTTTTATAGTCTTTGGTTGAAGGCGCTTGGGGCATGTTCTCTTTTACTTGCACACACTGCTGTCAGCCAACAATTGTGCAAGTTCTCCCACTTAAAAAGATGAGAGAGGCCTGTAATTTTCATTATGGTAAACCTCAACTATGAGAGACAAAATGAGAAAAAAAATCCAGAAAATCACATTGTCTGATTGAATGAATTTATTTGCAAATTATGGTGGAAAATAAGTATTTGGTCAATAACAAAAGTTAATCTCAATACTTTGTTATTTACCCTTTGTTGGCAATGACAGAGGTCAAACGTTTTCTGTAGGTCTTCACAAGGTTTTCACACACTGTTGCTGGTATTTTGGCCCATTCCTCCATGCAGATCTCCTCTAGAGCAGTGATGTTCTGGGGCAGGCGCTGGGCAACACGGACTTTCAACTCCCTCCAAAGATTTTCTATGGGGTTGACATCTGGAGACTGGCTAGGCCACTCCAGGACCTTGAAATGCTTCTTACGAAGCCAGTCCTTCGTTGCCCGGGCGGTGTGTTTGGGATCATTGTCAGCTGAAAGACCCAGCCACGTTTAATTTCAGTGCCCTTGCTGATGGAAGGAGGTTTTCACTCAAAATCTCATGATACATGGCCCCATTCAATCTTTCCTTTACACGGATCAGTCGTCCTGGTCCCTTTGCAGAAAAACAGCCCCAAAGCCTGATGTTTCCACCCCATGCTTCACAGTAGGTATGGTGTTCTTTGGATCAACTCAGCATTCTTTCTCCTCCAAACACGATGAGTTGAGTTTTGACCAAAAAGTTCAATTTTGGTTTCATCTGACCATATGACATTCTCCCAGTCCTCTTCTGGATCATCCAGATGCTCTCTAGCAAACTTCAGACGGGCCCGGACATGTCCTGGCTTAAGCAGGGGGACACGTCTGGCACTGCAGGAATTGAGTCCCTGGCAGTGTAGTGTGTTACTGACGGTAGCCTTTGTTACTTTGGTCCCAGCTCTCTGCAGGTCATTCACTAGGTCCCCCGTGTGGTTCTGGGATTTTGCTCACCGTTCTTGTGATCATTTTGACCCACGGGGTGAGATCTTGCGTGGAGCCCCAGGTCGAGGGAGATTATCAGTGGTCTTGTATGTCTTCCATTTTCTAATAATTGCTTCCACAGTTGATTTCTTCACACCAAGCTGCTTACCAATTGCAGATTCAGTCCTCCCAGCCTGGTGCAGGTCTACAGTTTTGTTTCTGGTGTCTTTGGACAGCTCTTTGGTCTTGACCATAGTGGAGTTTGGAGTGTGACTGTTTGAGGTTGTGGACAGGTGTCTTTTATACTGATAACAAGTTTTTTTGTGCGTTTTTTGTAACTTCACCACGTTTGAAGCCAAATATACTGGGAGAGGCCAAATGCTAACAACATCTTTGGTCGTTTTGCGTGACTAAGGCACGCACAAAGACCAGACAGGTACGTATCAACTCGTCTAAGCTCAGGTAAGAACATCTCTCAGTATGGAAAAACGGTGGCCTGTTCCTTTAAACTAATCCAAACTAACCGTATACCTGACAATCAGCGTCAGTAGAGTTTACAAAAGGTGTATTTCAGGCGTTAGTACGAATCTGACCAATCAGTGAGTGTGTAAATGTGGCCTTTCCCATCTTGGGGAGAAAAAAAAATTGCGTCCTGGAGAAGGCGTCAGTCAGTAGCAAGCTCCTCCTACTGACATGTCACTTTCACCATCACCTTGTACAACTTCTCTTGATGATTGACTTTTATTTTTTTCTGCGATTAAACTTTTCGATTTGAGGCAAATTGACGGTCCACAGTTTCTGGTTGGATCACTCTGGACCACGACAGACTGTTGTTGCCATCAGTCCATCCATTTTCTTCTGCTTTATCCGGGGCCGGGTCGTTGACTGACAAATCCACAGACTGTTGTTTCCTCTTTGGGAAAGACGCCAAACCCTGCTAAAGGCCCTAGTTTGTTTAGTACTGGCCGCAGAGAGGCTTCGACGGAGACTGCAAAGCAAACGCCTCAAGGCAAAATTGGTAGAATTTTGGTGATTGAAAAATGAAATAGGAATCACCTGGAAGATTAGGGTCTTACTTTTTCATTTCAAAGTTGTGAGCAGAGGAAACTCCAATTGAAAAAGTGAGAGGAAATGGAGCAGTGAAGCAGCCGTCATCCTTCTTCATATAACAGCTGTCAAATAAGCTAAAGTAACTCCAGTCTATTTTCTCAACTTTACTCTTTATTTGAAAGCTTTTACAAATTTGAGATTTGTGTGTCAGGTTTGACCACACACACACAGCAAATGTTCCAGTGTTAATTTGACTCTGTTTGGTGTTTATACAGTTCACACCTTCTCAGTGTGAAAGTGAATGACACTCTTCAGTGTTAACTACAGGTCAGACACCATGAGTGACAGAAACATGACGCTAAATACAATGTGCTCTTTGTTTCCAGTAAAAAGGCTGAGGCCTCATTGCTCTTCAGTCACAGAGCGACAGGTGAAGAAGGAAGGCGAAATGTTGGACACTTCAAGTACAGAGTACAGAAGAGACTCAAGAACCTTCATTGAAGATTTCCAGAAGTAGAAGTAAAACGTATAAAACTACTTCTAGAAGTATAATTTCTCAAATAGTTACTTGTGGACAGAAGAGTACAGAAGATGACTTAAGAACCTTCATTGACGATGGACAACGCTTGTACGACTGAGAGCCTACACAGACACACTTTTGGAAATGTTACTTGAGAGCTGCATTTGTGACCTACAAATCCACACAGAAGAGACACCAAGAGGCCCACACACCTTACAGCGTAACATCATGAAGGATGTCAAGCTGTGAGACCTTAAAGTTGGCATGTTTGTTTGCATAGGTTTCCTCCGAGTGCTCCAGTTTCCCTAAAAACATGCTGGTCATTCCTCACTCCTCTCCGTTTACCATAATGACCACGTTCGAGGGGGAAATCATGACGGATTTACAGGCTCCTCCTCCCCAGCTCTGACAAGCATGTTCCTAAAAAGGGCATAAGGGCGGGATCTTCACTGTAGACTCGGCCTTGCGTGACGTGTAGCTTGTGCAGCTCCAATGCTAACAGTCCGACCCTCATTAAGTACGAGATTTCTAAAATTTATAATAAATATAAATAATAAAGTTCTTCATTCATTCATTCATTATTTGGAAGTATCAAGACTTATATTTGAGTAAAACATAAACTTCATTTAAAGTGATCATCTGGAAGACGGGGTTTCCAAACCTTTTAACCTGTTGGGCTACTTTTATCTAACAAAAATGTTGTCCTTATAGTTAAAGCAGTACTAAGTAACTCATGCCCCTAGAGGCCATAAGCGTCCGGTGTCGTAGCATGTTGCGTCTTTTTACTCATTAATTGTCCGTGAGAGTAAATACTACGCTGACAGAAAAGACAAAGGGAGAGAGGGATATTGTACATCCAATTACACAATGGAGATAATTGTTTTTCACTCAAACTTGGCTGTAAATAATGTTTAAGTGGTGCTAGCCCGCAGTTAGCTTTGCTCGTTAGCCTGTTAGCTTCTTCTTCATGATTCCATTAGTGTGTATTGGTGACTCCGACCCGGTGGAGGCAAAGTTGCAATTGTGGTTTTCATCCCATTAACACTTGTATTACCCCAGAGAGACTACGAAAGGATTTATTAAGGTAAACAAGCTAGTACTGCTTTAAAAACATAAATGTTTTCAGATTCTGTTCAAAATGTTGAGAAGAAAAAGCTAGAAACCTTTGACGAGCTCCAAAATAGGGCTGGAGAGCTACTGGTAGCTCACGAGCAACTGGTTAGAGATCCCTGCTGTAAGATTTCAAAACGAGGAGTGAGAGAGATTTCAAAAGTAAGCAGTCAAGTCCCTCCTCTTGCCTCCTGATTGGACCCGATGTGTTTTCAAGACAATAATTCATAATGTGATTGAAAACAGCATATGTTAGTGAAATCAAGCCAAATACCAAAACATACGATCAAAACAAACATTATTAAACCAGATTCTAAATGTTGTGCACCTGAATTTATCATAAATACTAATTATATTTTACATTGGAGGGTCCCGTGTTGGTGGTCTAGTGATTTTGGTGGTCGTGGCCCAAAAAGTTTACAGCTGTTTTTCAACTTTCATTGTTGTTTAGTTGTTACAGAACAAGATTGTGTATCAGTGCAGTTGTAAGGAACACAAAGCTGCTGTCTCTTATGAAATGTGTATAAATAAAGCTGCCTTTCCTTGTAAGAACCACTGCACTAAAGTAGCCTGTGTTGCCATAGTAGATTAGTAACTAAAAATCAGTCCGTAATTTTCCACCAGTAGAGGGCAGTTTAACCCAGAGTATCCAGGACCGGGAGCCTGCCCTCTGCAGACGTCCGGGGGAACGGTGAAATTGTTGCCTGACCTTGCTGCTGTGGGTGTGACGTTTGACCCCGCAGTTTTGACCTGTGGTTGTAATTGCAGTATTTGGACGTGGCGCCCTCCCGCTCTCAATCCCAGACTCAGTGGGTCCTCTCTGCGGCTCCACTTGTGCTTCTGTGAGGAGAGAAAAATAAGATCGGACAAAAGGAACCATATCAGTTTCGCTTTTCAACAAAATTACCCCAAAAACAGCTATTATTTTGGCTAATCATTTGATCAAATCAGACTTGTTGGAAGGAACTGCTGTATTTTACATTTATTTGATGATCATTTAAAAAAAAAAAGCCATATGTATTTGTTTGTACTATTTAAACATTGACTCAAAACAAGTCAATATAAGCAAACTGTTATGCCAAAGGACATGACTTATGTGGCATTTAGATGTAGTAATCCATTATATAAGTGTGCTTTCCTCTGTCATTCCCTTCCTCTCTGTCGCCCCTTTATTCCTCTCTTCTGTTCAATTTCAGCCTTGACTGTTTTCCCCGCGGGGCGCTCGCACATTACTGCCACCCCTGTGTGCAGGCCTCACTCAGGGGTCACGGTACGGGGGCCAGCAGGGGGCAGTATTGCAGTTTGTAACCTCTCTGACACACATCGCATTATCTGCCACAGTTGGACCTGCTGTGCCCTTGTGCAGAAACTACACAGTTAGATTAGGTTCACAGGGATGTGGATTTGGGGACGTGAATCGTAGAGACTTGGTGTGGAAGCTGCAGTTTAGTTTTATGGAATATAAAACTAAACTGCTATACCTGATCACAGGTGTGCTGGAAGGGGGATCTACGGGCGTGGCCCTGGGAGGAGGCTGTGAGCAGTGTGAGCAGTGAGGCAGCTAACATTTTTGCGGAGTCCTGTTGAGGGAGAGCAAAATGCCTAAACCGACAAAAACAGAGACGAAGCAACTGCCAGATTCGGCGGCGGATGAGGATTACGTGAGCCTCAGTCGAGTCACGGAACTCATGGAGCAGCAAAGGGACATGTTCAGGGAAATAATACAACAACAACAGGAGAACTTCAAGGGATTCATTAAAATCATCATGGAAGCAACAAACACCCGCATGGATTCACAGATAAAGGACATTCAAGAGCTAAAAACAAGCCTACAGTTCACACAAGGTGAGGTGGACACTCTGAAAGAAGGAACATTGAAACTCACTGAGCGCACAAACACAATTCAAAACGATTTTTATAAAGTATGTGACAATCTGCATATTATCACGGACAAACTGGAGTATCTGGAGGGACAGAGCCGCAGAAACAACCTGGTCTTTGAGGGAGTGTTGGAGACGCCTGGGGAGACCTGGGCCGACGCAGAAGAGAAAGTTAAAACACTACTGAAGGAGAAGCTACATCTACAACACCCGGTGGAGGTAGAGAGAGCTCACCGCGTAGGGAAACCTGACGGCGGGAGAGACTGGCCGAGACCCATCATCGCCAGACTGCTGCGTTGGAAGGATCGCGAAGCAATCCTGCAGCGCGCTAAACACCTCAAAGGGACCAAAATCTTCATAAACGAGGACTACACGGAATCCATCAAAAGGAAGCGAAAAGAACTGATGCCGGAGCTGAGAGCTGCCAGGGAAAGGGGGGAGATTGCCTTCTTGCGCTATGACAAACTCATTGTACGTCCGCGCACCAGTACACCAAATCAAGTATAAACACAGGAAAAGCGTATGGATTTTGGTATGTAAAAGCACATAACTTCACATGTCCTGTAATACATATAGTTCTATAGGAAGCATCGACTTGGACCTTTCATTAAGGAGAATTGCTGAAGCAAATAACCAGGATTTTACATTATCACAATATGACTTACAGAACACTGAGATCGACATCGACCCTGAAAATAACTTCTTTACTAGAGCTACTAATGACTGTCAATATTATACAGAGGATCTTTACAATAGTAAACTTAAGAACATTAAGGCATTCACTGTAATCCATTTCAATAGTCGAAGCCTCTATGCAAACTTTAACCACATCAAAAGCTTCTTAAAACAGTTTTCTAAACCATTTAGTGTAATTTTAATCACAGAAACATGGATTAATAATGACAGAGAAATTGAGTTTTCTATTGATGGTTATGAATTTATAAGTATGAACAGAAGAAACAAGCATGGTGGGGGTGTAGCTATGTTTATAGACTCCAACTATAGTTATAAAGTAATGGAAAATAAGACTATGGCAGTGGATGATGCACTTGAATGCCTTACTGTAGAAATTACAAGGCAAAAAAGAAAATATTATTGTAAGTTGTATTTATAGAACACCTGGCTCTGATATAGAGGTTTTTTCTAATTGGATGGAGGAGCACTTTTCAGGTTTAAATCATAAAGTCATGTTTGTGGGGGGAGACCTTAACATCGATCTGTTAAACCCATATAAACATAAAAAGACGGATGAATTTATAAATACTTTATTTAGTATAGGTCTGTTTCCTCTAATAACCAAACCGAGTAGAATCACAACCCACAGTGCGACTTTGATTGATAACATTTTCTCAAATGAAATAGATAGTGATACAGTCAGTGGTTTAATGATAAATGATATTAGTGATCACCTGCCAGTTTTTGTATTGTACAAACATGGATATTTAAATATTAATGATGAAAACATTTATTGGTTTAGAAGGGTGAAAACAGAAAAAACTATTGATGCATTTAAAAAGGAACTATTAGCTCAAGACTGGAGTATTGTATACAGAGAGAATGATACTAATAAGGCATATGATGAGTTTACGCGAATATTTCATAAAGTATATGACAAAATTGCCCAATGAAAAATATTGTAAAAACAGAAAGGGTAAAGAAACCCCATGGATGTCTAAGGGATTACTAAATGCATGCAAGAAAAAAATTCACTCTACAAAAAATTTATAAATGATAGAACAAAAGAAGCTGAGGATAAATATAAGAAATATAAAATAAACTGACAGGTATCATTAGAAAATGTAAACAGGATTATTATAATAAGTTGTTAGATAGCAATAAGAATAATATTAAAGGTTTATGGAATATCTTAAATAGTATAATTAGAAATAAACCGAGAACAATTAATTATCCAAAATATTTCAAAGATGAGGATAATACTTTAAATAATATGAATGAAGGAGTCGATACATTTAATAAATTCTTTGTAGATGTTGGACCGAATCTTGCTGCAAAAATTACAAATGTTGAGAACTATAATTGTGAACTGATAGACACAAATCCTCTGTCCATGTTCCTCAAACCTGTGGAGGAAAGGAAATACTGGACATTGTTAAAGGGTGTAAAAATAAAACCTCGACAGATTATTATGACATGGATATGAAAACTTTAAAAAGTGTTATTGAAAGTATCTCTAAGCCGTTAACATACATCTGTAACCTGTCTCTGCAAACTGGACAATTTCCTGAAAGTATGAAAGTAGCAAAAGTGATTCCTCTGTTCAAGGCAGGAGATAAACATCTCTTCACAAACTACAGGCCTGTTTCCCTTTTACCGCAATTCTCAAAATCTTAGAGAAGGTTTATAACTCTAGACTTGACAGCTTTATTGAAAGGTGTAATTTACTCTCGGACAATCAGTTTGGTTTTAGGAATAATCACTCAACCTCACACGCGCTCTTTGATATAATTGAAGAAATAACTAATGCTGTAGATAACAAGAAATATGCAATAGGGTTATTTATTGACCTGAGTAAAGCGTTTGATACAATAAACTATGATATACTAATTAATAAACTAGAACATTATGGGATTAGGGGGTAGCTCTACAGTGGGTTACCAGTTATTTAAAAAATAGAAAACAATGTGTGAAAATAGGTGATTATCAGTCGAGTTGTCGACAAATTGTGTGTGGTTTACCTCAAGGTTCCATTCTGGGCCCAAAATTGTTTAACATGTACATTAACGACATTTGTAAAACGTCTCAAGTACTTAAATTTATCTTGTTTGCTGACGATACAAATATTTTTGCATCAGGTGACGACTTACAGCAACTGTGTCAGATTGTTAACTTGGAACTCAAAAGTGTCAATAAGTGGTTCAAACAAAATAAACTATCTCTAAATCTGAGTAAAAGCAAAATGATGATATTTGGCAACCGTAATTCCAATGCTCAGGAAGCAATTCAGATAGAGGGTGTTGTCATAGAGCGAGTGCATGAAATCAAATTCCTTGGTGTTATTATAGATGACAGAATTACTTGGAAAGCTCATATTAAATATATATCTACGAAAATTTCTAGAAGCATTTCAGTAATAGCAAAAGCAAAGCACATTTTAAACATCAAAGCTCTACATATCTTATACTGTTCTCTGATTTGCCATATTTATATTATTGTACTGTAGTTTGGGGTAGTACTTATAAAAACACATTAAAACCAATAGTATTGTTGCAAAAAGAGCTATCCGAGTAATTCATAAAGTTGGGTTTTTGGACCACACAAACTCATTATTTTTAAAATCAAAGATCATGAAGTTTTGTGACATTGTTGAGTTCCAAACAGTACAGATGTTATACAAAGCAAGATACAAACTGTTACCGGGCCAAATACAAAGAAGGTTCCAAGAACGTACTGGTTGTTATGAATTACGTGACGAATTAAACTTTAGGACTCAGAAACATAGCTCAACTTTGAAAAGTTTTAGCCCAACAGTTAATGGTGTACAATTGTGGAATAAACTGGAAATGGAGTTGAAACGATGTTCAAACATCAACCTGTTCAAATATAAATACAAACAAAAGACTTTTGAAACATACAGAGAACAAGAAATGTGTTGCCAGTAGGAGGCGCAGTAGGATCAATTATGTGTGTTTCCTCTATAATTAAGGAAGAGTGTTGCTGCTTGGAACGGTTGTCATTCTATTGCTCAAATTTACAAATTGAGAATTAGGGTAGGCAAGTTATGAATCTGTTGAGAGGGACCCTCCCAACGGGCTCAAAACCTTGTCTTTTAATGCACCACTCAGCATAGGAACATCATCTACAAATCAGCTGTTAGGGCAGCTGGGTGGGGGTTTGTTGAGGGGGAGTTACTGCCCTCTTCAATGGACCCGCTCTACACCCTGGCTTTTTAATGCACCTCACTATGCAGGGCTTACATCATACTTCACATATAACTCAATTAAACAAATATAATAATAATGATAATTAAACCCAAATTAAATTATATTAAGAATGGTAATGACAACTGGGAAGTAGCAAGATCTCAGAGTATAATATGTATTAATGAACCTTTATAACATAAAAGTAGCACATTCTTTTGTTCTTTATTTTGCTGTTGTTTTTGTTTTATTCTTCATTTATTGTTACTTTGCCCTATGTTCCTTTGTTTATGATTTGCTACCTTGTAAATATTAAATGTAATGTTATTATTTTTATTTTGGGGTGGGCGCTTATAAGCCTTTGGCTTCAGCCCACTCCCTTTGAGCAGGTTAACTGCTCAAACAAATAAATAAACAAATAATGTGTTTGTTCCACAGAGGCGGGTACGTTTTTTTTAAGTAACTGTAGTAGCTTTATCATGCAGTATCCTACTTTTTAGTTGAGTGATATTATAATCTGTAATATACTAGAGTAATAAAACAATGTTCAGAGTGATAAAAACTTCTTGTGTTTCATGTACATTATTCGGTAACGCTTTATATTAAAGCTGAGGTACCTGACTCTTTGTTGCTGTAGAGTACATTTATTTGTACCACCTCAGAGTATGTTGTAAACACAGCAAAAAACAGACTTTGTGGCCTGGTCTTCACCTATAGCATTTTATTGAGTGATAAAAGATAAAAGTAGAATCTAAATTGCTTCACTTTGCCACCGCTCAAAGCCGTACACGAGCTTGAGACGTGCATAGTTTAGGCCAAAACTAAAAATGTCCTTGTTTGAACAGGAAAAATCTGCACTGAGCAACTTTGTCAGTCAAAAAGAAAAAGTTGATATTTATACATATTTGACCTTGAAGTGACCCAGCAGATGCTTGGGTGGTTAGCATAGCGCCTTTACTTACCATCCCGATGGCCTGTGAGACGCTCCAGGATCAATCATGTTTTAGGTGTTCACTGCTGATTGGACCGTATCCATGGTTACGTATACATTCCAGTTCGAAATGTTTCCAGAAATCCTAAAAAAAACCTGAAATGAAATTGATCCTGAAGCATCATAGGAGTCACTGGGGTGGAAACAAAGGCACCAAGCGAACCTCACACAGCCACTGGGCCACTGAAAGGTCAAATACACACTATTACTATTATTATTAACTTTTTTAATTATTTTTTACATACAAAGTTGCACAGTGCACTTTTAAGTATTAATAAGGTATTATTAAGCATTGGTAATTAATAGGCCATTAATAATATGCCTGGAAATAAGCTGCTCATTATACTTTTACATCAACATATTAAAGAAATGTGTACAGCTGTGGTAAACATCTGAACATATTTGTGTCTATTCATGTCTTTTCCATGTTTAAAACAACATTTTTCCAAGAGCAAGTTTTGCGAAGTGTGGTGTACTTGGTATACTAAACAATAAAGTATATTTTATCGTCCCCATAGGGAAGTTTGTCCTCTGCATTTGACCCATCCTTCGATGCTGCTGAGGCAACCCATAAGGAGCGGCGATAGGGACCAGGGACCAGGGATCTCCAGATGTAGAGCCAGGCTGATGGTCAGAATCACATGGCTGGAGGATTCACCTATTGTAAATGTTTTTAGAGGTGGAGGAAACCTGCACAGACACGGGGAGAACACACAAACTCCACACAGAAAGGCCCTGTCCAGGCTGGAATTAAAGCAGTACTAAGTAACTCTTGCCCCTAGAGGCCATAAGCGCAACTGCAGGTGTCTTAGCAAGTTACGATTGTTTAACTTATTAAATGTCTTGGAGAGTAAATACTACGCTGACAGAAAAGGTGAAGGGAGAGAGGGGTGTTGTACATCCAGTTATACAATGGGAATATTTTTTTCACTCAAACTTGGCTGTAAATACTGTTTAAAGTGGCGCTAGCCCGCAGTTAGCTTTGCCTGTTAGCCTGTTAGCTTCTTCTCCGTGATTCTATTAGTGTGTATTGGTTGCTCCGCCCCGGTGGCAGTCAAGTTGCAAGCATGGTTTTCTGGCCAGAGACACCAGGGGAGATGAAAGACCCCCAATCATCCCATTAACACTTGTATTACCCCCACAGGGACTACGGAAAGGATTTATTAAGGTAAACAAGATACTTAGTACTGCTTTAAACTCGCTGTGAAGCAAAAGCGCTAAGGATCATGTTGTTGTTGTGTTATGCTTTGAAGCGTATTACTTATGTTTACTCTACACTAAACAAGTTGGAAAAATCTATTATTTTCAAATAATAAATCTAATGCTGATTACCTGATTTTAGATATGTTTTTTGTTTAGGTCTTGAAGAGATATCCTGAAGACGTTTCCCACAACTTTATTTTGTATTTGTTTATCGGTTTCATGATAGAGCGGTTAAATAAATTCACTCTTCTTGTCTCCATTCATTTGCTCAAATCCCGCCAACTTGAAACGGCCTCTTGTCAACTTAGCCTCACATCACATGGGACTTTGTGCTTGAACATCCACACATCTCCGGAGGCACCTGAACGCGTCACCGCAGGTGTTGATGCCCGAGGCGCTCAGGGACACTTCGTAACAGCTTTCACTAAATCTGTCCAAAAAAGCGGCTCAGACAGTGCAAGGCCGAGCGAGCTGTCCAGACATCTGTTCACTCGGGGAGATTCACGTGCCACTTTCTTCCTCTTTTGTGCATGTTCTAAAGGGCACAGTGGGTCTGGCTGTGCAGGCAGGGTCTCAGACACACACTGACACATTTTTGATTTTCTTAAAGCTCCTTCTGTGCAGTTATCAGGGTTTTGAAATACTTTTGGAGATCATTGGTATTTTACCCTTATAACCTGAAGCCAAACCCAACAAAGAGAAGTAAATACATTTGCTGATGATTTACACTTTGACTACAGGTAGAAAAACGTGGGGTAAAGTTCATAAGGTTCTCCAATGGCCAATTTCATTCATTTCATTTCATTTTATTTATTCTTTTTCATGGTAATGCAACATACATATTGGTAACATTTTGAAACTAACTGGTTGTTTAGCTAAGTATTTGGAGAACAATCATGGCTCAACAACAGCATTGATTTTTGAGTAGTTGCCTCACAACTCGTCTGAATCAGCTATTTGTGGAATGACAGGCTGAAGCAATGATTTATGATGGAATTGGTTTCTAGTGCTATATAGGGCTCTTCTACCATCCGGGTACTTTGAGTGCGCCGCAGACATGGAAGTGAAAACAATGGCGGTATTAAACAGCGTTTTTGCCTGTGAGTGACAGATTGTGTTCGATAAATGTAGTTTTTCTCAGTAAATCCTGCCTAAAAGCTGTTGTGCGGTCGGATGTTCCATTTTGTCGGAACTACAGCTTCAATCTTGTAAACTGAGTAAGTTTTATCATTAGAATCACATCTGCAGATCTAAAGACATTGTGTGGATTATGTTTTAAAGAGGGGGTATTATGCTTTTTTCAATCACATAGCACCAGTCTATAGCATACTACAATGATGACGTAACCTTCTGTTGGTCTGTATATGCAGTAAATTAAAATAACTGCCTTGAATAAAATTGCTCTCTCAAAATGGCTGTACTGAACGTCTTGAAATAGGCCTCTGTCTCTTTAAGAAGCTTTCCGACACGCCCCCTTCAGCACACTGCTGTGGCATCTAAACAACACTACTGTGCGGGGAGGGGGCTCTGCTGAGCTGAGGAGCAGTGGTTGGTGGCTTGGCTGGTGACAAAAGGTCCAGAGGCGTCTCCAGGAGGTGGGGGCGTTCCTAGGAGGACTGAGGCATAGCTACACCTAAAATGGCTGCCGTCTAAGTTTTTACTGATTACTCAAAAATATGTGATGAGCCAAGGCAACACTCCAGGCATGTGTTTAATGAGGGAATGACATAATAACATGATATAAAGTTTGAAAAAGTCGATTTTACATAATACCCCCCCTTTAAAGTTTAACGTTTAACTGTGCCGGACACGTCAGGCTCTAAATTCTACCATTTACTTTGCTTTAAACGTAAAATAAATTGTTAATCAAATGTTTAATGTCATGACACGTGTTAGCTAAGTTATGCTTTAGCTAAATCTAAAGCCGAATAAACTAGACAGAACGTCGCCTAAAAGCTTCTAAAACATTTTCTCATCTGCATCACGTTTAACTTAGATCATGATTATTTCCTTTAAAAATTCAACACAAAGTTACGATGGATTAGCGACGCGTACTAGTTTACCTATAGTGCGCGTTATCATGGTAATCAAATCATATTTCATCACAATCCGACAATTATTCACCTTAATAAATCCTCTCAAACAACCACCCAATATCAGCGAGCTCCCATTGTTTTCAATGAAGCGAGAGCGCTGTATTCACCTCCGCTTCATTTGTGACGTAACACTGTAGAGCCCTATAGTCAGGTGTTGTGTATCTATTTGTTGTTGTTTTTTGGGAGGAGCAACCCCCCAGTCCCCCACCCAGGAGGAAGTGAAGCAACACACAGGTAGTTGGCAATATCACTATATCATTATTTGTGTTCTTAAATTGTCCTGGCCTGTTTACCTTTTTGTTTGTCTTTGCAAAACCATGTAAGACAAGTATAAAACACAGAATGCCAAAGCACTGTTGTATTGGCTTTATCCCAGTCTAAATAAGAACATTTCAAAAATACTTGGACCACCCTCACCTCATCTTCTCAGAGGATAATCCCTTGGTTCCTGACAGTCTTTAACCCTGAATGCAGGTGACATTTTGATAATATCCGTAGAGAGCTGTGTGGGAGGCCGAGGATTTGTGTGAAGAGAATAGAAACGTTTTCGAGTGGGACGGAGATATGACGCTTAGGAATAACACATTTCTGCCCCAGAATGAATAAAAGTAAAAAAAATATATAAATAATATCCACCTAATCTGGCTTTGTTTGTCATTTAAAATAGGATCTATCTATACAATGGAATCGTACATCAACAGTAGCCCCTCTATTGTCCCCGTAACCGTTTCTCCTGCAGTGTCGGACTATTACGAGAACAGCCTGCGCCAGTTCATTTTCCTTTGACAGAAATGTGTTGCTTCCCTGGAGTCGACATCCTCCCAAAGCAATCTGCAGTGCTGAAGACCATTTTAACCTGCTTTAGCCCGTACAGTGAGTGCCCAAGGACTCCCACTCACAGCGCCACAGTAACAAACAGGGTATGTGTGCACTGATGAGGTCTGTGGGCTTTTCTCGTTTCCGCTTTCTCTAACGATCCTCCTCCGTTCAGAGCTCGGATAACGGTGATAACGCAGCACAAGACGAGCGGATGCATTCACGATATTCCTCAATTTAATGTTATAATTTCAGATGGAGGGCAGGGGGCAAAGTAACTTGAGGAGCTCTCAGGAAATATTGGCACGCTTGGTGAATATGGTAAGAATTTAAAACAAAAATCTTACATTTTAACTTTTTACACCTTGATATAAAATTTCTCAAGTCTATATATTTGAAATGGCATCTCTGTCCTGCTGAAATAGTTTCTTTATGTTTTCAATTCTATTTCAATCAGGGGACTGGGATGGTTAGATGGTTTGATTTTATGAGCTCTATAGTGCTCAAGGATCAACCCCCCCTAAACATTTAAGTCCCACCCCCATTTTGACTGGACACGGACTGGAGACTCGACTTTTGTGCACTCGGGACCACCGTACGTTAAGTGATGATGTCATCGCTCCACTTTCGGGCCCAACGGAGCCTTAGCCCTGTTCACTATAATGGGATCTAGCTGATTTTAACCTGCTGTAGAGCCGACTACAAGGCTCTTTTAAAACATCTGATCGCAAAGAAATATTATATTTACTGTGGACTTTCATTACTAATGCGTTTCTGGCATTAATTATAAAATTATTTTTCCATACTCATTGAAGGCTAATTTATACACAGGTGCTCGTCATATAATTAGAATATCATGAAAAAGTGCACTCACTTCTGTTACTCAACTTAAACTGTGACCCTAATGGAATGGACTATAAGCCATAATCATCAAAATTATAACAAATAAAGGCTTGACATATGTCACTTTGCATGTGATCAGTCTATATCAGTGGTTCCCAAAGTGGGGGTCAGGACCCCTCAGGGGGTCGCGAGGCCTTGGGTGGGGGTCCCCAGATGATTTTAAGATGAAACAAAAAGAAAAATGCTACTGTTTTTGAGTGTAAAACAGCCTATAATTGGTGAAATCTATTCAGTTGTTCACAATAAACAGTTTAAATACATATTAACTTGATACTTAAATGTTTTTCTGGCCTAAAGTAGCATAAGATGCATTAAGTTTATACATTATACATTATACCATTCAATTTTTGGGGTCCCAGCCAAAAAAGTTTGGGAACCCCTGGTCTATATCATATATTAGTTTCACATTTTAAGTTGAATTACAGAAATAAATGAACTTTTTCGTGACATTCTAATTATATGATGAGCACCTGTGTGTATATATATATATAAATATCTTCAGTTTACCTTGAGAAATGGTGAGTTATATTGTGCTGATTAGGTGTAGAACAGTTTTTGGTCTTTTACCTGTTGTTATTTCAGCAGGAGAATTACATAAAGTTGATTTTTATTTTTTTATTTTTGTTGCTGTGTTTATCTATGGACCTCTTAACAGTTTGGGCCCGGAAGTAGCTTATTATTGTGTGTGACGTCACACTTAACAAACGTATAGATACAGACGGCAACTTTACAAATGCCCATATATGGTCATGTTTGAAGCAGCCAGAGGGGGAAAACAAAGAAGACGGACAATGCTAACCAGGAAGTTAAGCTTGCTTCATGCTACATATGCTAACGTTAGCAAAGCGATGCTAACAAGTGCCGGTTTTTTGCTTCTACTGAACAATCTGCTGTGAAAAACATCCATATGGACCCGATTTTGGCTTGACTTGATTGATGTGTGATAATAAATATGTTAATTGCCCACCAGAAAACAGCTAAGGAGAGTGAAACATTTTGAATCCCACGAGAGGTTTTCTTCCCCCTTGGCCACGCTTCTTTGTATGATGCGTGGACATCTGTATCTATGTGAAATCTTCAGCCTAACACAAGCACAGTAAGTGACTGGTCTGACTCCCATAGCGATGTTACGCACAGCAGTGGTCGCTCTCTCAAGTTTTACCTCTTATACGGACCGTACCAGACTGGAATAGTTTCCCCTACTGTGGGTAGCATTGGGTGTGGTGTTTTGATCATGTTTCTGCGGCGTGGAGTTTGTCCCGCGCTCTGTAGCCCCTTAACATACCTGAGCCCTTATAGGACCCGCTGTATGGCCTGGGCATTTGGATGCAAGGTGACACAAGGGGGCGCCATTCCAACCTTCTCAGTGTAAATGTGAATTGAATTTCTTCAGAGTGAGACTTTAGGTCAGACACCATGAGTGACAGTAACATGCTAAATACAGTCTGCGCTTTGTTTCCAATAAAAAGAGGGAAGTCATGGAGAGTCTGCTTTAGACAGAACTTCAGATTTCTGCGCATTAAATCATATTCTCACCCTCAAATATGTGGTAAAAAAATGGGCGGCACGGTGGCACAGTGGTTAGTGCTCGTGCTTCACAGCTAGAAGGTCCCGGGTTCGATTCCCACCTGGACGGGGCCTTTCTGTGTGGAGTTTGCATGTTCTCCCTGTGTCTGCGTAGGTTTCCTCCGGGTACTCCGGTTTCCCCTACCACTAAAAACATGTACAATAGGCCAGGATGAATGAGAGTGTGTTTGAGAGTGCGCATGGGGACGACGGATGCAAATTAGCCCAAGGCTACAATCTGGTGTGGCTTGTTTACATGCATGAAACCCATGTATGTTCATTAACATGCACTGTCCCGACCAAATAAAATAAATAAATAAATACATTCTGTGGCAAATTATTATTACAATTAAAAAACAAACACATGATTGATGCATAAGAATGTTGAAGAAATATCTATGTACTGTATATTACCTGCTGTAGGTCATGTGTTAGTTTTACTTCGGAGAAAATGGTTACTATAGTAACTGGTGTCAAGAAAAGAACCTTATGAGCTTCTTAACCAACATCTACAGTATCTGTCCACATCAGTCCTGCTGCACCACAACTCAGACGAACTGGGACAAACATGACTCAACAACAGATGCATTTCTTTTTCTTTATTTTTATTAGAAATAATGGATTTTCACACTTGCACTAGTGATTAAGATATACTTGATATTCAATCTTTCATTCTGCAGAAATATGAAATAACTGTCTGACGCAGAAGCTCCATGACATACTTTCTTCACCTGTCGGGTTAAAGAGCATCAAGCCTCAGCCTTTTTGTTTATAATAAATATCACACTTGTAGCGTCATGTTTTAGCTTCATGTTACTGTCACTCACAGTGTCTGACCTACAGTGTAACTCTGAAGCCAATCAAATCACAGAGACTCAAATGTGGGTTGGGCTCAAATGTGACCAAACGCCAAGATCCAAGCTCAGAGACAAAAACAATTATTTCAGTGCTTTAACAGGCTACTGGTGCTGAAGTGAACCAACGATGTATATTTGGGAAATGGACAGTGTTTAACTCACAGTGATATTGATCTGTAGTTTGTCCTGCAAGAGCTTAATGAGATGTGTAAGGCTGCCTGCGATGTTAATGTTAAGAAGAGGAGAACGAAGAGGCAGCAGCCAGCGCTCGTTGTAGTCAGTGTTATTTGTAGCACACCACGTCTCACCTGACCCCTTTTTTTCGCCGATTGAAAGCAAGGGTGCACCATTGTTCGCACGCAAGATTCTAACTTCGTCTTGAGGAACGCTGTTGTTGCGCCAGGCGGAAGATCGTCTGTTGTCTCTCATCTCAGTGTCAGTCTGGAAACGCTTCAGTTTGTGTTTAGGTGGTTTCTTTGTCTCCTCTACACCGTGATTTACCCAGATCTAAAAGCTTCTTGACAAAAAATGGCAAAAAGGTGACAAAAATGCGATAAAAAAGAGACGAAAACATGCAGAATAAAAAAGCAACATAAAAGCTACATAGAGCCACAAAAAACGTAACGAAAACACGCAGCAAAAAGCCACAGAAAAATTGACAAAATGCAGTGAAAAACTGACGAAAACATTACAAAAAGCGTCAAAAAAGCGACAACAAAACACAACAAAAATGCTTCTAAAATGTGATAAAAACGAACTGGAGAAAATGTGCTTGGTTAAAGAGGGGGGTAAGATGTTAAATTATAGAACTTTTTCCCTGAGCATATCTCACCCTTTGTCTTAAAGTTAATTCCTCAGCAGCGATTCATCGTAATCATCCTCCTGACGGTGCATTCAGGCTGATTCAGAGCGCACCTCGTCTAAGATTAACCATAAAAAGGCCACTTATTCGACGGGCAATTTCCAGCATTTCAGGAGCTCTGCATATTACACAAATGACCAGGCTATTCAAAAAAACTAACCAAATCCACTTAGCCCTGTGTTAATATTGAATCTGCGTTTCACTTTGACTAATAGCGCCGAAATAAACTACAAGCAATTATAGGAAAGAAGCCATTACTTCTGCTAAAACGGCCTATTGTAATCAGGGAGCATGCATATTAGCCCAACAGCTGCCACGGCATCCATCTTCCTGAACGCGGCGCTTCATGGAGTCCTAATGGGGCTGTGAGGAGCTGCGGATTGAAACATTAGCAACAACATTACAGGAGGAGGTCGCCGTTGAAGATGGATGGGGCGAGGTCATGTGACTGGGACCTTCCGTATTGGGAGTGACAGGGATTTGGCCGACAATGAGGTGTCGGTCGTCTGCAGGCAGCGCGCCAAAGAGGACAACCTCGGACGGAGAGAAGATACAGTGCGAACATAAGGGCTAAGGCATTATTCATCCTACGGCGTTCTGTGTCGCAAAATATGCCTGTGATTTATTACAAATGCATGCCAGAGCAATTAACTAAAGCTCTTAAATTATGAAATAAAGTTGAATTTGCCCATTCTTTATGATTTTGTGCTTATTCTTACCACTTGAGCAAGGTAAAGATGTTGAGCAGCCGTGTCCTTGTCGTTGTGGGAGACATCGTAACATGTGGTTTTCTACTCTTAGCAGCTACGTTTTAGCCTTTTTAATGTGGCTGGCTGAATAAAACTAATTAAACTCTGCCTTGGGATGTTTTTTTGGAATAGAAAAAGGCTAATTATGTATTTTTCTGTGTGACTGACAACCTTTGAACACCTTGTAATTTTACTCTTTTTAAAGGATTTCCAAAAATGACTTTTTGGAAACCAGTTCAGTGACAAAGGGAGTGTGTTGATTTCCATCTTTTAGCAGCGGCCCTTACTTGCTGTAGCTCTTACCCTTGCACACTTCCTGATTCTTTACGTGCATGAGTTTATCCAACTTTTACGACATTCAAACTGCAAAGCGGAGTTAACAGCCGCAGCAACACAGACAAATCCCATCATCAAAGCACTTTCCGGGTTTGGGAACACTTTTTTTTTTTATTGGTTGTATCATTCCTGGGAGAGGGCTGGATTTGGTTTACCGCAGAAAAGTGCAGTACTACATGTCTCAGTAGGAATTCTAGGTGGCTCTTTGCCAAAGTTCAAAGACCCAAAATACAAATAAATATGAAAAGCTGAAGAACAATTAGTGCATTCAAAAGACAAGACCCCAGGCGTAAAGGCCAGGGCCAAACCGGTCTGATCAGGTATAGGTTTTGGGCCCGACCTCTGGCTGTGGCCAAAGCGGGCTAACCCGTGTCTGATGTGACGTGAACAGACTCTGGCCTCTGATTGGCAACGAGAGAGTGGACAGCCCTCACTATTGACACGCAGGTCATATGGATTTAATATTTCACAACATCATACCGCTGTGCTAAAGGGGATTTTGCCGATATTAGCATTTAGCCGCTGTTAGCGCAGCTTTAGCTGGTGTTTGCATAACATTTGCATGTAGCTTACCTTCATAGTTGTATTTAGTGGGTTTTTTAATACAGCTTGGCTCCTCTGAGTGATTCCACAACTCCCACCAGATGAGAGCATTTGTCCACATTTGTTCTCATCGCGGCTTACAAAACGTTTAATGACGATCTGTACAGCGTGCTCCTCTGTGCGGCTCCGCCCACAACAAATGCAAGTGTGTGTGTGGTGGAAACAGAAAGGTCTGCGGGGTTGTGTCAATACGTGCACGTAGATCGTGGCGTGCGCGGCCGGGTGGAACGACAGCTTAAATGTAAGAAAGAGTGCAGAGCAGTACATAGGAGAAACAAAGCAGCCGCTTCACAAACGGACATATCAGCACCACAGAGAGAGCAGCACTAACTGCATTTGTTATGGCAGCGAGTTCAAAATTCTAGCTGAAGAGAAAAGGTGCAGAGTAAAGGAGGCCATCTTTATGAAAAAGCACAAACACTAATAATAGATCCATCCATACCTCTTGCTTATGTGTTAGCAGCAGTTGGTCACTCATCACCAGTGTTGCCACAGATTACTTGAAAAAGTAATATATTACTGATTACTAATTACTCCTTGAAAAGTAACTTAGTTACTTTACTGATTACTTCATTTTAAAAGTAACAAAGTTACATTACAAGTTACTTTATTAGTTACATTCAGATATTGCTGACAACATCACCACCGCCTCAACACACTAATGACAAACCCTTTTACCAACACTCACTTTCTTGGAAGTGCATTTTAACAGTAACATCAACAAAGCTGACGCAGATTCAGAAAAGTGACGTATTTCCATCTCTCTGCCCGACCAGTGTTAGTGTTTTTAGGCTGAACCGCCCTTCGTCCGACCCGTCACCTGTTCACCTACTACTACAAAGCAAGTAGGGGTAAAAGCCCAAAGAAATGTAATGGTCATAACAACGTGTCCTTTTGAAGCCAAGTGCCACCAACACCTCGCCTTTACACCTTGGGACAAGCCTTATTACCGTAGGCTAAACATTTCACACTTGCCCCCCCCTCCCTCCTGCTCCCCTACCGCTGTGGAGATGTCCCGATCTGTGATGGGACCCCGGCTGGCATATCGGGGCACGCTTGAGGCTAAGCCGTGTCGACAGTGATCTATAACACAGGGACAGCCGGCTGCCTTTGGGTCCAGCACTTATTCTCATTCTGTCATAGAGCCGTGTGTGGACTCGTACATCTACACAGTCACTTTAATGGCCTGTTTGGTGAGCTGTTTCTCTGTATTTTACAATGATTTAAACGGTCTCGGCTGTTCAGGATATTATTGGTCTGAACAGAATTTATTGCTGGTTATTTGTCGTGGCTTCGAATCCCGGCTCCCGCAAATGCACACTGTCGTTGTGTCCTTGGGCAAGACACTACACCCTACTTGCCTCCAGTGTCTGCATACATTGGTGTATGAATGAGAGAGTGAATGGGCGACTGGTCCTTACTGTAAAGCGCTTTGGGCCTGATGAAGGTAGAGAAGCACTACATAAGTTGAGTTCATTTACCATTTACCATCATGACAGCTGTGTGTAGAGTAGCCATAATATGTGTGTAGGCAAGAGTAATGTTACTAAATAAGTATAAACATAGTGACCCAAATAATTACTGAAGTAAAAGCAAAAGGAGTAAAAATACTACTTGATTTTAGTATTGTTACAATCTGACCAAATAGAAAATTTGCTAAAATCCTCATATTTCCAAACAAATAATTTGACTTTACTGCGCGGACGTTGAAGTGCTCCTAAGGTATTATTACGCCTTACAATATAGTAGCCCTTTTTATCCGCTTAGAAAATCGACATATTTAATTTTGTGTAACTAGACTTGGCTCGTGTAACTTTTCACGTAACTGTATTTAAATAGGGAAAAGGTGGAACAGCTTGGTAGCTTCTAACTTCACCCCAGTCTGGAGCTACAGTATACCGATGCTGGAGAGGCTAAATGCTAACGACATTTGCATGACTGAGCGCACGCACAAAGACCAGACAGGTACGCATCAACTCGTCTAAGCTCAGGTAAGAACATTATCTCAGTATGTAAAAACGGTGGCCTGTTCCTTTAACGCGGTCTGGTGTGTGTTTGAAGGAGCCTTTAGTCTGCAAAATGAGGAGAACAGGAACAGAATTTTCAAAAGTAAACAATCAAGCCCCTCCCCTCCCTCCTGATTGGACCTGACAAGCCGGTTCACAGGAAAAGCTCGTCTCATTGGTCAATGCGGGAGGATACTAGACTCTGATTAGTTGCTGAGATGGAAGGAGCGACTTTACAAAAAATAATGATATATATATATTTATATATTATTACTTACTTTACATCAAAATGCAAGACCAGGTGGTCGATTTTGCACATTTTTATATCATTTGTAAACATTTATACTTTCAGACTATCACTTTAAGATGTCTTTAAAGAGGGGTATTATGTAAAATCGACTTTTCAAGCTTTATATCATGTTATTATGTCATTCCCTCATTAAACACATGCCTGGAGTGTTGCCTTGGCTCATTCACATATTTTTGAGTAATCAGTAAAAACTTAGACGGCAGCCATTTTAGGTGTAGCTATGCCTCAGTCCTCCTAGGAACGCCCCCACCTCCTGGAGACGCCTCTGGACCTTTCGTCACCAGCCAAGCCACCAACCACTGCTCCTCAGCTCAGCAGAGCCCCCTCCCCGCACAGTGTTGTTGTTTAGATGCCACAGCAGTGTGCTGAAGGGGGCGTGTCGGAAAGCTTCTTAAAGAGACAGAGGCCTATTTCAAGACGTTCAGCACAGCCATTTTGAGAGAGCAATTTTATTCAAGGCAGTTATTTTAATTTACTGCATATACAGACCAACAGAAGGTTACGTCATCATTGTAGTATGCTATAGACTGGTGCTATGTGATTGAAAAAAGCATAATACCCCCTCTTTAAGAGTCTGTCCTCGCTTTACTTATATACATGTATGTGTTCAGTTTATATATATTTTTGTGTGTTTTACAGTTTCCCCTTTTGAATTGATTCAACTTGTCAGAGACACCATGGTCTGCAGAGTTATTGCCGATCTAATACAAATATTAAATTGGCATACTTATTAGTTTATATTGGAATTAGTTTGAATGCCATCTTTTTTTTCTGTTTCGATTGCTCTGAATCTTTGTGATGGTCTAATGAGTTTCATACCGTGAATAAAGCAAGCTGCATTTGGAAAATTAAAGTCTGGTTATCAGATACAGGGCAAATGACTTCATTACAACAAAAAGCATCACTTTATCAGAAAAGCCACGCAAAAATGACCTCCGCTTTTATAACCCGGGACGACATGCCTGCAGTCCGCGTCCTCCTGCCGTTGTGATAACATGAGCTTCATACAAATTCACCCAGAAACAAAACAAGGGCATTTAATTAAAGCCTCTTCAGATGAGATTCGTCCTCTGCCCATTCTCTCCCTCTCTGTCTTTTCCAGCCTGTTGCCTTTTTCTCCGAATGGTGTGTGCTTTCAATTAAGATAGTGTTAATTAAATCTGGCTGTGATGAAAGCTAAGAGCAGTCAGTGCGAAGGTTCCTGTGTCCTTGTTCATTTATTCTCATTCATTGGTTATTCAGCTTCTTGTTTACTCAGTGTCTATGGTTCAAATTCAAATTAGATAAGTATTTATTTAATAGAATATTTGGGGAATTCATTTTAGTTTGAATGAGTAATACTTAACAGGGTGGACGTTATGTTCATACATTCTTATACACAGCAAATCCCAAACATTTTACAAACATTAGACCGAAGGCTGGCAGCTTGTACTGTGCCATGAAGAAGTATTTGCCTCCTTCCTGATTTCATATATTTATCACACCTAAATGTTTTAGATCACACACAGACAATCCTCAAAACAAAACACAGTGTCTAAATGATTATTTCTGTATTAAAAGGAAAAGGATAACATAAGCCTCTCTGGCCTGCTGTGAAATAATTGCCCCCTGAACATTGCAAGAAGTACAACATATTTTAAAGCAGTACTAAGTAACTTGTTTACCTTAATAAATCCTTTCCGTAGTCCCTCTGGGGGTAATACAAGTGTTAATGGGACGATTGGAGGGTCTTTCATCTCCCCCTGGTGTGTCTGGCCAGAAAAAACACAATTGCAACTTGACTGCCACCGGGTCGGAGTTACCAATACACACTAATGGAATCACGAAGAAGAAGCTAACAGGCTAACTGGCGAAGCTAACTGCGGGCTAGCGCCACTTAAACAGTATTTATAGCCAAGTTTGGGTGAAAAAAAAAAATCTCCATTGTGTAATTGGATGTACAATATCCCTCTGTCCCTTTGTCTTTTCTGTCAGCGTAGTATTTACTCTCACGGACAATTAATGAGTAAAAAACGCAACATGCTACGACACCTGTAGTGGCGCTTATGGCCTCTAGGGGCATGAGTTACTTAGTACTGCTTTAAAGGGATACTTCGGGATTTTTGACATTGGGCCTCATTTCCTAGTTATCCAGAGTGTTGTTGATGTCTGGAGATATTTTTTCTTAAATTCATGCAGTTCTTATATTTGAAGAGTCTAGTGGCGCTAGGCTAGAGCAAGGCTAAAGCATTTCTATGGTAACAGTTAGCCTGCATTAAAAACAGTCTGACCCACTCCACAGTGCACCTGAGGCAAATCACTTATAACACCAGACTAACCATATAAATGTCTGTGTTAACAGAATAATTATAACCATTTTGCATTTAAAATAACTTATATTAATATAAGTTCGTTACAGCTTCGTGGCTGTAAGCTAACACAGCGGCGGAGTGATCTGCGAGAAAATAGTCCCTCAAAATGCGGTAATTCATGTGATACAAGGTCAGTTATATTTCAAAAATGATTCTATTAACACAGACATTTATATGGTTAGTCTGGTGTTATAAGTGATTTACCTCAGGTGCACTGTGGAGTGGGTCAGACTGTTTTTAATGCAGGCTAACTGATACCATAGAAATGCTCTAGCCTAGCGCAACTAGACTCTTCAAATATAAGAACTGCATGCATTTAAAGGTCCTATATCATGCAAAATCGACTTTTTGGAGTTTTTAACCATGTTGTTATGCTATTTCCTTATCAAAAACACCCCCAGAGCGGTTTTTGGCTTCATTCACACAGTTCTAAGTAATCCTCCTGAATCCTGCTCTCTGAGCAGCTGCTCCGCCCTCTCCTGGTAAACCACTGAGCTGTTCAGTTGTGTCGTCACAAAGGAACGGAAGTGCTCTACGTCTGTAATGTAATGGATCTATGGATCCGAGCAGAAGTGTTGTTTTTGAAGACTGAGCTCTTTCTAACCTACTCTGGACACGCCTGTTCTTTTTCTTACCGAACGATAATGTCACGGATGCGCGTTTGGCTACGAGAGGAACAGGACTATTCGACCTTCCTAAAGAAGAGTGCACTCGCCAGAAGTTGGAATTTCTTTCCGGGATTCAGCGACTATATCAACCAACCTGATGGATGCTTGGTGAACCTTGGCCAGAATCAAAGTGGATTAACTTTTAAAACTTTTATAACTTTTATAACCAACACGATCTCATGGGGAGTCCAGACTGAGCGGTGAGTTAATCAAAACAGGTGTTAGCGTGTGTGTTAGCCATTTATGAAACTGCTTTGCACATGTCAACTCCTTATAACTGCATTATGTGAAGTAACTTCACTTTTTGCAGCAATATTTATATTTATAATACTGTGAATGTGGAATGAGCGGAGAGAGGGGCGGAGTTAACTGAATCTAAGCGTTTTGTCTTCCGGGTTTGGAAAATACCCCCCAAAAATACTTATATTTCTCTCAAAATGAGTACTCCATAGTGATAGAGGTACAATATATCATATAAATGCCTATACTTTACTTTGGAATGGCTAAAATAGCATGATACAGATCCTTTAAGAAAAAAATATCTCCAGACATCAACAACACTCTGGAAATGAGGCCCAATGTCAAAAATCCTGAAATATCCCTTTAATGCGCAATCAGGTGTTAATTTTGACAATATCTTTTGATGAAAGTTCATTTAATTTTAGTCAAGATTTAGAGAAATAATTCTCTTCAATTTTAGTCTATTTTAGTCGACTAAAATTGCTTGTACATTTAGTCAATTAAATCCCAGATTAATATATTTTTTATAATCATATTTAATCAAGGCCCACTGCTTCATGTTTGTTCTCCCATATGGACAAACACATGGCTGTTCCTTTGGCAGTGAATGTAAATGACATGAGGCTCTTTCAAACTGTCATTGGGAGTGTTGATGATTTTAGTCTCTTCTTTTCTTCATAACTGGCAGCAATAACCGAAATCAAGCATTTGTGAAAACCACTGATGACTTTTCCACCTGTGTTTTCATTGTGGAGGAATTTTGGCCCACTCTTCTTTGCAAATTGTTTCCACTCAGCCATATTGGAGGTTTTTCGAGCATGAACCTCCTGTTTAAGGTCACACCACATGCAGCATATCAAATGGATTTAAGACCAGACTTTGACTTGGCTTCTCCAACATCTTAGTTTTGTTGTGTTTGAGCCGTTCAAAAGGGGACTTGCTTGTTTGCTTGGGGGTTTTGTTTTGCTGCATAACCCAAGAGCGCTTAAGCTTGATGGCACGAACTGTTGGCAGGACGTTCCCTGAGTCACAACAAACTGTTCAGCAAAGCATCCCCATCACATCACCACCACCTTACACTTACACTTTGTCTCGACAGTCCACCAAATATTTCTCCAAAGTCTTCAAGTGAGATGAGCTTTTGTTGTATATGCCGTGTATCTTTTTCCGTAGAACTCCTTCACAGATGACATTTTTTGCTCACTGCCTTTCTTCAGCAGCGTTACATCCTTATTCTGTCATAAATTCTGCCTTTTTAATCCCACCGTTTCTCTGCCTCCGCTCATCTCATCACGTTCACACACTCGTCTCTCTCACCATTTAAAGCACTCCCTCGCCGGTCCTGTCCACTCCTCCGACTCAAGCCCCCAGTCCCTTAGAGATTTCCCCCGCGCGCCGCAGCCGGAGCTAATCCCTCAAGCTGTCGCATAAAGACGGTATAAAGACATCAAAGAGAGAAACAGTCGAGGGAGCTGGCAACATCACGTCTGCGCCGCCAATGACAGACGTACAGTTACGGAAAGCATTATCTGCTGCTTCCACATCTTTCAAATAATACTATATTTAACTGTAGCTGTTTTAAAAAAAGTCTTAATTACTGTTGTTAAGCTTTGAAAGCACTTTTGGAGTGGATGAGTAATGACTACAGTGCAATGTTTGAAGAAACTTGTCAACTAAAGATTCTGTAGTGGAATATATTGGACATTTTTACTATTGTCATTAACTATGAAGACCGCTAGGTTTCTTTACTTGCGTCATATATTTCAAGTAGTTGTGAACTGGTAGCCATTGCTCTTCCTGTTTTGTTATTTACCTATGCGTTAGTCGCGGTGTCTTGTCCAAATAAATACATATCTTAAGATTACATGGCAGGCAGTGAGTTTGAATGAGCCGCTCCAACATTAATTGGGCTGTCTTTATATACTTTTGTAATACTTTGCAGCATTCATTCATTGCCTCATCACCGGCAGCCCTTCACCAATCATCCAATCACAGCCCCATTTGAGCAGCACCATCGCAACAGCCAATCACCGCAGCAGCTCATTCCTGCTCCAGCCATTTATCGTCCCGGATCCCCTTCTTAACATTCCTCGTCCATCACTCGGCCGTTTCCCAGCTGTGCTGCGCCCCTCCTCCACCTCGCCTCTCCTTGGCTCTGCTCGTCAACTACTGTCTACTCATCCTCTACCGCCACCAGTGTCCAGACTCCGGGGAAGATTCTGTCTAACATTCATTATCGCCATGTATTTCATATCGTTAATTCAATCTTCCGCCGGAGTCTGAGCCCCAATTACGATTCATGTTCAATAACACTTTTTGTAGAGTCTTTTCAGGTTGAATTGTTTTAGATATTAGCTCTGCTAAACTCATACCTCAATGAACACAGAGGTTTCTTTTTAAACACGTAGCTTTTAACACTTGGCTATGTGTGTAAATGGTCTCAACTTATAAAGCGCTTCTCCACCTACGTTAGGCACTCAGCTTTACAGCAAGGGTCCACTCACTCATTCACACTCTCATTCATACACCAATGTACACAGACACTGGAGGCAAGGGGGTGAAGTGTCTTGCCCAGGACTGTGTGCATCTTCAGGAGGCAGGATTCGAACCCCCCGACCTTCTGACCACGAGACGACCCGCTCTATCATCTGCGACGGTGGCGCAGATGGTAGAGCGGTAGAGTGTGTATGTATGAGGGTTATTTCTTCATAAAAATCACTATTTTGATTGACAACACCGGAAAAAGGCTGTTCGGCATTCAGCATCCCAGGAGCTGGGCAGATTTTTGGGGGTAATTTTGGCACCTGAGACCTTGTAACTCGGGCGATTGGCTCAAAACACAACTCCATATGTTATGTTTATTATGACATCAGCACCCAGCTGTCTAAAAACAAACAAACAAACAAACCCTATACATCGACGGTCACATGATGTTCCTATCTGTCCACACGCAGTTCTTTCCCGGCTTATGCCTCCTGCAGTTTGAAGATAGCCTGGTCCGTCACGTTTTTGGAGATTAGACTTTTCTGTAGGCAGATTGGCAGAGATGAGGTCCGGACTTCTCAGCGATGTTCTTCAAAACCTCCAGATGATTTTTACCCGCCGCGCACGAGGGCGACTTTCAGAAATATCCAACTTGGCTCTGCCGGCGTCTGCTGACAGCGAGAGCCAGATTAGCCGCTCTCGCTCTGAGCAGTGAGGGTTGGCACAGCAGGTTGTGTAGCTGGATTGGCTTTAAGCAAATGGGGATGGAAGTGTTGAGAATTTCCACATCTGTTCACGGAGGTGAACTTTTTTTAACTGGGAGTAAAACATGTCATACATTTCAGGATGGGGCATCATGATTCTCGCCTTAAATCAATATTGAGCATATTAAAACTTGAATACATTATCAAGCAGATTCCATGAATGTTCATGAATCTGCCAAAAAAATGTGTTGCTTACTTACTTATTGCTTTATTCAGTTTGACTAAAAACATTCTAAACAATTGTGGGTATATGTAAAAATTATAACATATTTATTAATTATGTACTTTTCCCCACAGATAAACAGGAGCAGACGTCCTGTTTAATCAGTGCAGATTTCTTCAGTGTTTGTAGATGTGAGCCACACATGTGTTTATCGTGTTGAAGCCATTGACAGTTCATGGCAGTTGCTAACCGGTAGCTTGCTAACGTCTTGAGCAGCTTAAACACTGACTCAGACTGAGACTCTATTGACATGACAAACTGTAAAATCACAGAGAAAGGTTTTCTGTTTCCTCTTTGATGTGTTAATTTAGTCTTCAGAGTGAAGCAGATCTTTAGTAAATCCTGCTGTAGCTCGACAGACAGAGCTGCTACGTCTGTGTCACATTTGCTGGTTATATCACATAAACGTGCGTCTCTGGGGCCGTGTTGTAACTGTGATCTTCTTGAGCAATGATTACGAGTAACTAAAATGCCTCTGTCAATCAGTTGTCTTTCATAGTCATCCGGAGTAGAGATATTGTTACATGTTGTAGTACTGCATAATTCTACTTCGGTATTCAAAATGGCGGCCGGAACTATGCGTGATGTCATTGGAAACGCGCGTATACATTTATCAAGTATCAATGAAAAGGGAATAAAAACAAACAAACAAAACAACATTTTTAGAGCTGTTTTTCATTCATCCAAAATATATATTGTTCGTCATCAGTGTAAACGCTCCTATTTGATTGTTGTGTGAACCTGCTCCTGTCATTAAAAAACACATTATTTACTCTGTGATGCTAATGTTGCTCATCATGAACACAACCACACTGCTCAAGTTTATGAAATAAGTTAGTGACTATAAGATTCTACCAGCTTTGTAACTAATTAGTTTGGCATCACTATCAAACTTTGGGCCTTGGACCCTGGAGAGTAATAGTAATGCGAGCAGCGTGCTGGTGAAAAACACAAAAATACCCCAACAATATTAAGGCGTCGAGGAAGTATTCTGCGTGTAACCTCTTCCTGACACATGCAGCCGCAGCAGAGACAGAATTTGGATTTCCAACATGAAATATTTATGCTCAGATTAATATTTGATGGCGCAACACACCTGGTGGTTTTGGGATGTGCTGATCATTTTCATTTCAGATTCCTCTTCCCCCAGTTTCAGTGGGTCTTTTGAAAGACCTGTCCTGAATAACAAACATGTGCGCGTCAATAGTCCCCATGTGAATGTGAATTACAATGATGAACACTACAACTAATAATGACTAACGGCTATAACAATTTCAGCATTTTTTCTCTTTAAATACTGTGCTATTCTGACTCCTAAACTACTTTGTACTTCGGCATTTCGTGGAGTAAACAATAACTTATGTGTTGCGAAAATACCTCTTTATCAAAGCTGTGATTAATTTCAGTATAAAAAAACACACCAGCAAAGGGCTCAAGAACAGTATCTGTTGCGCAGTGACAAATGAAACAGTTCAGAATGAAGCTAACGACAGTCAAACGGCGCAGGGAAGACAAATGAACCACGGACGTGATCAGAACAAGTCCGGTGAAGATGTCTGGACTTTAAAGGTCCTATATCATGGAAAATCGACTTTTTTGAGTTTGTAGCACCTTAACATACCTGAGCCCTTATAGGACCCGCTGTATGGCCTGGGCATTTGGATGCAAGGTGACACAAGGGGGCGCCATTTCAAACCTTCTCAGTATAAATGTGAATTGACTTTCTTCAGAGTGAGACTTTAGGTCAGACACCATGAGTGACAGTAACATGAAGCTAAATACAGTGTGATTTGTTTCCAGTAAAAAGGATGAGGCCTCGCTCCAGTCACAGACTGAGAAGTGAAGAGGGAAGTCACGGAGATTCTGCTTTAGACAGAACTTTAGATTTCTGCACATTAAATCATATTCTCACTCTCAAATATGTGGCAAATTATTATTACAATTAAAAAACAACACATGATTGATGCATAAGAATGTTGAAGAAATATCTATGTACTGTATATTACCTGCTGTAGGTCAAGTGCAGGGCCGGACTGGAACAATAATTGGGACAATCCTCCTGAATCCTGCTCTCTGAGCAGCTGCTCCGCCCTCTCCTGGAAAACGACTGAGTTGTGACACTGACGTATTTTACGTCATAGTGTCAAACAGGAAGGTCCAGACCTCTGTAATGTAATGCCTTACGGCCTTACTTTAATTTATAAAACAGCTTTTTCACGTTGTAAGAAAAAACGCGTCTGTGCTGTCCCGGGAGAGTAAACAAACGCACCCCCAGAGGATCCGATCAGTAGTCATGTTTGTGAATACGGAGCTCTTTCTAACCTACTCTGGACACGCCGCTTCTTTTTTCTTACCGAACGATAATGTCACGGATGCGCGTTTGGCTACGAGAGGAACAGGACTATTCAACCTTCCTAAAGAAGAGTGCACTTGCCAGAAGTTGGAATTTCTTTCCGGGATTCAGCGACTATATCAACCAACCTGATGGATGCTTGGTGAACCTTGGCCAGAATCAAAGTGGATTAACTTTTACAGGTATAACCAACGCGATCCCATAACCCGATGATGGGGAGGCCAGACTGAGCCGTGAGTCAATCAAAACGCGTGTTAGCGTGTGTGTTAGCGTGTGTGTTAGCGTGTGTGTGTTAGCCATTTATGAAACTGTGTTGCACATGTCAACTCCTTATAACTGCATTATGTGAAGTAACTTCAGTTTTTGCAGCGATATTTATATTTATAATACTGCTAATATGGAATGAGCGGGTTTGGAAAATACCCCCAGAAAATACTTATATTTCTCTCAAAATGAGTACTCCATAGTGATAGAGGTACAATATATCATATAAATGCCTATAGTTTACTTTGGAATGGCTAAAATAGCATGATACAACTTTAAAACTGTGGAGGATAAAATATGAGACATAGACCAGACAAGTGGGATGTTTTTGATGAAGAGGAAGGCGGACAAAATGCGCGGGATTACTGAAACATGCGCAAATGACAACACTCCGCGTATATTTTTAATGGGAATGGTCAAAAAGTTTGCTCTGGACCCCAATGTCATAGCAATGGCTAAGGGGCATGTTAACAAACAAACTTTCAAATAAGTCGGTAAAAGTCACACTAAAGACATAGTCATAGTCACAGTAAAAAGTAAAGAAAGAAAAGTCTTAAAAGTCTGATATTAGTGACATAATCCAACAGAATAAACAATGAGTAAATGCAGATATTTACTATTAATCTTCATGTAAAAAACAATTAAATACATGCAAACTTCAATGACTTCAACATGAAGCTTTTGTCCTTCAGGTGCAGAGTAAAGAGTTGCCAAATGTTTCACACAAGTAAAAGTAGTAATACTTCAAATAATCGTACTCAAGCAAAGTCAAATGTACAGGTGCCCGTCATATAATTAGAATATCATGAAAAAGATCATTTATTTCTGTCATTCAACTTAAAATGTGAAACTAATATATGATAGACTCATCACATGCAAAGTGAGATATGTGTAGCCTTTATTTGTTATAATTTTGATGATTATGGCTCAGCCTGTAAAAACCCCAAATTAAAAATCTCATAAAATTAGAATATTTTGAAAATGGACTGTAAGCCATAATCATCACAATTATAACAAAGGCTTGACATATCTCACTTTGCATGTGATGAGTCTATATCATATATTAGTTTCACATTTTAAGTTGAATGACAGAAATAAATGAACTTTTTCATGATATTCTAATTATATGACGAGCACCTGTATTGTGTTGTAAAATTACTCTTTGTATACACAACAAAAATCTATTGATGATTATTACCTTCTTTTGCTATTTTCGGCAAGCTAACTCTTACTCATTGGACTGTTAATGTCAATGTCAATGTCAACTTTATTTAGCACATTTAAAAACAGCTACAACTGCCCAAAGTGCTGTACAACAAACATTATAAAGTACAATTGAAGAGTAAAACAGTCACAAATATACAACATGAAACAATAATAATAAAAGACATGGGATCTGCTCAGCTTGTGTTGAAGGCCAAAAATCTTTGAATCTAATCACTGTCATCTGTTTTGCTCATTTTTATTCATCATTTTCTTCAATGCTTTCTATATGCCGTTTAAAAAGACTAAAGAAAAAGTCTTATGCTCATCTGCCGTTTCCGCCGCTGACCAATAGGGGGAGACATTGCTCCATTACCTGCTCCGTGCTCGTACGGCTAATCCGGAAGCTCCCTGTGGTTTGGACTGAACAGAAAACTGATAGACAGCTCACAGTTGAACGTAGGAGTGCCACCGAGTAAAACAGTGATGGACAGGACTTTAAAACAACCAGGGGTGATTTAAAGTTAAGTTTTCAGGCAGAATTGTGAACAAACATTTTCAAAACAAAACTTATGTTATCACTTTTGGACAAATAAAGCCGTTTCATTATTTGAGGTGCCATGAACTAGAAGATTATTATTAATGACTACATCGCATCCTAGCCCAGGCATCCCAAAAGTTTTGTCTGGCGGTAAACTATTTGTGAGAAAATACCGAGAAACTTCCCCACTTGTTGGATGGTGTAGAAGTAACAACTGTCTACAGGTTGCCCAGAACGAGTGGAGCGCCCGGATCATAACCAAGTGCTGCAGGACTTGGCCTCAAAGATCTTGAAGTGGCCGCACTTACCAAAACAAATTATTTAAAAACTCCCTGCGACTTGAGTGGGCATATATAAAGTATAGTCCAGTTCACTATGTTTAGATTTCCACTGTTGTGGGATTGTCATGGAGAGTATGAAAACTATATATTTTTGGAAACCTTATGGTATAAGCAATGAGACAAACAATGTTTCCATTTGCCCTTGTCATTTGGAAAAAATGTGCAATTATAACATTTTCCCATTAGAGTAAATGGGGAGTTCTGGTCATCGCTACGGTAACTCCATGAAACATATGACAAGGGTTTCATTTACTTTTTTGATTGGAACGGCCGAATGGAATATTCTCCCACATTTTTTTTTTTTTTTTTTTTACATATCAGAGCAAATGAAACATAGTTTTTCTGATTGCTCATTTAATAAAGTCTTCAAAAATGTGTAGTTTTGATACTCTCCACAAAAATCCGGCAAAATTACATAGTGAATCTGACAGGGGCTAGTCGGTTTTTCACAATTTTTCATACTTGTTAGCAGTTTTCTGACGGACTATAATCATATTTATCACACAAATAATGTCAAGTCAAAATCGGGTCCATATAGATGTTTATTTCAAAGCAAATTGTTCAGTAGAAGCGATTAAAGGGCAATCGTAGCTAACGTTAGCTTCCTGGTATTTATGGGCTGTTGAACCACTTTTCTCCTCTCCATGTCTCTGTATCTTTATTTAGTAGGAAATATGTTCTTAATTCAGTGTTCATTAAAGGTACATTATGCAACTTTTTATGTGGAAAAAAAGTTGATAAAGTTGATTTTCAGGTGAGATGGTCCGCCAGCAGTGAAAACCTTCCAAACAATTGATCCTGTAGCGTCCTAGAGACCACTGTGATGGAAAGTAAAGGCACCATCCTGCCCACTCATACAGCCGCTGGGTCACTACAAGGTCAAACACGCGCAAATATCAACTTTTTTTTGCATAATGCAAGTATGGATAAATGGAAGTACATTGTTCATGCTTCGAACATGACCATGGGCAATTCCAAAGATGCAGTCTGTATGTGTAGCCTCTGGGCAGGAATACCAAAATATGGACGTTTCAAAACTGGTGTAAGTCGACAATTCCTAAAGCCGGGGAAGGAAGCTTTGCTTTCTGAGGGGCCGATTTGCTTCCTTGACAAGAGGAAGCCTCAATTGTAGCTTAAAGTAATGCTCCATTTCTTCAAAATCCCAATGTTCACATCATATACAGTATGAGCTAACAATCAATCAATCAATCAATGGTTTTGTATAGCCCAATATCACAACAGGAGTTGCCTCACAGGGCTGCACTAAACATTAAGGCAATAAAACAAAACAGTAAATAAGACAAGTTCAGGGGAATGAAGTCCATTCATCCATTTTCTTCCACTTGTCCGTTGCCGGGTCGTGGGGGCAGCTGTTGGAGCTGCCCAAGTCACATTGCCCCAGCCCCTATGGCTCCTCCTGCAGGTGGTGGGTCCACATAAGGACGGCCTCATGGTTCTAACCGGGCCTGTTGGTCTCTCATAAGGGGCTTCTGAACCGCTCTTTGTCTGACCCGTCACCCAGGACCTGTTTGCCATGGGAGACCCTACCAGGGGCACGAAGCCCCCGACAACAGAGCCCCCAGGGTCATTCGGGCGCTCAAACCCCTCCACCACGTGAAGGTGGCGGTTCCAGGAGGGCAGGGGAATGAAGTATCCAGGCAAACATAAACATATGTCCAATTAAATGTCAGCAGCAGGTGATGAGGAGCGGCGTGGGTGTCCCCTGTCCTTAGACTCTCCAGCACGGCGAGGAAAAACTCAAAACCCAGGGGGAGAAAAGAGAAACCTCGGGGAGAACCACAGAGGGACAGATCCACTCCCATGGACGGACAAGCTATAGAGACCCAGGGCTGAAGGAGTCCCTCAGCAGGCGGGCCAAGATCACAGAACATCCAGTCAATGTTGGAGCATAGTTCTATACTTGACCGATCCATGTAGGCGGGGTTCCTCCGCTCGATCTAGACAGGCACTCCCCGGAAGGGGGTGGGACAGAGGGTTTGAAGGGGCATTTTTAGAGTACTTTAATAGGTATTTGATCTCTGACATGCACATTATTTCTAAAATTAATTAAAGGGGCCACAGGTTGACGTTGCCTAGCCCTGTCCTACAGCACATTTCTTGCTAATTGCTGGCAGCTATGGTTTTCTTCAGTCCCCTCCACCATCAGAATCCTGTTATTTTAAATTCTTAAAAATAGAGCTGAACGTTTTTATTTTTAGTTCATTTATGCACTGTATAACTAGAAATTGAAATAATGGAGCACAGGAGCAAAACCTTATTTCACTGCGCACAAAACTTAATAATGCCGTCAAGTATTACCCTTTTTTTTTCCTTTACAGAGATTTGAAACCAACTGCTCAAAATACAGCGGTGAAAAGTGTAGCCAGGAGCTGATGTCTCCATTCACTGCCTGCGGCCTGTGACTGACAGCTCAGTGCGGAGCAGAGATCCGCAGTCAAACTATAATGAGCCCTACCGCCGTATCTTATCCATGACCAAGAATACGCCTGCTCCGACGCGCAGAGGGGAATAGGGAGGGAGTTTAAGGGAGGGGTTCAGCGTCCCGTGGGAGAAGACCTCATTAAAGTACGGGAGCGTGCTGCTTTATCACATTGCACTGTACACCGCGGGACACGAGGACAGAAGTTTGCCCTGTTCCATTGTTCTGAATTCCCCCACGACAGAAGTGAATAAAGCAGCCTTTTCTTTTCTTTTCTTTTTACTAGAATGTAAATTACTGCCATAGTATAAACGCAGGGGGGCAATGAATGGAAAAGAATTTCAGGAATAACACACGGCCACACTTTATCTGCATCTTGGCCTGGCCTTTGCCATCCATAAACTCCGGTCAATTATCTTTTCCCTACATGTACGTCTGGGTCTGATCTCAGTGGACGCGTTACATCGGTTGAATTTCAACCTACCATTCAGCGGCGAGTGGGGGAGGCGGATGTTGACGTCAAGCACTTGATCGCTTGCTTCACTCACTCGGGCGCATTACATACTTCACGACCAAACGCTAGCGATTGGGTAAAATCAGATCCAATCGTTTCAAACTTTAAACGGAGTTCACCCCTCCCACCTGAAAACGGAGCTCAATTGAGAAGGTCCAAACCCTCTGTACGAAATGAGTACGAGGGTATGGTAAGACCAGGCTATCTGCATCTAAATATACAGCTTTTTTTTCTCCGATTGCTAACATGTAAGAGTCTATATCTGTCTGACAAAGCTGCACCTAAATGCACATACAATGGGAAGAAAAAGTGAGTGCACCGTTTGGAATTTCTCACATTTCTGCCTAAATTGGTCACTGAATGTGGTCTGATCTTCATCAAACAGTGTCTGCTTAAACTAATACCACCCAAACGTTTACATTTGATCATATTTTTATTATCACCGGTTCTGTTCATTACCTTTATGGACAGAATTTCTAGACGCAGCCATGGGCCGGAGGGTGTCCGGTTTGGGAACCTCAGGATCTCATCTCTGCTGTTTGCAGACGATGTTGTTCTGTTGGCTTCATCAAATCAGGACCTTCAGCTGCTCTGGGGCGGTTTGCAGCCGAGTGTGAAGCGGCCGGGATGAGGATCAGCACCTCCAAATCTGAGGCCATGGTTCTCCACCGGAAAAAGGTGGCTTCCCCGCTTCAGGTCGGTGGGGAGTCCTTACCTCAAGTGGAGGAGTTCAAGTATCTCGAGGTCGTGTTCATGAGTGAGGGACGGATGGAGCGTGAGATCGATAGACGGATCGGTGCAGCGTCAGCAGTGATGCGGTCGCTGTATCGGACTGTTGTGGTGAAGAGGGAGCTGAGTCAGGGGGCAAAGCTCTCGATTTACCGAGCGATCTACGTTCCCACCCTCACCTATGGTCATGAGATCTGGGTAATGACCGAAAGGACAAGATCGCGGATACAAGCGGCCGAAATGAGTTTCCTTCGCAGGGTGGCTGGGCGCACCCTCCGAGATCGGGTGAGGAGCTCAGTTACCCGGGAGGAGCTCGGGGTAGAGTCGCTACTCCTTCACGTCGAAAGGAGCCAGCTGAGGTGGCTAGGGCATCTGTTCCGGATGCCTTCTGGTCGCCTCCCTTGGGAGGTACTCCAGGCATGTCCTATTGGGAGGAGGCCTCGTGGAAGGCCCAGGACACGCTGGTGGGACTATGTCTCCGAGCTGGCCTGGTGTCGCCTCGGGGTCCCCCCAGAACAGCTGGAGGAGGTGTGCGTGGATCGGGAAGTCTGGGCATCTCTGCTGAGACTGCTGCCTCTGCGACCCGGCCCCGGATAAAGCGGATGAAAATGGATGGATGGATGGATGGATATTTTTATTGGCCATAACATGTAAACATTCATAGGAGAGAGTGGAATAAGTAAGTACACCACCTGAACCTTACTGAACTGTAGCAGTTTTGTAAAGAGGAATGGTCTAAGATTCATCTTGATCATTGTGAATGTCTATCTGCAACGACAGAAAAGCAGTTATTGCTGCAAAAGAAGTGTCAGCTAGCTATTTAACCCTGTAAAGCCCAAACCATTAAATAATTGCCAGAAAATTCTTGGAAATTGGAGTGTTTACTGAACCCTGAACACAGAAAATCCATATTAAAAGTAAATATGTTTTCTCATAAAAGTCTTGATTTGTCTTTACAATATGTTTCTTGCAAATAACTTTTTTTTTAACAGTCCATCCATCCATTTTCTTCCACTTGTCCGCTGCCCAAATCACATTGCACCAGCCCCTATGGCTCCTCCTGCAGGTGGTGGGTCCACAGAAGGACGGCCTCATGGTTCTAACTGGGCCTGTTGGTCTCTCATAAGGGGCTTCTGAACCGCTCTTTGTCTGACCCGTCACCTAGGACCTGTTTGCCATGGGAGACCCTACCAGGGGCACGAAGCCCCCGACAACAGAGCTCCCAGGATCATTTGGGCGCTCAAACCCCTCCACCACGTTAAGGTGGCAGTTCCAGGAGGTTTTTAACAGTACAGAAGAAATTCAAACACATTCTGTATCCTCTATATACTTTGTAGTTGTAATTCTATCCTTATCCTCTTTATCATCATCATCATATTGATCCTCTAACTCTTCCATGTCACTTCACAACCTCGTCAACTCTTCACCATCTGAAAATACACCAAAATCATTACAATACACCCTATCGAAAAATAAAAAATACATCAAAAGTCATAATTATCTAAGTGTTTACCCAAAATATGCCTGGATAATATAGTCAAACATATAATATAAGATAACAAAAACTGTATGTGGCTTTATTTGATGCATTAGTCTTGAAATGCAATGAAAAGACAATTGACAGATTTGCAAATACATTTCCTATATACCCGTTGTATATGGTGGATGGTGGATGAACGTCTGCATTACAAGTATCTGATTGTATACATTGGGTTTTATGAGGACTGATTATGTAGAGGGCTCTGAAATCCATGTATCAAATAAGTGAAGAGAAGTAAATAAGTGTAAATAGTACCAAAAATAAAGAAAAGCCAATAAGTCTTTTCAAACTTTTGACCAGTACAGCACATTACCGCAAACTCAGAATCTAGAGTCAACCCAAAGTGTGAGACCCACGGCGCTTCACTGGTGGGATAATTATCTCAAGCAAACTCATAAGGAATGTAATTGTGAAGAACAAAAAACCCTAAAGAACCAATTCTTACTATGAATGACTCCAAATTTGAGGGGGAAAAAATCAGAAAAGGGTAAAAATTAGGGGATATACAAATTTGAAAAATGTTAAAACTCAGAAGTGTGTCTAATTGGAGCCTAATTGCGGATAATTACATCTCCATCGCTCAAAGCGCTCGCACGAAACTGGTGATTTCGGAGTGCATTAAAGACTCAATTATATCAAATGGATGTTGACAACTGTGGGCCGTTCATTACTCTCTTCAGACAAATGGACCGTAAAAATACAAAACGGCAGCGGTTTCTCAGCACTTTTCACCCAATCAGCACGAACGTGGGTAACAGCTTTCTAATGGGTTATTAGCAGTTAGTCCCAGATGGGGATTTGTTGCCGCTGTTTTAAATTAAGCAAGGATTAAAAGTCCATTGTACACTTTCTGACCAAAAACAAATCTGCCAGCTAGATTTAACTAATTGTTTTGATCTGGGGTCGCTGCAGTTGAGAGGGGTCTGGCTGCAGACCTCCACTGTCAGGTCCCCTCCGCTGTCAGGACCGGACCGGAAGTGCATATTGAACGGAAGAGGGCAGCATAACGTGTACAGCCTGCCGGAAACCATTAGAAGAAGAAGTGCATATTTATTAGTTTCCCATACTATATTTTTTCTTATCTTTTTTAAGTCAACGTGATTACACGTAAATAATACTTACATATTTAGACATAAATGAATGCGCCAAGAGCTAAAGTGTGCTCACATAGAAAACTAAACAAAATTGAAATGTCATCTTGTTCAGCGCTGGTATCGAACCTATGTGGTTTGCACTGGGAGGCGCCCGACTTACCCACATGACTACCAGACAAGTATCTGTAATGTAATCATTGTGTATTATGAAGCGTAGAGGAGTGAGATTTACCTAACGTACTTCTGGAAGCCAAGCAGCCTCCGTTACATAGGCTACTCCTGGAATACTTACCGGTTTCAATTTAAAATCTTGGTGCTGACTTTTAGATCCTTATTTGGTCAGACGCCTTCTTACATCAGAGATCTGATTCAGCCCTATGCCCCCTCTCGTTCTCTGAGGTCTGCAGATCAAAATCTCTTGATGGTTCCTTGCACTCATTATCGAACCAGAGGAGACCGATCCTTCCAGGCTGTCGCACCTAGACTCTGGAACGATCTCCCGCTCTCTCTGCGATCACTTGACTCTGTTGATACTTTTAAATCCCAACTCAAAACGTTCTTGTTCAGTCGAGCGTTTTGAAAGTACGGTTTTATGGGCTGATATGACTGTCTCCACTGTTGTTTGATCTGTGTAATTTTTTGTGTTTTTAATTATTGCTTGTTTTTGATGTGAAGCACTTTGTGACCTTCTGTCTAAGAAAGGTGCTATATAAATAAACTTTGCTTGCTTGCTTGCTTCCTACTTGCTTTTGAATCATATTTACATTATATACATAAAATATGGCCCCAATAAATAAAGTATATTCACATGGGGAACGATAAATACGTCCTCCGGTATGCCTGCTTTTCATTTTGGAAGGGGAGTGTGGAGGTCTGCAGCCAAACATGAAGGCTACTACTTATAGTTGCTTTTATATCATATTTTTATACATATATTATACATTTTTATATCATATTATCATATTACATAAAATAAAGCCCAAGGAACAACGACAAATACGTGCTTCCAGTATATCCGGTTTTATTTTGAAAGGCTTCGAATAAACTTCCGGTCCTGACAGCGGAGGGGACCTGACAGTGGAGGTCTGCAAGGCAGGGTCCTGAGAGTGGAGGTCTGCAGCCAGACTCTTGCTGCAGTTGGTCAGGTCTTGGTTCAGCGACACTATGAGATCAGCCGATGACCAGAATGACCAGGTGATTCGGTGGATTTCTTCCTCCCTGCCCAGCCAGCAAAACAATGTGGGCTCTGCTTGGGTTTGCCCACCTGGGTTATAAGCAGTGTTGGGGAAGTTACTTTTCTCGTTACTCGTTACTTTACTTAGTTACTCTCTAAAGAAAGTAACTTATTATGTTACTCGTTACTTTTACGTTACTTTTATAACATAAAATGTCACAGGTTAGAGTCCCTTTTCTGGAGAGCTTTGTGGTGGCCCTTCTCTGAGGCACACGGGGGCCCTACAGTAGCTATGCATCCCATGGCTATTCGACGAAGAGCAAACCTGTTTATGGTCAGTTTACGGCAGAAGTGGAACATAATGACCTCAATTCAGGCCCTGCCCCTCTGTGTGAGAACCACTAACCACTTAGCCACTGTTGGACTGGGGTTTAGGACAACTATTAGTCTATTTTCCCCACTTTTTAAAATGGCAAATGGTCACGTTCTTTCACCTTTGGTCCCTGACTAGAGTGCGGATCGGGCTGTTTTTTTCCCTCCTCCGACAGAGCAGTAATTGAATCTGAGCCGAGCCGATAGGCATTAAGATATTTTTTCCGAGCCCGACACAATTATAATGTGAGGGGGTGGGATAAGGGGGGGCTCGTAAACCCGCTGTTACCTCGTAGTGCAGGTGAATTCAATACTTGTCAAAACTTCACTCAGTCCGTGCGCTTTGGATAAGGCGTTAAAGCGAACGCACAACGAGCCGCTTTGAAACACACTTTCACCACAGAACCTGTTAACCTGCTAAAAAGAGCCACGTTTGCCCTCTTTCTCACAACACGGACTTACGTGTAATATTTTATTTTTGATAAATGGATAAATCATGTGTTTTTAGCGCTGCACGGTTTGAGAAAAGCCTTTGAAGTGAGGTTACGCGGCGCGTAATGTTGACATGGCACATGGTGCGCTGCGCTCTGCACCGCCACAGAGTTAACCATTTCAGACAGTACTGGACTGTCACGTTCACTTCGCGTCAGAGCACTCCCTCCCTTTAGTCAGACAGAAGCTGGTCACTTCCCCGGAGCAGGGCCTGAGCTCAGGGTCTTGCGTAAAAGCAGTGATGCGCTAATGCCCCCAGCCATGCGTGGGGCGGCCAACATCGTGCACCGCGGGCCCAGTTTATTTATTTTTCCCCACAAAAACGAACGCCAAGCCGCCATTTCTGTCTTACCACTGAGAATAAGCCTGACAGCAATTGTTTTTAGACTGTGCTCATTCAGAGAACTACAGTTACTGAAAGTAACTGTGCTCATGAGAACCGTGTGGATTCAACTCCTCTTTGAGACAAAAAGGCTACGGACAACGGCTTTACTCTCGTCTATTCGCCAAACTGTCCTGAAACTCTGCGAGAGACAATAAGAAGAAGAGATGCAGCCCCGAGTCCACGCAGAGACAACATGAGAGCAGCGCCCGGGAGATATGCAATCGCGCAGGAGTCGCGCAGGAGCCGCGCAGGAGTCGAAGCGAGCACCGGGAGACAGACAGCCAAGCGGGGACGCAAAGGGGAGAAGCACTCGCGCCTTGGGAGTGACGGGGGGAAGGCGGTAGGTCTCTCCTGCTCATACACTTCACCAGATTGCTCCGTTTTGGTGTTTTATGTGACAAGCAGGCGGAGAGTGAGTGAGCACTGTGAGAGAGCGTTGATTCACAAGCAAAACAACACCATAGTTTGACTGAGATGTGGGGCCCTTGCGGCTGCGGGGGCCCTACACAACGTGCGTAGTCTGTGTATAGGAAAAAACGGCTCTGACTGTCACGGCCACATCTGCCCATGGTAAATAAAAAGTAACGTTGTAAATAAACGGCATTACGTTACTAAATTGTCGGTAGCTAACGCGTTACTCTACCTTTTCCCGGAAAAAAGTAGTTTTGTTAGTGTAACGCGTTTCTTTGTAACTCGTTACACCCAACACTGGTTATAAGTGGGTTTGTCCGCAGTTTCCATGTGGGCCCCACGTAGGGCTGGCCGATATTTAAGATATATCGATATATTTTTAAATGAGATATGGAATTAGACCATATCGTGCATATCGGGATATTTCAAATTCAGATAAGATATGAAGTTAACAAGAAGAAACAGGTAATCTCAAGCTGATTTATCTTAATCTTAAACTGAGCACTTTATTTTGTTATCTCTTCATAGATAAATGCTGCCCTATTTTATTTTATAGGCTATTTTATTCAAGATGGGTTTTTTTATTTAAATGTGCACCTTATGGAGCTTTGTTACACAGTGTTTATGTTTACATTTTATAGTGAGTTTTCAATCAAACTACTCGTATTTGGCTTTGATTTTGACTTAACATTTCATTTCACAGCTCTCACATGGTGGAAAAAATATCGAGATATATATCGTATATCGATATTCAACCTAAATATATCGGGATATGACTTTTGGTCCATATCGCCCAGCCCTAGCCCCACGGGCAAACCCATGCGGAGCCCACATTGTTTTGCTAGCTGGGAAGGAACAGCCCACCGTTTTTCCATACTGAGATATGTTCTCATCTGAGTTTAGATGAAATCGATGCGTACCTGTCTGGTCTTTGTGTGTGCACTCAGTCACGCAAAAGACCAAAGATTTTGTTAGCATTTAGCCTCTCCTCTATGGGGCCAAATGGGGGTGAAGTTAGAAGCAACCAAGCTCTTCCACGTTTTCCCTATTTAAATACGGTTATGTGAGTAGTTACACAATCCAAGTCTAGTTACACAAATCAAACATGTCGATTTTTTAAGTGGATAAAAAGGGGGACTATATTCTACGGCGTAATAACACCTTAGGAGCACCTGAAGTGAAGATATTACTGCGCTGATTATGAATGCTAACAACATCTTTGGTGCGTGACTGCGTATAAACCAGACAGGTACGCATCAACTCGTCTAAGCTCAGGTAAGAACATATCCCTTTAAGACCTTAATTTTGGCACAATTCATTCAATGACTTTGAATGCCCTGTGGAAACCCTAATAATAATGCCCAAACTATCCATACGCAGAGTCAATTTGAGCCTTAATTTCTCCCACAGCAGCAGAGTCAAACACATTATTCCTCAGCGTAAGCCCTTCAATTATCACCGCATGGATCTGAATAACAACGCGTGTAATCCATATCTGGCTATGCTATGTAAATGTCCCTTCAGTTTTATAGATCGCTGCCCCGGCTCCCTCCTATTCTAAATGCACTGTCAAACATTTATCTGATTGAGCGATCGGCTGTCACGCTGCGCCGTGATTGGTCGACAGGTGGTGATAACCTCATTTTATATTCGCCGCAGCCATGACACCTTTGACAAACGCCCCTTATGAATTCAGTGAGAGTCAGACAGGCTGGGTATAGTATGGTAATACTGTAGTAGAGAGACCATTTATTGTTGATAAGATTTTTCAAAGGATGTGCTTTGGAGTTGTATAAAGTCGACAGATCCTGCACAACTGTGGATTGTAAACAGGATTTGAGTATTGTGTTTGTCTCACTTAAAGGTGTATTTTTATGTGAAGAAAACCTCTTGATATTAGTGCATATTTGAACTTTTAGTGATCCAGCTACTGTACTTTCCATCACAGAAGCCTCTGGAACACTCCAGGATCAATTTTTTTTTAGGGTTTCTGGTTGGTTTTCTGGATGGAACATATACAGTGGGTTGCATGAGTATCGGCCCCCCTTTAACTTTTCGACATTTTGCCATACTATGGACCATAAACATGAATATATTTCATTGAAATTTTATGTGAAAGACACACACTAAGTGACACACAATCAAGCAGTGAAATGAAATGTATACATGATTTGGATTTTTTTTTATGAATAAAAAACGGGGAAAGTGGGATGTACAAAAGTACCGGCCCCCTTTCCTTTTAGTGCAACCAATTGGCTTGAGAAGTTGCCTGATTATTTCTGAATGATCACATATTGACCCAATGACTAAATAGAGTCTACCTGTGTGTAATCTAATGTTAAATGCAGCTGCTCTGTGATGGTCTCTCTCAAAAACACACCAGACAGGTCCGGGATAAAGTTACTGACAAATATAAAGCTGGTTATAAAAAGATTTCCAAAGCTTTGAGAGATGTTCAAAGTACAGTTAAATACATCATCCAGGAATGGAAAGAGTGTGGCATCACTGACCCGGCCATCACAAGACCCGGCCGTCCTCCTAAACTTACTGACCGAACAAGGAGAGCACTAACCAGAGCTGTTACCAAGAAGCCTATGATGATCCTGGATGAACTGCAGAGAGCTACAGCTCAGGTGGGGGAAACCGTCCACAGAACAACTAGTCGTACACTGCACAAATCTGGCCAAATCTGCAGATTTGGTCTATATCGGCTATTGGCAGACATCCTTCATATCGGTATTGGACCCAAGAATCCATAGGATACTAATTTTGTTTACATCACAGTACTCAATCATTAAATTTCATATTCATAACATTAATGAGAAAGAAAACATCTGGGTAAAAGTTTAGCTTTTTTTGTGCTTTTTTGCTTTCCAAATTAGTAGTAAATAAGTTTGTAGGCGTGTGACAAGTGTATCCTAAACATTTTCCTGTTGTTTATAAGTATTATATTATCAATTGAGCTGGTCCATAGATTAATAAATAGAGAAGTAATAAAAAACATAAAGTGAAGAAGACACAATAACACTCAGTAAATTTGTTATTCTTTGGTTTGATTCTGAAATAGACAGACCATGAGATACGTTGAATCTCGTGACACCCCGCCCCCAGAGGCCGGCAGGTCTAAAACGCAGAATGGAAAAACTATAGAGGTGCTATAGGGGCGTTATAGCGTAATAAGGATGTAATGGGGTGTAATAATGTAATAAGGGTGTAATAGTGTAATAAGGGTGTAATAGGAAGTAATAGTGTAATAAGGGTGTAATAGTGTAATAAGGTGTAATAGGGAAGTAATAGTGTAATAAGGGTGTAATAGTGTAATAAGGGTGTAATAAGGGTGTAATAGTGTAATAAGGGTGTAATAGGGAAGTAATAGTGTAATAAGGGTGTAATAGGGAAGTAATAGTGTAATAAGGGTGTAATAGTGTAATAAGGGTGAATAAGTGTAATAGTGTAAAGGTAATAGTGTAATAAGGGTGTAATAGTGTAATAAGGGTGTAATAGTGTAATAAGGGTGTAATAGGGAAGTAATAGTGTAATAAGGGTGTAATAGTGTAATAAGGGTGTAATAAGGGTGTAATAGTGTAATAAGGGTGTAATAGTGTAATAAGGGTGTAATAAGGGTGTAATAGTGTAATAAGGGTGTAATAGGGGCATAATAATGTAATAGCGGTGCAATAATGTAATAAGGGTCTAATAGTGTAATAGGAGTGTAATTGGAGTGTAATAGTGGTGCAATAGTGTAATAAGGGAGTAATAGTGTAATAGGGTGGAATAGCGGTGCAATAGTGTAATAAGGGAGTAATGGGGTGTAATGGGGTGTAATAAAACACAGAACGGAAAACGAGAAACTATAGTGGTGCAATAGGGGCATTGTAGCGTAATAAGGATAGAATAGGGAACTAATACTGTAATAAGCGTGTAATAGGGCGTAATAGTGTAATATGGGTGTAATGGGGCGTAATAGTGTAATATGGGTGTAATGGGGCGTAATAGTGTAATAAGGCTGTAAAAGGGATGTAATACAGTGTCCTGTATGTCAGAATCAGAATAGTATTTATTGCCATTGTTTGAGAACAGGTTCACAAATGTACCCCTTCATAAAACATATAACATATAACACAGAATCTAGATAAAAATACGCTATACAAAACTTTAAAACTATAAGGCTATGGGGGCATGCATAAAGAAATTGTTTTTTTTTAAGTAAAATATTATATTAACAATTTGACAAAGAACAACATTGTATTCACAGATGTGTAGGTGCATTAAGTGATAGCAGTGGATCGAAGTGTACATGACACAAGTATGTTTTTTCTTCTCTCTATTGAAATTTCTACTGTAACACATTCAAAATACGATTCACTGCTATTGTCATTGTATCGACCAGTTTGGCATGCGGGTTTTTATAGACGACCACCGTTTTTATGATCTCTGTATTTGGTATACATATGAAAGCCCTGAAGCTCAACATTTCCAGATTTCTCATGAACTATGCACGTTTACAAATTGCAATGACTTTAAATGTTGCATTAAGATAACAAAGATATTCCTTTATGCTCTCAAATTAGCATGTAAGCTACGACTTTTGAAATGAATTATTGACATACTCTCTGACTTATTAGGTATTATTAGTTGTGCCGCAGCATAATGGACTCAGTGTGGACAATGTCTGTCATTTCTTCTAATTTTAGCTGTACTTTTAGGACTTTAGTCTGCTCAGGTGGTCCGTTTACTTTAATAAACAAAACACCCTGCAGTTGGATGTCCACTATTAAGTGTTTATCTGATTCATCTGTGTTACGTGTTGCTATGGCGATGCAGGGGAGTGATATCCCAGTGGTTTAACAACCGAACTACGTGTGCGGTAATACGAAAATAATGCTAGTTAGCCGTGGAATTCTCACAGACCGTGGTATAATAAAGATACAACAGAGTATAGAGTGTACAGTTCTACTGCAGGTGGTCAATAAAGTGATGCTGATACAGAAATGATTGCGCGTAGAAAGTGAAGCCATGTTATACATTTCCTGAATCCTCAGAGTCTAGAGAATTACGTTTTTGCAGATCTTTTGTCTCTTGTTTTGCATTTTAGTTTTGTTGCGGTTTTGATGCTTTTTTTATGCTTTGTTTTGTTTTTTTGTTACTTTTTGTCCCATTTTTGTTGCTACACTTATTTAAGAATCTTTTAGATTTGGGTAAAGCCAAGCTGAGAATGTGCTCGGTTCAACTTTCTGCTCCACTACATTTGTACAGACTGAATGAGACTGAACTTTGGATCCTTGGACGTCCTTATTATAAATCATTGACTCGTTATTTGATTGACTTGTGTCACGGCCGGTCAGGCCTCACTTTTCCCGTAACTACTTTGTGTTTACGGGATTAAAGTCTGTGCTTGTCAAACCTGGCTCTTTGCGCCAACTATGTGGTCGATTTTGGTTTTAGGATATAGGTCAGGTTTATTTCTATGGGAGAGGTTCCTATGAGGTGGACATTCTTTTACTTCATGGCTCACAGTGAGTCTAGAGAATTACGTACACTAGGGTAACGAATGTAAGAAAATTAGCAACAAAAATGGGACGAAAAAGTAACAAACAAAAAACAAAAGCATAAAAAAGCATCAAAACCGCAACAAAACTAAAATGCAAAACAGATCTGCAAAAGATCTGCAAAAACAAAAATGTACACACTTTTCAAACTGCTATAAAAACCACATACTTTCATCTTTTTTCAAATTTTTTTCACAAATTTGAAGATTCACTTCTCACTTTATTTTGGGTGTTTAACCCTTTGTTTGCCTGTTTGAAAACAAAAACTTTGAAGTGTGTGTTACAAAACAACATAAAAACCTCATTATCTTTATAATAATGAATAGTAGAGAGCTGGGGCTTTTGTGGATTTTAGGGCCTTGGATGTGTCAAAGTTGAGACAAAAAATGATTTGATGCATTTGTAGTTTTTCTGTAGTGGACGATTCTTTATGTCAAAATGTTCTCGTCTCCATTGACTCCATTATAAAGAAATTCATGACTTCCAATTTTCTTTGCTCTCCTATCACCATATAAAAGTCATATATTTTATAATGTCAGCATTTCATTTTGAAGAACAAGAGTCAGATTTGACATTTTGACTGTATTTTTTCAGTTTGCATTTTGTTCCTTTTGTCGGCAGTCGAATGAAATTGTGGTATTTTCCCATTAGAATATAATGGGGCCCTGGCAGAACCTGGGACTTTTCTGCCATAAAACTTCAGATTTTAAATCTCACTGCAATAGAGGAAAAAAGTAACATATCTGTGATGTCAGCATTTCATTTTGAAGAAAAGGAGTTGAATTTGACATTTCCACTGCATTTCAGAATGTTCCACTTTTCTAACATTGTACACAGATGCATGTATCTTCAGTCAGCTTATACTGAAGCTGTGGCCGAGGGGGAAACAATAGGATTTGTTTCCTTTGTGTTTCCTATAAAATATAATAATTTTTAAAATAACAAGTGATTTATCAACAATAATGTTTAGTGTGAAGATTTTTACAGTTTAGAAATCTTAGACACCAAAAAAGCTCAGTGGGGAGCGTCACAATCAGTGGTTAGTTTTGAAGCAGAAAAGTCTCTGTTTGAAAAATGAGGCCATGTTTGTAAACCTGAGGGAAACACATGAATAAATCCAGACTGCAGGTCTTTGTCCAGGTTCTTTTGTGTGTTGAGGTCACTTTGAGCTGCTAATTCATATTTTTGCACACAAAAAAAAAATCAAAAATGAGTTTAGGCTCCGCCCACTGCGCTCCTGTTATCACATAAACACAAGTTTACAAACTGTCGAATGTGAAACAACACTGGCCAACTGTAAAAAAAAAGTTGAAATTTATAAAATACTGTAAAAATGTCAAATTTCCCTAATTTTCTTCCAAATGAAACCTTGATGTTACAGATTGAGTGATTTTATGCCGTATTTCAGTGAGATTTAAAAATTGAAGTTTTCAGGGTAAAGTCCAATGGAAATGCCTTATTTCCATTATTCAATAGGAAAACAATACAGTGATTTTATTCATGTGCCAACAATGGGAATGAGGTCCAATCTGATGAAAATCAGTAAAAATGTTCAAATTCATTCTTTTTCTTCCAAATAAAATGCTGACATTGTAAAAAGTGAAGTTTTAAACGGCTCTGGAAGAGCAAAGAAAAACATGTGTTTATAATGGAAGTCAATGGGGCTGTTTCAGCCGCTGCCATTTTCAAATAAAGAATCGTCCACTACAGATAAACTACAAATGCTTCAAATCAATTTTTGGCTCAACTTTGACACATCCAAGGCCCTAAAATCCACCAAAGCCCCAGCTCTCTACTATTCATTATTATAAAGATAATGAGGTTTTTATGTTGTTCTGTAACACACACTTCAAAGTTTTTGTTTTCAAACAGGCAAACAAAGGGTTAAAAACCCAAATATGTGGTAAGTATGTGGTTTTTATAGCAGTTTGAAAAGCGCGTACATTTTTGTACACTAGGGTAACGAACGTATAGGAAATGCAGATCTCCAATATAAAAGACATGAGAGAAAAACAAACACTGGATTCTGAAAATTTGGCTCGAAAGAACATTTTCTGCCGAAACCCACGTCTCAAGCTGCAACACAGACAAAATGGTCAGGAAATGAAAAAAAAAATCTTGCAAAATGTACAAAAATGTACATAGGATAACATAAGGGTTAAGAATCTTTTAGATTTGGGTAAAGCCAAGCTGAGCAAATGTGCTCGGTTCAACTTTCTGTCCACTACATTTGTACAGACTGAATGAGACTGAACTTTGGATCCTTGGACGTCCTTATTTCATTTCATTTATTTATTTATTCATCCATGTTCATATTTTTCTTTACAGGGTCATACATTAATATGAACAGTACATGGTGAAAAGGAGCATGATGAAGACATTGTCTTATTGTCCATGCCCCTTTGTAATAATTACAAACAAAAAAATCGATGACCAAATCGGCGGGTGATCCGTTCAACAAATTTGTGACACTCATGTTGGTATTACAAAAATCAATCATTGTAACAATTTTAGAAAACAAACATTTTTTTTTTTTCCGTTTCTACATACAAGTTATGTTTTTTTTATATTTCTCCATCTGCATCTCCTTGAACATATTTTTAAATGTATCTATTGTTTGAGAACATTTTAATGTGTCCTTTAATGCATTCCATAATCTTACCCCAGCAACCAAGAAACCCCTCTGTCTTAATGAGATTCGGGAGAACGGTACACAAAAGTTTCCCTTCGCCTTGTGTCGTCTGTGATCAAGGTCAATTTCTTGTAAATATGTTCTGGTACCAACTTGTGCTTAATTTTCCACATGGTCTGTAAGATTTTAAATCAGCAAGATCTTTAATTTTAATAGTTTCAGCTTCACAAAAAGGTCGTTAGTATGTTCTCTAGAGCCTTTATGACTTATAATTCTCCACAGCCCTTTTACTTTATGCCAAAATACCTATACATTTACTCACTTTTGTTCGAATATACTCAATATGTGGCTTCCAGCTGAATTTAGTATCCAACATAACTCCCAGAAATGTAATCTTGGTAACTCTTTCAATCCTTGAATTGTCAATAGTGATGTTAATATTCCCCTCAATTTTCCTTGTCCCAAGTTTTTTTCCCAATTTAATAATAATTTGTTTTGGTCAAACCATTTTTTTAAAATTTGCCATTTCAGTGCTTACACAAGATAATAATGTATCGAGGTCACTTCCTGATTTATAAACGGTTGTGTCATCTGCAAACAATAGAAAGCCCATTCTCTTTGTTGCTTCATAGATGTCATTTATGAATAAAATAAAAGGTTTTGGGCCGATTATGGAGCCCTGTGGGATTCCACATACCACAGTTTCATGTTTTGAGTTTAGTTGATCAAATTGAACATACTGTTGTCTGTTTAGCAGGTAGCTTTCCAGCCATTTAAAAACATGTCCTCTTATGCCATAATCCTGCAACATAGACAACAGAAGTTCATGGTTCACTGAGTCGAATGCTTTCTTTAAATCCAGAAAGACGCTCACCATGTACTGTGAGTGGTCAATAGCAGCGAGGACTTCTTCAGTAAAATGTATCAGTGCAGCAGAGGTGGATCTGTTGGATCTAAACCCATATTGATAATCAAATAATATGTTTTTTTCTTCTAGAAAGGAATCCAATTTGATTGTGAACCATTTCTCAATAATTTTTGAAAACTGTGAAAGTATGGATATGGGTCTATAATTGTTAAACATGTGCTTGTCCCCATTTTTAAATATTGGTATTATCTTTGCTGTTTTAATTTTTTGAGGAAAGACACCAGAGATAAAGGATTGAAAATGTAGGAAAGTGGTTTGAGAATACTATCAACTGTCTTTTTTTTTTTACAATAAACATATCTATTCCATCACAGTCTATTGAGGTTTTGAGTTTCCGCACAATGTCTAGAATGTCATATTCTGTTATTTCGCTAAGAAACAATGATTGAAGAGTTTTACTTCCACCAGCTGCTGCCACGTTACATCTTGTTTCCTTGTGGTTTGGGTTTACAATTTGTTTGCAATGTTTGGCCCCACATTGACAAAGGAGTTGAACTCGTCTGCATTTCAGTTTGATTTTTCAATACTTTTCCATTATGCATTAAAAATTTGGGTAGATTATTACACTGGGCATTTGGCTTGATTACCTTATTTAGGGTTTTCCACGTTTCCTTCATATTATTTTTGTTGTCATTTAATTTATTTTGAAAATATCTCTTTTTGCTTTCCTCATTATCATCGTCAACTTATTCTTATATTCTTTATATTTTGTCTCGTGCTTTTTGTTCGATATTTCATGTAATCCATATATAGTTTGTTTTTCTTTTTGCATGCTTTCTGTAGCCCACTTATTATCCATGGCTTTTTTGCAAACGTGTTCTTCTTACATATTTTTACAGGACAATTTGCATTGTAGAGGTTTACATAAGTGTTTAAGAATTTTTCATAGGCAACATTTACTTCTGCCACATACACTTCTTCCCAGTCTTGTTTAATCAAATCATTTCTAAACAAGTCAATCTCCTTCTCTGATCTAATCCGAATATATTTCAATTCCTGCATTTTCCTATTATTGATAGGTTTGGCTCTAATAACAGTAAATGCAGGCAAGTGATCAGTTATGTCGCAAGCCAGTAAACCGTTGTATAGAGTATTATTCATATCATTCGAAAAAATAAATCATTGACTCGTTATTTGATTGACTTGTGTCACGGCCGGTCAGGCCTCACTTTTCCCGTAACTACTTTGTGTTTATGGGATTAAAGTCTGTGCTTGTCAAACCTGGCTCTTTGCGCCAACTATGTGGTCGATTTTGGATTTAGGATATAGGTCAGGTTTATTTCTATGGGAGAGGTTCCTATGAGGTGGACATTCTTTTACTTCATGGCTCACAGTGAGGCCTTAAGCTGAGACAGTACTGACATGTTATACATTCCCTGAAACCTCAGAGTCTAGAGAGTCACCCAGCATCACGCATTAGTGTCTGTGATATTCCTGGAAGAAACATCAGTCCTGTTTGGAGAATTTAAGGCCGTTTTCACACATGTTGGAGCTTTGTAGGTCGCCTCGAGACCGCCTTACCTCAGACTGTATTTACTCCAAAGTTAGATAAGTCCGTGCAAATAGCAGAGATGAGATCCTGAGGTTCCCAAACCGGACACCCTCAGACCCCTGGCTCCACCTAGAAATTCTGTCTATAAAGGTAATGAACAGAACCGGTGACAAAGGGCAGCCCTGGCGGAGACCAACACGCACTGGGAACAGGTCTGACTTACTGCCGGCAATGAACCAAGCTCCTGCTGCGGTCATACAGGGAACGGACAGCCCTTAGTAGAGGGGCCCATACTCCCGGAGCACCCCCCACAGGGCACCACGAGGGTCACGGTCGAACATTTTCTCCAGATCCACAAAGCACATGTGGACTGGTTGGGCGAACTCCCACAAACCCTCGAGCACCCATTCCGCGGGTGAAAAAAACTGTCCGCGGTTTTTTGCCTTGCTGTTATCAATGTAAAATTGGCTATTTCTATCTTATTTTTGATCAAAATCACTATTTCAAATGACAAAATCTCAAATCCAAGGCTCTGTGAGCTGCTTTTTCAATAAGAGAGGGAGAAAGGGGCGGTTTCTCATCATCGCGGGAGCACATGGGCTTTGTTTACTGGTAAACAATATTGGAAATTCCAGCCGCGCCGTATGTCCGCGGGTTTTCCGCGGTTTTTCAGATATTTTTGGGCGGGTTTGGCTCTCCAGACCTGGCAACCCTGCTGTCAGACATGCCAGAGACGCAGACAGAGAGAGACCTTGTACCTGCTCCAGGGAAGCTAACGTGTTAGTAGCAGCCTTTTTGGTGATAATACACGTGATAGGTAAGCAAAAACCAACCCAAACTAAGCAAAACATTGCAATATACAGATTAATGACAATTCATTTTTATTAAATTTAAGATACTGAGTCCCAAAGGCTGTGAACCCACGCTAGCTGGGAAACCCTGTGTCCCACGTGGATGTAGTATGGTGAGTGCCATTCATTGTGTATAGTTAGCTAGTTAGCATGCTAATCTCCGGATGCTAATCTCCTATCTCCGCTAGCTTTTTCACTACGAAAATGCACTTTTTTAGAGGTAAATAGGTTAATCCAAGGCCCCAATTCATTTGATACGAAATACTATTTCAAGGTTTATGCAAAGTCATTTGTGTAGTGGTGTAAAATGCAGTTTTTTGGTGCAAAATAGTTCATTTAGCACATTCTAATTTTTACCCTGGTGGTGCTAATGTGGGTTAGCCACTGTGAAAATTAGTAGGGTTAATGTCAAGTGCTGGTACCTGCACTTTGCCTGTTTTTTGAAGGTTTTTCTGTTTTAAAAAGTGAGAAATGTTTATTTTATGCACTTAAAGCCTGTGAGTGTAATTTTTGAGTTTAAAGTGTACTTGTTATACACTTTTGAGAGAAACTATTTTTGTTACTAAATGTAAACTAATGTAAATTTGGTTTATTTTTATTTAGTAATACTTGAATTATAATGTTGTACAACTGAAGATATTTTGAATAATTTTAAAAAGCTTTATTAGTAACTATAGTCTGTATAGAACATAATGTAAGCTATTGTCTGACCTGTTTCCAGGTCAGGTTTTTTGTGTGGATCCAATTCAAGAAGATGCTCCAGATCTGGATGGTGAGCCCTAGCCCGAACCACAGTAACTGGTATTTGTAACCCGACTGGTTACGGTTACAAACGAACATTGAAAGACTAAACGAACATTGAAAGACTAAACGAACATTGAAAGACTTGACAAACATTGAAAGGACTTTACAACCATTTTGGGGGGTACTTTTATTTTATTTTCAAAGCGCGCCAATTGTTTTCATTGTACATAATTCTTCTAACACTAATTGCAGAGTAAAATTGATTATTTTCTGCAACTCCTTGTGCATGTGTGTGTCCTTTGATGTTGTACACCCTAGGCTCCTCCGAATCTCGAATCTATCTGATCTAGCCCAATTGTCCCTTCAGTCCATCCTTCACTACATAAGGGCACAGATAGCGCCATAAGTGCTACAACAAGTTCCTTCATATAACATATAACACAGAATCTAGATAAAAATACGCTATACAAAACTTTAAAACTATAAGGCTATGGGGCATGCATAAAGATGTTTTTTTAAGTAAAATATTATATTAACAATTTGACAAAGAACAACATTGTATTCACAGATGTGTAGGTGCATTAAGTGATAGCAGTGGATCGAAGTGTACATGACACAAGTATGTTTTTTCTTCTCTCTATTGAAATTTCTACTGTAACACATTCAAAATATGATTCACTGCTATTGTCATTGTATTGACCAGTTTGGCATGCGGGTTTTTATAGACGACCACCATGTTTATGATCTCTGTATTTGGTATACATATGAAAGCCCTGAAGCTCAACATTTCCAGATTTCTCATGAACTATGCACGTTTACAAAATTGCAATGACTTTAAATGTTACATTAAGATAACAAAGATATTCCTTTATGCTCTCAAAATTAGCATGTAAGCTACGACTTTGAAATGAATTATTGACATACTCTCTGACTTATTAGGTATTATTAGTTGTGCCGCAGCATAATGGACTCAGTGTGGACAATGTCTGTCATTTCTTCTAATTTTAGCTGTACTTTTAGGACTTTAGTCTGCTCAGGTGGTCCGTTTACTTTAATAAACAAAACACCCTGCAGTTGGATGTCCACTATTAAGTGTTTATCTGATTCATCTGTGTTACGTGTTGCTATGGCGATGCAGCGGAGTGATATCCCAGTGGTTTAACAACCGAACTACGTGTGCGGTAATACGAAAATAATGCTACAGTTAGCCATGGAATTCTCACAGACCGTGGTATAATAAAGATACAACAGAGTATAGAGTGTACAGTTCTACTGCAGGTGGTCAATAAAGTGATGCTGATACAGAAATGATTGCGCGTAGAAAGTGAAGCCATGTTATACATTTCCTGAATCCTCAGAGTCTAGAGAATTACGTTTTTGCAGATCTTTTGTCTCTTGTTTTGCATTTTAGTTTTGTTGCGGTTTTGATGCTTTTTTTTATGCTTTGTTTTGTTTTTTTGTTACTTTTTTGTCCCATTTTTGTTGCTACACTTATTTAAGAATCTTTTAGATTTGGGTAAAGCCAAGCTGAGAATGTGCTCGGTTCAACTTTCTGCTCCACTACATTTGTACAGACTGAATGAGACTGAACTTTGGATCCTTGGACGTCCTTATTATAAATCATTGACTCGTTATTTGATTGACTTGTGTCACGGCCGGTCAGGCCTCACTTTTCCCGTAACTACTTTGTGTTTACGGGATTAAAGTCTGTGCTTGTCAAACCTGGCTCTTTGCGCCAACTATGTGGTCGATTTTGGTTTTAGGATATAGGTCAGGTTTATTTCTATGGGAGAGGTTCCTATGAGGTGGACATTCTTTTACTTCATGGCTCACAGTGAGTCTAGAGAATTACGTACACTAGGGTAACGAATGTAAGAAAATTAGCAACAAAAATGGGACGAAAAAGTAACAAACAAAAAACAAAACACAAAGCATAAAAAGCATCAAAACCGCAACAAAACTAAAATGCAAAACAGATCTGCAAAAACAAAAATGTACACACTTTTCAAACTGCTATAAAAACCACATACTTTCATCTTTTTTCAAATTTTTTTCACAAATTTGAAGATTCACTTCTCACTTTATTTTGGGTTTTAACCCTTTGTTTGCCTGTTTGAAAACAAAAACTTTGAAGTGTGTGTTACAAACAACATAAAAACCTCATTATCTTTATAATAATGAATAGTAGAGAGCTGGGGCTTTTGTGGATTTTAGGGCCTTGGATGTGTCAAAGATGAGACAAAAAATGATTTGATGCATTTGTAGTTTTTCTGTAGTGGACGATTCTTTATGTCAAAATGTTCTCGTCTCCATTGACTTCCATTATAAAGAAATTCATGACTTCCAATTTTCTTTGCTCTCCTATCACCATATAAAAGTCATATATTTTATAATGTCAGCATTTCATTTTGAAGAACAAGAGTCAGATTTGACATTTTGACTGTATTTTTTCAGTTTGCATTTTGTTCCTTTTGTCGGCAGTCGAATGAAATTGTGGTATTTTCCCATTAGAATATAATGGGGCCCTGGCAGAACCTGGGACTTTTCTGCCATAAAACTTCAGATTTTAAATCTCACTGCAATAGAGGAAAAAAGTAACATATCTGTGATGTCAGCATTTCATTTTGAAGAAAATGAGTTGAATTTGACATTTCCACTGCATTTCAGAATGTTCCACTTTTCTAACATTGTACACAGATGCATGTATCTTCAGTCAGCTTATACTGAAGCTGTGGCCGAGGGGGAAACAATAGGATTTGTTTGCCTTTGTGTTTCCTATAAAATATAATAATTTTTAAAATAACAAGTGATTTATCAACAATAATGTTTAGTGTGAAGATTTTTACAGTTTAGAAATCTTAGACACCAAAAAAGCTCAGTGGGGAGCGTCACAATCAGTGGTTAGTTTTGAAGCAGAAAAGTCTCTGTTTGGAAAATGAGGCCCATGTTTGTAAACCTGAGGGAAACACATGAATAAATCCAGACTGCAGGTCTTTGTCCAGGTTCTTTTGTGTGTTGAGGTCACTTTGAGCTGCTAATTCATATTTTTGCACACAAAAAAATAATCAAAAATGAGTTTAGGCTCCGCCCACTGCGCTCCTGTTATCACATAAACACAGAGTTTACAAACTGTCGAATGTGAAACAACACTGGCCAACTGTAAAAAAAAAAGTTGAAATTTATAAAATACTGTAAAAATGTCAAATTTCCCTAATTTCTTCCAAATGAAACCTTGATGTTACAGATTGAGTGATTTTATGCCGTATTTCAGTGAGATTTAAAAATTGAAGTTTTCAGGGTAAAGTCCAATGGAAATGCCTTATTTCCATTATTCAATAGGAAAACAATACAGTGATTTTATTCATGTGCCAACAATGGGAATGAGGTCCAATCTGATGAAAATCAGTAAAAATGTTCAAATTCATTCTTTTTCTTCCAAATAAAATGCTGACATTGTAAAAAGTGAAGTTTTAAACGGCTCTGGAAGAGCAAAGAAAAACATGTGTTTATAATGGAAGTCAATGGGCTGTTTCAGCCGCTGCCATTTTCAAATAAAGAATCGTCCACTACAGATAAACTACAAATGCTTCAAATCAATTTTTGGCTCAACTTTGACACATCCAAGGCCCTAAAATCCACCAAAGCCCCAGCTCTCTACTATTCATTATTATAAAGATAATGAGGTTTTTATGTTGTTCTGTAACACACACTTCAAAGTTTTTGTTTTCAAACAGGCAAACAAAGGGTTAAAAACCCAAAATATGTGGTAAGTATGTGGTTTTTATAGCAGTTTGAAAAGCGCGTACATTTTTGTACACTAGGGTAACGAACGTATAGGAAATGCAGATCTCCAATATAAAAGACATGAGAGAAAAACAAACACTGGATTCTGAAAATTTGGCTCGAAAGAACATTTTCTGCCGAAACCCACGTCTCAAGCTGCAACACAGACAAAATGGTCAGGAAATGAAAAAAAAACATCTTGCAAAATGTACAAAAATGTACATAGGATAACATAAGGGTTAAGAATCTTTTAGATTTGGGTAAAGCCAAGCTGAGCAAATGTGCTCGGTTCAACTTTCTGTCCACTACATTTGTACAGACTGAATGAGACTGAACTTTGGATCCTTGGACGTCCTTATTTCATTTAATTTATTTATTTATTCATCCATGTTCATATTTTTCTTTACAGGGTCATACATTAATATGAACAGTACATGGTGAATAGGAGCATGATGAAGACATTGTCTTATTGTCCATGCCCCTTTGTAATAATTACAAACAAAAAAATCGATGACCAAATCGGCGGGTGATCCGTTCAACAAATTTGTGACACTCATGTTGGTATTACAAAAATCAATCATTGTAACAATTTTAGAAAACAAACATTTTTTTTTTTCCGTTTCTACATACAAGTTATGTTTTTTTTATATTTCTCCATCTGCATCTCCTTGAACATATTTTTAAATGTATCTATTGTTTGAGAACATTTTAATGTGTCCTTTAATGCATTCCATAATCTTACCCCAGCAACCAAGAAACCCCTCTGTCTTAATGAGATTCGGGAGAACGGTTCACAAAAGTTTCCCTTCGCCTTGTGTCGTCTGTGATCAAGGTCAATTTCTTGTAAATATGTTCTGGTACCAACTTGTGCTTAATTTTCCACATGGTCTGTAAGATTTTGAAATCAGCAAGATCTTTAAATTTTAATAGTTTCAGCTTCACAAAAAGGTGGTTAGTATGTTCTCTAGAGCCTTTATGACTTATAATTCTCACAGCCTTTTTTTGTAGCAAAAACATTCGATCTATTACACTTTTGCGTTTCCCCAGACCTCGATACAATATGTAAAGTAAGGGACAATTAATGAAGAATATAAAAGAAATAAGGAAGCCTTATCAAGAACATATTTTACTTTATGCAAAATACCTATACATTTACTCACTTTTGTTCGAATATACTCAATATGTGGCTTCCAGCTGAATTTAGTATCCAACATAACTCCCAGAAATGTAATCTTGGTAACTCTTTCAATCCTTGAATTGTCAATAGTGATGTTAATATTCCCCTCAATTTTCCTTGTCCCAAGATTTTTCCCAATTTAATAATAATTTGTTTTGGTCAAACCATTTTTTTAAATTTGCCATTTCAGTGCTTACACAAGATAATAATGTATCGAGGTCACTTCCTGATTTATAAACGGTTGTGTCATCTGCAAACAATAGAAAGCCCATTCGCTTTGTTGCTTCATAGATGTCATTTATGAATAAAATAAAAGGTTTTGGGCCGATTATGGAACCCTGTGGGATTCCACATACCACAGTTTCATGTTTTGAGTTTAGTTGATCAAATTGAACATACTGTTGTCTGTTTAGCAGGTAGCTTTCCAGCCATTTAAACACATGTCCTCTTATGCCATAATCCTGCAACTTAGACAACAGAAGTTCATGGTTCACTGAGTCGAATGCTTTCTTTAAATCCAGAAAGACACTCACCATGTACTGTGAGTGGTCAATAGCAGCGAGGACTTCTTCAGTAAAATGTATCAGTGCAGCAGAGGTGGATCTGTTGGATCTAAACCCATGTTGATAATCAAATATGTTTTTTTCTTCTAGAAAGGAATCCAATTTGATTGTGAACCATATCTCAATAATTTTTGAAAACTGTGAAAGTATGGATATGGGTCTATAATTGTTAAACATGTGCTTGTCCCCATTTTTAAATATTGGTATTATCTTTGCTGTTTTCATTTTTTGAGGAAAGACACCAGAGATGAAGGAGAGATTGAAATGTAGGAAAGTGGTTTGAGAATACAATCAACTGTCTTTTTGACAATAAACATATCCATTCCATCACAGTCTATTGAGGTTCTGGTTTTGAGTTTCCGCACAATGTCTAGAATGTCATATTCTGTTATTTCGCTAAGAAACAATGATTGAAGAGTTTTACTTCCACCAGCTGCTGCCCACGTTACATCTTGTTTCCTTGTGGTTTGGGTTTACAATTTGTTTAGCGATGTTTGGGCCCACATTGACAAAGAAGGAGTTGAACTCGTCTGCTATTTCAGTTTGATTTTTCAATACTTTTCCATTATGCATAAACAATTTGGGTAGATTATTACACTGGGCATTTGGCTTGATTACCTTATTTAGGGTTTTCCACGTTTCCTTCATATTATTTTTGTTGTCATTTAATTTATTTTGAAAATATCTCTTTTTGCTTTCCTCATTATCATCGTTAACTTATTCTTATATTCTTTATATTTTGTCTCGTGCCTTTTTGTTCGATATTTCATGTAATCCCTATATAGTTTGTTTTTCTTTTTGCATGCTTTCTGTAGCCCACTTATTATCCATGGATTTTTTGCAAACGTGTTCTTACATATTTTTACAGGACAATTTGCATTGTAGAGGTTTACATACAGTAAGTGTTTAAGAATTTTTCATAGGCAACATTTACTTCTGCCACATACACTTCTTCCCAGTCTTGTTTAATCAAATCATTTCTAAACAAGTCAATCTCCTTCTCTGATCTAATCCGAATATATTTAAATTCCTGCATTTTCCTATTATTGATAGGTTTGGCTCTAATAACAGTAAATGCAGGCAAGTGATCAGTTATGTTGCAAGCCAGTAAACCGTTGTATAGAGTATTATTCATATCATTCGAAAAAATAAATCATTGACTCGTTATTTGATTGACTTGTGTCACGGCCGGTCAGGCCTCACTTTTCCCGTAACTACTTTGTGTTTGGGATTAAAGTCTGTGCTTGTCAAACCTGGCTCTTTGCGCCAACTATGTGGGCGATTTTGGATTTAGGATATAGGTCAGGTTTATTTCTATGGGAGAGGTTCCTATGAGGTGGACATTCTTTTACTTCATGGCTCACAGTGAGGCCTTAAGCTGAGACAGTACTGACATGTTATACATTCCCTGAATCCTCAGAGTCTAGAGAGTCACCCAGCATCACACATTAGTGTCTGTGATAACAGTGTTAAACGTAGTAAAACTGTTGTATTGTCATGATTCTGCTTATTAAGTTATTGTTTACGTCCTGATTCACTCCCTGACTGGGCCTGTTCCAGTTCATGTTTTCCTCCTGCCCAGTTTTCCACAGCTACTCCTCATTCCCTCATCAGTCCAGGGAGGTGAGATAAACTCCCTCAGTTCAGTCTCTTTTCAGACTGTCAACCTGTGAAGAGACTCTCAAGCTCTGTGAACTTACTGACAGAGTCTGGTTGTGAAGTGTTTTGTTGTACTGTCTTCTAAATAAACCAGTCCTGTTTGGAGAATTTAAGGCCGTTTTCACACATGTTGGAGCTTTGCAGGTCGCCTCGAGACCGCCTTGGCTCAGACTGTATTTACTCCAAAGTTAGTTAAGTCCGTGTTCACACGCGCTTAACATCGCAACATCAGCCACGTAACAACGATCAGCTGTTAAACCTATTACCATGACAACGGGCATCGACCTGCCAATGTGCCGACACTGAGACGCGCGCACGTACGTGCACACTTCCCCGATTTTACTGTGGTCACTCCTCCCTCGTGGTTAAATACACTGAGGCTTATAGACGCGCAGCGCAGAGAAATGTACTTAATCAGCACATGGAGAGGAAAGTTTCACTGCAGCAGGAAGGGGAAGACCACCTGTTTCAGCCGCAGTCGGAGCGGCTGTTTAGACCACCGTAAAGTGCTGCGGTTAGATTCACACTGACCCTAAAGTGGCACTCTCGAGCCGAAAGTCCCTATAAGTCGACCTAACTAGAGCCTGTGTGAAAACACCCTAAATTCCCCTTCTTTGTTTTGGTGCCCGTTATTTAGACTCCTCACTGTGTTGCATTTGAGTTCTCATATCTGTGATGGGTATGCTGTTGCATTTCTGTCACATCTTTGTCATTTTATTGTCGCTCTTTTGTTACTTTTTTATTTTTTATTTTTTTCAAGAGCGTTTTAGATTTGGATAAAGCCAAACCGGAGAAACTGTGCTGGGTTCAGGTGGGGATTCAGAGGTTGAAGAGTCTGTTGAAATCAATGGTTGGTATTGACTGGAAGTATTTACATTGTGACTTACTGGCCTTGAACTTCCTTTTCAGTGAAATAAACAGATCCATGTTTGTGGTGATGTTTACCCGTCCCCCTCACTGCTCGATAAAAGCAGCTCCTCTTCACCAGTCCTACAGTCCAACAGTCTGCTGACTCTGAAGTGAAGGTAAGTCTCCTCATGGCTCCGGTCTTTTACACACACAGACCTTCTTCTTAGTCGTTCTTGATGATTTTATATTAGTCGTTCTTGATGATTTCAGATGGCTGTGAACTTCCCACCGATCACCTTCCTCTGTTTGGCCGGAGCTCTGCTGACGGCAGGAGCTGTAAGTCACACCTCATTTATCATTCTGTCTGTTTGATCAGGCTTTAATAACTCTGTTCATTGTTCCACACTCACAGGCTGCAGGATTTGAACCCGGTGAGTTTGACTACAGTCACTTTAATATACAGTACACTCACTTTGATACATTTATTATTATTATTTTTATAAAGAGTGTCCTGCGAACTGGACTCCGTTTGGAACTCGCTGTTTCAAGTTCACTGATTCTTCCTTGACTTGGACACAAGCAGAGGTAAAACACTAATAACAATGACTAATAATGCCTTACACTTGTATTGCACTTTACAAGCCTGTATTACCAAGTTTCTCAAAGCGCTACACTGTCATTATTATTCAGTCACTCCATACTCGGTGGTGGTAAGCTACTGTTGTAGCCACAGCTGCCCTGGGGTAGACTGACGGAAGCGAGGCAACCAGTTTGTGCCATCGGCCCCTCCGACCACCACCAACCACTCACTACATTCGCTAGGCTTCCTGGTGTTCCCAAACGGTCTCCCATCCAAGTACCGACCAGGCCCTTCCTGCTTAGTTTCCCAGGTCTGACGGGATCAGGCAGAGCGAGGCGGGACGGCCTGGGTGACCCTTTACTCTCAGTGCTTAAAGTGGTGAAGCTCTAATCTAGAAAACTCACACTACATTAGGTCGACATATGAAAGGCTGTGTATAGATCACTTGTAACAGAAGGTGTTTTACTAGTATTTTGCTGATTATGGATTAGTTTATGTCCGTAAAGTTCATAATTTTATGATAAATGCTGTTAGACTATAACATTTCTTGGTATAGTTTGTTTACTTTGTTATTTACTGTTTATACTTTTTCTCCCCACAAAGTCCTTGGTAGTCATTGTACATAAGATACCACTATTTAATAGGTTTTTTTCTCATATTTCACACCGTGAGTATTTCTGAGCGCTGAATGTAACATTGTCAGATCAGTAAAGGCTTATCTTATATTTAGGCACATGATCATTCCTCGTTGTTGTTGTTAACTCTTATTTATATTGCAGAAACCTCAAAGTGCTACAACAAGTGAATAAAATCAGACCAAAACAAAATGAACATTGACATAGTAAATCAGAGCGAGCAAAGTAAACAAATTAGTCAACGGCTACGTAGAAACTTTAACAGACTAATAGGCCTTTTTAAATGTGTTTTCAGGCCTTTTTTAAAGGCCTCAACACTCTGGGGAGCCGTTAGGGACTCTGGTCCGGAGGGTTCTGGCCCACTTCAGCCTTTGCTAGTACTTCCATTAATACTAGATGTGGGGTGTGTCAAGAACAAATGTTTTTACTGATAACACTTGTAATGTTGATTTGATATACTTTTACATTTAGACTCATCTCCACAATCGGGTCCTACTTAGTGCTATCGCTCCAGTAGTTAAAGCTCAGTGATGACTCTTGAGGTTCTTAGTTTTCAAATGAAGCATGTTCAGTAAAGCAGCTGTAAAGAGCACGTCCTATAAACATGACTACAATGACCGCTAACCCAAAGCTTCTCATTTGGCTTTTTCTCTCCAGAAATTGTGCCAATCTGAAGGTGCAAACCTGGCCTCCATCCACAGCGCTGAGGAGAACGCCTTCGTCATAGATCTGATCCAAAAGGCCACCGGAGTAAGCCGGCGGACCTGGATCGGTGGACACGACGCATTTCAGGTCAGACTGTTTGTTCCTAACACTTAAGTCCTGCTCATCGAGCTGAGTGGATGAGAGTTGAATTGTTTGTGAAATTGTCATCAGGATAACCTGTGGATGTGGAGCGATGGATCTGTTTGGAATTATTCAGATTGGAATGTACATCAGCCGGACAACTGGAATGGGAATGAGACCTTTGTTGAGATCAATCACAGAGGTAACAGTTCACAAAAATCATTTCAAAATAAAAATAGAACAAAAGAAAACGTGTACTTCAGTGAAGACGTTACATGAGCCCATAATGAATGATTTCCTTTCTCTTTTTCTGCCGTCACCCAAACTAGTCCAAGGCTCAAACGCGCGTTGGAACGATCTCATGGAGGACGCTCTTCGAGCCTACATCTGTGCCAAAGACATGACCCCGTGTCCCTGACTCTGGGGAACTCCCAGTACACGTGTACGCCCGACATGAATTAAACACTTTGACTCAGTTTGTGGAATCGGCTGGGCTGCATCTGAACCACTGCTGTAGCTCTGACTTCTGATGATTAAAACTTTTCTCATCAGCATCGACCTGGGTGTCCGGCTTCTTTTTATACCATTGATATGTGAGGGGGGGGGTTGATGAAGTGGAGTTGTGTCGATTAAAAAGAAATGATTACAGACTAAAATGAGAGCAAAATGGTGTAACCATTCGGGGTGTTCACGTTTTTTTTTTGTTTAAGTTTATTTGAAAAGGGACAAGTATGTCACATAAGCTCATGTTACATACTACAACATTTGGCAACACTTTATTTTAGCACTCACTTATTAACAGCTAATTAAGTGCTAATTAGTATATTGTTTAATTAGCTCTTAATTGGTATTTATAAAGCACTTCTTAGTCCTTATTTTGCATGACCTTATTCAACATCTAACATTTTCCCATTTATTAAATCTTAATTACTACTTATTAGAACGTTGTTGGACATTAATTAGAGTGTTAATACGCTTCTGGTTATACAGGCCTTATTAGGTGTTAATACTACACAATAGTTGTTACCCATTTACCTCTCGATAAACAGGGACAAATCTTAAGCAGAAAACAAATCATACACTGTCTAATTTATAACCAATTAGCTGTTAATTATTTATTTATAGTTGAGAATATGTTCCCCATTCTGAAGTGATGTTTTGATAATAACTAACAAACTATTAGTTTAACACTAATTAAACCCAAATAGGTCTCTATTCTAAAGTGGTCTTAGTTTATTAGTTTATTTGAGCAGTTAAAAATTCTGCTCAAAGGAGTGGGCGGAAGCAAAAACTTATAAGCACCCACACCACCTAATAAATGCAAAATTACATTGAGTGGCAATTTAAAAGGAAAAAAACAAATGTTTGCCTATAAATTACATAAAACACAATCGGAACATTTGAACTATTTTTTTAAATAGATTACTTGTTTTAATACGTAACCATCAGTGGCAAAAGCTCAGGAAGGCGGCCTATGCCTATAGCTGATTGGCTCTATGGTAAATGACTACAGACTCATTATCAAAACACAATTACAATTGTTTCTTGATAATGAGAAACAAAAAAGGGATAGTGTCTAGTGAAAAAAACAACTACATTTTAACAGTGCGTAACATTGTAAGATCGGCTGATTTACAAAACATAACATGCCACATTTATTTTTATTTTATATTGATCTACTTAGACTGGAAATGCCTTTCTAATATCATGTATAAGCATCCCAAGTGGACCACTCTTGTGAAGGTTCCCACGCCAATATGTCCACTCAATCACATCTAAATGGTCTTTCAGCATGCTTTCAGTGCGATTACCTCCAAGTCTCCAGATTGTGGATTTGCAGACCCCCCAAAGTCTTTCTAAATTCTGTGTATGTGCGCCCGTTCGTGGATCAACAAAGTTCTCTTTATGGTTGACAGTGGTGTGAGTGTATCGTTCATCACGGAGACTGCGGTCAGCCCTCCATCCATCAGAAATTATAGAGCTTCCACGACGAACATGTCTCTTTATTTGAGGTATAAGATGGTCAGTTGAGCGGCAGGAGACAATCTTCAGAATCGGTCTCCTTCTTTCTTCTTTGATTCCAAGTATTCCAAATACCCAGGAATTTCGGCTACTTGCCCGACCTCTGTTGTACTGCAATCCACAGAAAAGAAAGAAGTGATTAACAAGATTTAATCAAATAAAATGTAAAAATATTTGTTCTATACAACAGGTCACATATACAGTGCCCGAAGCCTAAGCCTTTTGCTTAGAAATTAAACTGAAGTCCACATGGCTAATTTGCATGAACCCAGAAAATCCTTACTGCACTGTTGGTTCTACTGAACTAAGCTTTCATTCATCCCACCACCCCATTTGTCTGAGATGCAACCTCTAGTACATTTGAGAGCTTTATTACAAATGCATTTATAGGGTTCACTGAAAGGTATATAAGCAGTGAAGCTTGATTTTTTTTTATTTGTTAATTTTAGAAGCCTGTAATTAGATTTACAAACCTTTCTTTTATGCCCAAATTTGCTTTCATCAATGAGCACAATTTCTCTTCTCCTTCCAACAATCTGTTTTCCTCTTCTTCTCATCCTTTGCATGGCAACTTTACACACTTTGCGCAGTACATGTGCAAGTTTGGTCAGACTTGCAAAGCTCCCAGTAATCCCTTCTTGCAGCATGTCCACTTGTCGAAGGCAAAGGCCTTGTGCAAATCTGTAAAATAGATGTAAGTACTTAAATACATTTTTTTTAAACATATATAAATATATTGAACATTTTACAAACTGTGTTGGGCAAACCAAGGTGCCATCATGTGAAGTCAATTAACAATAATAATAATCTGATCACATCATGATATAAAGGGACATATAATTTACAAAGAATCGGGTCAAAAAGCTGTGCACACAACATAGTTACTGAGTTTAAAATAAAATTGGCAGGCACTAAATAGCCAATTATGTTCCCTCGTCCCCCATATTTGGTATTGTTTGAAGATTATTGGGAGTCTTATAGGTAGCAAACAGTTGGTCTTAACTAGTGTTGAGCTGAATGATAAATTAACCAGAATAATCTCTTGTCTAAAACCAGGTCTAGTCCCAGACTGAACCGGGACAAAAGGTTGCTTTTTGACAAATGTTGCCCATGATGATAATAATTTGGTAGTGAATAGATCCACAAATCAGCCGTATTAATCTTTTGGCTGGAAGTCCTTTCAGCTTGCCAATATTAGGCACCTGGATTACAGTCTACACTTTAAGACTCTAAAAAGAGAAAATAATTTTCCCTGACAGAGAAGTAAAGGTTTTTGTGACAGATCTATGTGGTCAGCCCCACACTCTCTGCCCCTTCACATTCAAACAGCCACCACAGACAAATGTTTTGACTCTTGTCATCGTAGGACCCACTTTGATTCAATGAGTGTCCTGTGTGTCTTTTATCAATTTTATTGCTGTATTTTTATTTTTTCAATGTTATTGTCTCAAATATTTTTTCTGGTTTTATTTCTATTTATTGATTTATGTACATGCTTATTATTTCAGTGCATTGACTTTAAGAGCAGCACTTTTTTTGTTAAAGTGTGCTTTATACATTAAGTGAATTGGATTTGCCTGAGAATTCTTAGCTGCCCACCATATCAACTTTAATAATAATAATAATAATAATAATAATAATAATAAATCGGTTTTATATAGCGCTTTTTTGGACACTCAAAGACGCTTTACGTTATTCATTCACTCCATACTTGGTGGTGGTAAGCTACTATTGTAGCCACAGCTGCCCTGGGGTAGACTGACGGAAGCGAGGCAACCAGTCTGCGCCATCGGCCCCTCCGACCACCACCAACCACTCACTCACACACTTTAAACTATTGACTCTTTAGATTGATGTCACATGAAAGCGTTTTTTTTAATGGCTGTGTTCTCAAAATGTACCTGTAAATGAAATGCATCCAAGTTGAAAGTTGAACGTGTGATCACTGAAATATGGAGCCACATCTGATGGACCTGGAGATGGACTTGCCTCTGTGACAAATGTATCTGCATAACCTATGAAAACAAGTAAAGTACTTATTACTTAGCTGCCACAAAAATAGCAATACACTTTTCTTTTATCAAAATGATAAACAATTCCATCAGGCTAAACCACAGTGCTGGCATATCCCATTGCAAAGTCACATGCACTGCAACCAAACATAATCAAATGGTGTCCTTTTTCTACCTCTAAATGTGTCTTTTTATAACATAAAAGATCGTCTGAAGAACTAGTATTTTTATTTATTTGTTTACTTTGTGCCATTTCCCTAAATACGTTTTATTTATCGCATTACCTGTGCTAGCATTTGGGCGATAGCATGTTAGCACTAAAGCTAATGCTAACATTTCGTTTTCACAAGCAGTAGCTTCTTTTATCTGAACAAACATAAGAATGTATTTTACTACTCACCCATACCAACTGACTGTACGATAGACACATACTCACCATGCAGCCTCTTTTTTCCATATGGTGGTTTAAACTTCATAGTATGAAAGCATGATGGACATTTCATTGACCTTCCAAGTAGCCCAAACTTCATTAACCACCTGGTAAATTTCAAGTTTTTTTCTGGGCGGTTCCTAAAAGTAATTATTCTCAAAAAGTCAATATCGGGCATCTTGTGTAAAAGTTATATTTAAGTAGACACTGCCTCGACTCCACCATGCACGATTAGCTGCTGTGTTGTTTTGTCTTGATGCGGCTGCTTTTCCTCTCTCCCGCACCCGCTCCGAGAGTGCTGATTGACATGTAAATCAGCCAATCAATTCCCATTTTACAGTAAATAGAAATTATAATACATTGTTTGAGTACAATTTAGTTAATATATTTTTTCACTAAACTTGATCCCTTTTGTTTCCCATTATCAAGAAACAATTATAATTGTGTTTTTATATTTATTGATTTACCATACAGCCAATCAGCTTAAGGCATAGGTACCCGCCTTCTTGAGTGCGATTTCTCACTGGTGCACGAACCTAATAGCTAGCTTCATTCGGCCGACACGCAGCAAGTGTAAAGAAAAGAGCTGTGCAAGGAATTAAGAAAGTCGAAAAATGGTAAGTTAATCTTTGGTACAAATGATCTAGACACAATATGTGGTATTTTGTGTTATATTAAGCCCACATCTACATGTAGCTTAATAATAACCTGACAGTGGTTCTGTACTGCAAGTTAGCTTGTGCGCTAATGTTAGCTTACTAAGTTAAATAGTGGTAAATTGAAACAAAACAAGACTTAAGCTGGGACATTGGAAATTTCCAACACATTTCTCGTGTGAAATTAAAGTTGTAGCAATTAACACAATTGATTTAAAGGAAAAATATCAGCATAATTAATAATTTTCTCCATCTGTGAGATCAATAAAGTATCTATCTATAACCTACAATTACACAAAGCCCTCTAACATTTTTTACTGTTTACAGCCTAAAGCTAAAAAGAAGCAGCAGAGCGACCCCCTGGAGCCACCAGTGTCCCCCTGAACTTGACCCAACATGTGCCAGAAGGTAATATTTGTATTATAATTTCTTTATGTAGTTTGTATATTAGTTGTGACTTTACCTTATGTTTTACCATTTATTCTACAGATCGAGAAAGCTTGCCAAGCTGCAGCAGCCAGACTGGAAGTGTGGAATCAGGTTTTAATTTATCATTACCTGTACTATAGTTGATCAATTTAATTGTTGAACTGAACTAATTGGTTTATGCCAATGTGGGTAACACACAGTGATATCTACACGTAACAATGATAACACAAGACATTTGATATGGCTGTTACAGCCATGGCGTATGCTCATAGCTTTAACACAGACTTACAATGGGCAAAGTAGTCTGTTAAAAATCGTGAACATAATAACTCAATATTACCTACAAACCTATTTACTGTTTTGATGAACACCATTATCATATACACATGTCTTCACATACTTGAATGCTATTTTTCAGTTTGAATCAGAAAACTTTATTGATTCCGTGAAGGGCAATTCTTTGTACAAGACAATTTAACCTCTTCAGCCCTACGGTCCCACCTGTGGGACCAAAATAAGTAAAAATTTGGTCCGGGCAGTTGGTCGCACTTGGACAGTAGGGGGCGCTCTTCCAACCTTCTCAGTGTAAATGTGAATTGAATTTTTTCAGAGTTAGACTTTAGGTCAGACACCATGAGTGACAGTAACATGACGCTAAATAGTGAGCTCTTTATTGTCTGTAAAAAAAAAGCTGAGGCCTCGTTGCTCTTCAGTCACAGACTGAGAAGTGAAGAAGGAAGTCATGGAGATTCTGCTTTAGACAGAACTTCAGACTTCTGCTGGATATAAGAGTCATATCTTATTCTGAAACTCAAAAATATAGTAAAAACAAAAAATATACAAAAACATATTTTTCCAATAAAAAATGTAAAAATACAAATGTGAAAATCCTGAAATTATATCATTAAAATATTAGTTAATTATTAATTACTCTCATTTTACAAAAAACAAAACAAAAGCATGACAATTATATCTGATGGAGTGTCATGTGTGTCCCAGTTCCTCTGAGTCATGGTGGGTCATGGTGGACCATGGCAGATGTGGACAGGACTGTGGTAGATCTACTTTTACTTTGGTGAAAATAGTTACTATAGTAACTGTGTTGAAAAAATGAAACTCATGAGGTTCTTCTGTAACATCTGTCCACATCAGTCCTGCTGCACCATGACTCAAACATGACTCTACAGCAGATACAAATGACAAGGGTTTGTTGTTGTAGTAATTTCTCAACTATTACTAAGGAATACTTGAATTTCTATCTTTTGTTTGTTACATCCAGCAGAAGTGTAAAGTTCTAAATGAGAATCTCCATGACTTCCTTCTTCACTTCTCACTCTGTGACTGAAGAGCAATGAGGCCTCAGCCTTTTTATTGAAAATAAAGGGTCACTATTCAGCGTCATGTTACTGTCACTCATGGTGTCTGACCTACAGTGTAACTCTGAAGCCAATCAAATCACAGAGACTCAGAGTGGGTTGGGCTCAAATGGGCACCAAACGCCAAGATCTAAGCTCTGAGAGAAAAATAATAAAACCCTGGGCTTAAGAGGTTAAAAGTACATTGTGTTGTTAACATAACACAGCTGTTAATGATTGGCCTACCTTTTTGTCTTTCAAAATTTCACTGTATTTTGTGCAGTATATCCTGTAGTTGTAATGACACGGGTTTCCACAAATGACAGCAAGTAGTAAAAAAGTTACAGTAGTTTAATAATACTTCGACAGGTACAGTAGAGGTAGTTAATTTGTGACCAAAGTCGTATGTTTCCTCCGGGTACTCCGGTTTCCCCTACCACTAAAAACATGTACAATAGGCCAGGATGAATGAGAGTGTGTTTGAGAGTGTGCATGAGGGACAACGGAGTTTGTTAGTTATTATCAAAACATCACTTCAGAATGGGGAACATATTCTCAACTATAAATAAATAATTAACAGCTAATTGGTTATAAATTAGACAGTGTATGATTTGTTTTCTGCTTAAGATTTGTCCCTGTTTATCGAGAGGTAAATGGGTAACAACTATTTGTGTAGTATTAACACCTAATAAGGCCTGTATAACCAGAAGCGTATTAACACTCTAATTAATGTCCAACAGCGTTCTAATAAGTAGTAATTAAGATTTAATAAATGGGAAAATGTTAGTTAGAAGCTAGTTAGATGTTGAATAAGGTCATGCAAAATAAGGACTAATAAGTGCTTTATAAATACCAATTAAGAGCTAATTAAACATCAATTAGTATACTAATTAGCACTTAATTAGCTGTTAATAAGTGAGTGCTAAAATAAAGTGTTACCCAACATTTTAGCCCAAGCTAAATCTCTATGTCCGTCCCAAGTTGGGCCTTTACATAAAAAATAAACAATACATAGTAGAAACACAACACATAAAAAAAAACTCTTAAAAACAAACATAAATATTTCTGAAACTCAACAGAGAGTTACTGAAGCTACTTATTTCTCAGACTCATTAGCCAAAAATGCAAAAAAAAAAAAAAAATGCTACTGCTAAAAAAGTAATATTTACTAAAGTCGCTACTTCCGGGTTTAGCGTAGCTGCTGCGCCGTTAGCATTTTTCAACGCTAACCCGGATGTGGCGATTTTGGTAAATATTACTTTTATAGCAGTAGGTACAGCATTTTTGGCTAATGGGCCTGATAAATAAGTATGTTCAGTAACTCTCTGTTGAGTTTCAGAAATATTGATGGTGGTATTAAAGAGTTTTTTGTAGTTTCTCGCACATCTGCGGACCCGGAAGTACAGCTGTGACGTCACCACTCTGAAATCGCCCATATATGGTCATGTTTGAAAACGGTTAAAGTGGAAAATGAAAAAGAGATCATCCACTGATAATATGAGAAGACTCCTACATTTAACTAGCCTGAACCGAGAGAAACATAGTCCTATTGTAGCCCTCTCCCTTGATGCGGAGAAGGCTTTTGATCGTGTTCAGTGGAAGTTCTTGTTTGCAGCCTTATCAAATTTTGTTTTTTCAACTTCGTTCATTACATGGGTCAAAATGTTGTACAACAATCCTAAAGCATCCGTTACAACTAATGGTGTTATATCACCCTTTTTTTTTGTTTAAAGAGAGCCACGAGACAAGGGTGCCCCCTGTCACCCTTATTATTCAATATCTCATTGGAGCTGCTGGCCGTCACTATAAGAGCAAGTTCTGAAGTTCGGGGTGTGGAGGGAGGTGGTAAACAACATAAATTGCTGCTTTATGCAGATATTATTATTGGTTGATCGACCCAGGTCACTCGTACTTCACTTAATGAGTACAATTCAATCTTATTCTACTGTCTCGGCATATAAAATTAACTGGACCAAATCTGAGGCAATATCTGGGCTCAGCTGTGGAAAACTAATGGAAAAATTTGGATTTAAATGGTTTCCAAAAGGAATGAAATATCTGGGAATCAAATTAAGTCGGGAGGTTGAAGAAATGCCCACACTAAATTTTGAACCAATTTTACACATTTTTTTAATTAATCTGGATAAATGGCAAAAACTTAGGCTAACATTATTGGGTAACTGACCCGTTAAAACCACTGCATGGGGAACGCGCTTATACAGGCGAAAGAGTCTTATAATTCAGACGTGGATGAGCTTGTTCTGGACCTAAACATGTCCACTCCAGAACCGAACCTCAAGAGCCGCTTTGGACCCGAGTGCGTAAAACTCCGCGGAGGCCGAGAGCGCGGCTGAGGCTGTGTCAGCCCTCGCTACAAAAGCAGTGCCAACGTTCGATGGAGTTGCATTTTTTTAATATCTGTCAGGAGCTTGTCTGCGTGCCGTCTGACTGACGGTGACTTCGATTTGCAACAGGCGTTTCCCTCTCATTCTGAGGGGAGAAGCGAGGGGAGAAGGAGAAGCGTCTGTGGCCCCTCCTCTGCCACTAAACCCGTGGCTTTGTATCTGACAAATACATTCAAATTTACGAGCTGATGTGCGGTGGCTCGTGCAGAGATGGTTATGTCCTGCGTATACATTATCTCCGCTTTAACAAAAGCTTAAACCAGCACATTTGAGTCTGTACCGGTGGTTTGACAGACGCAGAGGGGGCGGGGCCAGAGCGCAGAGTCCAAACCAGAGTCTGATGTTCAGAATGAGTGACAAAAGCAGCAGACCCCTGGTCCACTGGGACAAAGCAAAACACTCAGCTTTATCCATTCACACTAACAACCTTGTTTCCAAAATAATCAAAAACTGGCATTTTCATTACACTTTTTTGTATTTACATATTCTTAATAGCCTTAATCACCCAGACAAGCAAAAACATATTGAATGTGGAAAACCTGCTTGAGTTCACTGTAATAATTGAGGAAATAAACATATTACATGTGATATTCCCAGTGTTTTCAATCGCGTCAAACTAGGGGGTACGCGACTCATCACCTAAAGCTTCAGGGGGTACACGGCTCCAAAAAGTTTGGGAACCACTGGTTTAGGGTAATGCACCACTTTAGTTGAGAGGACATCATTTGCAAGTAGATTTCCACCATATGAGTCATGATGTTCATGCATGATCCTCATGATCATGATTGGTGGATTATTTTATTGTCATTTCATTGCCGTTTTAGTGAATTCATGGTATTCTTATGTGATCCTCATGATCATGATGAATTATTAAGATTTTCATGTACATTCATTACAGCAGTTAGATGTGTAATTCAGGGATGAAGTCATCCATGAACCAACATGTCATCATGTTTGTTCATGAAATCATGCATAAACTCATGTACCATTATTTGTCCCTCTTTAAGTCGTTATTGAACACAGGCTTGTCATTCTGACCTCCAAGTTTTTGTCTTAACACTCGCAACATTGTCTTTGTTCCACTTTCTTTTTTTCTTTTCTTTTTTTTATTGAGTTTTATTTTACACAAAAAACATACAAAACCAACAGAGCTAACGACTCTGTTAAACAGGGTAAAACAAGACGACAGTTAAAGGAAGGGGACGTGCATACATTAATGGGTGGGGAGACCAAGACAACAAGAATGGACACGGATTTGCTTTAGATATTTGTCTTGTGTTTTTCCATTAGGGTAAGCGACAGAGAGGGTAGATGAGGGTGAGTGTGCGTGTATGTGTGTGTGTGTTTGTGTGTGCGTGTGCGCGTGCATTTCAATAATATTGGTTATGGGAATTGCCATGGTGGGTGACAGAGGCTGGCGTTTAAGGAAAGGAAAATAAGCAAAAAATAAATACGAATACAAATAAAAAGAGTAAACAAAAACAGAAGGCAAACAAAAAATAAAATAATAATAATAATCCACCCAACAATAATAATATTAATGATAATAATTTTAAATAGATAAGATCCAAGAGATGGGGGACAAATAATTGGATGATTTGAAGAGCAGAAGAAGAGGAAAGCAAACAAACGAGAAATAGACAAACATACATACATATACATATAAACACATACCCATACATAAACACATACATATAAAAATATTTTCCGATCTCTTAGCCATTCCTCTTTCTCTTTCCCCCTTATTTATAATTTATTTTATTTTTATTTATTTTTTTATTATAATTTTTATTTTATTGTTATTATTGGTAGTGACCGTATGGACCATGATTCCTAGTCGCACTCTAACCCTGAGGAGACTGCGGACCGGGATAGCTCTGTAGACTCCAAAGCAACCCTCTCACCCCACTGGGGAGTTGGTCTGCCTCAGGGACTTTTGATCAATCAATCAATCAAACTTTATTTATAAAGCGCTTTTCATACCGAAAGGTATCACAAAGTGCTTTACAGATAACATTTAAAACAATACGCCCCGCATCATACATCCATACACACATGCATACATACACACACACACACACACAATATATCATTAGGACTAAATTAATAAATGTCAGTTAAAAGCTAAGCTAAAAAGGTGGGTCTTGAGCCTGCTCTTAAAGACATGAACGTTCTCTGCGATGTGACCACCGAGGCAACCCTCTCACCTCACTGGGGAGTTGGTCTGCCTCGATGGCTCATTGTTAAGCCACAACCTTGTTTTGATTCAGAGAGGGGAGAGACCTTAGAGATAGATAACTGCGTAATTAAATGTAATAATAAAACAATATTAGTAATAATGATAGTAGTGATAGTGATAGTAATAATAATAATAATAATAATAACACTTTCTCTTTTTTCATCTTCGCTCTATTCTAAATAATAAACCCAGCCAAATTACTAGCATGAACGAGCTTCAGTTAGCCCACGCTGAAAGTTAGTCCATTCTTCACTTCCCAGCCAGCAAAACAATATGGGCTCTGCTTGGGTTTGCCCACCTGGGTTATAAGTGGGTTTGTCCGCAGTTTCCATGTGGGCCCCATGTGTGTTGGCCCATGTGGGCTGGACCTTTACAAGTCAAACTTAACCCTTTCTACTCTAAAGAGCCAGATCTGGCTCCAGTTATGGTCCCGGTATTTGGACGCAAAGGGACATAAGGAGGCGCCCTTCCAACCTTCTCAGTGTAAATGTGAATTGACTTTCTTCAGAGTTAGACTTTAGGTCAGACACCATGACTGACAGTAACATGACGCTAAATACAGTGAGCTCTTTGTTTCCAGTAAAAAGGCTGAGGCCTCATTGCTCTTCAGTCATAGACTGAGAAGTGACAAAGGAAGACATGCTTTAGACAGAACTTCAGACTTCTGCTGTAAGACAAAAATTCTGAAACCAAAGTATGTAAGAAATAAATTAAAAAGTGAATAAAATTTATATATTTTTTAAATCACACAATTGATGCTTATAATGGTTGAACAAATATCCATACACATTATCTGACGTATGAATCATGTGTGTCCCGGTTCTTCTGAGTCATGGTGGGTCATGGTGGACCATGACAGATGTAGACAGGACTGTGGTAGATATACTTTTACTTTGGAGAAAATAGTTACTATAGTAACTGTGTTGAAGAAATGAACCTCATGAGCTTCTTCTGTAACATCAGTCCACATCAGTCCTGCTGCACCACGACTCAGAGGAACTGGGACAATCATGACTCTACAGCAGATACAAATGACAAAGGTTTGTTTTTGTACAATGAGAGTAATTAATAATTAACTGATACTTTTATCACAGAAATTCAGGATATCCACACCTATTTCTAAGGGATACTTGAATTTCAAACTTTTATTGTTACATCCAGCAGAAGTGTAATGTTCTAAAGCAGAAGCTCCATGACTTCCTTCTTCACTTCTCAGTCTGTGACTGAAGAGCAATGAAGCTTCAGCCTTTTTACTGAAAATGAAGGGTCACTATTTAGCGTCATGTTTCTGTCACTCACGGTGTCGGACCTACAGTGTAACTCTGAAGCCAATCAAATCACAGTGACTCAGAGTGGGTTGGGCTCAAATGTGACCAAACGCCAAGATCCAAGCTCTGAGACTAAAAATAATAAAACCAGAGTGAAAGGGTTAAGTTTGACTTGTAAAGGTCCAGCCCACATGGGCCAACACACATGGGGCCCACATGGAAACTGCGGACAACCCAACTTATAACCCAGGTGGGCAAACCCATGCTGAGCCCACATTGTTTTGCTGGCTGGGTTACAGTCTAAAGTTTCGACATTGACTTTATTTGACTTGGAAAACACTTTGCCTCTCATTCAAGAAGCGCCTTCAACTCTTTCCCCTGGACGGAAAACGAGGGCCACTCTATTGTTAACCATCCCCTCTTTTAAAAATGTGAAACATTTCACAAAATAGATACTAGGGTTTTGTGATATGACAAGAAAAACGAATTGTGAAGCCCAAGTACCGCAGTTCGAGAACCGCTGTCTTAACCCTCTCTCGAGTGTGAGCCTTTAGGTGCTTTGTCTTGTACATAGGACAACATACACCGCAGCTTTATCTGAGCAGGAAAGTGTCACAGCTAACCCGAGAATTGTCCAATGTCGAGAACAACTTGAAGAGTCCCTTGACATGCTCTGTACCGAGAAACCATTAGAATTATTTAATAAAACATGTGCAAACTCAACTCAAATCCTTTATCTGCTTTTGTGTCGAGCCATCTAGAGTTCAAGCTATGACGTTACAGCTCCTTACATTTTGCACACTGTAGGCTGCATTCTTCACACTTATTATAATTTGTATCTTTTCATTTTTATTCATTTCGATTCTCACCACGGCTCTCACCTCTGCACACGGCCCCTCCGTCTCCCAGTCGGGGGCGTGTTTGTGTGCGCGCATCCGTAAAATTACTGTTGTCATTTCACAGATTGGCTGACTAAATCACTTCCTGTCGGCCGACCTCTGACCGCTCACCTGCCACCCCTGTATTATAAATGAACGGTTATTTCCAGGCCCCTGTTAGTGCGCTGACCCACAGCCGTGTCAGCTGTAACAGAAGCGGTGTTTAAATATTCATCGGTCGGAGAGGCGCGCGGGGAGATGGTCACCTCGCGCTGGTTATTGAGCGAACACAGGTTTTCTTCTTCCACGCATAGTAAAGATATAATACCAGGAAAAGTTCCCCTTTTTATCCGCTTAGAAAATCCACATTATTTAATTTTGTGTAATTATACTTTATAGTGTAACACTTCACGTAACCATATTTAAATAAGGAAAACGTGGAAGAGTTTGGTAGCTTCTATCTTCACCTCATTTGGAGCTATAGAGGAGAAGAGAGAGGCTAAATGCTAACGCCATCTGTGCTGTGTTTACGTGAGGGGGGGCACCAATGGCCGCTAGCTGCTCTGCTTTATGACCGCAACACTGGAGGCCGCCATTGCTCCGCCATTGCTGTAGTACCTCCATATCATCTCTAGGCCCCCATTGAAAAGCATTGGACTTTAGACACGTTAAAAACAACTTTAATGCCTGGTTTCAATTTTTTTTAACACTTTCTATGGCTACATATTCCTCCTGAGATAACGCTGGGTTAGTCACAAAAAAAGAAACCAGGCTGGTTTTCGAAATAATTTTTTTTTAATCTCCTACTTAACGGAGGTAGTACTGTTAGTATTGGAGCTGCGCGAGCTACACGTCACGCAAGGGCCGAGTCTACAGTGAAAATCCCGCCCATATGCCCTTATTAGGAACATGCTTCGTCAGAGCTGGGGAGGAGGAGTCTGTAAATCCGCCATGATTTCCCCCTCGAACGTGGTCATTATGGTAAACGGGGAGGAGTGAGGAGGAGCTGTCTATTCTTTTTAACGGTCTATGGGGGGCACGCATGAAGACCAGACAGGTACAGATGAACATGTGTAAGCTAAGGTAAGAATATATCTCAGTATGTAAAAACGGTGGCCTATTCCTTTAAGGTGCTTTCACACCTAAAGCGGATCGCACGGCAGGTGCGGTTGTTTCCTGTGTATTGTCAGTGTGAAATGAGTGTGCGTGCCGGCAGGTGCGTTAGAGCGCTGGGAATCAATGGCATGAACGCGGCGTGAGGAGGCAGGAGGAGTAAAACAGATATTAGCGAAAAATGTATTGATAATTTGAATTTGGAACAACATAACCACCCCTACTACATCATAGAGACACAAGTGAAACGGAGACACCGTCTGGAAAGAGGGAATCTTCATGTCAAGCAGCAGCTATGGTTTGAAATGCCTTTCCCGAGCCCAGGCATTCGGATCAGAGGAATTATGGCTTCAATACATTTATGAAAACATGGGCGCGGGTGAAAAGAAGGACACACTGGATTACAAACATGTTTTAAAGGTAATTTTATCATGACATGATCACTGGACAGACAGGTACTACACACTCAAACCCACACATATTGAAATAATGAGTCCAAATAGAAGCAACAGCACGATTGGTTCAAATTTTAAACGTATAGGAGAAATCCACACAAAAGGCTGTTTCAATCAATGTACGTTTGGAACGGGACCAAAATACTTTCAATCTAAAATCCTTTTAGAGACGATTAATCATCAACATTTACGCAGGTACATTCTTAAGTGGAAATATTTTACAGGTGGTTAATTCTTGTCATGACAATGTGGTCTGTGATTGGATCAATATAAAACCTTTCAAGATTTGATTGGCTGTTAGCAAAGTTCCAGACTGTCCTGCTTTTGAACAGAAACAAAAAGCAAGAGTGGATGGCTGGCCAAGCAAGAAAATCACTATTTGACCGACAAATCCAGGAATCCAAGGCAATCTTCTCCATCTTGTGGCCCTCCTTGACGACTGAGAGACCAAGTACGTTTTATTAATCCAACACCTTCCCGTTCACAAGTGCGTCAAATGCTCGCTTTTATTTAAATGGCCGGATCCAATAAGCTCAGACAGCTTGACCTTTATAGAAATGCAAGTGCGAGTGTCTTTTCTCTGCAAACCTCGTTAAAAACACTAATCCTGTCGCCTGGTTAAGGTCACGTCTGTTTTCATGTTCCCTTCACGATGTTTGTCAAACTAAAACAGGCCAAAGACAGGAGCCATTGTTACCAAGAGATGCCTATTATCATGTTGACAGCTACCGAGAGATCCAAGTTGCCACTTAACGGACAAAACACCATCATTCGCCGCAAATGACAGCTTTTAGAATAGAAATGACAATGTGCGAAGAAGGTGGAGGGGTAATAGGCCCATTGAAAGCGCTGATTCTGTGTGCCGTCGTGGGGCTATGTTTGATTTTGTTGTTTTCTCTGAGAACAGTTGGAGAAGAATTTGTCAGGTCACACATTTTATAACGTTACAGGTACAATTGTAATCTATGTTTGAAGGCAGTGATTCTAGAATGGTGGGTCGTGAAACATTCAGCCTAGTGACCAATTCTTAAATCAACAACGCTGTGAATAAATACAGGAATTGCAAATAATGACTATAAAGTCAAACAGTAAAGTGTTTTTATCTTATGTTTGAAATCACATTTTATTTGGGTCTCTATATGACAAGTGTAAGGTGGGTACTACATAGGGATGCACTGATCCGATACTGGTATCGGATATCAGAGCCGATACTGGAAATAACATGATATCGGGTAATTACTACAAATATCCGTTTTAGTCACTAAATGTTTTAAAAACACAACTTTCACCAAGTAAATCTAAGTGAATTTGAAAAATGGGACAGAGGCACTCAGATCAAGATGAAGAGAATTCATTACGCCAACATGTTTCAACTCAAAATGAGTTTTTTTTTGAGTGGAAACATGTTGGGGTATTTTTGTCCCACTCGTGAACCTTGATGAACCCGGTCGTTGTAACAAACTGAGATCCTGGTAAGCGCTTCCTCAACCTTTTTTCTAAATCTCAGTGAATATGGACAGGATGTACAGTATGTCATTTTGAAGCTTAGAGCCTGGAGAGTTAGTTTTAACCTCTGCAAACATGTTTTAATCACCGCGCGAAATGCCACAGCTAGCAAAAGTATGCCAATGCTAGCATTAACTAATCAAAGCTGGGACAGAACTAATGATTGGATCACCTAATAAAATAAAATAGCCACTGCTGAAGTGGCCAAGTGTTTGTATTTTTGTTTATGAAATGCTAAAGGTAAAGAATAACTGACCCAACACATTTATATAAGTTATAATGATCAGATCATTTTATGTGAGTTGCTAATATTAATGCGACCTAAAGCCTGTCATATGCCCAAGGACATCCAAGAACTCAGCCATGAAATATCCCAGAACAAAGACCGTTTAATTAGTGAAACTGTTTTAGTTTAAACGAGAAGGTTAAGGGATTATACTGTAGCAGTCGCACCCATCAGGAGGGAGCGGAGTTTAAATAGGCCTCTTGCTCGTGTGTGTGACCCGTCTTCCATCCAAGTTTAAAAAGAAAACGCCCTCAACACAATTAACCTAGTCCAGGCGACGATATTTGAAAAATCCTGCTAAAATGAAGAGTTCCGGCAATCATACCAAGAACTACCAATGTTTCCAGGTAATTTACAGATTTTACACCGGCTTAAGGTTATCTATGGGGCTTTAATTGCATTTTCCAGTAAGATGAACCTGTCAGGGGGAAATGGCATAGTCAGAAATACTTTAGATGCAATTCAAAACCGTTCAGCTCTCGGTAAACGGACTATTAACATGTTTATTTGTTTACCTGCCAGTTAAATCATCATGCCTTTAAGCTCAGTTGGTGGAAAATTACTTTTTTCCGGTTAATCCATACAGATTGGCTCAGTAGACAACTAAATTAAACCATGCATGGAAGGAAAATATGTTTTATGTGATGAAAGTTATACTGTATTTGGTAAGAGCTCACATTTGAAAGTCCTTGAAATGAAAGAAAGTTAATTACTCAAACTTTGAATCCTGGAGAAAATCCACTTGCAGCTGGTGAACAGACACCGACTCCGGGGAACATCAATTCCGAAACAAACCAAGAACCAACAGGAATAAAAAATAAAGAAAAAAATCCCAAATAAAGAAAAACTACTGTAAATATCACCGATCTTTTTTTGCATATTTTGTGATCTTATTGATTGTTTTTCATGTTCTTTATTATAGTGATCTTGAAATCTTTATTTATATGCGTCAGACCCTCTTATTTCTGGCTACATGGCGGTGGTTGATTTTACTTCTTGAGTAAAAACAGAAAGTACATATCCGTCTAAATAAGTGTTGTGAATACAAGAAGATCGTGCTTGAATTCATCTGTACGGCAGCCCAACGGGACAAACCGTACTTCTTGTCGTGAGTCCATGGCATTGCAATGGAGGAGTTAACCTCTTAACTCCCGCCTTAACCGAGTGCTTGACCCAAATCTGAAAGCCTACAGCCTATAGGCCAGTGTAACGTCTCATTTGAAAGCTAAGACCAAAAAACTCATCTAAACAGATCTTTATCCTTTTCCATTGCTTTTTTGTTGTGTTTTAATGACATTTTCGTCCCATTTTTGTCACTTTTTTTTCCACTTTTAGTCACATGTTTGTCACATTTTTGTTGCTCTTTTGTGGCTTTTTGTTGAATTTTCATCACTTTTTCATATCTTTTTTGTCCCCTTTCTGTTACTCTTCTATGGCCTTTATTGTTAGTCTGGTGAGACCCGAACGATTAACCTCTATATATGTTTATACAGCAGGGGATCAGTCTGGACATCCTGCCCCAGTTGGCGGTATCCGAAAAATCTAAACAATCCCGTGCAATCAGATTCGTTTATTTGTGTCACGTGTTGTTCATGAGCAGCGTCACTCACGGGATGCCAAAGTTCCTCAATACCAAACTATGAATGCACGAGTGAGAGAGTGTGTCTCCAATCGGCGGTAAATGACCAAAAACACATCGACAGTAGGCGAGTTTTAAGATTCATAATCCTGCGCGAATATTAACACAAAACCGCTAATAACACCACATCAATGGCAGACGCCCGCCCTTCGCTGATTGGTTTACTCCGCTTCCTGTTTGCATCGCTGTGGGAAATGGAATCGAGGCTATGGTCATCAGACTCACCCGCTGGTACAGCAGTGAGTTCCCAGGATACTTTACTGCTGCATTTTCGTCACTCTTCTGTTGCATTTTCATCCGTGTTTTTGTCTCATTTTTGTTGCTACACATCAAATGTTCCAGTGTTAATTTGACACTGTTTGGTGTCTATATAGTTCACACCTTCTCAGTGTGAAAGTGAATGACACTCTTCAGTGTTAACTACAGGTCAGACACCATGAGTGACAGAAACATGACGCTAAATACAATGTGCTCTTTGTTTCCAGTAAAAAGGCTGAGGCCTCATTGCTCTTCAGTCACAGAACGACAGGTGAAGAAGGAAGTCATGGAGATTCTGTTTAAGACAGAACTTCAGACTCCTGATGGAAATGCAAATTAAGTACTGAAACTTAATTTGTTTATTTAGATCAAGTATTGGAGGGAAATCTTAAAATTACATAATGTCTTTTGGTTTATATATTTATAAAAAAAAACACATTCACTTCTATCCAGTGTAGTAGGTCATGTGTGTCCCAGTTCCGCTGAGTCGTGGTGGGTAGTGATGGTGAGATGAAGCCCTATGAGGCCTTTGAAGCAGTCACCGAAGTGGGTCCACACAAAGCTTCAGAGTGGTTCATCTGCTCTACTGCTCCATCAAGTGGACAAAATAATGTACTTCAACTTCAACCATATACACAGTGTCATTGTAATTAGGAGTGGAATATTCTCGTGTTATTTGAAGTAATGTAACGAGACAGGGGTGTTTATTGACTTTTATTCAAAATGTTTATTTTATTTTTATGGAACACCACCAAGCCCTCAAAACTATTATATTAGATCCATGCTCAAAACCATGCTCAAAACCCGCACACCAGTTTCCGAATCAGGCACGTGGTACGGTGCTTCAGGAAGGTTCAAATCGTCATTGTGTACGTCACCAACACACGCTCCGAACCACGCGCCGCCTCTGCCTCCCCCTTATTGCTCGACACACGCTTCGACGCCTCGATACGAACGTAACATCACTAGTGGTGGGTCATGGTGGCTCATGACAGATGTGGACAGGACTGTGGTAGATCTATTTTTACTTTGGACAAAATAGTTACTATAGTAACTGTTGAAGAAATGAACCTCATGAGCTTTTTCTGTAACATCTGTCCACATCAGTCCTGCTGCATCACGACTCAGATGAACTGGGTCAAACATGACTTTACAGCAGATATAAATGACAAGGGTTTGTTTAATTTATTATACATAATATAAAAGTATATAAAGAGTTTCACCTCATAAACGTAAACCCTTAGTTTGTTGTCTTTACTTATATCCATCAGAAGTCTGAAGTTCTGTCTAAAGCAGAAGCTCCATGACTTCCTTCTTCACCTGTCGCTCTGTGACTGAAGAGCAATGAGGCCTCAGCCTTTTTACTGGAAACAAAGAGCACATTGTATTTAGCGTCATGTTACTGTCGCTCATGGTGTCTGACCTGTAGTTAACACTGAAGAGTGTCATTCACATTTACACTGAGAAGGTGTGAACTATATAGACACCAAACAGAGTCAAATTAACACTGGAGCATTTGCTGTGTATTTTGACGCTTTTTTCAAGAAACCTTTCGATTCGGGTTGTGAAAAACTGGAGAAAATGTGCTCGGTTCAGGTGAGGGTTAGGAGGTTAAAGTAATAAAATGACAAAGGTTTTCAGTCAGTTTACTTAGTTACTGCCCACCTCTGGTACCAGCTAATTCATATTCACCAAACCACCGACACACACGTGACATTGGACCAACCGTTTTGCCATCTACAGACATGGACTTTTAATCGTTATTTTAGCGCCAAGCGTATAATTATTGGTACTGATGTTTTTTAGCTTTCAACACGGCGCTCCCTTATAAATATTCCCTTTTAAAATTAATTCCATTCAGCGTGTTTGGCTTTGACTCGTGAATAAATTTGTTTGCCATGGTTCGCTGCTCTTCAGAAGCGCAGGGAAAGACGAATTTTGCTTTTATTGTAATTTCGAATGCTAATGCACAGAGATTTATAAATGCGCGGGTCACACTTTAGTGGTGAAACACGGCCTCAAAGATATACTCATTTCTCAAACGCGGCATTCATTTACTACTTGTAGCGGCCGACCTCTCTTTTAAGTATTTAGAAAACGTTTTTTGACGGACAGAGCGCTAAAGGGCGAGATCTTTTATATTTTCAGAATACTTCAGAGAGATCCTAAACACCGATACTGCGCCCAACGGCTTTCTTCCACAAAAGCAAGACTCGGCGAACGGAAGAATCCCATTAACCTTTAGAAATCTTTGTGCGTTAAAAAAAAAAAAAAAGAATCCCTGCGCTATAACCACCGCGCAATAATGTGGTTTTAAAGGCCTTTGGAGTGTTCATCAATGGCGCCAGTCTGAAGTATTAGCATGCAGATAAGGCCTTGAGTGCAATGATTGAGCAGCGTGTTTATTTGCATCCCTAATGCTCTGGTTCTATGTGTGTTTGTTGAAATGCAAAGCAATCATTTCGAGTGTCAACAAAGGGATTTACCTTTCGTGATGGGCAGCGACTGAGAGTCCAAGAATTTATCAGCTTTTATCAATATTAAAGCCATTCTCTTGTCGATCCATTTCTTTTTTTGATTCTCTCAACAATGGATGGATGGATGGATGGATGGATGGATTCTCTCAACAATTCCTGATGAATAAAAGTGAATATGAATGATTGGAATTATTACTGATTCATCAGAAGGAATACGTTTTTATTTCAGAGGAGTAGGAAAGCAAAGATCTGTCTTAGTTTTTCTCCATTGGTTTGGCTCATTTCTTGAAACAGAAATTACATTCTCAAAACAACATGGACAAGTCTCCAAACAACTTGGCAGTTGTTCACAACAGAATTGAATTCTCATTAATTTCATCAAATTGCAAACGCCTAAGTCCATGTCTCAGTACATCTTGCAAATGGTTAAGTGTAGCCTACAATTAGCACAATTTTCCAAGTGAATAGATCTTGTTGATCTAAACTGATTGTTGATTCTCAGTTTAATGGTTGTTCGCTCAAAACGTCATCACATGCACAATAGTCTTTTCAATTGTCAAAATTAGTCAAGAACACAGTACCATGAATACCATGAATCCCTCGGAACATTTGATAAATTTATTACAGCAATTAAAGCTGGGGTACCTGATTTTTTTGGTGTTGTAGAATACATTTATTTTTGCCACCTCAGAGTATGTTGCAAACACAGCAAAACACAGACTTGCTGTATTGTCTTCACCTAAAGTTTTATTGAGCAATGGATAGAAGTCTACTCTAAATGTGTCTAGTCTAGTCTAAACCAACCCACCAACCAACCAACCAACACACCAACCCACCAACCAACACACCAACCAACACACCAACCCACCAACCAACCCACCAACCCACCAACCTACCCACCAACTAGCCAGCCAACCAACCCACCAACCAACACACCAACCTACCAACCAACCAACACCACAACCAACCCACCAACCAACACACCAACCTACCAACCAACCAACACACCAACCAACCAACCAACCAACACACCAACCAACCAACCAACCAACACACACACCAACCCACCAACTAGCCAGCCAACCCACCAACCAACCAACCAACCAACCAAACACACCAACCTACCAACCAACCAACCCACCAACCCACCAACTAGCCAGCCAACCCACCAACCAACCAGCCAGCCAGCCAGCCAACCAACTAGCCAGCTAACCAACCAACCCACCAACCAACACACCAACCTACCAACCAACCAACCAACCAACCAACCAACCAACCAGCCAGCCAACCAACCCACCAACTAGCCAGCCAACCAACCAACACATCAACCCACCAACCAACCCACCAACCAACCCACCAACCAACCAACCAACCAACCTACCAAACAACCAACCAAACAACCAACCCACTAACCAACCAACCAACCAACACACCAACCAACCAACCAACCCACACACCAACCCACCAACTAGCCAGCCAACCCACCAACCAACCAACCAGCCAGCCAGCCAGCCAGCCAGCCAACCAACCCACCAACTAGCCAGCCAACCAACCAACACATCAACCCACCAACCAACCCACCAACCAACCAACACACCAACACAAGGATCCAGAGTCTTGTCTTCATTGTAATTTTGAGATTGCAAATAATTTCTTTCTTGTGTTTCTTTTGCTCTCGAAATTCTCTTCAGAATTTCTTTGTCACATTTTCCATCTGAGGTTATCCGGCTTCCCAAGTAGCCGAAACTGGGCGCTTGCTTTAGTTTGTCCCCATTAATATCTACTGTATATTGCAGTCAAGAATATTCCTCTTTTTTTGTAACTACAAGGCACACAAAAAGTTCCTTTTTCTCACTTTCTGCCACCACTTTGTTGACTAATTGCTGTAGATCTTATTCAGAAGTGGCAAAGAGGACTGTGTCTCCTGCATACCTTAAGTTGTGTTTACATTACATACCCTATCTTTAATAATGTAAGCTTACCCTGACTCGTCCACTCTGCTCGAATGGCTTCCTCGGGGACAGCATCCCAGTGTCACCTTGACGACGGTTGCCGGGTGATTGAGCGTGGTGTTGAGTGGTCTGGACGTGTGATATTGACGCAGCGGGGACAACAGATTGGGACCCCACTGTTCATCCAGCAAAGTAATAACTTTAACAAGTGGGGGCAGCTCATTATACTTTAGTCACACGGTGAAGACGATTGTTCAGCAGTCGGCAGGAAAGAACAGCAACAGAGAACTTATCATTTGACAGACAACTGCAATCTGAACTGATGGATTACAGCAATACAAGAATCATCAGAACATGCTGGTGAAGGTCTGAATTAACAGGTTTTTTTTTCGGCGTCTTTGGGACCAGAAGCGTAGTTTGGTTTGGTGTAGTATTTGTTTGTTTTTAGACTAAACCCGTCTAGATCACTGTAAGTGAGGCAGTGGCAGAGAGGGACTAACTGTTTATTGACAAGATGTCTGTGTAAGTTCTCAGTCGTACAGGAGTTGTCCATCTTCAATTAAGGTACTGGAGTCATCTTCTGTACTCGGTAGTTGAAATCTCCAAACGTTTCGCCTCTCATCCAGTGTTTATTGACAACCTTTTTTTAAAATGTCAATTTCACCTTTCTGGCCCACTGTACTACATTTAACCAGTCACCATGCTATGCAATGAATTTTAATATTGCTATACACTTTCAATTAATGCTTTACAAATAAATGTAGCCAAATAATAAATTAAATTGCTCTCTATTAGTACACAATGGCCATTGTTGAACTAAAATTAAAAGTCAGTACAAAAGTATCTTAATATATATCTGATCCACCTAATAAAAGTTAAACCACTCATCTTGTTCCAATTTAAAAAAAATATACAAACTATTTTTGTCCCTATCCCTTGTACATATATGGTTCTTTGTGTCATGTATTGCCCTTTTCCTATATGTTTTTAGACTAATCCATGTTCTGTCGTATATCAACAGAATCCATGTGGTGTTGAAAATCATCTTCATTTGTATTTCTATGTTTTTTGGGGGTTACCCTGCATTGACGGAGCATCACGTGATCACCTCACCTGATGCCCTTATGCTATTTAAACGCACCGGTCTGTATTTTAAATGACTTGCCCTGATGAAGACCGTACCAGGTCGAAACGCGTTGGCGTCCCCTACTCATTAAAGGACTTTTATCTTACATTCAGAGTGCCTCGGACATTTCTTCTTTTTTTCCTCAGTCTATGTTCCCCATGTTTTTGTCCTCGAAGAGCACCTGAATTTTTTCTACAACTCTGGACCCACTGATGCACTCATCTTCAATTTCAATTGCTTTACAAATATGATCGTCATTTGTCAGTGCTCAACCTGAAACGTCTGCGTGTAGTGCTGATCACAAAAACAGTTAAGCGCTTAGTTAGACACCGCCTGACCACATTTTATTTTATTTATTTATTTATCTATTTGCAGCTCTGGTCCTTGGTCATTCTTTTCAAGATGAATAAAATAGTTAAAGACTGAAAACAACTGTAAAAGCATCATGCAATACAACAATACAAAGAAAGAAGAGAAGACATACCCGATTGCTTCACATCCCAAGTTCATCCATACAGTTCAGTGCTCACACTTTAGTTCCTCAGCCAGAGGTCCGTTTGGAACTTCAGCTCCAGTGGCAAAGAGTTCCATAACTGTGTACCTTTCACTGGATTATTCTTCCCTGATGGTACAGGCATATTGAGAGACTGAGAGCCTACACAGACATTTTGGTGTGGAATGTTTCAGTTTAGGTTGCATACCTAAACTGAAATCTATCCTGCACCCCTGGATATTTTCTTTTTGCTGAGAACAATATATTAGTGTCCGTGGCCTCCATCTCCAGATCTTGATCCATCACCTATAGAGGTATCGGAGACTGACGAAAGTGTGGCTGCCAATTGCACTTAACAGAGCCTGGACGAATGCTCTGATGACCACTGAGCCACTGCCGCTCGCTGAGAGAGGCATGACGGGACGCTGTGAAATGGATGGGTGTAATTATGCAGAAAGAAGAGACACATCCATTTGAACTGCGGGAAGAGTTTAAATCAGACGGATGTCACACTACACTGATGGTAAAAGAGATGAATCGAAGTTTATTTGTTTTGACAAAGTGCAAGTTCGGAAGACGGCGCAGAAAGCGGCATCAATCTTTCACATAAAAGTTACCCAGTGGATGCCAACAGTAAGAGCTGCATAATTATTTGAAATATCCAGTCCGTATGGGTTTTAAATAACACAATGATTGACATGTTGCAAATCCCTCTTCCGTATTTTCCTGCTCTCAAGGGGATTGGCAAGAAAGCGTGCCAATTCCATCCACTGCAAATCCCCTGGTGTTGATTTATCTTTCCAGCTGATGTGAAACATACCTTGTGTATTCAAATGAGCGACTGGGGTTTTGTAGTGTTCTGTTAATATTTAATACACAGAGGGTCCAGAGGACACAGATGTTGCGTACAAAGTGTGCACATCCACAAACATAGATTATAAAGACACAGACAGGGAGAGAGTGATACAGACAAACCCCATTTCTGGACAATATAGTTTGTCTCCATTGGTATAGGGCATATATACTGATCAAAAGTTTGGAAACACTTTCAATGTATCGGCTTTTACTTTATTTTCAACACTATTTACTATTACTATACTAGTATCTTTCTTCCAAATCCGTGTAAAAATAACTTTATGGGCTCCTGCTTTAAATTCTGCAAGCACCTGCCAAAATCTAGAGTGAAGTTTTTCAAACCTTATCCCCTAGAAAGTTTTAAAGTCCAGTCTACCGCGATGACCATCAGAGTTTAAATGGAGTGGTGCCTGTGCTGTTGTGGGGTTTACAGATGGATAGAAAAGTTTTCTCTGTCCCCCGCAGTGCAATTTTCTCCAGCACACACACAGTCCCATAGAACGCCACCAGCGAAACTCCTATACACCAAGCCCTATCTGCTTTCTCAGCCTGTCTCTGGTGCAACACACAAACGTTAGCAGCGTCATCATCTCCGCAGAACCCCACCCCACCCCACAATCTTCTGCGTCTCCTTTTTCTCTCTCTCTTTATCTTCCCCCCGAAAAGATCCCATTTGTAGAAATAAATGGTGAAGCCAAATGGAAGGCTGACAATCAAGGGACAGGATCTGTAGCCCAGACCGGAGTCACAGCAACTTTAGCCTCAAAAACATTTTCATTGGGAGAACATATCGCCACCACTGGTCTGATTCAATCTGTTTTTACTGGACTTTGCTTAGCAGTATGTGGTGGAAAAATGTTCCATACATTACATTGAGCTTGTATTTACGCAGTGACATTTTAATGTTCACAATTAATGTGGCTGTTGAAAATGACAAATCTGTATTTTACTCCACTGCAAACCTTGGCTGAATTCATCTTGTATTAGTTAAGCATCAGTCACAATGAGGGTCCTCCTTGCACTACTCTGGATGTTTCAACACACACTCACAAAATACGATGATGCAATACAATACAATAGTTTTCTAAATCGTGCAGCGACGCCATGCTTGAAATTTAAATGCATTGTAATGCCCAAATACGCAAGTTTAATGTCACCAACTCAACATATTTGATTACAAATATTGATTTGCAACAAATTCAGCTTTAAAGAGGGGGTATTATGCTTTTTTCAATCACATAGCACCAGTCTATAGCATACTACAGAGGTTCCCAAACTGTGGTACGCGTACCCCCGGGGGTACGCAGGACGCACCCGGGGGTACGCAAAGAAAATAAAAGTTCATCACAATCTGATCGACACTGACCCGTTAAAACCGCCGCACGGGTGCGCGCTTATACAGGCGAAAGAGTCCCCATAGAGTTCTATATTCAGACGTGGATGAGCTTGTTCTGGACCTAAACATGTCCACTCCAGAACCGAACCTCAAGAGCCGCTTTGGATCCGAGTGCGTAAAACTCCGCGGAGGCCGAGAGCGCGGCTGAGGCTGCGTCAGCCCTCGCTACAAAAGCAGTGCCAACGTTCGATGGAGTTGCATTTTCTGTAATATCTGTCAGGAGCTTGTCCGCGTGCCGTCTGACTGACGGTGACTTCGATTTGCAACAGGAGTTTCCCTCTCATTCTGAGGGGAGAAGCGAGGGGAGAAGGAGAAGCGTCTGTGGCCCCTCCTCTGCCACTAAACCCGTGGCTTTGTATCTGACAAATACATTCAAATTTACGAGCTGATGTGCGGTGGCACATGCAGAGATGGTTATGTCCTGCGTATACATTATCTCCGCTTTAACAAAAGCTTAAACCAGCACATTTGAGTCTGTACCGGTGGTTTGACAGACGCAGAGGGGGCGGGGCCAGAGCGCAGAGTCCAAACCAGAGTCTGATGTTCAGAATGAGTGACAAAAGCAGCAGACCCCTGGTCCACTGGGACAAAGCTAAACACTCAGATTTATCCATTCACACTAACAGCCTTGTTTACAAATAATCAAAACTGGCATTTTCATACATTCTTTTGTATTTACATATTCTTAATAGCCTTAATCACCCTTACAAGCAAAAACATATTGAATGTGGAAAACCTGCTTGAGTTCACTGTAATAATTGAGGAAATAAACATATTACATGTGATATTCCCAGTGTTTTCAATCGCGTCAAACTAGGGGGTACGCGACTCATCACTAAAGGCTTCAGGGGCTACACGGCTCCAAAAAGTTTGGGAACCACTGGCATACTACAATGATGACGTAACCTTCTGTTGGTCTGTATATGCAGTAAATTAAAATAACTGCCTTGAATAAAATTGCTCTCTCAAAATGGCTGTACTGAACGTCTTGAAATAGGCCTCTGTCTCTTTAAGAAGCTTTCCGACACGCCCCTTCAGCACACTGCTGTGGCATCTAAACAACACTACTGTGCGGGGAGGGGGCTCTGCTGAGCTGAGGAGCAGTGGTTGGTGGCTTGGCTGGTGACGAAAGGTCCAGAGGCGTCTCCAGGAGGTGGGGGCGTTCCTAGGAGGACTGAGGCATAGCTACACCTAAAATGGCTGCCGTCTAAGTTTTTACTGATTACTCAAAAATATGTGAATGAGCCAAGGCAACACTCCAGGCATGTGTTTAATGAGGGAATGACATAATAACATGATATAAAGCTTGAAAAAGTCGATTTTACATAATATTATGATGAAGGTTATGCCATCATTGTAGTATGCTATAGACTGGTGCTATGTGATTGAAAAAAGCATAATACCCCCTCTTAATGCCTGCTATTTTTTACAGAAACCCTGTGTCATACACAAAGCACGCCAACATCAGACAAGTCTGTCTAAATAACCAAAAACAGTCTCACAGGCCGGTTAACAAGTTCCAGGAGACATCTTTTTATGCAGTTGAAAGGCTTTTCACAGGCTTTTGTGTTCCCTGGAAAATGTCATGCCATGTTACTTCAAATATCTCACATTTCTTTCAATTAACTGGCTGCGGTTGCTGCCTGTTAGGGCCGTGATGGATGTGGTGAAGTCCGTGTTAGAGCGAGCTAAATAAACTAAATAAATACGACCACAAAACAAGAACATTCAGCTCCAATTACTGTCATTGAGATAAAGCGTAATGCCCTGTGCCTCCGCTGGCACCGTGCCCTTTTTCGTAGCTACAATTAATTACAAGTAAATGAAGTTCTGCTTAATTAGCTTTAGCCGTATTGTTAAGGGTCCTACAAATAGGCTTTATTCAAAGTGTGTGTCTAAAAATACTAACAGGTTTTATAATGATATAAATGCAGCTGTACAAAGTGCCAGCAGAGGGCACACTTCTTCCACTTGACCAGGGCAGGAGTGCAAAAACGAAACCAGCAAACAGACTAATTAATATGAGAGAGGAGTAAGTTTGGTGAAAGTGACGAGACTAAAATTTAGAGAAGCTTTGTGAAAATCTCCGTGTGATGTCCACTGGGCAGCAGAAGCAGGAGACTTATCAAACATGGCGGATTACTGAAACAAAAGACCGAATGGTATGTTCTTGAGGAGGATATAACACTATAACTGCCAGCGCACACCAGAACGCAGCACATAATCTGACACACTGGAGCACTTCACAGGCTTTCTCAAACCATGCAGCGATCTAAACATGTGATTTATCCATGTAGCATTCCTACAGTAAGGAGTCAGTGTTGCAGAAGACAGGAGTTCACCTGCTCAGACGGCTGCAGGAGTTCTGATGGTGCTTTCTCTTTTTCCTCTGCTCCTCTCGTCCCTGCCAACAAAGTTTAAAGCGCCCCCTGTCTGTCACAGGCCAGAGACCGTCTGTGTCTCTGCAGATGGGTAAAAAGCCTGTGTGTTCCCCGTGGCGCCGGATCTTAAGTCAGCAGATCTCAATCATGGCGCAATGTATACAAATTTAAAATGTCTTCCTCATACATGCTCCAGCAATGCCCTGGTGAGGACAATGAGCCCTGGCCTTTTCACCGCGATTGCCTCTACATGCCTGTAAAGTCACTTGAATAGTCTATGGTTGGGTCGAACAAGCGAACAGCGTAATGCACGTTCACGCTCAGCTGTAGCGTTAGCTGTAGCGTTAGCTGTAGCGTTAGCTGTCCTCTATACTGACGCTGCAGCGCGAGTGGTAACTTCGGAAAGATGGATTTAGCGGAGAATAAGAGGAGACCGGCTTCAAGCACCATCGAAACTCCAGACCCCAAATAACAAAAAGAAACGAAGAGTTTATTCGAGTGTGACAAAAAAGGCAAAAGTCGAGTCTGATCTGCGTAGGCAAAGAACCAGAGTAAACATCGGAAAAGAGAATCTCTCAAAAGACCCGCAGCTTATTTTTGCTTGAAAGGTAAGAAATTATTACTAAATACAACGGTGTCTGAGTCGACTGTCCGTGCATGTTGTACAAACTTCACTGAAACAAGCCATAAAATAATCATATTTGGAAGTTACCAAAATAGTTGATCTAATAGTTTTATACCTACAGAGAAGTTGTGTAGTATTAGTAGCAGACTAGTAGTGTCAGTAATAACAGTAATATTGTGCTGTACCTACAAAACATTTGAGTAGTAACAGTGGTAATGGTGCTGTATTTACAATGACAAAAATAATGCTGCTAATGTTAGCTTTTCTTGGCCGCAAAATAAGCATGACTGTTCACGGATTTATAAGTAAACGACTACAAAAAGTGGACATGTGCCGTTTACAATACAGTTTACAAGCTAGCTAAGCTAACTTTGAGCCAAGGACATTGAAGAGACGATTTTAGCTTTTCCTAGTAGCATTTCTACCAGTGGAAATATTTCATTATTACAATTAGGCCTGCGTTTATGCTTTTTTTTTTCTCCTTCAAACGTCAATTATTCATTTATCTATATTATTTGGCTTCTTCACTCGATTCACTTTGCTACATTTGCTCAAATATCGCATCTTGGAAAATATTCACTCAAACTGATTTGGTCTAAATATCTTACAAAACAGTAACGTTTCTTACCTCAGTTGAAGTCACGCCTGCAAATCTGTAAATTGAACAGGACGGGACTGTTATTTCTGGTGCTGGTAAAGCCTGAGCGCCTCATGCACGAGCTTATCATCGAGGCTGCAGTTACGCGTTTGGCCTGAGGGGGCAATTGCGAGCACAAAACTGCCAAACTCCACACAGCCCCTTTAACATGGATTAAACCTGTCATTTGCGTGTTATGAGCCCTTTTAACCGTGAACTTGCCATTAGCGCCGCTATCCCTGTGCGATGCTGAACCAAAAATGGCAAATTGAATTAGATTGATAAAATAATTAGAGAAATTAGAATATCCAATTAATGGGTGAGCAGCTGAGGTTTTGCGGGCATAAGAATTGGCGCCTCGTGGGATAAAAGGTTTATTAATAATATTGAGGAGCCGAGCGTCTTGGCACAGAGGAGTAATTTATCACTGTCAGTAACCCAGAAAGGCTGCCCTCCAGGGACAGGAGAAATGTCAATACACAGTGGGGCTCTATTGTGAAGTAAAATGACGTTTGTGGGGTTTTTCAGTGAATTTCAGAGTGGTGAGGGTTGCTGTTTTGAATCCTGCTTGGACACCTCAAGCTTCGGGTCCCTTTCATTGCCCTCTTTGGTCGGTAAAATCTGGATCGGTGCAATATGGAAAGAGCGTCGAAAAGGGAGGTGGAGCAAACGCGAGCAAACAGGAAGTGGAGTAAACCAGTCAGCGAAGGGCAGACGTGTGTCGTTGTTGTGATGTTAGCGGTTCCGGGTTCGATTCTGACCATCAGCCTGGCTCCACATCTGGACACATTATGGGTCAGGGTCGCCCCAGCAGCATCGAAGGATGAGTCAAATGCAGAGGACACGTTTTCCAAAAGGGACAATAAAGTATACCGTAACCTCTTAACCCCCGCCTTAACCCATTTTCTTCAGTTCTGCTTCACCCAAATCTACAAAACTCATCTAAATGGATCACTTTGCTCGCATTGTCGTCACTTTTTTTAAAGCTTTTTTTCCAATGCTTTTTTTAATGCGTCCTTGTCACATTTTGTCCCTTTATTGTTGTGTTTTTGTCACTTTTCTGTTGCTCTTTTGTGGCTTTTTTCTTGCATTTTCATCGGCTTTTTGTCACTTTTCAACACTTATTTGTTGCTCTTTTGTTGCATTTCCATCCTTGTTTTTCACTAATTTTGTTGCTCTCTTTTGGCTTTTATTTGTTACTTTTTTCGTCACATTTGTTACTTTTTCGTCACGTTTTTGCTCTTTTGTTGCATTGCATGTAGCACCTTTTTCCAAGAAGCTATTTTGATTTGATTTATTTGAGCTATTATTTACAGTGCATTATAATTTACAATATCTACATTTTGTTTACATTACCACAAAAAAAAAACAAGAAAAATAAATAACTCAAAAGGAGTAGGCCGAAGCAAGAAAGCGTATAAGTGCCTACCCCGATTTCAAAATACAATACAATACAAATAGAAAAGTTTGTGATTTCTGAGTGTATTTACTTAGTTTTATAAGACAACACGAAGATAGAAATGTATGCAGTTTACTAATATGTATAAGCATTTATTTTTATTTTATTTACAATTTGTACTTTTCTTTTCTTTTCATCTTTCCCATTCACTTAATAACCATAACCAATCTTTACTTAAACACCAGTCACAATTCTAGTAATTGAACATTGACTTCGTTATTAAGTATTACATAATCAACATGACCCATTATTATTGACATTCCCACCATAAAAATATTAGTTGTGATTGTTTTATTGTTAGTTTTGTTAGTTTTTTGCCTTGTTTAGTGAGGTGCCTTTAAAAAGCCAGGGTGTAATGTGGCCAGTTGGTAGAGGGCAGTAGCCCCCCCATCAGCAAGCCCTCACCCTGCTGCCCTAACTAGTTATTGTACTATTTGATTTGGGTAAAGCCAAACTGGATGTGCACAGTTCAGTGGGCGACAGCAGTGCCGCGCCCGGGGACCCATCTCCATGATGTGGAGCCAGGCTGATGGTCAGAATCACCTGGCTGGAGGATTCACCTATCGCACATGTTTTTAGTGGTAGGGGAACCAGAGTACCCGGAGGAAACCTACGCAGACGCAGGGAGAACATGCAAACTCCACACAGAAAGACCCCATCCAGGTGGGAATCAAACCTGGGACCTTCTAGCGGTGAAGCTGAGGCACTAACCGCTGTGCTACTGTGCTGCCGGTTCCGAACTAGAATTCAAACAGGATTATAAATTACAAAACGTTTGGAAAAAGATTTAACTCGGCCCCCCGTGTGTCATCCAGGTTGTTATTGACGGGACTTCTGCGTCCTAACACTGACACTGCTCATGCTAATAAACAAATCTGATTGCATGGGACCGTTTGAATTTCACAAGCAACGGATGAGGGACTTCAGGCTCGGTTGCAGGGCCATTTTCAGTGGGTCTGCTTTGCCCAAAATGTCTTTTGATTAAAGGGGGGGTATTATGTAAAATCGACTTTTTCAGGCTTTATATCATGTTATTATGTCATTCCCTCATTAAACACATGCCTGGAGTGTTGCCTTGGCTCATTCACATATTTTTGAGTAATCAGTAAAAACTTAGACGGCAGCCATTTTAGGTGTAGCTATGCCTCAGTCCTCCTAGGAACGCCCCCACCTCCTGGAGACGCCTCTGGACCTTTCGTCACCAGCCAAGCCACCAACCACTGCTCCTCAGCTCAGCAGAGCCCCCTCCCCGCACAGTAGTGTTGTTTAGATGCCACAGCAGTGTGCTGAAGGGGGCGTGTCGGAAAGCTTCTTAAAGAGACAGAGGCCTATTTCAAGACGTTCAGTACAGCCATTTTGAGAGAGCAATTTTATTCAAGGCAGTTATTTTAATTTACTGCATATACAGACCAACAGAAGGTCATCATTGTAGTATGCTATAGACTGGTGCTATGTGATTGAAAAAGCATAATACCCCCACTTTAACTGTTTTTATGACTAGTCTCACGGTCAATGCTTGCACTGACAAAATAAAAAGAATAAATTAAAAAAAGTCACCGTAATTTGTGTTTCTGCTTTTCAGAAAGTAGGTCCCGGATTATAAATCAGTTGAGAATCACTGGTTTAGGTATGGTACCAGCTCTAGTTAATCCATTTAGTCCCAATTTTAAACTGTATGAAGAGGTTTATTGAAAGCCATTTTCCCCCTAAAGTTGCAGATGGTTTCCAAAGTTCAAGACTCTCCGCTGGAGTCTTCACAAATTGAACTCTACACCGAACCACACGCCATGTTTATAAATGCCATTTCTTAATCCAATTTAACTTACGATCCCTTCTGGGCTCCTCCAGTGCCACGGCTCTGTCTTTAGCCCTGTCGCTGTCTATTATCACTCGCCCACGATGCATCACTGTGGGCGCGGACAAGAGCAATTTAGCGCCTCCTAATGCTAAGTGTTTACCAGTGTGTTGGAATGGGGTCGATCAATGGAGCATCCCTGTTTCTCTAAACGCCTCGCGCCCCGGTCCGCTCGTCGACTTGTAATTGTTTCTGTTGCTCGTGGGGAAAATCAATGATTGGCTTCTCCATTGTCCCGCAAACTCGTCCTGGTTTAAATGTCAATGCAATGAGGCCACTGCCTTTTTACTGGAACCAAAGAGCACACTGTATTTAGCGTCATGTTACTGTCAAGGAAACACTTATTACAGTGTTGGGTTCAAAATAATGTATTTTTTGTACACATTAATGGATGAAAGACAATCAACTGTGCAACCATTTTTAATTCGGCCTCTTATGTATATATGTGTGTGTATGTGTAAGTGTATGTATGTGTGTATATATATATAATATATATATATATATATATATATATATATGTATATGTTTTTATGCCTTCCTGTAATTGAATGCATATGTAATTTTAATTGTTTCTGTGTCACCTGCCTAGGGACTGCAGATGGAAATTAGCATGTTTGCTATAATCTGGCATATTTACACTGTAACTACAGATGTTCATTAATATGCACTGCCCTATTAAATAAATAAATAAAGTTATAATTGCATGAACCGCTGCAATGTCGATTATGTCACTAATGTCTTGTAATTTACACTTTAAAGTGGACATATCCTCCATAACTGAGGCTTATAAACCTGCCTTTGGAGAGCTCTGCATTATTATTTGTCATTTTGTGTTGCAAATAGGGGTGTGACTATTCGATTATGCGCTATATCACGATATTTTGCGGGATGATACGATACAGATACTTTTTAATAATAATGCCTTACACTTGTATTGCGCTTTACAAGCCTGTATTACCAAGTTTCTCAAAGTGCTACACTGTCGTCATTATTCATTCACTCCATACTCGGTGGTGGTAAGCCACAGCTGCCCTGGGGTAGACGGACGGAAGCAAGGCAACCAGTCTGTGCCATCGGCCCTCCGACCACCACCAACCACTCACTACATTCACCCAGGCTTCCTGGTGTTCCAAACAGTCTCCCATTCAAGTACCGACCAGGCCCTTCCCTGCTTAGCTTCCAAGATCTGACGGGATTGGGCAGAGCAAAGGCGTATGGCCGATACCAATACTTTTGATGATTTCATTGATATTAAAGGAATAGGCCACCGTTTTTCCATTCTGAGATATGTTCTTACCTTAGCTTTGACGAGTTCATTTGTACCTGTCTGGTCTCCGTCTGCGCAGTGATATTCACTTTACTGTGCGGATGCCGACTTACTCCTGGTATTATTACGCCTTACAATATAGTTCCCCTTTTTATCCGCTTAGAAAATCCACATTGTTTAATTTTGTGTAATTATACTTTATGTGTAACACTTCACGTAACCATATTTAAATAGGGAAAACGTGGAAGAGTTTGGTAGCTTCTATCTTCACCTCGTTTGGAGCTATAGAGGAGAAGAGAGAGGCTAATGCTAACGCTGTCTGTGCTGTGTTACAGAAGGCACACTTGAAGACCAGACAGGTACAAATGAACTCGTCAAAGCTAAGGTAAGAACATATCTCAGTATATAAAAACGGTGGCCTATTCCTTTAATGGACAATGTCATGCATATTAATTAGGCCACAGCGCTCTACTATTTTTATAGTCAAAAGAGGCCAATAATGATGAAGAGTTAAGTCACAACAGTAGAGAGCAACAGTGTCACACAAATAATAGCAGTTATGATTATGAATCAGATATATTTGGGGTTGATTTACTGCTTTTGAAATAGGTCTGTTGTTTCTTGTTTATTTAAATGTAAATTAAGGGCGTTTTCACACAGGCTCTAGTTAGGTGGACCTAAAGTGGCTCTTGACCCAAGAATCCACTGCAGCACTTTAGGCCGGTCTAACAGCTGCTCCGAGTGCGGCTGAAACAGGTGGTCTCGGAGCGGCGCCACTCGAACTCTGGGTCGGAGTGGTTGTGGTGTGAATGCAGCTGAACTACTCTCGCTTTGATGCCTCTTTTTTGCGCGAAGAAATAATGAATACGCGCTGCATGACATTTGGACTAGGCTACTGCTCTGACGAGGCAAAATGGATCAACTTTAAATCATCAAGGTACGTCTCTCTTTCCCGTCTTTCCCTTTCCTGCTGCAGTGAAACATTCCTCTTCATGAGCCGATTAAAGTGCATTTCTCCTGGCATCCTGTATATCGGCCTCACCTTATTTAACCATGAGGGAAAGGAGTGACCGTTGTCATGGAATAAGTTCATTGAACAGTTGATCGTTGTTATGTGGCTGCTGTTGCGACGTCTGGTGCGGGTGAACATGGACTGAATTATCCATTCCATCCATCTTCTTCCACTTGTCCGTTGCCGGGTCGTGGGGGCAGCTGTTGGAGCTGCACCAGCCCCTATGGCTCCTCCTGCAGGTGGTGGGTCCACAGAAGGACGGCCTCATGGTTCTAACCGGGCCTGTTGGTCTCTCATAAGGGGCTTCTGAACCGCTCTTTGTCTGACCCGTCACCTAAGACCTGTTTGCCATGGGAGACCCTACCAGGGGCACGAAGTCCCCGACTTCCAGCATCATTCAGGTGTTCAAACCCCTCCACCACGTTAAGGTGGTGGTTCCAGGGGGATGGACTGAACTAACTTCAGCTAAATCGCATTTAAAAAAAAAGGTGATGTATCGTAGGTTATTTTTGTGCAATATCGATCGCAGTAGTATCGTAAGGTTATCGTTAACACGAGCCATGTATTGTGCATCGTATCGAATCACGAGGTACCCAGAGATTCCACCTTGTTGCAAATAAATATATCCGTTTGAAAGACCCTGGATGAGTTAAGTGCCCGCTGCTGGCAGCAAGGGGAATTAACCAGGGTGAAAGCAAAATATAAGCCACTGTTTAGCCAACGGCATGTATAAGATTCAACATAAATCTGTCACACAAGAGAACTAAGGTAAAACATGTGTTACTTAAGTTACAACTACAAACACTGAAGGTTCTTCAGTATTTGTCAAGGTCAACTTTATTTCTAGAGCACACTTACAACCACCCGGCTGCCCAAAGTGCTTCACAACAAACAGATGATAAAAATGTGTAGGTTTCGGTTTGAAGATTGAACTTAAAACGAAAAAAGACGTAATTGTTTCAAGTGAAGTTAGGATGACTGCTGTAGCAATGGGCATGAAACAGTTTGATTTACTGGTTTATTTTTTACAGTCAATGTGTATCCTGTTATTCATCAAAGTTTTATTGTGTAAGTGTTTGAGGGAGTTACATCTTTTCAGTTAAGTTTGCCTTGTGTAATCGAGCTCCTTGTCGATTGATACATTTGGTCTAAAAGTCTATACTACAAACACAAAAATCCAGAAGTAGTTTGTGTAATCAGGTCAATGCTGCACCTGCTCCTCTCGACTCTGAAGTGGCAGCTGTTTGCTCTTCTGTGTTTCTGTTGGATATGTGGCATCTGCACATGGCTTATTCCGATAAAAGTTATAGAAACTTTCACTGTAGCGCCAGCAACTTTGGGCTACTGCATATACAGGATGCAAATATAAACACCCAGCAGGTGATGTAAGTGCCCTGTGTTTGCCTTTGTTTTGAACTGCATCGCTTTACTTCCCTGCGCTGAAAACAGTTTGATTCGCAGATTTGCAGCGAAATCCACTTATCCTTCATTCCCCTCAACATCGGCCCTGCTTTAAGATTTCTATTCAACACCAAAGCCCATTCACGGGAGGATTTTCTACCTTTCCTCTGCAAATAACCTTCAGTATGAGAGCTATTGTCCTTACAAGCTTTCCAACAAGCTTTGGCTGTTTCACAACCCAATAGAAAAGCACCCCTACATAGGTATGGAAGGTTATATAGAGGGCCTAGTGGGAGGAATATAACATTGTATTGGTTTTATATAGCGCTTTTCTAGACACTCAAAGATGCTTTACATTGGATTATTCATTCACGACCATCGCCACCACTCACTCAGGCTTCCAGCTGTTCACAAACCGTCTCCCATCTAAATACCAACCAGGCCCTTTCTTCTGGATTTGACGGGATAGGGCACCACTCAGGACCTCACAACCCTCACTTTTGGAAACCCTACAGTACGTACTTCTGTAAGAATAACAACCTGTCCAGGGACTGCGGGTGGAAATGAGCATTTTCTGCTATAACCTTGCACATGACATTTCTTCAATTTTAGACTAATGTCTTTTGTGCATTGTACTGATCAATTGAAACACAGCAGCCACAAGGTCATAACAGCACCTTCACAGCACAAAAGGAGATCAATTTATTGAGGTTTAAGGTTTAGTGAAATCGCTCTGTTAAGACAAAAAAGGTGTACAGGATATTTCAGGACAGAAGCTGTAACGGTTTGACTATGTTTTGAATCTCTGTAGATTATTTATTGGCTATACTGTAGGTTGCGTTCACTTGACATCACAACATTGTAAAGAGGCTATAGTTTAACATTGAGGCGGAGCAGCTGAAAATTCCATGGGTAACTATCAAAATGCAGATTTCTAGTCTGATTTTATTGCTAATTTCTCAGTAATTCTTGGGCCACATAACATGTGTCACAAAGGTCAATGTCATCTCTTTCAACACATATGAACTATGGTCTAATTATTTCCTCATAAAGACGTCCAAAAGTGGTGACAATGTTAAAAACATGTGCGTGATGTCGGTCAGTAAAAGGACTTTGATCCATAAGAGTAATACGTCAGGTTTGTGAATCCAATCAGGGAAAACATTTGGACATTTTCTTATTGGAAATTTCTTTCAAAAAAGTTCCCTCCCATAGAAATGTATTGGCCCCTGCCCTCAAATTCTAGAACGTGAACACAACCTATTAAATTTATTAGCTATTGTTTAGTAAATGGTCAAATTTATATGCACTTTTCTACCTTCATTTGGCACTCAAAGTGCTTTACATCAACCACTTACCCATTCACACTCTCGTTCATACACCAGTGTCAGACACTGGAGGCAAGGTGGGTGAAGTGTCTTGCCCAAGGACATTGTGCAAATGCGGAATTGGAACCGCCGTTCCTCCAGTCACAAGACGACCAACTCTACTATGAGCTGTGCCAATGTCACCCAAGAGAATGAAAGTATAGTCCATAACTTATTAATCATTTTAATAAAAGTTAGTCTTTCTAATTTGCAGTTAGATAACATTGAAGATTTTACGACGCTCTTGATGAGGTTGAAATATTGAGTTGAATAATTACGGACAAGTGCACGGTCTTTGTAAATTTCTCCAATCTTATCCACTGCCAACTGTTAGAGAAATAACAATGATGTTCGAGAGGATGATGAACAGGCAGCAGTCAGGATGTCTTATACAGGAAAAGTTTATTTGCCATCGTTACGGGACCCGGAGACATGAACTCGAGACATTGCGCTAGTCCTACCATTCAAGTCTGTCTATGCTTCCACGGAAAAGGGATAAATACCGTCTAAGAGCGTCATACTGATACACAAGCAAAACATGACAGAGATAGTACGACTGTACAGCTTGACCCAGTATGATAAAAGCGATTTAATGTTATCCTCTAACACTAACCACTGACGACCTCTCAACCACTCCCCTCACAAGCCGTGGTGAAGCCAAATCAAACCCAGGACGGTCTGTTGTAAGGTTTGGTGCGTCCCACTTCGCCTCCATGTCGTCATTTAGAGATTTAACTTGAGAGCTTTAAACCGAAATGTAGAGTTCAAGGCAAAATAAACATAGTTAGTACTGTGTTAATCAGAGGTTTACTTTAGGTCCATGAGCGGAATATCAACATTTCTCTTGATCCTAAAAACTCTTTATTCTTGCAGTTCAACCCTCTTTTCTTCTTCAACAAATGCCGATTCCTGCTCTCTTCTTCTGACAAGCTCCACGCGAGGAACACAAAGGAGAGGCACCACTGTTCTGATCTAAATGTTTTATGAGCTGTCCAATTTCTTTTGGTTGAAAATCGCTAAAGGAAAATCAGCATTTCTTAGGTGTGTTGTACTTCAGAGAAAGCGCCCTAATGGAGAATTGAATTGGTTTTGACACAGAACCTCATGCTTTCTTGAAAGGGGGAACCAGGAACAACCTTCTCTATGCTCCATTACTTTTTATTCAACCAATTTAATCCGTCTTCTCACTCCTCAAATCAATGTGAAATAATGCAACACTGATGAACGCGCAGAAATCCAAGATCAGGAGAAGGGTTCCCGGGCGCTTGTGTCATGTGTGTCATCATAACTAACTGCTAAACTGAAGGCTGCAGACACTCAAGACCTGCAAATGTACATCCTCTAAAAAAACACATGAATCCGCGTGGTTTTGTTATGGGTTCTCCTGCAGATGGCCCGGACAATGATACAACCCCTGCATCGTCAGAGGCGCAGACAAATTCATGCAAGTTCAAATCCCGATCATAATCCGGCCTCAAAAGCTTTGTTTCCAAAATAAAGTACTAGCCTAAAGTTGTCCAGGAACAGACTAAACACGAGGCTCAAATCAAATGCGCCGCTCTGTGCGTGTTTTAATTCCCTTAAAGGGGGGGTATTATGTAAAATCGACTTTTTCAAGCTTTATATCACGTTATTATGTCATTCCCTCATTAAACACATGCCTGGAGTGTTGCCTTGGCTCATTCACATATTTTTGAGTAATCAGTAAAACTTAGACGGCAGCCATTTTAGGTGTAGCTATGCCTCAGTCCTCCTAGGAACGTCCCCACCTCCTGGAGACGCCTCTGGACCTTTTGTCACCAGCCAAGCACCAACCACTGCTCCTCAGCTCAGCAGAGTCCCCTCCCCGCACAGTAGTGTTGTTTAGATGCCACAGCAGTGTGCTGAAGGGGGCGTGTCGGAAAGCTTCTTAAAGAGACAGAGGCCTATTTCAAGACGTTCAGTACAGCCATTTTGAGAGAGCAATTTTATTCAAGGCAGTTATTTTAATTTACTGCATATACAGACCAACAGAAGGTTACGTCATCATTGTAGTATGCTATAGACTGGTGCTATGTGATTGAAAAAAGCATAATACCCCCTCTTTAATAAATGAACAGGCCACCGTTTTTCCATACTGAGATATGTTCTTACTTGAGCTTAGACGAGTTGATGTGTACCTGTCTGGTCTTTACGCGTGCGCTCAGTCACGCAAAAACTATATTGTAAGACCTAACAATACCTTAGGAGCACTTTGACGTCCGCACAGTAAAGTGAAGATATTACTGCGCAGACGTCGAAGTGCTCCTAAGGTGTTATTACTCTTTACATATACAGTAGTTCCCCTTTTTATCGTTAGAGAATGAACACGTTTAATTTTGTTATCTTGAATGTGTAACTGCTCACATAACCGTATTAATAGGGAAAGGGGAATGCTTGGTCGCGTCTAACTTCACCCTTGTTTGGGTTTATAGAGAGAGAGGCTAATGCTAACAACATTTTGGTATGTTTGCATGACTGAGCGCACGCACAAGACCAGACATTACGCATCAATCGTCTAAGCTCAGGTAAGAACATATCTCAGTAGGAAAACGGTGGCCTGTTCCTTTAAGGGAAAACACTTACTTAGCACATGGCCGACACGTTACAGTGCGCTGCATTTACTTATTTGTTTAGAGCACCATTTTTGTTTTGTAATGTGAGCTAAGGGGAATTTTATTTTTTTTAATTTTTTTACATTTAGTCGACTAAAATGCATGGAAATTTAGTCAACTAAATTGAAGACAAATTTAGTCGACTTTGCATTTATAATGGTAAATGGTAAATGGACTCAACTTATATAGCGCTTTTCCACCTACATTAGGCACTCAAAGCGCTTTACAGCAAGGATCCACTCACCCATTCATACACCAGTGTACGCAGACACTGGAGGCAAGTAGGGTGAAGTGTCTTGCCCAAGGACACAACGACAGTGTGCATTTTGCGGGAGCTGGGATTCGAACCCATGACCTTCCGATCACGAGACGAACCGCTCTACCACCTGCGCCACCGTCGCCATAATATTGATTCTAATCATATTTAATCAAGGTCCTCCGCTTCATGGCGCTTCCCCTCATAACAAAGCTCAGAGCTGTTCCTTTGGCAGAGAATTTAAATGATATGAGGCTCTTTCAGACTGTCCTGGGATGATTTTATTCTCTTCTTTTCATTTTTATTTGATCATATTTTAAGGCTCATTCATTGCTCTTGCACCCTGAGCTGCAAGAACAAAATGAAGTCACTTTTGCCTTGTAACCACGGAAACGTTTTGTAACTGATGACAGTTCCAGGGCGACAACGCAAAAGTGACTTCATTTTGTTCTTGCAGCTCAGGATGCAGGAGCAAAGTTCTTGCACCTTGTGAATATGAGTGAGCCTGTAGTCGACAAAAATATCTGGACATTAGTCATAGTTTTAGTCTCATAAAAACGTTTCATTTAGTTTTAGTCCAATTTTAGTCAGCAAAAATGACTAAATAATTTAGTTGACGAAGTTAACACTGATTTCAATCAATATTCATTTCTAAAACTGGTTATCTTATATTATTAATATTTATTATATGGCCCTTCACAATGCAAGTAGGACACTCCATTGACTTGAATGTGATTTCCAACGTTCTACTGGTCATTATTTTCTGATAGAGGACCTCTGAAAAAAATAATGACCGCTGCCAATGCCATATCACTCCGCGAGTATAGTAGCGGACAGCGGACACTATCTCTGTCCCTGCGAGAGAAGTTGGGGGAATCGCTCGTGAAGTTAACGGGAGTCCGACTTTCAACTTACCCAGAGATTCACCACCATTCCTCCTCTCTAACTGCACCTTCAACTAAGTAGCTAGGCTAGCAATAAGTAGCTAGCCGTGCTGCACTAGCCTCGCCACACTGCCTGGAAGGGAACATTTGCCGCGGAAATCATTAAATAAACCTTTCTGCCTTCATAAAAGTGTATGAATTTATTTGTGTGTGTACAGTTGGCAAATAGCCGTATAATAAGCGGGATAATGTATAGAACTCCAGTCATTATCGGGAAAATAAGTACCGACAGGGCCAACTGGTCTTGTTTCCCCTAATGACCGCGTTCTATACCTTATCCCTTAGATAAATTACATAAAGTGTAAGATTAAAAATGTCATGAGATACTGAACCTAAACTAGAATGGTATGGACGGCTCAGTCTAATACTCTGCTGCCGTGAGTATTTTCTTATAGGCAAATTAGCATTGATACTTTATACCCAGTATCAATACTTAAAAAGTAGCTGTTTGTATTGATCTGCCATCCCACCTGCACCGTGAACAGAACTGAACCCTGAGATAGAAGAACCGTTACACCTCACTAAATACTGAAATCATCACAAAAACACAATTTTTAGTGTTTGGGTTATTTTTCAACTAAATATATTAAGCTCTTCCCTGTGAAAATGCTTCCGTGGCCCTCCAGATGAGAAAAGCTGGTCCAGTTTAAACACAACATACTGTACATTTGTTTCTATGGCGCGCCGCGTTGTTTCGCAGCACCGTCTGACAAAGATGAACAGGCGCCCGAAACATGCGGCAATTAATCCATGTAGTGGAAGTTGGGGCAGCAGCCAACAGTTCAGCTCAGTTCAACAACCTGCGACTTTCACGACTGGAAGCATAAATAAATCTATCTATCTTTTCCCTCAATGACAGGTGAGTAAACAATCCATCCATCAATCATCAAGTAACAAATACAGGTCGCAGCACCTCTGTTGGAAAGTGTACGTCCTGAGAACCAAAGTATTATGTGCAGAGAAATGTGGGTTTTCACCATTTAGACGACAGATAAAAGGTTGATTTTTATGCAGACAGTCATTAAAATACCCTTTAAAGAGGGGGTATTATGCTTTTTTCAATCACATAGCACCAGTCTATAGCATACTACAATGATGACGTAACCTTCTGTTGGTCTGTATATGCAGTAAATTAAAATAACTGCCTTGAATAAAATTGCTCTCTCAAAATGGCTGTACTGAACGTCTTGAAATAGGCCTCTGTCTCTTTAAGAAGCTTTCCGACACGCCCCCTTCAGCACACTGCTGTGGCATCTAAACACTACTGTGCGGGGAGGGGGCTCTGCTGAGCTGAGGAGCAGTGGTTGGTGGCTTGGCTGGTGACGAAAGGTCCAGAGGCGTCTCCAGGAGGTGGGGGCGTTCCTAGGAGGACTGAGGCATAGCTACACCTAAAATGGCTGCCGTCTAAGTTTTTACTGATTACTCAAAAATATGTGAATGAGCCAAGGCAACACTCCAGGCATGTGTTTAATGAGGGAATGACATAATAACATGATATAAAGCTTGAAAAAGTCGATTTTACATAATACCCCCCCTTTAATAGAATGATTGCGTTTGCAGCATCAGAGGTAAAAGTTGCACAAACTTATTGCCTTCGTCAAAAAACACTTTTTGTCTTTTGTCTCCTTCAAAAGTTGTTTATTTATAGCCCCATTCTGTGAACTGACGCAGATCCGTGGCGATAATTGCAATAAAATTCCAAACATATGGTTATGTGTAATTTGTTTTTCTCATTTTCTTTTGTGTATAATTGTCTCCAACTCGCAGATGTGAAAACATGGAGTTCAGCCATTTGAAGCATTTAAATTAATAGAAAACGTGATTTCAGACTCTGCAGCAAAATTAGACAAAATGTTTTATGAAAGCTGTTTCTACAAGTTGAACACGGTAACTCTTTATAGCCAATTATCCATGGAACATAGTGTGCTAGGACCAGTATGAACCGTGATTGTTTGATGTACACACTGGGGTTAAGGTAAAGCCATCACTTGCATAAAAAGAGGAGGCAATGATAATATACATTTTCCATGTTTGCCAAAATGAATGAAGGCAGGATTGTTGCTGTGTGATAGACCAAGAAATACCTGTCTATGTTCTCTCTGTAGACAGCCAGACACTCCCCATTAACCAGCATTAGCCATCAGCACAATATCTTAAAGGGGCAAACTCGACTCAGATATAAGTGGGGCTCACAAAGTTACGGCCATGTCTCCTCAGGCTACACATTTGAGTCAGCAACTCAAAAGCTCCACATGGTCCGAAAAAAGACCCGTTTCAAAACCCGGGAAGACATGTCCTATTATTCCGTTGCCCCGATGTGTGGAGACTAAGCCCTCCCCGCTTTCCCTCCATGTGTCCGACTCTGTGGATTTAAAAAGCAGCTCAAGACACTTCTCTTGAGACAGGCATTCAGCTGATTGACCTTTTCTTGTTTTCTTTTTCCTCTTATGACGGCAATCATTTCTTACCCCATATCTTATATTGGTATCAGGCCAGGTCGTAAGGTTAAAAGGTAAAGGCAAGTTGTAGAGAAAAACTGAGTATGCCAGAGGTGAAATCAGAGCAACTGAAGAACCTACACAGGTGAGACAACTCCCAAACCGAAAGACCTCATGGACTATTATGTTTAAATGCCGTCAATAAGCCTTTCATAACCGGAATATTAGCAATAACGTGGTTGCGCACGACCACAGAAACACCTGCAAAAACCTGAATATGACCCCTAGGTTACTCCTTTTCTTACCCAAATATTTAGACATGTCTACGCACATCGGAACATCCCCATCGAAAGGAACTATAATTTGCATTCTGCGCATGTCTTTTGATACTTTTGTACGTCTTTGCCATGTTTTTGTGGGCTTCAGTGGATTTATTTTTACTGCAGGGAGTCCATTACGGTCCTGAAGAAAGCAGCTTTTTAAAAGTTAACAGCTAGCTTATGAGCCATTTGAGACCTACACATTTCTTCTGAAACACTGAAGAGGCGCCAATGCCCCCCACACCTGCAGCACAGTGGAGGTGCCACAAGAGGAGCTACATGAAACAAAAAAGGGACAAATGAGGAGGTATCCGGGCGAGACTCACAGCGAAGCCACACATGCCTTCTATTGTTCTGGCTAATGGACGCTTAGCTCTTCCCAGAAGACGGTGAAAGACTGTTGTGGAGCGGAGGGAGAATAGACAACTCCCTCTCACTCCTCCCCATTTACCATAATGACCACGTTCGAGGGGGAAATCATGGCGGATTTACAGACTCCTCCTCCCAGCTCTCACGAAGCATGTTCCTAATAAGGGCATAAGGGCGGGATCTTCACTGTAGACTCAGCCCTTGCGTGACGTGTAGCTCGTGCAGCTCCAATGCTAACAGTCCGACCCTCATTAGTACGAGATTTCAAAAAATTGTCTTTCAAAAACCAGCCTGGTTTCTTTTTTTGTGACTAACCCAGCGTTATCTCAGGAGGAATATGTAGCCGTAGAAAGTGTTAAAAAAATAGAAACCAGGCGTTAAAGTTGTTTTTAACATGTCTAAAGTCCAATGCTTTTCAATGGGAGACTAGCGGCTATATGGAGGTACTACAGCAATGGCGGCCTTCAGTGTTGCGGTCATAAAGCAGAGCAGCCAGCGGCCATTGGGAGGGAGCTGCGCAGGAGGAAGAGGAAGGAGGAGGAGCTGACCAGTGCAGGACACCACGCTCTGAAACAGGGACAAACCCAGGAGGTGCTGCACTGTTCCAGAGGATCAGAGGAGACTGAAGGCAGCCAACCAGGATTCCTACGGGTGCTACGGTTTCCCCGACCTCCAAAAACATGCGGGTCAGGCTGGCCCACAATGGCAGCACGGTTCAGTCGCAGAGGCTCAGGACTAACACAATTTTGTATGTCTGACGCGCAGCCTACCAGAAATACTCAGGAAGGAGAGCTAAACATGGCAAAACCCAGATGCAGCACAGCGCCACATTTTTGAAGCGAGGAGGAAACTGATTACTTTAGTAGTGTGGTGAAAGCCGTCCTTGAATACAGGAAGTGAGTATACAGAAATGATGAATGATGATATCCCAATTGATTACAATGACCATGTATACAGGAGTAACTACTGTCTGCTCACACATGTAAATGGATTATTCCAAATGTTTCAGAATCGGAATAATATTACTGACCTTAACCCGAATATTGACGGCATGACATAAACACTTTCAGCAGATCAAACCCAGGAGGACCTTCTTTACTGTGAGACAGGAGTACATCCCCTTGGTAGTTTTGGGTAAGTCCTGGTTAAGCAATGATTAACTCCAGAACCCTGTTATACATAAAGGATGTTGTACTGCCTGAATAATCACAGCAAACGGCAGCCATTCAAATTGTAATTTCGATTTGACTCTCATGGTTAGATTTGTTGTTTGTGTCTAAATTGAGATACGCAGACTAAATCCAGCAGTTTACACGAGGGCCTTTTCTCTCGGTGCGGAGCAGTGGCAGCAGCAGTCGCAGACTCTCTTTGATTCGTCTCAGTGATTGTTACATCTGTCTCGGTCTAATCGCTGGAACGAACATTTATCCAGCAAGAAAAGCCACTCATTTCTCCCTTTGTTTTTGCCTCTGTCAGCTCAGCATTGGCCAGAGTGTGTAGAGAAGCTTTACTGTCTCTAGTGAGGACGTGTATTAGTTCAGTTTAAAAGCCAGCTGTAGTATTAGGTCTATAAGCCAATCCAATGAGTATCTGGATGGACATAATGTTTTGTATTATTCACAGCTCTTATCAGTGGTAATTTTGACTGAATAATAATTTAAATGGCCTTTTAGCAAAAAAACATTTTGTAAAGATTTGTTGACAACAAAATGTAACTAAATCCACAAAGAATACTCAACTTCAGGGACTTCTTGGATGAAGGTTCTTGAGTCATCTTCTGTACTCATCCAAAAGGCTTCATCAGTGACACTAAAGTCTCCAGCTCAGATCACAGACTAGATCAAGACCACTGGGAGGAGTTTAGCTTGGCTAAGTCCCCTCTATTAAAGGCTACTCTCACCTGTGGGTAAACACATTTGTAGTTCTAAGTCTTAAAGACCCAACTCCCACCTGAGTTTCAGTCGAACGACCCCACCCTCAGCTGATCACTGCTATCACCTGCCTATTGATCTGCCCTTGGATGAGTTTCAGCCTCATTAGCATTAGCATGACTGAGGCTGTACAGGTGTGGGCCATAGACCGTTAAAACAATAGACAACTCCTCCTCACTCCTCCCCGTTTACCATAATGACCACGTTCGAGGGGGAAATCATGGCGGATTTACAGACTCCTCCTCCCCAGCTCTGACGAAGCATGTTCCTAATAAGGGCATAAGGGCGGGATCTTCACTGTAGACTCTGCCCTTGTGTGACGTGTAGCTCGCGCAGCTCCAATGCTAACAGTCAGACCCTCATTAGTACGAGATTTCAGCGTTATCTCAGGAGGAATATGTAGCCGTAGAAAGTGTTAAAAAAAATAGAAACCAGGCGTTAAAGTTGTTTTTAACGTGTCTAAAGTCCAATGCTTTTCAATGGGAGACTAGCGGCTATATGGAGGTACTACAGCAATGGCGGCCTCCAGTGCTGCGGTCATAAAGCAGAGCAGCCAGCGGCCATTGGTGTGGGCACAGGTGAAATCTGAGACCTCCATTCATGTTCATGCGGGGTTTCGTTTCTTCGCAAAAATTGCTTCTTGACTCCTCGGTTCAACCAACGTTTTTCTTTAGCTATAATCTTAACCTCTGTTCTCAAAGGAGTGGTTGGTGGCTTTGAGGTGGAGACTGAGGGCCGCTTGTGCTTTCCCTGAAAGTGGATGGATGGATAAAAATAAGGCATTGCCTATACTTTCAGCAATGAAATCTGAATAATGGATCAAGCGAGGTTTAGATATATGGTCTTATTTTGTTGACATTTTAATGAGAAATACTTTTTCGGAGGGGATTTTGGAAATGTTTAGTTTTAAAATAAGCTGTTTATTAGTTGAACAATCTGTGAAAAATAAATTTCTCCGTCCAAAACTCAATAAATCAGACTAGGAATTAGATATTTAAAAAATCCCTCTGAAAAAAACCTTCAAAATATTGTTAAGTCCAAGGCTGGGAAATTTTAAGTGTGTACTACTGACTTGGAGATATTGTCGCCACAATGTGAGAAAAGAGCGTTTTGAGAAAATGGCTCTTGACATTACAATTTTACATATACAGTAAATCTACGAAAGAAACATGGAATCAGTGCAATAATTAAATGTTTTTGGGTTTAGTTTTTGGGTTGTTTTTGGTTTCCAGGTGAAAGTGTGTATGTTAAGAGACCAAACTGGCCCAAATCTGAAAAAGCTGAGGTCTCTTACTTATTGCTATCTATTTGGCATCCAAATTCAGGAAATACTGATTGAAGCGCTTTCTGCTGTAGAAGATGAACCATCAAAATAAACATGATTCTAAGCTGCGTGAATGAAGCTAAATTTTACTACGGGGATGTTTTTTGTGTGTGTCTCCTTTAACATTTACAGCACATTCATACAGTCACTATTCAATCACTTTGGTGTCACTCTGTCTCCCATTGTAACTGTCTGTCTCTCCGGACTTGCCCTTTTCTCTCCCTCTTCCATGTTCCTGTTTGTGTCACTGTATTAGGACTTCCCTCTCATGACCGTCTGTCGGGGGCCTATGCTTCCTTTTACCAGCCGCCTCTGCCCCAGTGGGTTGAACACAGAGACGCGCTAATCTCCTCTCAGCACGGCCATTGTTACTGTCCCCGAGGTCTGCCGCTAAAAGAGGCTAATTGATGTAGCCGCCTGCTTGTATAGAGGGGCTTTAGAGCAAGAGGAGGATTGTGGGTAATAAGCACTAGACACGGGAAGTGAGGCAGTGGAGCTATTTCTGTCAGGACAAAGAAATTATAAGCTCCGGATGAGGTCAGTGGTTTTCACAACGTGGGGAGAACTTGACGGTGTAAGGCTCTGATCTGCTGCCATTGTGTACGTAAACATATCCAGGCTCATAAAGTCCCCACCAGAGTGTCCTGGAAGTCCGTTACTTTGTCTTTGGGATCAGTTCATTTCAAAGATCTGTTCAAAAGACTGGCTCATTGAGTTCCAGTGACTACACAGTAGTACAATACAGTACAATAAACAATATACACTAAAATTACACACGATATTGAACTCTAAAACCAATACTAACAAATGTCCTAAACTAAATTCAGCTAACTAATCTAGCAATAAAAGCAACTAATGACTAAAACTACAATATTCAACAACAACGCTATAAAAATACACAATTATCTAGAATACAAAAAGCTATGCTAAAAAAAATCTACCTAAATGCTATAACTAATCGCAACCTGACAACTGATGAAAATACTCTCTCGCTATTGGGGCGACGGTGGCGCAGATGGTAGAGCGGGTCGTCTCATGATAGGGGTTCGAATCCAGCCTCCTGAAGGTGCACGTTGTCGTTGTGTCCTTGGGCAAGACACTTCACCCTCCTTGCCTCCAGTGTCTGCGTACACTGGAGTGTCAATGGGTGAGTGGATCCTTGCTGTAAAGTGCTTTGAGTGCCTAATGAAGAGCGGCAGGGCAACTGACGTCAGGCTTCACGCCTGCGCAAACAGTGGCGCCAAATTCAAAAATCTAATGCAGTAAAGACAGATCGCCTGTAGATGGCGCTTCACTGAGTTTTAGGCATAAAGTTGATCTTTCAACTAATTTGCACTAAAGTGCCAAAATTATGACCAGGATATGTAAACACTATTGGACACTCATTTATACAGTTTATCAGCAAAAAAAGTGGATTTGAGGGTGAGTTTCCTTTAAGGTCAGTGGACTCTTGCCTAAACCTAATGTTATTTTTCAACCCCACTCAATGGACATTTTCGGACTAATGGGCCGACTGCATCGAACCCAGGACCTTCGAGCTGTGGAGCACAAGTGCTAACCGCTGCGCCTCCGTGCCGCTGTGAAGCCATGTATCGCAATACGTATTGTATTGGGCCCGCTGTATCGGGATACGTATTGTATCACAACAAAAGTGTATCACCCCAGCCCTATAAGTAACGCTTGCCAAAACGGTCAGATGAAAGTCTTGCAAGTAGACCATACACCTTTTCACTAACAAGCTAGAAATTGAGTTATAGCTTACCTCATCTAGGAGAGTCAATAAATAGAACAATAAATAAATGGATATGTAGAGAGGTGAAACACAGTAAAGCTGAGCCATTTGCGGAGGTCACCAGGAGTTTTAACAGTCGTGCCTCGCTCCGAAAAGCTCCATTCAGCAAACACTTTCCTCGCGTCTCGTTTGTCAAGAAACTGTACCCTAAAAACTTTTGAGTAGAAGCATATTTTTTCGACGCCAAAATGCAACAAACAGCCAGAAGCCAAATATTGTATTTCTCCACCCCTCACTGAATGCACCACCTGAGGGATAGAAGAGACAAGTCCAAGACACAAATCAGCACAGCAAGCTTTAGATTGACAATGCAGTAGCTCAGAGCCAATTCACCTGTTTTATTAGCTATAAATCCATGCCAAAATGGAAGCAGTCAGCGGCGTTGTTGGCAGTTTGAAATAATAAATATGTGTTATGCTTTAGTTAGACTTGAATGTCATCTTTGGAAAATGATTGCTCGTTATAAAACCTTGAAAAATTGTCACATCAGTGAATGATTGGTGCTTGGCCAGCCGAACTCCAGACTGAAGGAGTTCGGCTGAAGGAGTTCTGAAGGGCGGGATTGACTGGCGGATTAACCAATCAGAGAAAGGCGTGGTCCGTCCATCCATCATGCTTACGGTGACCAAAAGCATTCAATTTAACAGAATATCACACTGAAAACTGCCTTCTTCTACTAAACCGACAGGTGAACTATTACTATGAACTCTCTGAACAATTCTAATTGCAGGTTAGACAAAAAGTTAGTTCTGAGTGATAAGTGATTTAAGGGTCTTCCACATATGAGAGATTTGATATTAATTGGCATCTTTAATTGGACCGATACAAAGCTCCGGGAGAGACTGGAAGGTCACAAAATTCCAAAGAGGCCAAAAGTTCTTGAACACAAAGATTGATTGGTCACCCATTGCTTGGGCGACGATTGGTAGAACGTGTCGTCTCATGATCAGAAGGTCGGGGGCAAGACACTTCACCCTCCTTGCCTCCAGTGTCTGTGTACATGCTGTAAAGCGCTGTGTAAGTTGAGACCACCAGCAATACAAAAAACAATCTTTCACTCACCCGTTTGAAGTAACCTTTGCTTGTCTTTATGTGGTAAATCCATTTTCCAGCGTAAGTAGCTCCGGCCTCTGATATTATAGTAGATCCATGTCTGAGTCTGAGAGCCACACAGGGGAAACTTAAGGTGCGTTCAGACCGAACGTGCGTCCACGCTCCGTCAGCCTCTAGTTGGACGCCAAACATTGCCAACACTCACTCGCGAGAAACGCCCGTTTGCGGCGCATGAAGTTTTTTGCAAGCGTCATAATTAGGAGGCGTGTCATACAACTCAGGCCGAGCGCAAACCGCGATGATCAACTTGTCCTCCATGCTGCCGGCCAGGGGCGCAACTACCCCCCCCTCCCACACACACACACAGCTCTTTGATGTTTTTTTTTTTTTTTTTTTTTAAAGAAAATAAATACCCTCTGAATTGACTTTATTTTAACGAAAATGTCACTATTTCACACAATATAACATCGATATTTCCCTATATGGAGTTTGTTATCACAAAAAAACAATCACACGGCCCGATTAAAAGCTTCTGTTGCTTCATTCACTTAACTTTTCCTCCTCTCCCTCTCTCTCTCTCTCTCTCGCGCAAGAGGGGAGAAAACAACACAAGCTTCAACGCGATCTCCTCTGTAACCGTGTTTATTATTTCATTAGGACTTTTATTTCTCAAACTTGTTGCCTTATGCTCACTTTGAGCTCCTCGTGGGGGTGGAGATGACAGTCCCTCTGCACTCCTCTCTGCCCCACTCCAGCAGTGACTTTTGTTTCGCAAAAGCAAGCAGCACAACTAAAGAGGAATACAAAAAAAAAACACTTCACCACCGCGAACCTGTTCATATCGTTCACTGTAAAGACTCGTTCAAAAGAGCCGGATCGTTCACGACCGACACACATAGACTGTTAAAAAGAACACATCACTATTGGCGCCCCTATGAAAGGCATATATTGCGTTTGCCCTTTTTGCGCCACTGCTGCAGATAACAGGTGACGCTTGTGCTCACTATTTGAGCCCAGTCCCGGATTGGTTAACAAGGCGTAAATGAACGCACGTGTAGATTGTGATTACTTGAGTGCATGAAGCAGTGGGCGCGGCATCGCTGCTCTGTACCGCGCTGTTCTCACTGGTTTTGACGCGCGTTAATCCTCATCTGCTCGCATTTGGAACGCTTCATACGCGCGGACATCTTTGCTTACATTTCGACGCGCGTCGAAGCACGTCTACATAGGGTTAACATGGAAGTTGGTGGCGTGTCAGCGTTTGGTCTGTACGCACCATTAGAGTCATGAAGCCGCACACGCCCCCACGGCGTGCGCTATTTCTCTGACAAAACAATACTTTTTCAACCTGAAAACTGATCGACAATAGGCGTATGTATAAAACAGCCTTTTTTGCGTGGCATTTGTTTGCTAAAGCATGTGTCAACAACACAAATCAAACCAGCTGTGCCTCCTCCTCCTTCGCGGTGCTGCTTACCCAGTATGTAAATACACACCGACAAAGTCAAGCCCCTACTGCAAGCTCCGAAAACAACCAAAAATCTAGTCTGTTTGAGCCTAAAAGTTTACGCTTTTAAATATACTAATACTGCTAGCTTAAACATGGAGAGGCTACTTCGTGACTTCAACTGAACGATTCTGCAAAAAAGTGAAAATCACCAATTTCCCCCCAAAAAAACCGTTGTTTGCGTTTTTCTCGAGACACGGGCTGCCGACTTGTGTCCCTGGTTCCCACGGCGGGTCACATTTACCATTGCAGGTGTGGCCATGGAATAGCTGTTTGAATAATCTTCAGGGTTTGCACATGGCATTAAAAGTCATTCACTGAATTGTGCCAAAAAACAAGGCCTTAAAGGTGCATTATGCAACTTTATACTTTCCATCACAGTGGCCTCTAGGATGCTTCAGGATCAATTGTTTGGAAGGTTTTCACTGCTGGCTGCTGTCTCACCAGAAGACCCACAAAACAATTGATCCTGGAGCGTTGTAGAGAGCGTCGTGATCAAAAGTAAAGGTGCCATGCTGACCACTCATACAGCCGCCGGGTCACTACAAAGTCAAATAAGCAGAAATATCACCTTTTTATTTTTGCACAAAAAGTTGCATAATGCACCTTTAAATGTCATTAAAAGCATTACATTAGATTCAAACTGCCATTAAATCTAAAATGTATCGTAAAAATAATGACGTCACTCAATTTTACAGTGTAAGTGCACCGAAAGTTGCTGAAAAGTTGCCAATTCTTGTTCCTCTGTTGATTAAATGTTGCTTTGTGGGTGAAGAGTGTGCCCTGACACGTAGCTCTTGCCTTCTGAGTTTGCTGTTGTGTCGGTGGCTGAACTTTGGGTCAGACTGAAAGTAAGCTTCAGTGATTTATGTGGCTAAAACAGGCTTATGTTCGCGCCAACGTGCCAAATGAGCGCATTTTCTTGTAAACTCATGAAGTATTGCAATTTGCATCTCATTGATTAATTTACAAAATGGTTGTGACATGCCTTGCCTAATTCAACAGCAGGGGGCGACCGCGCCTCATTTCGGTCCCCTTTGTCTATGAACGTGCCCGTGGTGCCCAATCTGCGTGACTAATACAGTTGAGGTGGGATTAACTTTTCCACTCCGAATATCATTGGCCTTAAAACCTCTCCTCAATACTCTGCCTCTCTCGCGTACCGTATGCAAATATCTGACTTTGAAAATAGAAACTGTTTACGCACATGAAAGGTAAGGCTTATTCCCCGCTCGGCTCTAAGAGGATACAGCCAAAAAGACTGACTGCCAGTGCTCTGCAAGTGTGTGTGTGAGAGAGAGAAGGAAAACCTGGCTTTATTTCCACCTTTCTTTGGCAGTTCTTTGAATCTGAGCTGGTAATCTAGGCCTGTGTCAAACAAAGTACAAAGAAAAGGTGCATTTCATAGTTGTAAATTTGACTTTTACTCAGGTTTTGACTATGTTATAATATTAATCAGGAGCTAGGGTTAGGACATAGAGGCTTTAATTTGATGGGTTCAGACATAGCCTTTTCGGACTAATGAGACATCTGACTGACCGGTTTGATTCCCACCTGGACGGGGCCTTTCTGTGTGGAGTTTGCATGTTCTCCCCGTGTCTGCGAAGGTTTCCTCAGGGTACTCCGGTTTCCCCTTCCACTAAAACAATAGGCCAGTATGAATGCAAACGTGAATGCATGGTGGTGGGACTGTTGAATGAAAAATTGTCTCACATAAAGCGCTTTGTGACCATGTTTGTGAAAGGTACACAAATAAAGCACTCCCTAAATAGAAGAAATTATAGAAGTGGAAATTGCTACATTTGGCTTCCCGGAGTTGCCAATTATTTGTCATTGGTCTTTCTGTCCAGACATGAGCAAATGTACAGTGTCTATAATATAGATTAATTATGCAAAAGAATGGTGTTCAAATGTATGCGGTAAACAAATTATGTATTTGTTTACATAGTTTTGTGCTAACAAATCAAGTTTGATTGCTATTAAAAATGAGATTTAGAGCAGTGGTTTCCGAACGTTTCCACACTAGTTGTTAGCCAAGTAATCAATTGATTAATTGAAGTGTAATCTTAATACGTGTCCTGAATGTTTCCAAACTTTTGACCAGTACTGTATGACACATTATAATCCAGGAAGCAAAGCTCGGAGCCCAGCAGCAGTATCAGAAGAACAACCAAAGGGACCAACAGCTCAAAGTTGCTTTTCATGATTAGCTCTATTGATTTGTCTGTCAGAACGTAAATGAAAACTATAAGTAACTGTAGTCTTGTGATGTATGCCGATTCCTGGTGAAGGTGCCAACGCAATGGATGAGACAGCCAGCAGATTCAGGTTTAAAAGGTGATTTTATTAGCGTGTAGTAGTAGTGGGGGTTATGGGCTTGGGGTGGAGGTATTGTGGGCCATGAGTGAGAGCAGTGGTTTGTCTATGAAAGACTTAGGGAGAACCAATCAATAAATATAAGTGACAGGTAAATGCACAATAGCTTTAAAGGTAGCAATAAAGTGGGAAAGAGTTTTGGGTTTATTGGACTCACTGTCATTCACACACTGCTGCTCCTGGAAGTTGGATGGCTCCACCATGCAGCTTGGGCAGGACAAAATGGCAGAACAGGTGGGCTGCTCCCCTAATTATAGACTCTGGGTGGAGCCAGTAGAGGCCGAAGGAGGGCCAAAGCAGGAGTAAAGGGGAGGACACACAGGAGGAGGGAATTTCCCACAAAAGGAGGGGGGATTTTCCACATAAATGTTACATCTTTTTTCTTTAATGCAAGGTAACGTACATTTCATGTAAACTTTACCCGCTTGTGAAACGGAGATAAATGATTTTTACTTTCCGGTGACTGATTAGTGATTCGACAGTATTTATCTGTCACTGAAACAGGGTCTCCTCCAATGAGTGTGCGTGTTTGTAAATACACCGCAGTAATAGCTCCGCAGAGATGTTCAGTCGTGTTCCTCGTCTAAATTAATGGTCTCTGTGTTTGTAAAAAGCACAGAGGGAGTGGTCTCAGCGGATAATTGCAGTAAATGACAAACAAATGCACATGTAAACAGTAATTAGACACAGTTAATTGATTTCAGACGGGGAAATAAAACGGTGTTTACGGAGTAGTCATTATTTGACAACAGCCGGGTAGTTAACATGGAGTTACTTCATGACATCAATAACATGAGAGATTATTAAGGTACTTTATTGTCGTCATGGGGAAATTTGTCTTTTGGTAGAAGTACCAGCTGGAGAGTTGCCTTGTAAGGTTTGATCAAGGAGGAGCAGATCCTCCAGGAGAACATGCAAACTGCAGAGAGAAAGGCTTATACAAACGGGGAATTGAACCCAGGACCTTATACATTTTCATAGGACATACTGTATTATGCAAAAATAGACGGTCGCTTGTCAAAACCGTACCTTTACCAGTTCCCTGCCGTCCACCACCTTTTGTGTTTTACTCTCACAGATCTTACACATAATTTCAGAAACTACAAGGTCTTAGCTTTCAAATGAGGCCTCGCTATAGGCTGTAGAAAAAAAAAACACTACAAAAAAACGATGAATACGCTACATGAATTTGACAAAAATGCAACACGACAAAAAAGTGCAAAAAATGCATGCGGGAAAAGCAACAAAAAATACACTAAAAAGTGATGAAAAAGCCACAAAACACGACAAAAAACACAACAAAAAGCGATGAAAATGTGACAAAAACGTGCCAGAAAAGCGAACAATAACACAATTTAAAAGAAAAGGGTTGAAAATGCGATGAAAAGGCAAAAAGAAGTTACGATCAGTTTTGTAGGTCTTGGCTTTCAAATGAGGCGTTACTCTAGCTGTATATATAGGCTTTTAGATTTGGGTAAAGCCGAACTGGAGAAAATGTGCTTGGTTATGGTGAGGGTTAACAGGTTAAGTTGTTAATATAGTTTACTTACTATACTGCTCTGATGTATATTCCTGGATTTATTGTTTGCATCATCAAACATCCACAGTTTTAAAGCCCTTTTACCACCAGACACTTTCTGAGCTCTTCTCCAACTGCATTTATCACAGCGTCACGGATTTGCTAACACACACCATTAGCTGACAGTGAAAGCTTGTCATCGCTGTTTTATATTGTGTCTTTCCCATTACTGCCTGCAGAGGGCTCCCTAAGTACTTTAGAAATCCTGACCAGCCTATAGATGGACTATATTTTGGGAGAAAAGGGTTGAACTGTGAAAGGAACTACCTGCTCTGGAGAACTGAACTAAAGCTGAGACCAAGAAAAAGCTAATTCATTATAAATGTATGAACTATTGCTGGAATAATTCTCTTCCTCCTGAGAGAGGAGGTTTAAAGCAGCTGGACCGCTTATCTCTCCTACGCCGTCAACACTTCCCTTCAAGGCCAAGCCACAGAGCTAAACCTGATAAGGACTGAGCTCTCTGGGTCATATTTTGCATAACACTGACTTTCAGACTGTAAACACCGCACACACATAACCCCTCCTTAACCACGCCCCCGTCGTTCTGCGTCTGCCTCAACACGTTTCTTCAGCCCCACCCCCGGTCAATGGCCGGTCGTCCTTCCCCTCCCCAAGAAAAAATTCCGCACGTGACCTCGTGTGCTGTGTATTTCCCATGTCTTGATGTTTCTACAGTATATATGTGCTTTGCCTTAACTTAACCTGATTGTAATTTCGCATTATCTTCTTTTGTAAGGCGCATTGAGTTGCCTTGTGTACGAAATGCGTAGTATAAATAAAGTTGCCTTGCCTTGACTTGTCTCTCACTCCTTCCTATGTTTTCTTTACACATACATGATTTCATAGTTGTTTTACGCTTCAGTTATGCTTGATATGTGCTGATATGTTTTATTCTTGCTCCATGCAGGGAAGATAATTTAAAAATGTAAGACGTTCAGAGCTATTGGTGTAAAGCTTTTGTAAAACACACAGAACATTACAAGAAGGACTGATATCCTGGTTCTATGAGCTCCAAACGCGCAACATATAAAAATAAATCCAAAATATTATTTAAAACAATATTGTTCGTCATGTATCAGCGGTGGGAACTGTCACATACCATATTGGAATTCTTTTTGAAGGCTGGATCTTAAAATCTGTGTTTTTTGTTGTTGTTTTGTTTTTAGCAGCAGAAACTTGGCATCTAACCCCAGTGTATGTGCCAGACCTATTGAGAGCAGCGCCAATCAGCGCCTCTCGCGCTCTCATAAATACAGGTCAGGCCATGATCCAGACAGAAGAGCTCTTTCAGCCTCTCCAACAAAATCTAATTTAACTCTGCCACAAGAAGAAAAAAAACGTCAAAAACAATCTGACAGGCCAATTCAAATGAAAATGGATCTGAAGCCAGTAAATATGTAGCATGTCTGTCTTTAGTGGCACTTGGACTTCTCTGGTGGTCCTTAGTTTTCTTAAATTTTAAGCATTATCTCAATTATCTCAATTCATTCAGTATTGTATGCAAGTATGAACATGAAAATATGACTATGAATTTTTGTATTATTTTATTTTTACAATAAATAGAGTTCGGGAAAATCCACAGTTACCATGGAGATCCACCATCTTTGCAGCTGTTAGCATACATTTCCATTGACTAACATTGGCTAAAAACAGTATAAAAAGTGGAGAAAAAAGCCGTGGAACAACTCCGTTAGCTGCTGAGTTACTGCTGGTCAATACATCTAACTCACTGTGGTGTCCAAGTATTTTAATGTGAACAATAACTCCAGTATTTTACCTTTTAAAATCTCCATTACTTTATAATTGCTGCTAATCCCATGATGCTTAGCGATATTACATCACATTCCCGAACTCTATAGAGGGAAATACAAGCATTTATTTTATTACAGATAATTTTATAGTTTAGGGTTAGGAACGGCAAATGTGATGTAAGTTGTGTTTCACTCACAGATTTTTAGAAACTAGAAGGTCTTGGCTTTCAAATGAGGTATCACACTGGCTTAGGCGGTAAGCTCTCTAGTCAATACGCTTTGAGATTTGGATATGCATAATTGCAAACCCTAACTCTAACCCTAAGCCTAACCCTAAAATGGCAGGCAACAGGTTAAAAATACCTAAAAATAAAGAACAAAGAAGCATATGTGTTTGCTGTGAGCGGCTCATCTCTCCTCAGGCTTGACTGTAACTTTACTGGGAGCAGGACGTCTCCAAGGAGGCAACCAAATTTAAGTTCTGAATAGGTTAGGTCCTCATCCAAATCCATTCCTTGATTACCCACTGAAAAATAAAACACTTTAGCTGGCCATTAGGAGAATGTTTTATACTGCAGGCAAAAGGCAAAATCCAAAATGGAACCTGGGAAGTCCCACAGATATTCAGAATCTCTTTCTCAAGGAAGTCCTGGCTCCAGAGCAAAACCTAACGTACATGCTTTTAGTCAGGAAACCTTCACAGACACGGAGATCTTGCAAACTCCACACACAGAGGTCCCACCTGTCCAGGGGAAAGAAGTTTGTTTTGGCTTCTGATTGGTTTGGGAATGGCGTGTATTGCAACGTACTGTTATAGGATGTTAGAATTAACGTCCTCTGTGCCAGCTTGACTTTTTCCACAATCTGGATTTGTCACCCCAGACAGGCTGTCCATTAGAGGTCACTATCCACAAATGTTAAGGAGCAAGCAGTGTAACGCACACGCCCCATTATGAATGCACCGCACCATCCGCAACCTAAAGGTTAACGGGAGCTTAAGACAATAGTGTGTTTCTGGGTCAGCGGTCCCTCAGCAGCTTCTCTCACAATATATCCTTTAACAACGGCATAATGGAGAGCGAGCGGCACACTTTTGGGATTAGCGGGGCCTTTCCCAACTACTTAGACTAATCTCCTTTGTGGCACATAGGGCAGAGTACTCTTTAGGAGCATTAGGCTGTGACAATAGCCGCATGCTCCACAGATTAAAACACTCATATGGTTTCCAGACAATTTAAACCGGGGTAAGAGGAGGATTTGCACTTTCACTGCTCATTTGCCTCGCTGACCGCTGCAGACCACGAATATCCTAAAATAGCTGCAGTTTAGAAGTTTGTTCGACCCAGTCATCGTGACAATTTCATTTGGTCATGTCAAATTCAAATGTTCAATTTTTCCTGCTTCTGTCATCAAGGCTCTGTGCACCTCTGCATTGGTGTTTCATAGTCAGAGCTTAAACAAATATGGGAGACATTATCGTGGGCCTAATTTCTGTGGATACAAGACATTTCACTTCTTTAGAGGATGAAGGAACTAGAGTTAAACAATATAAATTAGGCTCAAAGCAAGGCAGGCTTTCAGTGGCAGCATGTATGGACAACACAAGAGAACACTTCATGGAGAGGTTTTGAGTTCTGAGATATGTACAGCCAAAATTTACAGCAAAGACACTTAAAGCAGTACTACGTAACGTGTTTACCTTAATAAATCCTTTCCGTAGTCCCTGTGGGGGTAATACAAGTGTTAATGGGATGATTGGAGGGTCTTTCATCTCCCCTTGGTGTCTCTGGTCAGAAAACCATGCTTGCAACTTGCCTGCCACCGGGGCGGAGCAACCAATACACACTAATGGAATCACGGAGAAGAAGCTAACGGGCAAAGCTAACTGCGGGCTAGCGCCACTTTAAACAGTATTTACAGTCAAGTTTGAGTGAAAAAAATTATTTCCATTGTATAACTGGATGTAAAACACCCCTCTCTCCCTTCACCTTTTCTGTCAGCGTAGTATTTACTCTCCAAGACATTTAATAAGTTAAAAAATCGTAACTTGCTAAGACACCTGCAGTTGCGCTTATGGCCTCTAGGGGCAAGAGTTACTTAGTACTGCTTTAACACAAATTCGATCAGCAATATGGTTGTTGTCCAATCACACTAACCGTTGCTACCATAGAAACGAATGGAGCGGGACACGTTCCTTGCCGATAAACAAGCTGGAAACACCGCCTGCTAACTGTTGACCCAAGCTAATACTCGTCGTTTGCCAAGGGTTTCATGAGCTGTCGTTGCGGGACACAAAAAGCTGTTTCTGCTGCTGGAATATCTGGCATGTTTAAAGAGACAGGTAAGCGGAGAGCGCGTCTTTGGATCATATATTAAAACGCAGGTGCTCTTCAAGGATCCGGGTACACAAAAATGAAGCTAGAGCGGGAGAAGGCGATCCGAGGCACTCTAGATAAAAATCCTTTATTATAATCACTGTGATGTCCGATTATTATTATTATTTAAGTGCTACCCCTGCGACTTACGCCTACCCCAGACTGGCCCTATTGTTGATAATTGTACAGTATTGCATCATATTAAACGTAAATATATTTGAGACATATTAACAATTGTTCTTTTAGTAAGACAGAAGGTTTGTTTACCTGGTTTACTTGTTTCGCTCACTTCCTGTGATCCTCCTCAGACGCGTCACCTGGTGGTGGAGGTGACATGTCGTAGGAAGCTTATATGGATTTACCAGTCAGTAGGGAGAGCTTACGCCCCCTACTGACCGAGGCCTTCTCCAGGACGGCATCCCAGGTGTGGGATAAGGTGTACACTCCGTCATCCCGGTTCAAAGATGTTGGTGCACGTTTCCAATATGGTTGATTTGAGATTTTCTTGCAGTGCTTTCTCTTGTATTGCTCTTGTTTGTCTATTGGTTGTCTCCTCGTCACATTCCTTCTGGTGTTCTTTCTGAAAGCTGAATGATCTCCCTGATAGGCATGGTATTTTTGTATATGAATTTGCATTTTCGGCCTTGGTGGATGGTGTTTTTGGGTCTAACCAGAAACTGAGTGTTGTGTGTGGTTTGACTGGAGTGTTCATGTTGTGTTTCCTCATGGCCCTCTGGCACATCACTTTCAACACCAGCTTCTGAGGAAGATAACATGAAGTGATCGAAATGAGTAAAGCAGGTAAACAAACCTTCTGTCTCACTAAAAGAACAATCGTAAATAGTTTATACTAAGAAGACAGTATGAACTTTTGCAAAGAAAAAAAGAAAATATTTGAGACATGTTGTTTAGAGGTCACAATGTATTTTTCTCTCAATTTTGAGTCAAGTTCGTTGCCAAAGGGATTATTGTTACCACAAATGTCACAGAATCCCCTCGTGAGGTGTCGGCTTCTTTTGTTTTATTACATTCCTCAACAACAGACGACATCGCGCTTTTGTCTCGTGGCCCTTGTGTGCTGACGAGGCTCAAACACAATGCATGGATTAGAAGGATAAAAGTTGGAAAAGACCTGATTCAACATGATTTTAAGTCACTTATTGTCCCTTGAAGACGGAGCTAAAGCCTGTTGAGGAAATATAAGCAGCACATTTCTGCGAGTTTAGATAAAGAGGATTTCTTATTCGCTCTTATTCTCTTTACGCATGCTCTTTATAAATCACTGTATTTGAACCAAGGGATCATAAGAACCAATGAGTTTACAGTTTCCCCTCACTAGATAAGACATGCATTTCCCAATTCACAAAGTTCTGCGCACTTTCGTACAATACACTTTCTTTTAAAAACTTTGCTGTCAAATCTGCAAACATAAAGCAAAACAACAACAAAAACAACAAAAACAAAACAACAACAACAACAACAATAAAACAACAACAAAAAGACACTGCTCTACATAGCACTAAACAGCCTTTCAGTGTGTTTCAGATTAAACTAATGTCAAATAAAGACGTGCTAATAACTTCATCATGTGTGATATAACTGATGTTTTCAAAAGAGAGAAACTGCTCTGATAATGAAGGTTTTTCCATCTTTGTTACCCATACAAATCATGTTTTTGAGAAATTGGTTAATTGTCCATGTCATAAATCTACCTCTAGGATTGCACAATACCGGGAATTTTCAACATGGGACATTTTCCATGGAATTAACGGGAATTACCGGGAATATATGGGAATGCATGGGAATAAATAAGGAACTGACGGTTACTTCTTTACAGGCAGATATAAACTGAAGCATAAACATTTGATCTAACATCTGTCACAGCAGAGATAAAGAAATCATTCTTGCGATGAAGTCAGTGTTTTAGGTTGTTGCCAATACAAAGAGCTTTTGGAAATGGAATAATATTATTCCATATATTCATCTTTGTAATACAGCTGTGTAGTATTACAATATTATATTGGTTTAAAAGTCTATCATTTAGGTTTAATTCATACCTGTCAAGTTTTGGTTTAAAAAATATGGGACATTTTCTAACGCCCGCTGTGAGCCCATTTGCCACCAGACCAATCAAGCTCCAAGACGGGTGAAATATGGTAGTTTCCCGGCCAAAACGGGACACTTGACAGCTATACAACCTCGAGACAACTGCCGCTCAGCCTTCTGCAGGCTAGTGACAGAGTTCAGTTCGGAGGGGCAGAGGGCTGCTTTTTTGTATATTTTGTAATAATACGGGAAGTTTACGGGATTAAAGGGATATTTCAGGATTTTGACATTGGGCCTCATTTCCTAGTTATCCAGAGTGTTGTTGATGTCTGGAGATTTTTTTTCTTAAATTCATGCAGTTCTTATATTTGCAGAGTCTAGTGGCGCTAGGCTAGGGCAAGGCTAAAGCATTTCTATCGTATCAGTTAGCCTGCATTAAACACAGTGTGACCCACTCCACAGTGCACCTGAGGTAAATCACTTATAACACCAGACTAACCATATAAATGTCTGTGTTAATAGAATAATTTTTGAAATATAACTGACCTTGTATCACATGAATTACCGCATTTTGAGGGACTATTTCCTCGCAGATCACTCCGCCGCTGCGTTAGCTTACAGCCACGAAACTGATGCTGCTCAAATATAAGTTATTTTAAATGCAAAATGGTTAAAATTATTCTATCAACACAGACATGTATATGGTTAGTCTGGTGTTATAAGTGATTTGCCTCAGGTGCACTGTGGAGTGGGTCAGACTGTTTTTAATGCAGGATTGCTGATACCATAGAAATGTGTTAGCCTAGCATTAGCCTAGCGCCACTAGACTCTTAAGAACTGCATGAATTTAAGAAAAAATATCTCCAGACATCAACAACACTCTGGATAACTAGGAAATGAGGCCCAATGTCAAAATCCTGAAATATCCCTTTAAGCTAATACAGGAAGACGGCGGGAAGAGCGGCAAAATACGGTAGTTTCCCGACCCAAACGGGAGACTTGACAAGCTATCGTTTAATTTAGTTTTAGTTTAGTTACATTTATTGGCACAGGTAAAAGCGGTCACTAAAGAACACAAAGCACATTACAAGTGCAACACGAAAAAGCTGAAAAACTAAAACCCGTGTATGCTGCTGGACGAAAATACAAAATAATATTAATGTGTTCTGTTTAATGTAGCTCTGCGTCGGACACAGGCCCCACCCACTCCTCGTATAGTAATGACCCCCATTAGTCATGATCTGACATAGAGACATTGAAATGTAACCAATCACAAGATCATTATATAAAACTTCATGGTTTATCCCACCGCTCATTAGAAAGAAGATTGAGCAGAATGTAGATTTATGAAAGTTGAGTTTTGTTTTGACGATTTCGAGCCTCACACGTCTTGTGTTCGTCGGGGGTGTGACTTCACTCTAATGCGTGTTTTATAGTTAATGGGTAACTAATAGTTAACATAATAATAGCTAATACAACAATGAAAACTTATTTTGACAGTTTTTACGCATGAGTGTTAATGTTATATTTGATGCAACCGTTGGATGGACTGAAGGCCAACTCTAGCTTACCCTCAATGTAACAAATCTAACGTTTCCGGATCACAGCCCACGTACATTTGTCCTAAGAGGATTTGAGTGCATTCAACAAAGGCGTAACCGTCATAAAGGATAAAGGAGCGAGCTCATGTTTAAACACACACAGTGGATTAGCCGGAGAAAGGGTTTACTTTACTTTACGCCATTAGCCGCCTGATCTTTGACCTGTGCCTAAAGTGGGACAGTGGCATTAGTCTGCAACATTGACGGGCAGTGGGGAGTTTGGATCATTCTGCCCTGTTGCCGTGTCAATTACTTTACCATGTGTTGGGTTTCATTGCGAAATCCTCTCCTGCTGCATGTTGAAAGGTGCAAAGTCTGTTTCCATTTATTTCCCATATCATTTTTCTCACATAATGGTCGGAATTCCATATTTCGGTTTATAAGGAGCGCTCCAGTTTCCTCTGGTTGGCTCACTTGGTTCCCATGACATCTTACCACAATTTGTTTAACAGTTAACAAAGAGTCTTAGCATAACAGCCAAAGTCTTCTTTTTAGCCAAATCGAGATTTATGTTTGTATGTCCTTAACCAATTACCGGTATGTGTCTTTCCAAACATATAAACACTAATTTCCCAACTATTACAATACTGTATACTATTGGAGTCTAAGGATACAGTACAGATCAACAGTATTACTTTGTGTGATTCTCATTGAAGACATTTAACTATGAATGAACACATGGGATTATGTGGAAAACAAAACAAGTAATAACCCAAAATATGTTTTATATTTTAAATTCTTCAAAATTGCCACCCTTTATCCTTGGCATTTTCCCAATGAGTTTCATGGTAAATGGACTCAACTTATATAGCGCTTTTCCACCTTCATTAGGCACTCAAAGCGCTTTACAGCAAGGATCCACTCACCCATTCACACTCTCATTCATACACCAGTGTATGCAGACACTGGAGGCAAGTAGGGTGAAGTGTCTTGCCCAAGGACACAACGACAATGTGCACCTTCAGGAGGCAGGATTCGAACCCCCGACCTTCCGATCATGAGACGACCCGCTCTACCATCTGCGCCACCGTCGCCCCTCATACAGGGTTTATACAAATCAATGCTTTTTAATACAATTTTTATGCCTAAATACTATATTATAATGCCCCAAAGGCAGGGGGAAAAATCATCACATATTTCACCTCTCAAGATTTGCAAACATTCCATTAGAGCAGCCATTCCCAAAGTCCAGGACATCACGGCCCCCTTATCATTCCAAAAACTCTCACGGGGCCCTCAATCATAATAATCAATTCCAATCAAAGGAATTTATAATATTTTACAGCTAAACTTACATTAAAAAAAACCATCAAGCAATAACTTTAGGCTAAAAATATGTTTAAAGTGTACATTTTAGCAGATAAATGTAAATTTCCTTTCAAAAACATTTTTTTTTTTTTCAATGTACTTGTTTTGTAGACAAGCTTTAGGGCCCCCCTGTAGTGCCTCAGAGGACCCCCAGGGGGCCCCGGACCCCACTTTGGGAACCAATGCATAGACGAAAGAGAATTGGATAAAACGGGCAACTTTTTAGCCCCCAAAAAAAGGGTCAGTTTCTGCCAAAACGGCAACTGAATGTTTTAGATCATCATTTTGGAATTTTCAATAAACTTATGGTGAAAATTATTGAGCAATGTGACAATTTTCCAATAGGTTTATAGATTAAATGCCAGTTCAAATCGAATCGAATGCTTTTTGAATGACATTTAAGGTACAATTCATATAATGACTTTTAATGCTTCTTTAGAGAAGCTCATTGAGAAAATGTCAAAAGTGTGCAAAGTAGTAATCAAAGCAAAAGGCGGCTATTTTGAAGAATTCATTTTTTGTTTAACCTCTTAACCCCAACTTAACCGAGCACATTTTCTCATCTTCAGCTTTACCCAAATCTAAAAGCTTCTCGACTGGAACTTACAGCCTATAGGCCAGAGTAACACCTAATTTGAAAGCAAAGACCTACAAATCTGATTGTGACTTTTTGTTGTCTTGTCGCCACATTTATGTCACATTTAAGCATTTTTATCGTGGTTTCGCCTGTTTTTTGTCTAGTTTTTATAGATTTTTGTCGTATTTTGTCAATAATTCCATATGACCATCTACAATGTAAAAAGCCTTAAAATAGAAGAAAAAAACAATACATAAAAAAAGCATCTCTAAACTTTTGACGAGTACTGTATGTGAACCCCACTGGATAATGGCAACTCAATGACCAATCACCACAGGGCGAGAATCCCCCCATATACTATACATTTTGAGAGATATTGCAATGCATTTGGAATCTCACAACGACGGCTACTTCACAAACAATACATCTCAAAGTGAATTTTTGTTTGCAGCTCATTATTTGCCGTGTGGTTGGCTGATGCAAGGAGTGGACACATGTAGAAAGGCAGGAGCCGTAGACCCTTTGTCATTAGGAGTAAGTTCAAGTTTGTATTGTCTCCGAGTGGCCAAATCTCTCACAACATGGTCTGATGATGAAACAATAAAATCTAGATTATTAACATGCACTTCTTGTTTGTACATTCAATGGAAGTAGCATTAAAAAGATGCTCCTAATGATTGCAACTGCGTCCTCTTCTTTAGCTTTAATACATTGCTAGTTTATTGTCTGCACAAAAGCCAAGTATTTATGCTGTGTCCAGACCGCACGCTTTTCGGGCGTCAAAAACATGCCCAAAGCCCCTAGTTGGACGCTTGTGCTTATTGAAGTCAGACGCTTGTCACAATGTCACAGAGGCCGCGTGTCAGCTCAGAGTGTGTTCATAGCCTTCTTGGAAGGAGCTCTAGTCTGAAAAATAACTGCTGTTTTGGGGCTAACTAGTCCCTCTTGCTACTGCCATGTCCTATTAGGCCATAAGGTGAACCCTGTTTTCGTGTTGTCCCGTTCCATGGAAAGGGAACTACACGATCTCTACTCCATAAATATTAGTCATGTTAAGTTACAAAAAAAAAAACTTTGTCGCAAAATATACTGCCAATTATTCATACGAAGCATTTATTACAGAACCACTTTCTTCAGGCGTAATACGATATTGGTGGCACTGTCCGTCATGTGATCGCACTGCACCAATCGGGTGCTCGCTTGATGTCAACAGACCGGCAAGATGGCGGCCTCTGTACTTTTATTCAGTCACCGATAAGGAGGAATAAAGACTCCAAAATCCAATAAAAATGGGCCAAATGGATTCGAAACTGTGCTGTATACTTGGCAAAGAACAAGAAGTAGAGAATAAGCTAAAGTTATGTTAAGTCGTTTTGATCAATAAAGGTAACTTTATTAATAACCAGTATCAAAGACACTGTCAAGACAGTGTTTGTAGTTTTCAGCCAGAGACTCACCGATGCCATTGTCGTATGCTGTTCCTGTATGTATTCCACCGTGTCGGTAAAATCTTGAAACGGCTCGTGCCTCACATAAGTAATGTGTAAGACACCGTTTATGGTGTCTTGCTGTCGGGTTTTGCCTACTTTCATCAGTGTTCTTCGTCCTCTGTACTGCTTGAGAAAACTACGGCGGCCGCCATCTTGCCAGTCTGTTGACATCAAGCGAGCACCCGATTGGTGCAGCGACATCACGTGACGGACCGTTCATGCCACCAATATCGTATTACGCCTGAGGACAGTAGTTCTGCATTAAATGCTTCGGTATGAATTATGGGCAGGATATTTGCGACAAACTTTTTTTTGGTTGCTTAACATAACTCGTTATTATTTATGAAATGGAGATTGTGTAGTTCCCTTTCTGTGGAACAAGATTTAATTTCTGAGCGACTTTTCATGGTTCACCTTACGGCCTATATGGATCTTTAACTATATCCCCATGGTCTATGCGAGGAGCTCTCCAGTATTTAAGCCTATATCCAGCCCATACGCTTGAATAGAGGGACATTTGTGCTGGTGGCAAGTGGCTCAGCTAGCTTAGCCCAGTTAGCATGTTGTAATCGCCTACAGCTCATTGTTGATGAAAAGTCTGCAATAAACCACAAATGGATCAAGCCTGGATCAGTGTTTACGTAGTTGCCGGCTTTTTTGACGTTATTAGTGCATAATCGGCTACTTGTTTTCACTGGAGTGATCCAAGCTAGCTGTTAGCTGCTAATAGCTTGTTAGCTCCGGGAGAAAACTGCTCAGCTACGACCATTGACTGTAAATTTAGAATGGACAGCGGGAGCAATGGCCGCCCCATAGCATTCAGCGCGAGTAGAATGTAGCTCTTTGAGGCTAGCAGTATAGCCGTTATGGGCGCGGCCCTGTTGTATTTGGTGGAGCCAGCTTCCATATTTGGAATTTCCGAGTCACGTTTCCAAGGACACCACAGAGCCAATCAGTGACGAGGTTGTTGAGCGTACGCGCCCCCTCCCCCTCCCGCACCGGTTTGTTCCCTCGGCGTCGTCAGACTCACTGTCAACATGTCAGACGAGGCTGCCTGCTCCTCATTCCGGGCAAACGGAGCTTTGCTGCAGGTGAGAGCTACACTGTTTTTCAGTTACAATATTGGGTTAAGTTTTCATTGTCCATGTCTTTTTTAAATACTTTTGTAAACTGATAAAAGCAGTAAATCATGTTAGCATAACGTGGCTAACGCTATCGCCCAAAGTTACTTCTGTGGATGTTCTGTAATAGTTAAACAATGATAAACACACATTTTATTTTATTTTTAATGTATGTGTCATTATCAGTGTTTAAGTGTTAAAACGTCTTTCAGCAGGTGGAAAGGTTTAGCCAAATCAACAATGAACACAGACTTTAGTACATTCAAATTGTAATAGCCTAATGCTCAGGTCATGTAGTGAAAATAAATACAAACATAATACTTAAACACATTACACAATAAAGTGAGTTATGTACATACACTCTTTTTGGTTGCAGTCTATGAGTTTGTTTTGTTATCTTTTGTAGGCCTTCATATCATAACCTCGCTGTATCCAAACACTACTTCCATGAATATTAGTCTTAGAAAGGATGTATGTGTAATACACGTGTAATCGTTGGCATGTTTACTTTTACTGTTGTTTGTGTCCACAGCTCCTGTCAGGATGCCCTATAGAAGAGATGAACATACTCATCCAAGAAACAAGCTTCAGCAGATACAAGACTGATTAAACCAAGTGCACACTATTGAGACGAGTTAAACTGTTTGGCAAAGTTTAGGTTATACTACCCGTTTAGTATCTTATCAAATTCATTCATCTTCAGTACCCATAATTACTAACAGCAGAAAGAAATAGCACAAACATGGTTTGTAAAACTTTATTATAAAGACTGAATGTTGTGATATTAGGCCAAGCAGGAGGATGAAGGAGATGGTTTGTCAGCGGCTCAGGATCAGGCTGTCCGCAGAAGAGAGCGAGGAACCACACTTTCTGCAGGAGAGGAGTGCGAAGGAGATCAGAGCTGTATCATAATCATGACCTGTAGAAAGATTTAAAAACAAAACACTTAAAGTGATATGCAGCCATGATGTGCTTTTAAAACGTAAAACTAAATAAGGCCCCAAACACGGAGAACCTGCGCCAATATGAATGACAGCACAGGCACATGTGTAAAGTAAATTAATGATTAATCTCAATATGAAGTGAGAAACACGAAGCAAGACAAATCCCCCTCCGAAGATTAAAAAAAAAAGCTTAACCCATGAGATGCAGTTTATTATCCCGCCTCCTGAAGGTGCACTGTCGTTGTGTCCTTTGGCAAGACACTTCACCCAGCATGCCTCCAGTGTCTGCGTACATTGGTGTGTGAATGGGTGAGTGGATCCTTGCTGTAAAGCGCTTTGAGTGCCTAACGTAGGTGGAAAAGTGCTATACAAGTTGAGACCATTTACCATTTAATAGGAACATGCAAATGTAGTTTCTCTTAAAGGCATAGGCCACCGTTTTACATACTGAGATATGTTCTTACCTGAGCTTTGACGAGTTAATTTGTACCCGTCTGGCCTCTATAGCTCCAAACGAGGTGAAGATAGAGCTACCAAGCTCTTCCACGTTTTCCCTATTTAAATGATTACATGAAGTGTTACACTACAAAGTATAATTACACAAAACAATGTGGATTTTCTAAGCGGATAAAAAGGGGAACTATATTGTAAGGCGTAATAATATAACACTTCACGTAACCATATTTAAATAGGGAAAACGTGGAAGAGCTTGGTAGCTTCTATCTTCACCTCGTTTGGAGCTATACAGGAGAAGAGAGAAGCTAAATGCTAACGCCGTCTGTGCTGTGTTTACGTTACTGAAGGCACACGTGAAGACCAGACAGGTACAAATGAACTTGTCAAAGCTAAGGTAAGAACATATCTCAGTATGGAAAAACGGTGGCCTATTCCTTTAACTCCCGCTTTAACCAAGCACTTTTTCTCCAGTTGTGCATTATCCAAATCTAAAAGCTTAAAAATGGCGACAACAATGAGGATGAAAACGCAACAAAATTGTGACAAAAAGTAACAAAAACATGATGAAAACAAGACAAAAAAGCAATGAAAAAAAGCCTCTAAAACAAGACAAACAAGCTTCAAAAATGTGACATAAAAGTTACGATCACTGTTGTAGATCTGAGCTTTCAAATTGGGCATTACACTGTTGCTCTCCAGTCGACAAGCTTTTAGATTTGGGTGAAGCTGAACTGGAGAAAATGCCCTTAGTTAAGGTGGGGGTTAAGAGGTGCACAAAAGGTTCAACTCACATCCTGTTGTATCCTCAGAACACATCCGCCTCCAGGTCTCTTGCTCTCCCCAGACGCTTCCTCCTGAAGGAGTAAGGTCAAGTGTTTTAATGTAATCCATGTACAAGTTTCTAAATCAATAAACATTGCAATGGTGGTGTGGACATTTTACTGACTTTACCATGTGTTACATAAGTGTTAAACAATTTACTTCCCTACACACTGTTTAATGATGCTTACCAACTTTAATTTGAAACAGAACTCTGCACTGACTGAGTGTCAAAAACAAATACCAAAGGAAACTTTTGGCCTGTAGTTCCTTCCTCTGTAGGACAATACACGTTCATTTCACAAGCTTAGCTTTTCGAAGTAATTAACACGTATGGTTACGTTTTAACATATCAACTGTTTTTAGGAATATATCCCACTAAAGTAATAGCCAAGATTGTTATTTTACTCACCTAACTCGTAGTTTCTTACAAGCAGGAAGAACGCAGAGTCACTTTTTGGTCGTGGGGTTAGATCCAGGGAACGGCTGAAAATCCCATTGTGCAAAACTAGCTACGAGCAAAAAGTACTTTTTTTGCGGTCAAATACGACAGACGTGACATAATTACAAACTTTATAACTGTCACGAGTCATAACATCCCTAGCTTTGAGAAAGTGTGCATGTTAAGTGTCCAGGTTCTTCTTAAAAGTTGCTTTTGCCTTCAGCCGCTCTTCTCTCGTGTCCGCCATTCCCAGCGTGGATCTAATAATAGCAGCCGCCTGGGCTCTGGAGCAGCACGGAGGGGAGGGGTGGGGTCGCTATGGCAACGCGTGGGTTAGCAAACCCAGCCGCGGCAGACCTCGATGAAAGAAGGCACCTGATTGGCCAGTTATTTTTGTTAAAATCTAGATTTAGGGCGAAAATAGCGAAACAAAAAAAATCGGACGATGTAGCGCGTTTTAAAACAAACACGTGGGGGGGAAATGACAAGCCATTGTTCAATATTGACTTAGAGAGAGTAGAAAAAGTTTCAATGGAACGTCCATAGGACGTAAGACCGTAGGAGCCGCCTCCCACTTCCTATATGGTTACATGGATTCTAGGCTAACACGCAGTCCATCAATTCACAGTCAATGGCTACGACCCATTGTAGATGAAATGTCTTCAAACTCCGGTTACAACACAATGAAGCTAATCCTCCATGACTCTGACTGTTTACACCTGCGGGTCGGCATAGGATTTGGTCGACGCTTGCAAATTTCTCCAAAAAGTGCGACACTTCCCAACTCTAGCGTGGGCCGCACAAGCTTACTGCGCGCGAAAAGCTTGAAAACGCGCTGCACAGGCGGCGTGGGACGCACTGCGGGATCTTGACACTCCCCGAGGCGCGTCCACCATTAGAATATCATCAAACCTTTCGTACCATCAAACTTCCATAGTTAGGGCTAGCATAGATTAGCCACTGTTCCGTCAAATGCATTAACTAACTAAATCTGACAAAAGTTTGGCAATGTTATGTTCAAATCACCTCACAAATAATAGTCTTTATTTATGTAGCTATTTTTCATTTCTCTTCGCACTTTGCACATTTTAGTTACACACCTCCTTCTGCCTCCCAATTACCTTTTTCAGCTTTTCCACAAGAGCGCCTTTGATTATCATCCAGATTTCTTGTGTTCGGCAGGTGACGACTCGCTCACAGCAGGCAAACGCGGCGGAAAAAAACAAAACATTGCAAATTCATTTCTCCCCCATTTGATTTGCAACACATTTTCCTCATCTGGGCCCCGTTACAATGAGCACAGCGTGACGTGTATCTCTGATTGCCTCCAGCTCAAATCAGTGTCATTCCACAAAGTTAGACAGACGCGGTTTGACAATTTATGCAGAGCGGCGCGGCAGATGAAAAGTGCTGTGGCGGGTGGTGAGGTAAAAGATACAAAGCAAAAACAAATGAGTATTTTCAAATAAGTGCTGGGTTAAAATGGCACATTGCGACTCTGAAACACAGGGTTTTACAGTAATAGATGCAGAGAATGTCAACCAAATACTGTATAATAGGAAAAGTAAATCTACTCCAAAATGACCTCATGTTTTGTGGTAAAATAAGGAAATTGGCATTGTCTCATGTATGTGGACTTTTATTGCCCAGGGATTTTTGTACTTGAATTTGATCCATCAACCATGTCTGAAAAAAAATCTGGACATGTCCCGAAGCAATAACGCATTTGTATTTCTATAAGTCGGTTGTGCCTCGGACCTCCACTCTCTCAAAATGGGGTCAGCTCTATGTTCCCAGTACCTATGTTCCCCAGTACCTATGTTCCCCCACTTCTATTGACTAAGATTAGGCACCAGCCCACTATCCTTAAGGTTAGGGCTAAGGCAGGGTCAGGGTTAAGCTGCTTGATATACTGTATGTATGACTTTCACTCTCATGACTTGTGATTGGTTGAAGTACCAACTCACCTACGGAAAAAAAAAATCGCACTCGGGGAACATAGGACCCGGGAACATAGGTATGCACCCCTCAAAATAAGCATTTTGCACATGGATCCTTGAAGAGCACCTGACTTGATCACATTCCGAACTGGTCGACCTCTTATTTAATCTGTCAGGAGAGTTACCCCAGAGCCCATGGACTTGTGATGCGTACTTGTGTAGCGGCGAGCGGTCTGTAGCCACGGTCTGTAGCAAGGTTACAAAATCTCAGAATGTGACCCAAATTTTGTTGCAACAACGCACCCCTGGAATTACAGGTCGTAGAATAGAATCGGAATTTCACCCCGCTAAGGTCACAGAGTTTCGAGAGAACTGAGAGGAATGACAGACAAAAAGTAGAATTAAGTTACATTACTTCCATTTCTAATTTGAAAATCCTAGGTTTACAAAAGTTTTCTTTAACAGTTTTAATTCTAAATAGTTTAAAACCCACTCTCGCGCAGTCACTCAAACACTCACCCAAATCAAATATACAAATACAAATAAACAAAAAATGTCATTTAAAACTTGTGCAGCAGTGTTTGGGAACACCAGGAGCTTTGTTACCTTGGATAAACTTTTTGTGCTTTTGGCACCGTTGGGACTCTGTACATTTGAGTCGATACGCAGTGAAAAGTCTATGTGAACCAGTCCAGAGTGGAGAGGTTCCAGTCGAAAGATGGTGACCAGGAGGGAAATGAAAACTTGACCCAGTCCTATGTAGCACCCAGAAGCCTGCACGAAACACAGCAGCAGAGATCAAATGTCCGTGCCCCTCGCACTGGTGTTGCGGAGACTCAAGCTGATCAGGCGCAGGCGAGAGCCAAACAAACGGAGCGGAGCCACACGCTGACGCCAAGGTCCGACACCGTGTTTATGACGAACCGCGATTCGGAGGTTGCACTAGGCTTTTAAGACTATTACTTTTTGGTCTTTACAGCGAAGATGCGTTAGTTATTTTGTCTGTGGCTCCGGTCCAGCTCCTCAGTGTCACGTGCAGGGACAATCAGAGGCAGAAGGTGAGAGGCCGCGCACCAGTAGACATTTCCCTAATCAAAACTGGGGCGCAGTGTGATTGGACTGCCAGCGGGGCAGAGCCTACCACTACACAAGGGTTCACCCGAAACCCGCGGTCCCTCAGTCTTGGATAGGATGGGATCTCAAACATATGGCAAACCTCAGGTGCAGGTAGGCTATGTTTTGTTTATGTCCAGTTTTATGGATTCCAGACTATTGAGCGCACCTGAATATAAACCGCATCAACAAAATGTATGAAAAAAAAAAAGTACACATATAATCCACGGCGCATTTGAAGCGCCCATCAGCCACTGGAAATACTGGACTTTTCTCTTCGTGCCAGTCAAATATTTCAAGAAAATGGTGGCAGTTACATGTTATTACCCGCATGTTCAGTCAAACTGAAGCGCTGCCCGCACAGGGGCTCCTCTTCCTCGGGAGTGTGGACATGTTTAGAGCCGCCCTCCTCCTCGGCCTGTCTGTCCACACGGTCTTGGTCCCCAGGAGTTTCCCGGTGTTCGAAGCTGGGTCGTGGTGTATCGTGCGAGGCTTTTGATGAATTTAACCCGCCATTTCAGTGGTGAGAGAATTAATTTAATGTATTTATTTTGCACCTGAAGCCACGTGGTGCCATGCCATTGGTCTGACAACCCATTAGTCCGGTGTCTCATTATTCAGACAATGTACCATTGAGCAGAGGTACCATCTGTCTGAGATCTCTAAGCCAGTTGTGTAGTGGATTAGAGAGCCATATACAAGAGCCATATACAACCACTACGGTCAGTGGACTCTTGCCTGAACCTAATTTTATTTTTCAACCCCTACTCAATGGGACATTTTCTAAATAATGAGACGTCGGACTAATGGCTTGTCGGACTGATGGGCCGACCCCAAGCCACGTTACAGCGCAGGAGGGCATCCTGCTGCCCCCGCCCCGGTGAGCAGTAAACCGGTTAGACTACTGTAATGGCCTGTTCACTGGCCTTTCTAAACGAGCTGTCGGACAACTGCAGTATGTTCAAAATGCTGCTGCTCGAGTCCTGACCAGAACCAGGAAATACGACCATATTAGTCCAGTGCTCCGGTCTCTGCACTGGCTTCCTTTCACTCAGAGAATAGTTTAAAACAGCTCTGCTTGTGTATAAGTCCCTTCATTGTCAGGCACCAAAGTACATCTCTGACCTCGGACTCTGAGATCTTCAGGGAGGGGTCTCCTGGTGGTTCCTTGAGTCACCACTAAACACGGTGAGGCTGCGTTTCAACTCTGACTATTTTTAAGTCCAGGCTGAACAGACACCTATTTACTGCTGCCTATGGAAATGATTGTATTTTAATGAATTTTAATATATACATATACATCTTTTTTATCTAATTGCATCAATTGATTTGTTTAATTGATTTTTACTGTGTTTTTAATGCTTTTTATTGTATTTTTTATTGTGTTTGGGTGTTTTGTGCTACTGTGAGACAGTTTCATGTACGTGAAATGTGCCATACAAATAAACTTGCCATAGAGAGAGTTGTTAGTCTATTGTGTTTTGGATTGACACGGGAACCCACCCAGGCACAGGGAGAACATGGACAGAAAGTCTCCCCAAACTCAGGCTAAAGCCAGATTGATCCTACAGTCCATACAACATTTGGACTGTAATATCAATCTGGAATGGCTCCCATGAAGCATCTTTAGCCGCCTGCCCATGTGTGGCCTATGATGGAGGGAAATAAGACTGTTAAGCACATGGAGGAAGGCAGCCGTCTACCCAGGCTAAGGGTCAGAGACGTGAATGGAAGAATAATTTGAACTCAAATTACTAAAGCTCTTCAGAGATGACTAACCCCTCTCCCCACAGTATAGGTTACTCCTGTCTGTACAAAGGTCAGACATTCTTAAACCTTTCCACTAATTTCCCCTCAAACTCAAACTCAAAGATGAGGCTGAAGTATTTTTTTTTTTTACAGTGAATCAACTGCCTTTAGCTGGATTAAAACTTCCTCCAACTCTTTGTCTCAGCTGGGGCCTTTTGGCAGGAACGTTTTTCTGTTGTTTGCTTGGCTCCTCATTTCTTCTCTCTTCTCACAGCGGTACATTCGTCGTCTTTTTCTATACTTTTGCGAGTTTTTTTTCAGAGAGACGCTTAGGCAGGAGGTCTTTGATTTGTCCTGCTTTTTCTCTTTCTTCTTTCTCAGGACAGTGTGGCGCCGGAAAACACGACTGTAATGGGTTAGGGTTCAATATCTCTGTGAACTTTTCGCTTTTAGTTTAAAATGAGACGTCTTTATCGTGAGATGATTAGAGCTTTCAGGCCATGAAGTGTAGAATGTCGATGACTGATTATGCGAAAGTAACACAGTTATGCATGTTTCAGTCCTGCAAGCAACTGGCAATTATTGGAAAAAAACAAAAAACACATTGTCTGGCAGAAACGGGATCTAACAGTTTGTTTTCATACAAGTTGTTGCGCTCTGTGTGTGGCCCTAGTTTGCTTTTCTCTTTGTTCGATCTATGTTTAAGCGCTGTTCGCCGCCAAACTTATTTCCATGACAACAAGCCTTGCGCGCACATAAGGAGACTATATGTTGTGACCGTGAATTAGAGATGCACCGATCCGGCTCTTTTGCTTCTGGATTATAGCTTGAAGAGTAGCCTACTTTATAGCCTGAGTGCCCGGAGGAAACTCACCCACATGCAAGTTAATTCTTCACAGAAAGACCCCACGCAAATGGAATCCGAGACCTTCCTGGTGCATCTGTAATGTCGTCTTTAAATTGGCCTATAGATTGGTGCTCAAAGTCACCTTGAATAGAAAGTCGAATGATGAAATCTGGTTATGCTTTTTCATGCCTCTCACTCGGTTTTGGCGCGCACAAGAAATCTCGACTGTCAACGCAATTCTCTCCTCCCCCTGTCACTGTGCGCCCTGTCACCGCCTCCTTCGCTCTCTCCTCTGTCTATCATTCCACTCGTAGCTCCTTCATCCTTCCATCCCTCCGCCTACGGCCTCCTCCAGAGCTCCCTGCAATCTATAAGGACCAGCGGTAATGACTTTGAAAGGACTCAGAGGCTTCACGGTAAATTAGTCGCCTAATAACACGCGCATCTGAAAACACTCGGCCTACCGGCGCAGACGCGGTGTATGCTAACGAGGACCACAGCGCTGACAACACCTCGTAATGTAATGATGATCAGAAAAGAGGGCGGTACTACACAGTAAATATTCTAGAGTAAATTTTACTCTACTGTTCAGACTGTATTTGGTCCCGCTCTTCTCAGTGTTAATGTGAGTTGACTCTCTTCAGAGTTAGACTGAAGGACAGAGAATCTGACACCATGAGTGACAGTAACATGACGTTAAATAGAATGTGTTCTTTATTTCCAATAATGAGGCTGAGGCCTCATTGGACTTCAGTCTGTCCTAGACTGACAGGTAAAGAAGCAGATGTGGACAGGACTGTGGTATCCACTGTTTTAATTTGGAGAAAATAAAATAACCCTGGAGTGCAGTCTGCTGTAACATAGACCTGTGCACATCAGTCATGGTCCACCCTGACTCAGAGGAACAGGGACACACATGACCCTGTAACAACTTCACACACATTTCTCTTTTAAAAGGTAATACAGGAGATGTTTTTGTTCCCCTCGTTATTACAAACTATTAACAGACCTTTGAACGTTGCCATTTAAGTTTTATTTGATAAAGTCCTGGAAGTTCTGTCTAATACAAAACTAGCATGTCTTCCTTCTTTACCTGTCGGTCTGTGACAGACTGAAGTGTGGCCTCAGCGTTTGATACTGAAAACAAAGAGCACATTGTATTTAACGTCATGTTACTGCCACTCATGGTGTCCAATTGTCTGACACCATGAGAGTTACACTTCAAGCTGAAGTGTAACTCTCAAGAGAGTGGGACCAAATACAGTCTGAACAGAGTAAAATTTACTCTAGAATATTTACTGTGTAGGCACTCGAATGCGTCACGGTGCTTTTACATGTATGAGTGTCCTTTATAAAGACACTGAAGGCGTGGTCTGTCAGTCACAAGTCAGAGAAAGTGGATGACGCTTGTTTTGCCTCTTGCGTTGTTATGGAAGTTGGCACATTAATCGCGTTCTTGTACAGAAAGTTTCTCATTTATGCAGAACATTCAAAATAGACCCTGTAGGAAATCTCTTTAAAACCTCTCTAGCAAACTTACTGGAAATTACTAATTTGGAAATTAGTCGCACAGCGGTTAGTGCTTGTTTTGATGGATTTATGGCTCTTTTCTGGGAGCCAAGTCTCCGGGATCCATTCATTTCAAAGAGCTGTTCAAAACACTGGCTCTTTTTAATAAAACATTTTAATAACGCCTGCCAGATAACTCACAATAGCAAAGACATGATCAATAAAAGGTGCCTTTTTGTCTGAATCATCTAAAATCACAATGTTCACGCTTTGAAAAAACGTTTGTGAAAAAAAAATCTTGCCCCACAACTAATAACAAGAGGCTGACGTCTGACAAATAATTCGAGTGCATTTAGCTTTGACTTTAGTGCAATACGTTTTCACTTGTGGCGCCTGCTCCATTGTTGGGCTGATTCTTGTGTTCATTAAGGGTAAAATCTGGTTCGAACTGTTCACCTTAAAGGAACAGGCCACGGTTTTTCCATACTGAGAAATGTTCTTACCTTAGCTTGGACGAGTTGATGCGTAACTGTCTGGTCTTTGTGCCTTCGGAGCACTTCGACGTCCGCACAGTAATATAAAGATATTACTGCGCGGACGTCGAAGTGCTCCTAAGGTGTTATTACGCCTTACAATATAGTACCACATGTTGTATTTTGTGCAACTATATTTGGATCGTGTAACTACTTGCGTAACCGTATTTAAATAGGGGGAAACTTGGAAGAGCTTGGTCGCTTCTAACTTCACCCAGTTTGGCCCCATCGAGGAGAGGAGGAGAGGCTAAATGCTAACAACATCTTAGGTCTTCGCACGTGCAAAGACCAGACAGGTACGCATCAACTTGTCTAAGCTCAGGTAAGAACATATCTCAGTATGGAGAAACGGTGGCCTATTCCTTTAAAGAGCCGGTCGGTTATGGACGTCACATCACTATAGTGCTTGTGCTTCACAGCAAGAAGGTCTGTGTCTTCCAGGTAACAGACCTTCTTGCGGTAGGAGCATGTACAACAGGCCAGAGAGTGTGAGAGATGGAAATTCACCCCTGGCTACGATCCAGCGTGGCGTATTTATCAACATGCAAACAACCAAATTCATAATCAAAACCATAATGCATGTTATTCATGAGCGCCTTTCAAAAATCTCATGGTCACCTTGCAAAGAACGAGCATTATAGAAACAAAACGTCCTCAACCCAGTACAGATGACGGATCTAGATTATTTCTCCTCTTCTCGGTTTACTCAAACGCTGCTCATTTGAAGCATACCATTCTGAATGAGTCATTTTATGTTGTTTCTCTTTTGCACTGTAATGTTAATAGCGTCTTTTGCCAAAAAAAAATAGGTTAAAAAACGTTTGAAACACCCACTCACTCGTGTAAGAGTACAAATCTAATGTGTAAGTGTGTGTTCCAGTGATTTATTCCCTCTTTAATCTGGTGTGGCAGCGGGGGCCTGTATTTACTGTCTGTGTGAGCGTCTCAGCCCCAATATTTATAGCTTTGGTCCAATCTGTGCCCCATTCGGCTGCAGGGAGGAGATAGGGGCTTCCAATACAACATCCTCCCCCCCTTTACCCACACACACACACACACACACACACACACACACACCACACACACACACACACACACACACACACACACACACACACACCGTCTGCACCTGCAAAATCACTACATGCCCAGGAAAACATGGCTATAAATCCTCCACTTTCAACGCGGGATGGGTCAAATTTTTTCCAAACTTACGATGGGAGAATTTGATGGGCAGTTGTAGCCTCTTTTAACACACACTTTTAATTTAAACATGGTAAAAAAATATGTCAATTAGTCATCACACTTTTGGATCGTTTCAATAATACGGTTTGCCTGTCAGCGATCAGGTCTTAACCCCTTAACGCCTGAATTAAGTTTTTGCTCTCAAGCTGATGCTAAATTAAGTGGAGATTGTTAATTTATCTGTAGCACATAGTACAGATATAGTTTTAGGTATGTCGTAAATTAGCGACAACAGGCATGAATACAATATCAGTTTTGTTGTAAATTAGCGACAACAGATATAAATACCTGATGTAGGGGGAAAAAAGCACTTTAGAAAGTTGCAGACAATCTACATATCTACATAACATAGACATGTCACCATTTTATTACTAATCATATTTTACTCCCTTTTCTGAGGTTTTATTATTCATTGTACATAAGATACTGCTGAGTACAGAAGATGACTCAAGTACTTTCATTGAAGATGGACAACTCCTGTACGACTGAGAGCTTACGCAGACATACCTCCATTTACCATTACTTATTTGCAAATTATATTATAATTGCACATTATTTTCAGATGGTGGAAATCTTGTTTGTGGTCCAATAGGTCCACCTTGTGGTCCCTTTGCATACAACATGAACGGTTTCATTTGTTCTGTGTAAAATAAGGGATACATTTTTTATATTTTATATTATATTTTTTATATAGAGTCGCTACTCCTTCACGTCGAAAAGAGCCAGCTGAGGTGGCTAGGGCATCTGTTCCGGATGCCTCCTGGTCGCCTCCCTCGGGAGGTGTTCCAGGCATGTCCTATTGGGAGGAGGCCTCGTGGAAGGCCCAGGACACGCTGGTGGGACTATGTCTCCGAGCTGGCCTGGTGTCGCCTCAGGTTCCCCCCAGAACAGCTGGAGGAGGTGTGCGTGGATCGGGAAGTCTGGGCATCTCTGCTGAGACTGCTGCCTCCGCGACCCGGCCCCGGATAAAGCGGAAGAAAATGGATGGATGGATGGATTTTTTTATATATCCTTGTCTGTTATTGTTACAATGATTATAGAAATTCACTAGAATGGCATGTTCTAAAAAACATTTTAGCACTGTAATAGATCTAAATACTACTAAAATGTGGTCACTGTGGCCGTATGCATGCCACCAGATGGCTATTGCAGTTTTCCATTATGGCCTGACAAATAATAAAAAAAATATCCATCACACGAAGTTCATTCCAATAAATAATCTAAAGATGGAAACGATGAGCAGCTACATATTTTTATTTTAGCACAACTCAACTTACATTTGAAGATTTCATCGAAGTTGCAGCCTCGATTCGCAGAAATGCTATTTCCGCAAAGTAGCTACCATGACCCGGATGTGGTTCCTTCTCTAACCGGTCCTACGAGAAACTAGTGCTTGCAAAAGGTTCCTAGGTACGGCATGGATGTGCGCAAACAGGCATCAAAGGAAAACATTATAACGTTATTTTAGCCACAGTCTTGCAAGAAGAGGTATGGCACTAATTAGCGAAACCTGGCGTTAAAGGGGGGTATTATGTAAAATCGACTTTTTCAAGCTTTATATCATGTTATTATGTCATTCCCTCATTAAACACATGCCTGGAGTGTTGCCTTGGCTCATTCACATATTTTTGAGTAATCAGTAAAAACTTAGACGGCAGCCATTTTAGGTGTAGCTATGCCTCAGTCCTCCTAGGAACGCCCCCACCTCCTGGAGACGCCTCTGGACCTTTTGTCACCAGCCAAGCCACCAACCACTGCTCCTCAGCTCAGCAGAGCCCCCTCCCCGCACAGTAGTGTTGTTTAGATGCCACAGCAGTGTGCTGAAGGGGGCGTGTCGGAAAGCTTCTTAAAGAGACAGAGGCCTATTTCAAGACGTTCAGTACAGCCATTTTGAGAGAGCAATTTTATTCAAGGCAGTTATTTTAATTTACTGCATATACAGACCAACAGAGGGTTACGTCATCATTGTAGTATGCTATAGACTGGTGCTATGTGATTGAAAAAAGCATAATACCCCTCTTTAAGGGGTTAAATAAAAAGAGTTAAATCTGGCTTTTAAACTGTTCTTTGAAATGAACGGATCCCAAAGACTCCCGAAGAGATTTAAATCCCATCACTAGTTTGTTGTTTGAAGTAAAATAAATTTAAAAAAATCAGAACAATTAAAGGTAATGAAAACACAGACTTGTCTAACGTGTTATTAACAATCAACGTTTCCTGCATGGGTGTCTAACTGCAGATGAATACGGAGTTTAATTACATGTTTGTTGGTATTTAAGAGGGACTTAAACAACCTTGAGAGAACAGAGAGAGAGAGAGAAATCCACAGCGCTGTTATAGCTTCACCTCCTTAGCCCAGCTCTTGATTAGCATTGCCCTCCTGGAGAAAATAAACCACAATTACTGATCATTATCATCCTTTATTTCAATAATGAGGCGCAAGGGCTTTGTGTAGGCAGAGGAGACATGGAGGAAACGTATACAGTATGTCCTTGGTGCTGGTAATTACTTACTCACACTTAGCTCAGCGACAAGTTCCCAGAATGTGTTTTTTATTTATTGTCTGATCGGTTTAAACATTAGCTAAAAGACTTTTATTACCTATCCACCTATCTAGTTTCACCGTCTGACGTCACACCCAACCTTTGGTGTTGAATTTGATTTGCACACAGTCTTACTAACAAAGGAAGTACGTACATGAGGAACAGCGTGGTTTATACAGTCCAAACAATAATCTAATAATAATAGTATAAAAAATCCAAGAAGAGAAGAAGACATGTACTTCAATCTAGAGCCGAAAGCCTAGTGGATAAGGCTCCTGAACTTATGTCGTAATAATGTATTGTCCCCAGTGTCCGACTAAAATAGCGCTGTTTCTTTAAGACCACAGCGGGAGGAGGATTCTACCTGCATTTACCATCACCTGGTTCAAAGTGCAGTTACTCCCGATACTTGGACTCTAGCAGTCGCAGGTAGGTCATATTTTCTGGTACCTTGTGTTTAGTATGTCCATGTGATAATCTGGTTGTTTGGAGAGAGAGGAGTAACAATATGGACAAGCTGAATCACATAAAATGAGAAAGGTCAGGTCAACAAGAATAGCAAATACACCAGGCAGAGGTGAAGGCAGCTGTTGTAGATTGGAGACAGATGGAAAGCAGAACTATATTTAAGAGCTATCATTGTTTGTGATGAGTAAAGAGACATCTCATTATTTGGAGACAGAAGTCAGATGTTTCCAGAGGAGAAGTTATAGAGCCAGCGGACCATCAGAGAAAGACAGAGATGGGGCACATGGGGCATTACTCAGCTGTTGCTTGAGAAAGACTGATTTCACACCCAAAGCACTGTCTCTCTGTCTCTTCCAGTAATGGAGAGTCCAGCGTTGGCCCCTCCAGAGCTCTCTCAGAGAGAGTCCTACCACGTCTTCTGCAGCTACAGCAACACTGACTACGACTGGACACACGCTCTCATCCAGCAGCTGGAGGACAAGGGCCTGAGGGTGTGTGACCACGAGAGGGACTTCACTGCTGGACGTCCCATCCTGGAGAACATGACTGAGAGCATCGAGCAGAGCCAGAAGGTGATGCTGGTTCTGAGTGCTGAGTTCCTGAGGAGCCGCTGGTGTCTGCTGGAGGCCAACATGTCCATGTTCAGAGACTGTCTGCAGAGGAAGCCCATAGTGCCAGTGCTACTGCAGCGAGACGTGTCCATCCCTCTGCACCTGAGCCACCTCACCTACCTGGACGTCCAGAACCCAGACTTCATCCAGCAGCTGCTCAGGGTGCTGTGTACGCCCAACCAGGAGCTGCAGAGCTCCACTGTGGTTCCCTACCAGCCGCCCTCCCTCTACAACGGCAAGAGCCTCGAGCCACTGCTCGCTGTCAACGAAGAGCAGCTCAATAAGTACGACTGTGGGGTGTGGAGCGACGTGATGCCAGACCAACTGAGTCTGATCATTCAGCAGCCGGAGAGATACACAGAGGCCATAAGCATCATCAACACTGTCTCTCCGACTAAAGTCAGGACATTCAGGGCACTATTTTGTATGGGTATAGCAGCAGTTGTCATTACTATGTCCTCAGCAGGACTGCTCAGCCTTCTCATTGTTTTTACAATTTTAGACCAGTCACTTCTCACAATAAAGATTATAGGGTTCGTATGTGGGCTACTTGTTTTAATCTGGGTGATTTATAAGGCTGCAGTTTTCAAAACTAATGAGAAGCGGCGTGTATTGCGTGAGCTGCAGAAAGCCATTGGTGAGGCCAACAGCCTCCTGTTTGAGGAGAACGTCCTGATGGGCTCGCAGTCCAACTCTAAACTCCTCCTGGTTTATGTGTTTCTGGACGGCTGCAGACAGGAGCTCTCTGCTCTGTCCCAGGACCATGAACTCGAACATTTTCATAACGCCATACTGAAGTTCTCCTGTGCTTACACCTGCTGCCTCACTAAAAGGTTTTTCCCTTTTAAACCAACTTCCAACACTGGTCACCTGGATGGGACTATTTGCTTCTGTCAGTATGTTATCTATCAGCGCTCTGTAGAAGAGACCAGGATGTCTAATGGCTGTTCATGTTGCTAGTGATCGTGAGTGTCTTTAGTTCACCTACTGTCGATGTGTTTTGGATCATTTACCGCCGATTGGAGACACACTTTCTCTCTCTCGTGTGTCGTTCATAGATTGTTATTGAGGGAACTTCCGCATCCTGTGAGTGACGCTGCTCGCTAACAACACGTCACGGCAAATAAACAAATCTGTTTGCACGGGATCGGTTTGATTTTTCGGATCGGCTTTTTTTTTGTAGTTGATGGATGGTCTTAATAGGTAAATTAATGTGACCACATCACAAAAACATGCTTTGTTGGCTTCCAGTTCATTTTAGAGTTCATTTAGAATTGTATTTACTTTTAAGGCTGCCTGACCGGATCCACCACACTCTCATGCTCGCAGGTCAGCGGTGGCTAATGATGTGTTTTTTTACTTTATGCTTATTCTTGTTCAACTTGTTTCTTACTCTGTTACTGTAAATTTGAATGTGTGATTTTTGTATGGCACTTTGGCCAACTACGTTTTTTTAATTTGTTTTATCCCCCCTCCTTTATTATTCAGCATATATAAGATACCCTCATTTTGGTACTCATAGCTGACTATGCAGGTGAATGGTGTGAGTCTGTGTCTGACTCCTTTAGGGTCAGCAATGGGGTCAGGCAGGGTGGGATTCTGTCCCCACTGCTCTTTTATATTTGCATGGACGATCTTTCTGTACAGCTCAATGATTGCATTTCTGGATGTGCCGCAGGAGGTTCTGTTAATCAATATGGCTTTGAAAATGAAATGAAATATAATGCTATGAAAAGCTATTTCATGAGAACGAAGGATAGTGTGTCTCTATTCCCTGAGTTCACTCTGTGGCAGGAAGTTTCATATGTTCTGTGGATGTCAAACTTAATTTGTTTAAAACATTTTGTTCTCCTCTGTATACTGAACAGTGATGGGGAATTATAGGGTTAATTCGGCCCTCACACATATCATCTTATCATACGGTACTGCTAAATCAGTACACTTGGCCTTCTACATGACTTGTGGCCTAATAAACGTGGCACAAAGTCAGCGCTTAGATCCACGTGGCGCATTGCCAGTGCGTAGACCCTTAGCGTCTACGTGTCATCAACACTATTTAATCCTCTTTATGTGGAAGTATCGCCAGACTTCTGAATGATCAATGCCCTCAACACTGTATTGGCTGTTCAAATGTCTACAGGCCTGTACTACGGTAATATAACTTCTTCTACGTAAGACATCCAGACTGGTCTCCATCCTTCCACCCGTGTTTCCTCGGACATCTCCGGTATCTCCCTAACAAACAGCTGTGGAGAAGTATAAAAAATCCAGCTTGCAGAGACTCACAGTTGCATATAATGACGATATGAGGCTGCTTTTAAAGATGCCCAGTCAGATGTTTGTCGACTGTGGAGCACGCTCTTGTCCTGCTGCACTTCGACATTGTTATTTTAAATTCATGTGTAGACACAGAAACTCCCCGAATGCCATTATACAAACTCTGATGTGTCAAAAAAATGTTGCTGTAATTACTTGCAGTATTTAATTACTTGAGAGCCGTTGTAGCAAGTGAATTCCTCCATTGTGAGATCAATAAAGTTCTATCTTAAATAAAGTTGTTGTTGTGTGATATATAAGTCACTTACAGCACTCAGCCCCACTACAAATAGGACCAGGAAGTCATTTGTACCGCAAGTAATTCTCTAACTAAATAACCTAAAAGGAATAATTATGTTTAGATCTCTGTGTGAAGCAGAGGAATTGTATTATCAATTAACTCAAACCTGAAAACAAAAAACAAAAACAGGATGAGCTAGACTGTAGTTTTTGATCTGCTATTTTTCATTTATTTTATTCATGTTAGAGGAATCAGTCAATTTCATAAAGACACTAAATTATTTGGCTATCTACAATCATAATTAAATAGTCTACACATTTTGCTTGCCGTGTTTGCATGTCAAACCATAAAAATAACAGTTTATTACTAATCCAGATCTCCTTTCTAAGTACATTTCCGATTTTGATTTTGAAAAGCAGACCTGGCAGATACATTTTTTGACCCACTGAAGCGCACATTTTTTTAAGTTCATCGTACTCCCCCTTTTAAATGGCAAATGATGATACAATCTGGTTTGACGGCCTTTTGTGACAGCCTTAGTCAGTGCGGTTACATGAGGAAGGGAAAGTCAAATCTCTCGCCTATTTGGATCAGAACGGGATTGCCCAAACCCATATAAACCTGGGAAATTTGATTGGGGGGATGCGAGCCGACTTTTCCCCTGAGCCAATGGGTAACCTGCCTGGGCTGATTGGAGTCGGATTGGGGCAGCATGGTGGAATCAAAGCGCATTGGATTAGCACAAGAGTAACTGCGCATGCTGCCCCTCTCGTGGTTGGAGGTGGAGCGAGGAAAATAAAACCCAAACGCAGGACCGCAACAAAAACTGGTGATGTTTGATAACTGAAAGTGTTCAAAATGACAACATAATCCAGGGACGAAAAACGGAAGGAAGAAAAACTCAAAGGAACCAGGGCTGACACTGACAATGGACCGACTAAGGACATGGGAAACACAGGGGTATAAATACAGGCAATTAACACACGGGAAGTAAAGCAAATAAACATGTCAAAATAAAACACAGGACTAGACCAAAGACAGAGACAGAGACAAGAAAACATACAAAAACAGGGACACAACAAAATGAATCATGACAGCCTGATGAATGAGTGTTGGCCATGAGACAGAAAACTCCCATCGGAGCTACATCTAACGTTAGCGCTGATCGGTCATATGAAAACAGGAAATAAGCGGCAACAAAGTCAGTCAACCATCAGCGACATCTTTTAAAGTTGTGCTGTTCTTACTCAATGTATAGACCCTTTAACTGCTGACATCATCAGTGACATCAGCTGGAGGCAGGAAGTGATCAAGAAAAATAAGATTAAATTAAAACTAGCGATTTTAAGTGTAAAACTACAATTGAAAAATGTGGTCCTGTTGTGGCTTAAGGTGCAAGAACAAGAAGAATGACATTTGAGACGATAAAATAAGGTTTATCTGATATTTCCCAAAACAGTTAGACATTTGTTTATCGTTACTATGACAACAGCTACAATGGAATAGATAGGAATCGAGCTTCCTGCCTCCAGCTAAACCCGGAATGTTTACAAACAATTAAAGGGTCTATAGTTCATTACGCAATTCTCATCAACAGAGAGCCGTAGCCCATTGTAGCATAGCATCATATAACGTCTTTAGCTGCTAACTGTGCTAATCAGCATCTGTTTGAGCTTCAACACTGGGGGAGATCCTGGCATACACCATGGGTGTATAGTTAAAGATCAGGACATTGCAGTTAAATCCAGATCAGCAGTTTTGTCTGAAGGCACCTTGGGCTAATAGAGTTTGGGAAAATTCACTGTTACCATGGAGATCCGTCATATTTGTGGCTGTTAGCATACATTTCCATAGACTAACATTGGCAAAAAATAAAATAAAAATAGTACAAAAGGTGAAGATACAAGCCGTGGAACAACTCTGAGTCACTGTAAATACATCTAACACACTATAGTGTCCCAGAGTTTTAATGTGAACAATAACTCCAGTATTTTCGCTTTTTAAAATCTCCATTAGTTTATTATTGCCGCAAATCCCATAATGTTTAGCGACATGACATCACAGTCCTGAACTCAGTGCCAGCAACTATTGGTGTTACAGTAATTGTTTGCTAACAACAACATAGCAGCCAAAGGTCAATCGGAAATAGCGCGCATAGCCATCAACCCCTGCTGGCCGGGAGTTGCACTGTTCCTCTGCTACTCCCAAAGGACATTCGAATCGATGGCTGTAATGTAGACTGGGACAAGACTGGTTTGACAGGTTTCACTGGAAGAACTGGAGTCAAATCTTTAGCCTAGTCAGATTAAACTTCACATGCTGCACGTACTGAGTGCCACAGACTAAATGATAAAAATAACAGAACAGCAGTAATGTGTGCCAATTTAAAATGGTAATACCACAAGTTCATTAGTCCTGCTGAAGTCCCTTAGATAATTCAAAGTATTTTTGGTGATGTTACTTCGAGTCAATCTTTGTCTTTATCTTGGATCAACAGAAGAACTATTTTTAGCACATACTTCTATATGTTCTGCACTTTCAACTCCGGACAGATCAAACATATACTGCTGGGATGGACCTCTCTTTGAAGAAGGGAATCCATTTTAAAAGAGAGAGATGAAATGTGTAGGAGCCTTGACTCTGTCTGTAAAACAGGCTTTAAAAATAGATGAAAGTGCAGAATATTTTTTGTCTTCAAATATATGGATTGTGAAGTATCCCTCAAGCTTTAGTTTTGAGTTCAAAGTTGTCTATGAACGACGCCGCCACAGTTTTAGTGTAAATATTTAACACCGTTTTATTACAGCATAACAAAACTGACAAATATTGATTGATTACCTGAGGAGAGAGGCCCATTGGATCACCGCAGTGTGAATGCTAGTCCATCCATCCATCCATCCATCCATCCATCCATCCATCCATCCATCCATCCATCCATTTTCTTCTACTTGTCCGCTGCCGGGTCATGGGGGCAGCTGTTGGAGCTGCCCAAATCACATTGCACCAGCCCCTATGGCTCCTCCTGCAGGTGGTGGGTCCACAGAAGGACGGCCTCATGGTTCTAACCGGGCCTGTTGGTCTCTCATAAGGAGCTCTTTGTCTGACCCGTCACCTAGGACCGGACCTGTTTGCCATGGGAGACCCTACCAGGGGCATGAAGCCCCCGACAACAGAGCCCCCGGGATCATTCGGGCGCTCAAACCCCTCCACCACATTAAGGTGGAGGGGATGAATGCTAGTGAAATAGAAAAACTTACAAATCAGGTGCTCTTCAGGCAACTTAGAAGAGAATGAGAGGGAGTCGAGGCACTCTGAATTTGAAACAGAATTGTGTTGGTTCAAGAAGTTCAAATACGTATCTGCAAAACAGGTCAACACACCCAGATACCTGTCAAGGAGCCGGGACGTGTGCGAAATCTCCCCAGCAACAATATGCTGTGATTACAATAGTCGACTTGTGACCTTACGTTCTGTCCAGTGGCAGACAGGATCTGGCCGCAATAGTAATGCAGTGACAGACTGGATCAAAATATGGCTGCGAGATAAAGGCTGCTATGTGGGATAAAGGATGCTGAGGCGCTGATACGCTTAAGAAAAACGGAACATGAAACCACAGGCGGATCAGAATAATGCTGAGCACAACGCAACACGCAGGATGTTACGAAACATTGAATGACGCATGTATGTCTGCGGTGATGTGTATAAATTGTGAACCTCGCTCAGTGTCCAGAGATCTCGCTCCGAGGTGCTTACTGCCTTGAGATCATTTTCCTTCAATCAATTGCGGACATTGAGCTTGGGCTTGTGTGAACGCTGTAATTGTTTGATACTCTTTCTGATCAAATCTTCATAGTGATCAGACTCCTCTTGTTCATGCAATGTTCGATCTGAGCGTGAGACAATTATTCATTGTTCAGAAGTCTATGCGCCTGCCACTCGTATGTAAGACAAGGCTGACTCTGTCCCGACATTGAAAATCCGCATCTCACTGTTTGGTGATTAGTTGGTAAACATTCAAGGGTTTCCTTTCTGTCCGCAAGATCTATCAAAAATAAAAAATCACAAAAAGGCATAACCTGAGGTAAGACTCTTTTCCATCTAAATTGGGAAATGTTAAGCGGGTACTGATTCATGATTAAGCCCAGGTGAGTGGTAATAAGGTGTACTGGATATTTTTTATTGGTAACATAGAAACGCATAGGTTAGGGAAAGTAAATACTGGAGAGGTCCGAGTCGTATCCGGGCCGGACCGTCTTCACAATACCATAGTCAAATACTTCCAATACATTACTGCAATAGATTAAAGGGACTAGATGCAAGTTGTCATTTTCATACTCACTACTGCCACCTCAGGTCTTAACGCATAACTGCAGTTTCTATATTAAAGGAATAGTTGCCTGGCTCTGACATACTATTCCCTGTCCAATCCACGCAGGGAAGTTAGTCTGGTCACGGAGCAATTGGAGCCGTTTGAATGGGCGGGCCTAACGCGCACAGATTGTCAGTGAAATAAACCAATTAGCGGACGTGACGACAGCTGTAGTCCAACTCACAAAATATGAACTGAATATAAACTCACGAGACCGCGGAGGCAAAATCCTCGATTACTTCATCCATGATTAGTTTTGGCTAATGTTAATGTTGTTAATTGAACTAACAACATAGCGCAGCGAGTGACGTAACCTTGTCAATTCTCTGTGACGGTCGTGATTGGTTCGGCCTTATAGCCGCTAATCAGCGTTTACCGTGTATGTCCAGACCCACCTTCTTTCGCACAGAAAAGAAGTGGGTGTGTTTTATCAGTCTAAAGGAATAGGCCACCGTTTTTCCATACTGAGATATGTTCTTACCTGAGCTTAGACGAGTTGATGCGTACCTGTCTGGTCTTTGTGCGTGCGCTCAGTCATGCAAATGTCATTAGCATTTAGCCTCTCCCAGCATTGGTATAGCTCCAAACTGGGGTGAAGTTAGGAGCTACCAAGCTACTCCACGTTTTCCCTATTTAAATACAGTTATGTGAGCCTTTACACGACCCAAGTCTAGTCACACAAAATTAAACATTTTGATTTTCTAAGCGGATAAAAGGGGCACTATATTGTGAGGCGTAATAACACCTGGAGTACTTTGACGATATTACTGTGCGGACGTTGAATTACTCCAGGTGTTATTACTCTTTCCTATCTCTCACAATATAGTACCCATTGTTGTTAAATTTTCACGTAACACCCCAGTTTGGAGCTATACCTTTGCTGGGAGAGGCTAAATGCTAACACCATTTGTGTGACTGAGTGCACACACAAAGACCAGGTACGCATCAACTCGTCTAAGCTCAGGTAAGAACATATCTCAGTATGTAAAAACGGTGGCCTGTTCCTTTAAGCTCGTGCATGACGGCACTTCGGACCCAAATTAACAACTTTTTGAATGACAGTGCAGGATTTTAAAGGCAGTTGTGGTGAATAGGTCTGGGCTCATTCTACACATTAGGACGTTGCTGGGACATGTAGGGGAGGAAAATACATAATTTTAAAGAGGGGGTATTATGCTTTTTTCAATCACATAGCACCAGTCTATAGCATACTACAATGATGACGTAACCTTCTGTTGGTCTGTATATGCAGTAAATTAAAATAACTGCCTTGAATAAAATTGCTCTCTCAAAATGGCTGTACTGAACGTCTTGAAATAGGCCTCTGTCTCTTTAAGAAGCTTTCCGACACGCCCCCTTCAGCACACTGCTGTGGCATCTAAACAACACTACTGTGCGGGGAGGGGGCTCTGCTGAGCTGAGGAGCAGTGGTTGGTGGCTTGGCTGGTGACAAAAGGTCCAGAGGCGTCTCCAGGAGGTGGGGGCGTTCCTAAGAGGACTGAGGCATAGCTACACCTAAAATGGCTGCCGTCTATGTTTTTAGTGATTACTCAAAAATATGTGAATGAGCCAAGGCAACACTCCAGGCATGTGTTTAATGAGGGAATGACATAATAACATGATATAAAGCTTGAAAAAGTCGATTTTACATAATACCCCCCTTTAACACAAAAGCATCTGAGAGTCACTGAAGCTCAACCAAGCCAACAAAGAGGCACACCGTTACTCTTTACTGGGAGCTGAGTCTACAGGATCTTTGAGAGCTGTTCAAAAGACTGGCTCTTTTTAATACAACATTTTAATAACGCTAGTGAGATAACTCTCAATATGGTAAGTCTCAACTTATATAGCGCTTTTCTACCTTCATCAGGCCCAAAGCGCTCTATAGCGAGGAACCAGTCACCCACTCACACACACACTCTCATTCATACACCAAGGTATGCAGACACTGGAGGCAAGGTGGGTGAAGTGTGTTGCCCAAGGACACAACGACATTATGCAATATCTAAGATGTAATTAATAAAAAGCACTGTCTAAAATTAAAATGGTACTGATATTTATGCTTTGAAAAACGTGTTTGTGATTGATTCTTATGTTTGTTTGGGGAGTTCTGGGTAAGATTGACTGAAAAAAAGATTAGGATCTTTTCACAATTGAGATCCGGTTCGAACCGTTCACCTTAAAGAGCCGTACAAAAGACCCAGTCGGTCATGAATGTCATATCACTAGTTACTTGTGCAGTGTGGAAAATAGTCACCATCACAGTCACAATGTTTCAGTACAGAAGGACAAAACTGATACCTACACTGAGATCCTTCCAGTGAAAACAGTGCTAAAGGACCAGACACAATTTCAATACAGTAAAACTGAGGCCCCAGAGTTTAGAGAAAAGGGGAAACTTTATTTCCTCATTTAAGTCTGGGCGGGTCATCGGCTTGAGGCCGTCTGTCCAAAACGTCTCCCTGCGCTGGAGTTGCTGTAGTCTGTCACCATCCATAACATTTTGTGGGATGACATCGATGACTAGAGCCTTGAGGGAGTTAGGGCTGCTATGGCCTGCATGCATATTGTGTTTCGCCAGTTGATTTTGAGTCCTTATAGCATATTTGTGTTCAGCCAAACAGCGACAAGTAAAAACATTCACATTCAAGCCTATACACAACAAAGGTGGTATTTGCAATTGGCGAGACCTTGAACATTTTTATACTTGTTGACCAAAAATACCCTTCAGTCTGTACGAACAACATTACTGCAATGGCTACAGTTACCACATCTGAAAGTACCGTTCTTTTGAGGGAGCAAAGGTTTTTTTGTTTTTGTTTTTGAGAAGGCAGAGCACTTCCAAGATGTTTGTTAAGAGTGGTCGCCTTTCGAAAGGGGCACAGAGGGGGATCCTGGAGGGCTGGTTGGAGTGCAGGGTCACTCACAGTGAAACAACAAGGTACTGACTCTACTATGATCATTGCCATCAGTGTCATTTGGTAAAAGCACAGATAACAGAGTGTGGCTAAAAAAAATATTGTCGAAATCAAATTTAAATCCCAATGTAAAGGTTGCAATTTGAAAATGGCAAAGGTAATTAAAGGAGGTAGTAAAAAGTCCTCTGCAGCCTTGGTTGTCCATGTACAGTACACTGTCTCTTTAAGACAAAAACGGAAGGTGGACAAATACTTTCATTTCTTCTTCAGTTGAAGCAAATACTGTCACTTCTTGATTTGGTCACTTCCATTTGTCCTTCACTTGAAGCAAATACTGTTCAATCTCTTCAACAGGTATGTATTTACTATTGCTATACAATTACTACCACTACCTATTACTTTCACTGCTGCTAGAAAACTTTTTGTTTCATTTTATTTTTTCTGTATTATTTAAAGTTGAGGATGTGTTGGACGGGACGGGGCCTTTCCATGTGGAGTTTGTTCTCCCCGTGTCTGCGTGTCCGGTTTCCTCTACCACTAAAAAACATATACAATAGGTTCCCCTCTGGGACCAGGACTCCCCTGAAATAGAGATTTTTAATCTCAGTTTAGACTTTCCTGGTTAAATAAAGGTCAAATAAAATAAAGCATAACAATTAAAATGTTTATGTTATGACAACCCAGAATTCTTTAGTGGATTTAGTAAGCCTGTATGGGTGACAAGGTACATTGGTTAAAACCTCCGCCTCTCAACAAGGAAGTCCCGTCTTCTATTTCCAGACTAGAGTCCGTCTGTTGACTTGGCTTGTTCTCGCCATGTCTATGAAGGTTTCCTCTGGTTTGCGTACAGTCTCCAAAAACATATGTCGTAATGTTCGGACTATTGAGCGCACCTGAATATGAACCGCACCAACTGAATTTAAAAAGGACCATGTGTCCATGTTGTAACACGCGCCATCAGCACACTGACAATGCAGGACGTTTCTCTCCGTGCGCAGTCATGGTATTTCTGGCCAGCCAAACTGATACTGTATGTGGAGCGAGTGTGGGTGTAAATGACAGACGGCAATTAGAGACATGCCGGATATGACGCAGGCACAAGCTGCAGGAAGCCTTTTCAGTAAACATTAAACAAGGAAGGGATGGCGAGAAGAAGAAGAAAACAGTGTATCAGTCGCTGTGCACGCCATCTTTAATGTTTTGGAAGAGTGCTGTGACGGCTTCCGTCTCTTGGTGCGATGAACTCCCACCTCGCTCGGTGAGTGTTAACATCAGGAAATGATCCCAGACGGTTCTTCTTTTGAAAGGAAAAGGAGAAGCGTCTGGCTGGCCAGGCCAAGTCTTTCAGCTAAAACAGTCTAATAGACCAAAGGTTGCTGATACATTTAGAATACATTTAGAAACATATTATGTTTCTTGTACTTTTAATTGGGAATCGGGTTTATAAGTATAATAATTGTTGAAATAAAGTCATGACTCATAATAACTCCTGGATTGTTAGAATGTTTTGGACTACGTTTCAGAAAAGCTTGTACTCGGATCAAGTAATATCACAAATGTTTTTCATTATCTTATTATTATTATTGTTATCTTTTTCTTTGTATCAAAGAATAAAGAAAGCACGGGTGAAAAATAGGAAGTGTTAAGTGTTCACCCATGTACATTTAAAAACATGGTAAACAAATCTAATTAATTTGAGAAGGCATATGCAGTGCATTTATTTTTTTATGTTCACACAGATAAATGGAGAGTCCTTTAGCCCCTCCAGAGCTCTCTGAGGGAGAGTCCTATCACGTCTTCTGCAGCTACAGCAGCACTGACTACGACTGGACACACGCTCTCATCCAGCAGCTGGAGGACAAGGGCCTGAGGGTGTGTGACCACGAGAGGGACTTCACTGCTGGACGTCCCATCCTGGAGAACATGACTGAGAGCATCGAGCAGAGCCAGAAGGTGATGCTGGTCCTGAGTGCTGAGTTCCTGAGGAGCCGCTGGTGTCTGCTGGAGGCCAACATGTCCATGTTCAGAGACTGTCTGCAGAGGAAGCCCATAGTGCCAGTGCTACTGCAGAGAGACGTGTCCATCCCTCTGCACCTGAGCCACCTCACCTACCTGGTACCAGCAGCTGCTCAGGGTGCTGTGTACGCCCAACCAGGAGCTGCAGAGCTCCACTGTGGTTCCCTACCAGCCGCCCTCCCTCTATAACGGCAAGAGCCTCGAGCCACTGCTCGCTGTCAACGAAGAGGAGCTCTATAAGTTCGACTGTGGGGTGTGGAGCGACGTGGTGCCAGACCAACTGAGTCTGATCATTCAGCAGCCGGAGAGATACAGAGAGGCCATAAGCATCATCAACACTGTCTCTCCGACTAAAGTCAGGTTCAGGTCATTCTTGGTAGAAGTTATTATATCTGTAGCGGCATTTATAGTTATCTTGTGTGCAGGAGGATTGTGCGGAACTACTATTTACTATACAGTTAGTTACAGTTCAATGCGGGAACTAAAAATAATAGCTGCTATAGGTCTTTTACTTTTATACTGTGGATTCTTTACAAGCTTGCGATGATTGATTTATTTGAGAAAAAGCGTATTTTGCATGAGCTGCAGAAAGCCATTGGTCAGGCCAACAGCCTCCTGTTTGAGGAGAACGTCCTGATTGGCTCTCAGTCCAAGATTAAACTCTTCCTGGTTTATGTGAGTGTGGACAGCTGCAGACAGGAGCTCTCTGCTCTGTCCCAGGACCATGAACTCTTTCATAATGTCATACTGAAGTACTCCTGTGCTTACACCTGCTGCCTTGCTAAAAGGTGTTTCCCTTTTAGACCAACTTCCAACACTGGTCACCTGGATGGGACTATTTGCTTCTGTCAGTATGTTATCTATCAGCGCTCTGTAGAAGAGACCGGGAAGTCTAATGGCTGTTCATGTTGCTAGTGATCGTGTCTTTTGTTCCAAGCAATTCGCTAATTAGCAGAGAAGGCTGGCAATAGACACTGACTGCGACAGACACACAACTGTAGGTTTGCATTGATAGTTGGCTGTTGTGGGCTTTTATTTTTGTTTATTTGTTTTTGTAGATAATAGATGGTCTTAATAAATAAAATAAAGTGACGTCACAAAAAATGCTTGGTTGGATTCCAGTTCTTTTTAAGAGTTTGTTAAGAATTATTGTATTTATTTTTAAATGTCTGTCTGCAACACAGTCTCACTCAGAAAACATCCTATATTAACATTTCAAAATTTTTTGTCACCCTTAACGCAATGGGTTTTTAAGTTTTTGAATGAGAATCCAGGAACAGCTCCATTTGACCATATCGGACAACTCATAGTATAGAACAGGTAGTACAAATTCTGCTCGGTTCAGCCAACAATAACAAAAATGCAAAAATGACTGACAGTGTATTTAATACTACTACTACTACTACTAATAATAATAATAATAATAATAATAATAATAATAATAATTAAAGCCGCTCGCGGCGATAAAGGCCCTCGCCCCTTGCGACCGCCCCCCCTTGCGACCGCGCCCCTTGCGAAAGCCCCCCCCCCTTGCGACCGCCCCCGCTTGCTCTCGCCCAAACCTGCTCTCGCCTCGGCCTTAGACCCAACCCGGTCTCACTCTTGCGCCCGCTAACTCTTGCCCCGTCAAGTTTTTCGCATGTTTTTTTTTAGCGAGAGGAAGCAGGTTTATCATGAGCAAGGAGCCTACAGCAGAGAGAAGGGCAATGGCGTGCTGGGTAATTGGGAGAGTGGAGACGTTTCCCGGTGGGCCCAGCTCAGTTGCGGTGCCTTTGGGCTGAAATAATTAAATAATGAATTAATAACAGATGCACAGTTGCGCCATTCCTGGTGGAAAGGCTTTAACTGGGCTGCAGCAGGAGCCTGGGATGCTGTTCCAGATATACAGTAAGTAACACAAGCGTAACTGTCAGGTAAATCTATAAAAATAATTATTTATTTTCCCCCAGTGACGCTGCAATGACCCAAACAACCACCAGGTGGCACTTGTGAGCAGGGTTAGGAACATTGGCATTTAGCACCATAGGCGTAAGCAAACGATTCAGAAGTGAATTAAATCCCGAAGCAAGCTGAAAACCTTCTGCTTTTAATATAGCCTACCCTGCTCCAAACATAGTTTATTGTAAAAACGTGAAACTGTCACGCAGTGGTGTGCTGGGACCTCATTTTGGCCCGCAAATTTAGAAAAGACCGGCCAACTCTTCGGTGGGATTATAGCTCAATGATAAGGCGCTAGTCTCTGGTGCAGGAGGACCCAGGTTCAAGTATGGCTTTGACACTTTTGATCCAACTCCACAATCAGCACCAAGTGATGAATATAAAAATATTTATTTGTCCACTTTTTTATCTTTGCAGGGTTAGGAACATTGGCATTTAGCACCATAGGCCTAATCAAACGATTTAAAAGTGAATAAAATCCCGAAGCAACTGAAAATCTTCTGCTTTTAACCTCTTAACTCCCACCTGAACCGAGCACAGTTTCTCCAGTGTTAAAAGCTTCTACTAAAAGGTACAAGCATTTTTGCAAACTGTCCTGTTTAGCTCTGTTGATAGAGTCACTGACTGTGATGCGGCGGGTTCCTAGTTCAAATCCTGGTTAGGTCAACATTATTTGTAAGTTTTTATTTTTTACCGTAATGCTAACTTTAATCATTAAATGATTACATGTTGTTGACATTTACATTTTTTCTACAAAAATACTTAGTAATTAGGCCAACACATTTAAAATAGTTGCTAGACTCATTTACAAGCTAACAACATATTACATCATCAATAAAGTATTTCTGCTTTTCCAAAGTTCCAAATGTATTAAAAGTCCAGAGATGCAAAATAATTTAATGATTAAAGTTAGCATTACGGTAAACAAAATAATAAATACTTTAAAATAATGTTGACCTAACCGGGATTTGAACTAGGAACCCACCGCACCACAGTCAGTGACTCTACCAACAGAGCTAAACAAGGACAAGTTTGCAGGACATTTTACTTATACGAGAGCATATATCAGAGGTGAGTGTGCACAGAGTCCAAACAAGTGTCTGATGTTCAGAATGAGCTGGTCACTGGGACAAAGCAAAACACTCAGCTGTGTGTTGCTATTGAATGCTTTTTCAAAGTAAGAGAATACCAGAGACAGCAAGTTGCATTTTTTCCTGCAGTTTGGTTTACTTTATATTGGAGTCAATAGGATGTGCCTCACCAGCAACAAACCTCACCGCACGTCACTGGTGTTCAGAGTATGTTCACAGGTTGGGGTGAGGGTAGGGCAGTGCTGGGAGAATTTACATACCTATAGGAATAGCCTATTATCATGCAGCCTTTTGTGCTGTGGCCGGATTTTAGTCTCTGGTTGTCCGTGTGGTGACACCAAAGAAGACAAGAATGATATGTTAGATATCTGTAATGTTAATCTTAGATAGGAAGAATGTAGTTTTAGATGTCTCGAAATTCATTTTGACAAGGAAAAAAGATAACAAGCTGATAACGTTACCTAATTGCACACCAGGGCACTGAGGCAAAATTCCTCAGACTGGATTCGAACCCCAGTCTCCCACGTGCCAACCTGTAACTCTAACCATCAGGCCAGCGTACCCTCACTGGCCAAACGAAGTTTGCAGGCAGTCTTATACTTCATTGGCCTGAGCGTTTAATTCGCCGGCAGAGCAGTTCAGCCACGATTAATTGAATCATTTTATAATTAGAGTAAAATCGCCTGGGAGACAAATATTTGAGAGGCTGCTTCAGCCATGCAGCAACCTCGATGGGTAAAACAATATTTTGATCAGGCCCATTTAGTAGGAGGAACGCACAGGGAGACGGACAGGAAACAGCCAAACTGAACTTCCTGTGATTGTACAGTCCAAAAATGCTGAAATTGGAGCAAAAAACGTTCAAATTAAAGCTTCTTTCTGTGACAGAAGTAGTAAAACTACGTATGAGTCTAAAAGTGTGGCTTTTGTTAATAAAGGGGGAATTTGGGGAAAATGGACGATTTTCAGGAGAAACTCTGACAGAGGCCAACATGCTGGCAGAAGAAGAACTGTGGCTATTTTGACGGTGGAAGGGTGGGTCACATGCCACTTAGAAGCCACTTTGAAGCCATCTTGAGCCACAAGGTGGCGCTGTTGTGCTCAGGCATAAGCCAGCAGATGGTGCTGTTGTGCCATTTTGCTTAGGCATAATAAGTGGAGTGGTTAACTTGACCCCGACATATTATACATTGTCGAAAAGCTCTGACTAAAGCGCATGTGACTGTCAGGCTCATTGGTCACTGCCGAGTATGCAGTGACCAACATGTGTAAATGAGTTAGAAGTGATCAACAGAGTGATGCTTCTTTGATATGTTGATCCCCATGACAGGGAAGGCCTGTATGATTATTTTCACAACTCCATACCATCCCGATTTTTTTATTGGAATTTTTCAAGAAAAAACCTTTGAGGGGGCGCCAGTGGGTCATTTCTGGCGATAGTGGCTACGTTTGCACATGGTTAGGTGCAGCTCGGGAATGTGCACGCGCGCCCGATTGGGTCCGTTCCAATCCGACAAAGTCTGTGAAAGATATGAGACTTTGAATTTTGTTGAAAATGGCCTCTGAGTTGCGGGCTTGTCATGACCACGCCCAATAATATTTCCAAAATGTAAACGATGATTTTGAAAGCCACATGGGTCTGGGACATTTTGGGCAAAAATTGAGGCTCTTGATTGGAAACTCGGCGATCAGGGGTCAGAAGTTCAAGAGGTACGATTTTGAAGGTTCGAGGTTCGGGCCAAGATGGCCGACTTCCTGTGGCATTTAGGGCGGGGCCATAATATATTTTTTTACATGTCCTGACATGGTCTATGTCCCTGGCCAGTGTCACCTTTGTACGATGACATTTTTTGCGACCGGGGTCTCATTGACTCAATGTAAACTGCCTGTTTGAGGGGGCGCCACTGAGCCAGCTTTTATTATTTTCTCTCGCGGACGCCACCCAAAATTCGAGCTCCCGGAGCACTAATTTCTGATCCCTGTTACTTGCATATCGGTTCACGTTTGCTATGTGAATTCTTGCGTTTTCTGTTTCCGTTATTGATTTTAATTAGTCCCTCGCGGGACACTGCGTGTCACTAGCTCGGGCCTAATAATAATAATAATAATAATAATGCATCGGTTTTATATAGCGCTTTTTTTGGACACTCAAAGATGCTTTACATTGCATTATTCATTCACTCCATACTTGGTGATGGTAAGCTACTATTGTAGCCACAGCTGCCCTGGGGTAGACTGGCCGAAGCGAGGCAACCAGTCTGCGCCATCGGCCCCTCCGACCACCACCAACCACTCACTCACTCACTACATTCGTCAGGCTTCCTGTTGTATTTGCAATTAGAACAATGCTAAAGAAACATGCAAAATCGCAGTCACGCACTGGAATCCATTGCAAGACAGACAAGACCCTTTAAAACTACAGTATTCAAGTCTATTTGCGTGAACCTGAGGCTAAACCGTTTTTCATCAAAGCCAAAAAATGATGGGTCCAGGACAAACCAAGCCGAAGCCTTGAGGGTGACTTCGAGCCAACCCAGTCTCGACATAAAAACCCCAGGAACGCTTCTCGCATTACGTTACAGAAATACATATTTTAAAGCCTTTTTCTTACCTTCTGCTGTCTTCGTGGGACGAGGACTCTATTACAAGTCCCACAAGTGTGTAGGTGTCGCACTGTCATGCTCCTGATTCAGCCCATGATCCGATAAACTTCTGCTGGCTCTTTGCGGACGTGTAGCCGGCAAAGGTGTGTCTTCTGCGGGCTAGCTTTGAGGCGCGCTGGAGTCCCTGGAGGCTCGTACCATTTTTTTCCGCTTCCTCCACAAAAGCTCTTTTTGTTAGAGTAATGCCAAGTGTTCGCGATGATATAAATGTCCTTAAGTTTGCCTCAGTCAGCCATTAAAGGTTAAAAAATAAGCTATTATTGACTATGATCAGGCAGTCATTGGTACCGTAAGTAATTGACCTTTCGCAAAAGCCCCGCCCACTTAGTTACTGTTGCTACGTCCGTCATACTTTCTGATGCCGATGCTGGAGTGACTCGTTTTAGTGACTCTAATTGGAGCCATAAATGCGCGATATCCTCCAGATTGAGGCAAAAGGGGTTTCAATCTGCAGCAGAGGGATAATTCAAGACATTACACAATCCAACGGAGGATAAAGGACAACTATTGACACTAAAGCACACGGACTGGTCTCAAGCAAAATCAGAGAAACCTCGGGGTCGAACCGTCATTCCGACACCCCACCAGTGCGACACCCCGCCAATCCGACACACCGTCATTCCGACACCCCTCTATTGCGACATCCCGCCAATCCGACACTTTTTGGTACCACTATTCCGACAATCGTTTTGAGCGTATCTATTTGCCCTCGGCTTTTGTCCGTGTTTCGTGAGAATAGCTGATAATGAGAGAGGCTTATTAACGATCCTCATGGCGGTAGAGGAGTCAGCTCAGCGTCTCCTCCCCTGTTCATCTCCGCTCTGAGCGTCCCCGCTGTCGGCCCATCTATGTGCATTTCCCAGTCCCTCTACAGCGGCTCATGAGATAGTTTTGGGCAAAGGCAGTGACAGGTGCAGGCTAGTCTGTATTTCACAACAAAGCGCTGAAGTCCGCGGGAAAGACGCCGCGCACTGTCTCAAGGCTTTAAAGAGACTGAAAAGTGGATGCGCGCTCACAGCGCTGACCAAGCCACGCGCTCCCCTTCGTTCAAAACATTGTCCAAAAACAAGTCCTTCTCCAAGAAGCAGCGCGCATGGGGGTGTGTATGTGTGGGTCACTGTGCGTTTACGCATAATGGACACGCATATGACGTGCCCCACGGACAGTGCCGCGTAATTGTGCCATAAGCCCTGATTACTGGACATGTTGGCATGTTTCCTTTGCTGCTCTTCCTTATCGTTCTCATTTAATATGGATCGTTTTTATGTCAACTGCATTAATAAAACAGCGGCACAAATACTGTTCAACATCATTCATTCACAGTGGCCTCAGTGGTGCCTCTTGGAGCATCAGACAGCCGACGCACAGTGCGTAATGAGCGCATGACAGGCGGCGGCACTGAGAGAGGAGTGATGCATGTGTTGCCCCATTCGTAAAAAGATTCCCAATTTAACGTGGATATGGCTGGAGTGCAGCTAGGAGCGGCTATGGCACGAGCCGCTGCCCTTGGCTCTCCGCACACCGCGTGATGGAGTACGGACTCCTCCAGCATCAGCTATTCTCAGGGTTTTGTTTTGTGCCCAGAAAACACGGGAGCCGTGCGCTATTGCGCACGAGCGCGAGAGGGAACCGTGTAGAGACATAAAGAAAATAACACTGCATTATCTGGTCCTATAGGCTCTTGTGATCGTGACACTGCATTTTCGAAATCGTTTGTCTTGTGTGAGTGGATGTGAGCGTAAATATAGTTAATTCTAGTAGGCCCACGTATTTTTGATAATTATCTTTTGTGTTGGAATGGCGGGACGTTGCACAAAAGATAAAAGTGTCACCACTCCGACAAAGGGGGGAAAAAAATGTCGGAGTGCCGGGACGTTTAATAATAAAAGGAAACACCGCCACTCCGACAATTAGACCTCAACGTCGGAGTAGCGGTGTGTCGGAATGGCGGGGTGTAACCAGAAACCTCATGATCTCTTCCTTAAATGCAACAGCACAGCTTTGTGGACCAGTCGTGCTCTTGCACTGTAAGCACCCTCTTACTTTTTTAGTATTTCTAATAATAGAAACATTTCTCCGGTGCGCTAAAGTTAGCTAACGCTAGCTAAACCAACAGGTGCCACAATGATAATAGGCTGCTGTCATCAGGACCAAGACAAAATTCACAGTACATTTATCATAAAGGGAGACAAACAAACGTGAGACTGTGGGCTTGTAAAGAATCACCGCCACAGTTAAAGTTACAGCTCCAGTGCCAGTTTGTGTAACGTTATGTGACTGTCAGTAGCTAGATATTAGCATGATAAGGTGTTAGCATGGCGGCTAGGCCATAGCTTTACCTTAGAGCAGACGTATACTTGTTTATTTTGGAGACAGTTAGCGGGGCATAGGCCGTCCACATTGTTTGATCCATTGTCGGCAGTGCTCAGGTTATGTTTTTGCTTTGGGAAGGGAAATAACTCCACTCCCCCAGACAGACTACAGAGCCCAGAAGAAATAGAGTTGCAGTGCCGTATGTAGCCGGGGTCTCAGAGAAACTTCAGAGAATCTTTAGGCAGCACAGGATTCCAGTGTACCACAAACCGGTGAACACATTGAGACAAAAATTAGTTCATCCCAAAGACAAAACTCCGAGCCACAAACAAAGCAATGTGGTTTATTCTATTCGATGCAAAGAAGAAGAATGCAAAGAACATTATATTGGAGAAACGAAAAAAGTTCTACAGAAGAGACTTCATCAACACCGAAGAGAAAGCACAAGCGGCCCTCAGTCGGCGGTGCACCTTCACCTTAAAGCCTCCAACCACTCCTTTGAGGACGGGGAAGTCAAAATTATAGCTAAAGAAGAACGTTGGCTTGAACGAGGAGTAAAATAAGCTATTTTTGTCAGTAAAAAGAAAAGTAAAAAAAAAAAAAAAACGTGCCTCTGCTCAGTGTTACATTATTTTGCATTGGAGGTCTGCGGCATGACCATTGACAGTATATTTAGAATGGACTGCGTGTTAGCCTAGAATCCATATAACCGTATAGGAAGTGGGCGGCAGCTCCTACGGTCTTACGTCCTATGGACGTTCCAATGAAACTTTTTCGACCCTCTCTAAGTCAATATTGAACAATGGCTTGTCATACATACATATATATACACATACACACACATACATACACATAATATACAATATATAATTAGGACTAAATAAATAGATGTCAGTTAAAAGCTAAGCTAAAAAGGTGGGTCTTGAGCCTGCTCTTAAATACTACAGGCTACCGACAAAAGCACTGGCGCACTGTTGTTGGGATCGGGCCCAATATGTTCAAATTCTAAAATGAAATTTGGTTTATTCACATTTACAAAAACATTTCTATGATGTAAGTTGTTCACATTTTTGTTTTGTTTTTGATTCTTAAGTCTTCCAATAGACCGGTCAGGAGGCCCAAAGAACACCTGGATTTGAGTTGCCAGGTCCTACGGCTAAAACAAGTAGGCAAAGAACACAAATAGGTGAAAGGCCCAATTTTTTTGTGGTCCAAACTGATTTCTAATTTTCCTTATTCATTTCTAACATTCCGAGTTTTTCTTTGATGAACATGATCTATCTGCATAACAAAAATTAGAACAGGGAGCTTCTGGTATCCAGCAAAAAGATGGTGCTCATGGAAGGAGGCAATAGAACGTGCAGAGAAAAATCAAGTCCAGGCACTCATCATTTGCAAAAGTAGAAAAAGGCTTTATTTATGGGCCAGAAACATTAAAAAGCACACCAACGCGTGTCGGCTTGCGCCTTCGTCAGGGTGTGTGTGGAGACAAACAGTAAACCAATTTATAATGTCTGACTGCAGGTGTGCAGCAGGACATTGAGACACATGCTGTCATAGTCCTTTTGGACACAAGGGGTAGACATTTCGTTTTCACAGTGTAGTGGCAACAAGAAAAAACATAGACAACAAAATTATTATAAAAAACTATTATAAAAAACAAGAGAGGTCCAGATCATCATTCAGGCCAGGGTATTTTGTAGCACTAAGAGCATGGATCCAATATGCTTCTCTTTGCCTTAGGCGTAAGATTTTATCACCACCCCTGGCATTTAGAGTGATAACCTCAATTCCTGACACCTTTAGGGTGGAGTCATGGCTGTGATGGACATCCATATAGTGTCTGGCCATAGGATAATTTGGGTTATTGGAGCGAATGGCATATCTGTGTTCAGCCACTCTATCCCTCAGCCTCCTTTTAGTGAGGCCCACGTAGAAGCACCCACAGGGACATTCAAGGCGATACACTACATGTGTGGTGTTACAGTTGATAAAACCATTTATAGAATACATCCTATTAGAAGCCAGATCCATAAAAGTGTCAGTCTTAACCATGTTCTCACAGTATCTACAATGGCCACAGCAAAAGTTCCCTTTTGGGCGGGAGAGCCATGTGGTGGGCTTAGTAGATGGGAGATAGCTCCTCACAAGCTTGTCTTTAATGGTTGGGGCTCTTCTGAAGCTGACTCCTGGAGGCTCAGGGAAAACCTCTCTCAAAAGAGGATCACTCACAATAATACCCCAGTTTCTTTGTATAATTCGTTTAACCTGGGTAGCCTCTTTACTGTAACTAGTGACAAAAAAGGGCTTCTGCGTTTGCTCCTGTCTAGGTTTAGGAGTGAGCAAGTCGGTCCTCTTCAATGACAAGGCTTTAGTATGAGCTTGAGACATCTACTGTAACACCACACATGTAGTGTATCGCCTTGAATGTCCCTGTGGGTGCTTCTACGTGGGCCTCACTAAAAGGAGGCTGAGGGATAGAGTGGCTGAACACAGATATGCCATTCGCTCCAATAACCCAAATTATCCTATGGCCAGACACTATATGGATGTCCATCACAGCCATGACTCCACCCTAAAGGTGTCAGGAATTGAGGTTATCACTCTAAATGCCAGGGGTGGTGATAAAATCTTACGCCTAAGGCAAAGAGAAGCATATTGGATCCATGCTCTTAGTGCTACAAAATACCCTGGCCTGAATGATGATCTGGACCTCTCTTGTTTTTTATAATAGTTTTTTATAATAATTTTGTTGTCTATGTTTTTCTTGTTGCCACTACACTGTGAAAACGAAATGTCTACCCCTTGTGTCCAAAAGGACTATGACAGCATGTGTCTCAATGTCCTGCTGCACACCTGCAGTCAGACATTATAAATTGGTTTACTGTTTGTCTCCACACACACCCTGACGAAGGCGCAAGCCGACACGCGTTGGTGTGCTTTTTAATGTTTCTGGCCCATAAATAAAGCCTTTTTCTACTTTTGCAAATGATGAGTGCCTGGACTTGATTTTTCTCTGCATGATCTATCTGCATCTTGGAAGAGCTGCTGTAACATGTGAATGTATCCACTGTAAGAGCAATACAATCATATGTTTTCTCAAGTCTTCCCAGGAATGAGTTCATAAGCAAAGTTCACAACTTGCAATGCTGTCACAGATACTGTATGTAAACAACAACATGTAGCTGGTAGTTTACCAATGATAAAAATGCTTTATTTACAGTAGATGCACAGTGCAGAAATGTTGGCTTTTACAATATACTGAAGGACAAAACTAATTTTATCCCACTACTTAAATAATCACATACAGGGCCTTTAAGGCAGCGCAGCTTGACTTTGATAATAATAATGATGGCTTACACTTGTATTGTACTTTACAAGCCTGTGTTACCTGAAGACTCACCTTATCTCCAGGGGACGTCTCGGAGACATCTCTGAGACCAGCGGCAACTCGAAGTCTCCAACTAGTCTCCAGGCTGATGAGCTAGGCCCCTACGACAAGGAGGTGGCAGACATTCTTTTCCTCGCAACACGGTCTTATCTGAACCTAAACATGGTCAAAACACCCATTATAGTCTTAATTTTCTCATGGCCACAGTGAAATAGTAATAAATGACATGTTTGATGTGGCAATTTCTGACTGTGACAGATACATTTCCACTTAATCCGCCGTTTCTTTTCTCACATCTGCTTCTGAATATTTTACTGGAGCTGGCAAATCGTCACAGTCACACTTAACATGTGCCAATAATGCCCAATACCTCCAAAGACATGGTTTTTAAGCACTGCATGTTACTTACCTGTCAATCACAGCAGCAATTCTTTTCAAAAGAGCACTCGGTCTTATAATACGCATAGTGTTTTGTTTATTTACTCAAGAATCTAAATATAATTAGTTTCATTTGGTTATTATTCAGAGCCATGCACATGAGGGTTTTATTATACATGAAAAGTTGCGACTGTTTCTGGTTGGGCACTATAGCTTTAAGACAGAACAATGTATATCTTATTTTGAAAGCATTTAGGCCTTGTCCACATTAAGTCAAGCTCAGGACTAAACACACAAATATTTTAATAGTCCAGCATATGATCCATTAAATTTGCCAGCAAGCTGAATTCTCGCAGTATTTGTGAGTTTACCAACACACAAGAATCCATGTTGATGTCCCACCTTCACCGTTCGTACAGGACCAAAATTGTTTCTGTCAAAAAAGACATTTGGCTTGTTGCATGTTGGGGCTACGCTAGTTCCTCTGACCTGAAGTTGTGAGCGCTAGCACTTCCTGTCCGTAGTGATTTCCATTAACATCTTATCCCCCACCTGAACCGAGCCCGTTTTCTCCAGTCGAGAAGATTTTCATTTGTGTGAAGCCGAACTGAAGAAAATGTGCTTGGTTAAGGCGGGGTTTAAGAGGTTAAGATTAGCTCATAACCCGCTCGCATAAGGTTATTTTTTAATGATTCTGTAGTGGACAGTGAGTTCCTGGTAGTTGACTTACAACTTCCTGTAGGATGTAAATATTTCAGTGGAGGAGACGCCTGTGTTTATCAAGACTGTGAGAGAGGATGTCTTGAAGCTAAAGGCTAACATAGCGTTATAAAAATAGAAATAGTGCCGCAAATGTTTACCAATCTGCATAAAAACAAAACTCTTGCCTATAGTTTTAATGTTATATAGGTATTCATTATTTTTTATTGTTTTTATTGCACGTTAGCCTTTAGCTTCAAGACAAACTATCTGACCTTTATAAACACAGGCGTCTCCTCCACTGAACTATTTATATCCTACATCAAGTTTTTAACACGCAGTGCCAGGAACTCACTGTCCACCTTTTTTCCAGAGGGTCTGAGCTAATCTCCATAGGAAATGAATACGGACAGGAAGTGCTGGTGTTCACAACTTAAGGTCAGGGGCACTAGCATAGCCATATCATGCAACAAGCACACAAAAACACACGGTGCTGCAACACATAACACAAAGCCACTTAACCTTTTTCAAAACTAGTGGATTTGTGGTGTTCTTGATCCAATCATCAGCATATGCTGCTCCAAACGTGCGACCTCTCCTTTGGTGGTCTGTTAACAAACATTTTGGAAAGATCTGAAAACGCCTTTTACGAGTCTGCATTGTTGCGGCTTCTCTGGAAACTTTTACTAAAACGATGATATCGCAGCGCCAGAGTTGTGTCTTTTATCCATAATGTACTGAACTTATAGCAACTTTGACAGCACAATCCCCCACTCCTCTGCCCCACGGTGAGCCAAAGATGACAAGGAGAAAAACACCGCAGATTTAGCCTCGATCCAGTCATTGCTTTTTAGTCCCATCACGTTTGAAGAATGAATTTACCTCCTCGTCTCTCACGTAAATCCATTGAGAAGTATCTTATTTAAAACAAAATTTCTGTTTCTCATTTACAACATTACTGCACATCTACAGTCTTGTTCTCTTTTCTGTGGTGGCACCACAGCGCCTCACACAGGCCTGGCAGATGTATCGCAACGTTTTCACAGATGTACAGATGTGAGTCAATTCATGTGGACGCACACATTTACTGCGTTAGCTGTTTACAGAGAACGTTTCTGAAATTATAAGCGTTTTGTCTTCTTGTGGATATAGCCTTAGCAAGCGTCCAACACTAGTTACACTCATTGCATTGTGGGTAGGTAAATTATAGTGCCATGGTGACGAAAGAGACGTCATTAATTTGGAAACTTATTTTTGTTCACTGATTCACAATTCCCCCATCTGATTTCCGAAGCTCGACTTTGACTTATGCACAGTATGGTGCGACTAGAAAATGAGCAGCTGGCAACATAGAAATCTAACAGTGACAGTCAAATTGCCACTTTAAACCACGAGGCATCATCTGAAGTGGCTGCCATAACAGACCCCACAACATAATCACTCCCATATAAATTCAAAGTGTCAACAAGCTATATACAAAGCATACGAGGTCTTACATTGGTTCACACTCCATGTCACAACACAAGACTGCATAATATGAGAACAAGTCTGGGTTTATTATGCAGGCCAGTAAGAGTGGGAGGCTTTGTGAATGCAGCAATCTTCGGCTTATCTCTTCTATTCTACATAAGTTGGGAATTATTTATCTCCACAATTGATGTGGACTTTGATTGTAAACCTTGCATTGGGAAATTTGACAATATTAGTCAAGCTTCCTGACTTCCGCAACTGACTGCGGAAATCAGCTGTTCTTTTATTGGCTAATATGGAGCTTTTAAGTTAAACACTGCTACTTTTTTAAATTTAGTGTTAGCTGTCGTCTTCCTCGTAGTAACAAAACTGCGAGTGAAATGCCTGACATCAACGTTAGCAAAAAGTAAATTTATGTGATATTTTTTTTAAACTAACAAACTAACGTTTAGCTTTTGAGACGCTAACACATTTAAATGATTAGCTCAGCTAAGCGCTAATCAATGATAAAACACCATTTTTATTTGATGACATCAAAATCCCCACTTTCCCACACAAAACCACATGAACACAAACCAACTGGGACAATGGCGTCACATCTCGGGAAAACGAGCTCCCCAGTCCACATGAATGCAGCTGGAGGCGGGAAGCTCGATTCAAATCTATTTCCATTGTAGCTGTTGTCATAGTAACGATAAACAAATGTCTAACTGTTTTGGGAAATATCAGATAAACCTTATTTTATCATCTCAAATGTCATTCCTCTTGTTCTTGCACCTTAAGCCACAACAGGACCACATTTTTCAGTTGTAGATTTACACTTAAAGGGGGGGTATTATGTAAAATCGACTTTTTCAAGCTTTATATCATGTTATTATGTCATTCCCTCATTAAACACATGCCTGGAGTGTTGCCTTGGCTCATTCACATATTTTTGAGTAATCAGTAAAAACTTAGACGGCAGCCATTTTAGGTGTAGCTATGCCTCAGTCCTCCTAGGAACGCCCCCACCTCCTGGAGACGCCTCTGGACCTTTCGTCACCAGCCAAGCCACCAACCACTGCTCCTCAGCTCAGCAGAGCCCCCTCCCCGCACAGTAGTGTTGTTTAGATGCCACAGCAGTGTGCTGAAGGGGGCGTGTCAGAAAGCTTCTTAAAGAGACAGAGGCCTATTTCAAGACGTTCAGTACAGCCATTTTGAGAGAGCAATTTTATTCAAGGCAGTTATTTTAATTTACTGCATATACAGACCAACAGAAGGTTACGTCATCATTGTAGTATGCTATAGACTGGTGCTATGTGATTGAAAAAAGCATAATACCCCCTCTTTAAGATCGCTAGTTTTAGTTTAATCTTATTTCTCTTGATCACTTCCTGCCTCCAGCTGATGTCACTGATGATGTCAGCAGTTAAAGGGTCTATACACCTTTCATTTTAGTATCAGTTGTTGTGTACTTTGATATTTTCAATTAAAGGTAAATTTGACTTTGTTATCACCAATTTTATACAAACCTCCGCCGGGTAAGAGAAAAGACAAAAAAAAACAAAGCGTTTACTCACCTGAGCAAATTCAATCCTTTGCCTTTTCATTACATTTCCCTCAAACACAGCCCGTATCGCGACGCGCTGAACAAAAACACGCACCCTCTGGATTGAATATGTTTCCTTGTGCGTGCGTTGTTTCATTAAAATGTGAAGTTGTGTAATCACTTGTGTGCTGTGGAGCGGCGTCTGTTGATTGCGGTGGGATGGAAAACCAATTGGAAACGCCTCTCGAGCCCCAAGATCTGTGTAATCAGTGCTCACAAAGTGGTGCGGAATATCAACACGCACCAACGCGGCTAGTTATCATATAGATAGACACATACAAGAGGCTTTATTGTGGGGCTTTTTGTCCAACAATGAAAATCCAATCACCACGGCATATCTGAGCAGCGAGAAGTAGCGCATTACTGACTGGCTGCAGCATTTTAAAGAGCAGAGGCGTAGTTTTAACGCAGTGGGATTCCGGTAAACTGTTTTACAATGAGGTACACTGTGTGCGCGGGAGGGGGAAAGTATTGACTGTAGAGTGGTGTAGTGTTGATCTGAAGGTGTGAACGGTGCTTTGATAAAGATTACTTTATATGAATATAGCTATATCCGTGTTCTGAAGGCTGGCTATAACATATTGTATTTGTATTTATTTTTTCCAAGGGGTAATGCAAATCAGAACGAGGCCAGCTTACATAGACAATATACAATTCATATAAACAATAGTCAGAAATACATATATTATACTATCAATACACATAATGAGACGGATTCCCCAGCATACACATTATACTGTATGACAGGTGTCCAAACTTTTTTCATCAAGGGCCGCATATTTAAGTGTTTTCAAAATGGAGGCCCACAGAGCGTGAACATTCAACTGGGTGCATTTACAGGGTAGCTCCAGCTGTGGCCTGGTGAAATGTAAGACTTTTTTTAATCAATTTTTTAATGCCATCACAGTGAAATGTAATGCCACTATCTCAGGTCAAAAAATGCAATTTGTTCTCGTTCTTTTAAATAAATTACATGTTAAATAAATAAACAAATCTAAATGAAAGGCTAATAAGAATGAAATTAGCTGCTAAAATAATGAAGTTAGTATAAGCAGAAGGATATAGTTGGACAGTTTGACAAATGTATTTTATGCATTTTTAGACCAAGTTGGTTGGATGAAGTAATTGATAAAGAGAGGGCAGTTTTTCAGTCAGTTTCAGAATACTAAACCCAGGTAAATCAACCCTGTAGAGCTAGGACTTCCAAGTCTAACTATGTTCTGAACAGAACCAGGTCTAAACGGGTTATAAACGATTATGGTTCTGCATTCGGTCAGCGGGAGCAGCCGTGTGCATGCAGGACTCTGGAGGAGCGAAGTGCACCTGAGGTAAATCACTTATAACACCAGACTAACCATATAAATGTCTGTGTTAATAGAATAATTTTTGAAATATAACTGACCTTGTATCACATGAATTACCGCATTTTGAGGGACTATTTTCTCGCAGATCACTCCGCCGCTGCGTTAGCTTACAGCCACGAAGCTGATGCTGCTCAAATATAAGTTATTTTAAATGCAAAATGGTTAAAATGATTCTATTATCACAGACATTTATATGGTTAGTCTGGTGTTATAAGTGATTTGCCTCAGGTGCACTGTGGAGTGAGTCAGACTGTTTTTAATGCAGGCTAACTGTTACCATAGAAATGCTTTAGCCTTGCCCTAGCCTAGCGCCACTAAGCTCTTCAAATATAAGAACTGCATGAATTTAAGAAAAAAATATCTCCAGACATCAATAACACTCTGCGTAAATGAGGCCCAATGTCAAAAATCCTGAAATATCCCTTTAATGCCTGAGTGGCTTGTCTTGTCCACTTAAATCTATATTTAGACAGATATGATTATTGCGATTGTCAACTTCAATAAGATTTACGGTGGCATTCGGAAACCTATTAGCAGAGGGGAATTGCGTCAAAATAGTCTGTCCATCTGTTTTGTGGGTCTAAATTTCAAGTACGCTTGTTTCTACTAGGAAGGTATTACGCTAAATCAAGTTTTTAGACTTCCTGGACAATTGAGAGACTACAGAATACCCCACTCCCACTGGAAATAATGCGTTATTTATGAGGAAGGCTGAGTTCAAGTCCAAGTGAGAATTGTGAGTGTGTGTACATGTTTACCAAGTCATGTGGGGACTCCTACATCTTCACACAGTCAATTATAGAGGCTTGTTTTAGGTTAAGGTTGGGGTGTAAGTCTGTTTCAGGTTACATTTAAGAAAGTGCATGCAAGTCTACGCATCGTCCCCACAAGACACACAAACGTAATGTGTGTGCATGTAATAATACGGTCCGGCGAGCGCACAGCGGGAGACAGAGGGTCAAAGGTCAGGTTTTCTCCGTATTGTAATGTAATCGGAGGCGGCGCCCATAGCCTGCAGGTCGACTGTACACACCACCTGAATACAAGAGCCCTATGGCGAGTGTGGAGGTCATTTTAGTGGGAGAAGATTGCACTGCTGAGGTGATTTATGCGGTAATCTATCTATGCAGCGAGGACTGGTGGTGGACTTTAATATATACTTTGTATTAAAAGGTAATAGTTCAGATTTCTGAGGATTTGAAAGAGCAATTAGTGCCAAGATGCAGAAATATTTATCAAATACTGTCAAGCACTTTTCCCAGCACTTAATTGTATCGTTCTTTATAAATGATTCATGTCAGATTCACTTTCATCATGTTGTCGCCTGTTTTTGTTTGTACAGCTATCAAACTAAACATACTAATCTGATGAAAAAAAAGCCCAAATTATCATGTATTTTGTAAATTTACCATACAGGCTCATATTACTTTAATTACCAATAGATATTTCTATCTTATTGAATTTATTTATTATACAAATGAGCAAGTATTTGTAGGTTGTGCATCGTGTAATCAAGCCAAAGCAAACGGTGACCCAGTTGTGGCCTGTGCCATAGAAATAAAAAGGAGAAGCAGCGTTCGATCCTAACGTTGCAGACAGTTAGCAATCAATCAATCAATCAATCAATCAATCAATCAATCAATCAAGTTTTATTTCTGAAGCGCTTTACAACAACCAAAGTTGACCAAAGTGCTGTACACAATAAAAATACAATTTGACAATTTAACAAAGGCATATTATATAATATAATTAAAACAGACCATTATTAGCAAGTTGGCTGGTCCGGGAAACCTGGAGTACATTAGCCTGCTCAACGTATATTAGCTATAGCCGTTAGCATTAGCCACCGAACATCGCGAATTTGAACGACAGATGTTTTCAGCTGTTGTCAACCCATTGACCATTTTTAGGTGAGGTCAAAGCCTTGTTAGAAATCATTCATTAATGTACAGACCTTTTACTTTAAATACAAATGATCATTATCAATTATCATGGAAATTAGCTCCAAGAGCTAAAGTCTAGTACAAAGCATCTTTTCATATCCTGATTAATGCTCCTGTACATGTCCCTGTCAAATAAATACATAAAATAAAAATTAAAATAAATCATGTAAAAGTGTCCTCTGAGCTAAATGCTAACTCAGATTCAGTTAAGTGTTTGCTTTTTATGGGATTGGACACACATCCAGTGGCCACTAAACTTCATCTTATGAGATGTTAATGATAAATAAACCCCAGAAATGATATGAATCCCATGAAAAGGACCAAACGTACCTCGTGATACTTAAGTATTGCGCCGGCTTCCCTATTCATCTGTGTGGGGGTGGAATATTCAATTTAAATTGGGTCCGGGATTCAACTGCTAACAAAAATGTGCTTATTTGCAGGAACAGGCTCAGATAGTGAAGGACATTTCTGTGATTTCAATGGCGTGCGCCTCCTTTGGGCCAAATGACACCCAGACTCGTCTCCATGGGAGCAGGACCCAGGCAGAAAATTGTGTTTTTGCTGAAAATTGTACCTCTATTTTGTCCTTTGATAACGCTGGGAGGAAGCCCCGGGGGGAATGCAACCATGAGATTTCAGTCTAAACTAAGGTGCTCTAAAAGAGGACTTTTATAACTGTACTGTTCACACTCTCTTGATTCTTACCATTTCAGTTGGATCTAAAAGTTAGGATTTTCCCCGTCAGATTACTGGGATTATAGTTGACTATTGTGAATAAAGGTGCATCTGTGTCAATTTGAATGAAGCATTTGCTGATTTTTCTTTTTTACAAAATTGAGATTGATATTTTAATGTCAATTCACACACAAGAAACACACAGAGAAAATGACTCTCAAACCATTCCATTATGATTTAAAGCTTAAAATGTACATCAATTACAATTACATCAAAACCACTTAAACAAAAAACAATGTGATGAAATAATAAATAAGGTTATATATTAGTGTCGTAATATTAATCACTCTCCCGATGACACATAAAATAAACCACACAGAAATGACGAAGGCCTGAGTCAGCTTGTTACCCGGACAGACTCTGATAGCAGATAGATGTGACTCTTTTCTCATCTGCAGATAATGGCTAGAAATGGCAAATAATGCAGCCCAATGTGCTGTGAAATGAGCCCATTACAAATAAGTGATTCTGAGGCGGCGGCGGCAGAGAACTGAGAAAAGAGTCGGTGCCACAGAGAGATGGAGAAGATTTGACCGTACATTTGAACAATTTCATTATGGTCGTCCGTGTACAAACGTGAGTATGGGGTTCTGAGAGGCTCCATCACCAGCAATGAAAACCTACAAAACAATTGATCCTGGAGCCGCTGGGTGACTACTAGGTTTTACATTATTATCAAATGCACAAGTACTGAATTTATGATTTTACATTTTTGACAAACTAGGATATTTTGCCCCGAATTAATTGAAAGCAAGTTGAGTTTCCAAAATGTGTAATTAAATATGAATCAGTCTGACATTGATTAAAACATGTGTTTAAAACCAAATCTGGTCTGAACAAAACTATCTTTGAGTCAACATTTGCGTATTTCTTTTTCTGTAGCTGAGTTGAGTATCAAAAGTACTGCGATAGTTTCTGGTACCTCTCCTGGAACCGCCACCTTAACGTGGTGGAGGGGTTTGAGTGCCCGAATGATCCTGGGGCTCTGTTGTCGGAGGCTTCGTGCCCTGGTAGGGTCTCCCATGGCAAACAGGTCCTGACGGGTAAGATAAAGAGCGGTTCAGAAGCCCCTTATGAGAGACCAACAGGCCCGGTTAGAACCATGAGGCCGTCCTTCTGTGGACCCACCACCTGCAGGAGGAGCCCTAGGGGCTGGGGCAATGTGATTTGGGCAGCTCCAACGGCTGCCCCCACGACCCGGCAACGGACAAGTGGAAGAAAATGGATGGATGGAGATTCTGTTACGATACACGTATCACAACAAACAGGTTTGTGACATATTGTAAAACAATATTTTGTCCCAGCCCTTCAACTCACATCCTCATGTAGTAATAAAAAGCTGTATTCTTTACCTTTGGTGGAAACTTTTGATGATGATGATGATGATGATGATGATGATGATGATGATGAAGCCGTCTTTCTCGTTTGAGCGGCAGCAGCGATGGCCATGCGTCTTCATTCGGTGGGACTTGACTGTGAGGTGGTGCAGCTGATGGAGTGCAGCCGGGGTCGTGCATGAGTTAGCATCTCGTTAGCCTCCAGCGCTAACGGCACCGGCAGCAAATGGAAAACAGGATGAATGTGCGGCGCGGGTCACAAATGCATTCTGAGGAACTTTCATCATACAGATTATGACCTTCTAACTTTCTGCAAATAGGATTGTATGGAAATGGACTTGCAACTGGTTTGTTATATGTTTTCTAGAGTCTTTAAAAAAAGAGTTTTAAAAAAATGTATTTGAGCAGGAAAGTAACTTTGCCTGCCAGTAGAATAAGTATTTCTTATTGCACTTAAAATGAGATTAAACATCTTATCGCACTTAAACATTAGATAATCAAACTCATTTAACCTGTTCTACGAAAAATACTTATTTCCAGTGATTTTTTATCAGAACATACACTAGGAGAGCATGACCATCACCAAAGGCAGGGGCATGGTGGTACAGCAGTTAGCGCTCTTCCCTCAAAGCTAGAAGGTCCCCGGTTCAATCCCTGGCCGGGATGTTCTCCCTGTGTCCGCGTAGTTTTCTTGCTGGTACTCTGGTTTCCCTACCACTGAAAGTATTTACAATAGATGTCTGGTGATTCTGACCATTAGCCTGGCTCCACATCTGGAGATGGGTCCCCGGTTGTCTGACCCAGTGCCACCGATTGCTATTGCTGGGTTTCAGGTGACATCACAGCATTCTAAAGGACTATATGTATGAATTACAAAAATGATCATTAATATCAGTCCCTGGGTCCATGATCTCTCTGTACAGACCAAACATTTCCTCAAAAACAAATAATTTTACCTCTATATAATATTATAGGCCGCTGTGATGTCACCTGAAACCCAGCAATACGCTCATAAAGGGCTTTGTGTCAGGCATCAAGTGAGGCACCACATTGGATCGATCGATCAATGGCATTATAGACGCTTTTCACTGCTTATTGATACCCTACAGCAGGGGTAGGCATGTTCCTTGGTGGAGGGAGGATTATCTTTATCATCAAAAGACCAAGACACCTCCATTTGTAGGCCGAAATAAAGCATCACTTCCTCCAAATGTCCAAATCTCTCATTTGTGTAACAATATTCTAAAGTAAACCGTAACCTTATTTCTCGTATGTAAAGGTGAGCCAGATGAAAGCTTGCCTACAGTGATCACCAAAGCGTCAAAATAATTCTATGTGAACAATATCTCCAGTACTTTACATTTTAAAATCTTCATTGATTTATAACTAACGTGAAATTATTCTCCAAATCTGGATCTCCATCGCCTCGAAATGTGCTGTACTCATTTTGAGCAAAAGACACATGTTAAAACAATTGGGTTTTTTGTTTTTACACCCTTTCTCGTCAAGGGCGCCGACCTTAATCCAGGTTGGCTGTACACACTCATGTATGGCCCGTGTTCTTTGTAGTACCTGCTCTGAAGCCCTAAGCCTCCCTGACAGACAGCATCCCTCTGGAGCCCTCACACTTTCTGATGGATTGTTCTAATGCCCCGGTGCAGGCGCTGTCCTTGGTGCTTAGGCTAATTACCATCTCATGAATATTATCGAGCGCACGGGGAATCAGGCGGCTAAATAAAGGATGAGGAGGCTGGCTCTGAGCTGCTCCCATTGATTAGAAAGAGACACGTTCACCTTATAGGCTTTCTTCTTCTTTCTTTTTTTTTTTTTTTTGCGGCGCATGGCTGATTTCAAAGAGGGCAAATACAGCTGGAAGTGCCAAGATGAGAGGCGGAGCGAAGTGTAATCCGGAAAAAAAATAGTGTCAAAATGGAAAAATGTATCCTTGCAAATCTCGTATCAAACTTGCCTTGTCTGTGTTTTTTTTTTTTTTTGTCAATGCAATAAGACTTAGTGAGCATGTATGCCTTGCAGGTGACGTGATCTACTCCTGTACAGTGAGATCCATATGTTTACATACGCCTCATAAAAAGACACATTGCATTTTTTTTCTCACTGTCTGACATGAAACCAGAATTAACTTTATTTTTCTTAGGTCAATTAGATTTTTAAAAATTATTTCTATTTGTCAATTCCAGATGAATGAGAGATAGATCTACACAATTTTTATTACTTTTTACAAAACCAAAAGTTTACATACTTTCATTAATATTTATAGCATTGGCTTTAAACTGTATATTTTGGTTCAAACGTTTTGGATTTCCTTCCACAAGCTTCTCCCAATAGTTGGGAATTTGGTCCATTCATCCAAACAGAACTGAGCCACATTTGTAGGCCACCTTGCGCAATGCCTTTTCAGCTCTGCCCACATATTTTCAACTGGATTGAGATCAGGACTTGTGATGACCACTTCAAAACATTTAACATTTAAAGCAGTATGCTTTGGAATTGTCCATTTGGAAGACCCATCTGCGCCCAAGCTTAACTTCCTGGCTGATGTCTTGAGATGTGGCTCCAATATTTCCACATCGTGTTCTTTCTTCATGTCATCTATTTTGTGAAGTGCCCCAGTCCCTCCTACAGCAAAACAACCCCACAGCATGATGCTGCCACCCCCGCATTTCACGTTAGGATGGTGTTCTCAGGCTTGAAAGATTCCCCTTTTTCCTCCAAACGTGAATCGATATGCCAACATTTCTCCCCCCGTCAGACCACAGGAATATGTCTCCCAAAAATGTAAGTTTTTATCCTATTTTTTTCATTTGCAAACTCCAATCTGTCTTTTTTTGTGTTACTTTTGGGAGGGCTTCTTCCTGGCAGAGTACCCTCTCAGCCCCATGTCGGGGTACCAGTACTTGTTTCACTCTGGGATGATGACAAACTCATTACCAGGTTTCAGCCATTTTCACCAGGTCTTTTGCATTTGTTTTGGGGTTGATAATTCACATTTCAGACCAGCAGCACGTTTGGTCTCACAGGAACCCGCCCTTCTTTCTGACTTCTGTATGATGACTGGACATTTTCCATCATTGTTTTAACCAATGAACCTGGGACCATCAAGTGTCTTGAAATTGCATCAAAAATGACCAGCCTTTTGTGATTCGAGGAGTAACCATGACATTCATCATTCTGGGCTTTCCAAAAATTGTTTAAAGGTAATAGTAATCGCCTTCAGATCTGATTTACACTCGGCATACGTTGTTTACGTCTCACCGTACGTTATCCGGTCCGTTTTACGTACGTCAAATCACGCATTCTAGTTTACACAGGGTCGTACGTCTTTAATCCGTCATGTACTAATGTTGCCTTTTAATCACATGTAAATCAGTAATGACAGCTTACTTTCTGACTTTAAAATGCAATATAAGAGCTTACATTCATTTCCTGCATTTTAACTGCATTTATTAGGGAATGTTTAGTGTTTATGCGTTTACCTGCGCCTCAAGAAACATCACATGGAGCCATCGTTGGTCTGTGTCCTCTCCTCCTCTCTCTCATCATCCGCTCATATGTCCTCATCTTTCCCCCTCGGTTTTCTGCTTGTCTGTTGTCTCTGTCCTCCTCTCCTGGCCTCTGTACACCTCCGATCATCACCATCATTACATCCAACGTCTGAAGCAAACGTGCTCTAGGTCCGCGTTGTTTCCCCGGAGTTTCCCCGGAGTTTCAGATCATAGTCCGTGTGTGAGAGAAAAAGAAAGGCGGGCCGTGCGCCGAGACCCGGCTTTAGCTCGCTCATTTTCGGTTGAATATCTTCAGAAGAGACGAGACGCGAGTCACGGACAAAACTTTTTCCATGAGATGTTGTTATGTTGTTCTGAAGTGGTGTTACGCTGTTTATTGTCCCACCGAAACACGGAGAAGCAGTTCCGCCTTGACGTTAATGTTATAACTAGGCCATTATCCGGTGTTTTTCCCTTTTGTCGAGCACATGGCTCATTATGCAGCATAAAAAACTACCTGAAAAAAGCCTTTGATGACGCTCCGGCGTCCGTCAAAATAGAATCGATGCGTATTCCTGCCGCAGAGCCGTAGACTGAACGGACACCTGACGGACAGGTGTAAACCACCTGATTGATTTACTTCATTCCTATTGTTAAGGCAGACGTACGTAAAACGGACCGTGGACGTAACGTATGCGGTGTAAATGAGGCGTTAGTGTATGTAAACTTCTGACTTTTTAAAAAGTAATGAAAAATTATGTAGAAAATTCTATCTCTCATTCTTCTGGATTTTTGCTAATCGTGAATGTAAAAGATACGGGAAAGGAAGAACAGCGCTGATCTAATTAAAAATAACACATAGGGTCACTATAGCCCATTGAAGAGTCCTAGCAAGTGTTTTTTTTATGGGTCATAATATTTATACTAGTAAAATGCTGTTTTTGTTTGTCATTTACATGTCACTCATACACACTCTGTGTCTCTTGTTCACAGTTTTCCATCCATCTCCATGCTATGCGTCCAGCCAGTAAATTCAGAAAAAAGAACAGTGTGGTTTTTGTGAGATCATGGTTATCTACCTTCCTAGCTAAGTGCGAGGGCCAGACAGTTCTCAAACTGTGGTGCATGTACTGATGGCACTTGGGCTTCTCCAGGCCTCCTCAGGGTCTTCTGCAAAATTCTCATTCTTTCAAGAGTTTCCCATCATAAAGGTTCTTGAGCCGTCATCTGTTCCTTTATCTACGATTTAGACCAGGGGTCACAAATTAAATTTCACCAAGGTCCGAAATGAAAACAAATTGTCAAGCAAGGTCCGGAACATACGGGGTTAATTCCCGGTTATATGATGATTTTTAAGCTTTTATTAAATCTATTACTGTGATTTGAAAAGAATGTAATCAATTGAATCCTGTTATTGTTTTTTTCTCTAAAAATAAGTTGTGGTTCCTAAATAGCAGAATGCACAGTCTCTATTATACACAATGTGCTCATATATCTGACAGGGATGTGTTTCTTTGCTCAGTTCAACACACTGAGCCCTGCTTAGTCCAGGTTTAGTCCAGGTTTAGTCCTGGTTTAGTCCTGGTTCAGACATTTTCTTTGTTTTCTGGTTCACCATGTTTAGTCCTGGTTTAGTCCAGGTTTAGTCTGGGTTCTGCTCCCTGCCGGTCGAGAAACAGCTGCGCTATTTGCGCATTACGACGCACGTGCATATTTAATTAGGGAGTCCTGTTTTTTTGTTTTTTTTTAGCGAGCCGTATTTCAGTCATTCCAAAACCATTTCTAAAAATGTAAAAAGTATCATGGAGCTAAAATGAAGGACTTTCTCTTTCTGTTCATCTGGGCTGTAGTTTATCGCTCTGGTGCAGTCGGAGGGAGGGAGAGGGAGAGAGAGCGCACGCGCAGCAGCTCCTCTGAGGGGATTCAGGTCGTGTCCAAAGTTCGGATCCAAGGTTCAGGTCCGGATGGGCTGGCGCATGGGTCCGGATCCGGACCGAGGTCCGCCGTTTAGTGACCTCTGATTTAGACTTTATTCATATTAAGTAGAAATGATTTAATGTATGCTTTAATAATATATTTAATGTGATTTTTCAGATTTAGACATGATTTAGTCCCAGTTTAGACATAATTTAATAACATTTAGATCCATTTTAGATCCTGTTTAGTCCTGATTGGATCTTGATCTAGCTCTACTGGTACTTGAAAGGTCAAATGCTTGTTGTGGAATGTTTGACAACCGCTGCTACGGTAAAGCCACAGCACAGTAGGCCAGCGACTTCCACCTAATACACAATCATGATCACTCAGTCGCACAGTCAACACGGTTTTTTACCCCTTAATAACAATGCAATCAAATAAATGACAAAAATGGTACATACAGCGTTTTGGTCCTTTTATTTATTGTAACCACATTTCAAACAACTAAACAACCAATGGCAATGGCGTCATTGGACTCAAAAACAACACAAAGAATCTCCATAATGTTAATAATATACAAAAATGTACAAATTCATGACAAAAACACAACAAATTATAAAACAAAATATAGAAAAGAACGATAATAAATCTTGATAGGTCCGTAACAAAGCCTCAAAGGGACTTCAGAACAACAACAAAAAGCAAAAACATGAAGTTCGTTTTATTTAGGAATTTAGAAGGAAACTTTCTGATATAACTTTATGAATGGATATGGTGAAAAAATTATTTGTCGTTTCAATAACTTGGGCGTTACAAACTTGCCCATCACTAGTTTTAGTCGTTTAAAACAGTTTCAGATCAACACATTTCGTATCATTTTGTATTTCTTTCTTGCAGAGCAGAAACGAATGACTCTTGTATTTGTTCGCCAATCTCTCTTTTTATTTCTCTGTTGTTCAACTTATTAAGACTAATTTGTTGGCACGGTATCTTTAACTTTCCACACGATAAGCTGGTATGTAGCTGATCATTAGGAGCGTATCTGACGTAGGGTTGCAAAGTTACATGAATTTTCAATGTCGGAAATTGTCCATGGGAATTAACGGGAATGTATGGGAAATAACAGGTATATCTGGGAATTAATGGGAATACAGGGAATATATAGAACAGAGGGTTGCTCCTTTGACAGTTATGATGACACTGAAATATCTATCACAGCAGAGATGTAATGTCTCAAAGAAATCAACATCGCCATGTCTGAGCTCCAGGGTTTGAAGAGGACAGTGTTTTAGGTTGTGGCCAAAGAAGGGCTTTTGGAAATGGAACAGACTCATTCCATGGTTGTATCATTTTTTTTTTTTTTTGCAGTATTACAATATTAGTATATTAGTTTTAAGAGTCTGTGCCCTCATACAGTATTGGTCACCGTTCGTTATGACCTGAGTTAGAAACAGATCAATTAAAGCAGTACTAAGTAACTTGTTTACCTTAATAAATTCTTTCCGTTGTCCCTCTGGGGGTAATACAAGTTTTAATGGGATGATTGGGGGGTCTTTCATCTCCCCCTGGTGTCTCTGGCCAGAAAACCACCCTTGCAACTTTCCTGCCTCCGGGTCGGAGCCACCAACACACACTAATGGAATCACGAAATAGAAGCTAACAGGCTAACAGGCAACGCTAACTGCGGGCTAGCGCCACTTAAACAGTATTTACAGCCAAGTTTGAGTGAAAATTGTGTAATTGGATGTACAATACCCCTCTGTCCCTTTGTCTTTTCTGTCAGCGTAGTATTTACTGAGAAAAGACATTTCATACACTTTGGTTCAAAGAAGAAAAACGAATGATCTGATGAAGGCTAATGCCGAAACGTAAACACTATCATTAAAAATGGATATTGGCTACTTGAGTGTGCGATGCTGTTTTTTGATTTATTAGCGTAGTATTTACTCTCACGGACAATTAATGAGTAAAAAAAACGCAACATGCTACGACACCTGCAAAGGTGCTTACGGCCTCTAGGGGCAAGAGTTATTTAGTTCTGCTTTAAAGAGGGGGTATTATGCTTTTTTCAATCACATAGCACCAGTCTATAGCATACTACAATGATGACGTAACCTTCTGTTGGTCTGTATATGCAGTAAATTAAAATAACTGCCTTGAATAAAATTGCTCTCTCAAAATGGCTGTACTGAACGTCTTGAAATAGGCCTCTGTCTCTTTAAGAAGCTTTCCGACACGCCCCTTCAGCACACTACTGTGACATCTAAACAACACTACTGTGTGGGGAAGGGGCTCTGCTGAGCTGAGGAGCAGTGGTTGGTGGCTTGGCTGGTGACAAAAGGTCCAGAGGCGTCTCCAGGAGGTGGGGGCGTTCCTAGGAGGACTGAGGCATAGCTACACCTAAAATGGCTGCCGTCTAAGTTTTTACTGATTACTCAAAAATATGTGAGTGAGCCAAGGCAACACTCCAGGCATGTGTTTAATGAGGGAATGACATAATAACTTGATATAAAGCTTGAAAGTTGAAAGTTTCCAGAAAATGTACAGTGATTTTGCAACCCCAGTCTGACGTAGCTGGCATATCTGTATTTGTTTCACGAGTTGTCTGACTGAATAGTTGCTCTCGTGGCATGACAAATATGACCTGAAAAGTTCGGCAGTTTAATCGTTAATAGCCTGATATTCTGAGACGCGAATAACCACAAAACAGCAAAAGGCAAACGACTTGGAATCGATTCTTAAGTGTGTGTTTGGAATTAGGACAGATGGAGCAAAGGATGATCACAAACGGTTGCTAAATTGATCCGATAATTGGTCAAATTCAGGTGCCTCTGTTGAAGGTTATCGGCGTCTGTTTTCTTTGCGAAGTCGATTTTCCTTTGCGCCGGACTTCAGTTAGATTCTTCAACAACCTCTTTGCATCCATCTTTAAAATGAATCTTTTATTCTGTGTTTGTCTAATCCCAGAGCCAAAAAGCTCTTCTCCGAATGATTTTCTTTAAAAGCAAGTCCAAACACAGCGAGGGCCGGCTTGATCGTTGCTATTAAAAATGTATTACGTTTGTTGACCAGTCGTTCTGCGAAGTTCAGTTCAAAGTCGTTTGACGTGTTCAGAAGAAAGTAACGGGTTTGTGGAGCGTTGCTTGGAAAAGTCTTGATGCAGTTGTTTCGACTTAAGGTTTTCAACAAATGAAAATACAATGACACATCGGTCGTGAAGTGGGGCAGATCAAAAATAACCGTTCACTTTGTGACACCAGCAGAACGATCTTCTACGGGTCCTGCTCTTTCCGTTAGCCGAACGTGGCCGAACGTGGCCAAATTAGAGTTTCATTGGGGAGTGTTTTTGTATTGCCAGTAGAGGTGGGCAATATATCGTCTACAACATGGTTCCAAATGGGTCGGACCCCTCAGCGTCGCGAGGCCTAGTGGGGTCCCCAGAAGATTCAAGATGAAACAAAAAGAAAAATGCTACTGTTTTAGCATATTTTGAGTGTAAAACAGCCTATAATAGTGAATCATTATTATTCAAAGTAAACAGTTAAATACATTAACTTGATGTTTTCTGGCTAAATAGCATAAGAGGCATAACTTTATGCATGGTCTGAGATGTATATTGTCAATTTTGGGTCCAGCCAAAAAGTTTGGAACCCTGGTCTACAAGATAATATCGAATTGCAGTTGGAAGATATGCAATGTACTATTTCATGTTTATCTCAATGTCGAAAATGTGCAAAGAATGTGGGAAAAACGTGGGGAAATGTTTGGGGGAAAATGGGGAGAAAAAAAATTGGCAGAATTGGGAAAAACATTTGAAAAAAACTGTGAAAGTGTTTTTTTCTGTCCTTTTGTAGTCTGTACAGGACAGTTATTTTTGAGCACAAAGCAATCAATCTTTGACAGGACTTTTTTTTATATTTTCGATGGTTTGCAAAAACATCGCTTCATCATCGTCGTCAGACATCCCAAGAATATTGAGATGTTAATTTTTGTCAGTGTCGCCAGCGCTAATTGCCGATAAATGCATAATGCTTGAAAATGTAAAAACTCAAAAATACTATTTAATTCATACCTTGATCATCTTTTATATTTTGTATACTTTGTAACAAATTTCATAACACAGTCATAAAGTAAATGTGTGTCTCATAGTCTTTCGAATGAGGCCAATCTCAAACAAGAGTTTTTGTGGCTTTAGACCAAATGGGGTCGAGTAGGAACAAAAGATGATGAAGTTGCAATTGACTGAGGTGAACTCTAAGAAACAATATAGTTGAAATAGAAAACAAAATGTCATGATCAAAGGTCTGACAAAGTGCCAGTTTATGGTTTATGAAGGAATCATTGGAAACCACCTGGAAAATGGCACCTACAGTACCTTAAGTTTTCTTTTAAAGCGGCTAACGTTTGTGTCTTTTCCTCAAATACAAGAACCTTGGTGCTTCAATCACAAAGTGAACGATTTGATCAAATCTGCTCCTCCCATGAGAGACATTTGCAGTTCAAACCATATTGTGAACAATGTCTGTTTCTTTGTTTGACTGTGGTTGACTTTTCCTATGTACAAATCTGGTTGAATGCACACTTCAAGTGACAACACCGGCGATAAAGTGGGACGGCCAGGGTAATAGAAAATCATATGAAAATCAATACAATGGGACTAGGTCGAGAATAAAACAGCCGGCAAAGAATAGAACTTTTTCAACATTAAGACGCTTGAGAACCACTTACAAACACTTAAGTCCACAGAACTGCACTCGAGCCCATTCAACTTCATGAGTGAGAAACCATTTCCGCCGGAGTTATTGTTAATATACTATATTTTAAAATTCAGTACAAAAATATCATCCAGATCTGATTGTCTGTTGAAATCTTCTTAGGATTAGTAGCGACTGATTAATGGAAACACTGTAACTGTTGTGGTCTGTCGCTTTTGTGTAACTAATGCTCATACAGATACAAGCGGCAACAAGGAGGCGTGGCCTAGCCGGGGAGAGGGGGGGTCCATATCGATGTTATTTCACAGCACATTGTCCAGTAGAAGCGAAAAACGGCAGCTGTAGCTAATGTTAGCATGTGTAGCATGAAGCTAACGTTAGTTCCTGGTTAGCATTGTCCGTTTTTTAAGCTTTAAGCTAGTAATAGTGGAGAAATGGGAGGAAGTTTGTTTTTTACCCTTTTTTTTGTCTCCCCCTCTGTTGTTTGAAAACAGTTAAGGGGGAAAACAATTTGAAGAAAAATCTAAACTTTCTCTAATTATTCAAAAACTACTTTAACAAATGCTGAATTATGAATATAGTTTTCTACAAGATTTTATTTATTTATTTATTAGTTTATTTGGTCGGGACAGTGCATGTTAATGAACATACATGGGTCTCATGCATGTAAACAAGCCACGCCGGATTGTAGCCTTAGGCTAATTTCCATCCGTCGTCCCCCATTTGCACTCTCAAACACACTCACATTCATCCTGGTCTATTGTACATGATTTTAGTGGTCGGGGAAACCGCTAACATGATACTTCATGTTAGCATCATGCTAACGCTAACGCTAGCTAGCACTGGCTACGACTGCTGTTTTTTCGCTTCTACTGAACAATCTACCGTGAATAAACATCCATATGGACCCGATTTAGACTTGACTTTATTTGTATGTGATAAATAAGTTCATATTCCACCAGAAAATGGCTAAAAGAGCAGAAAATTGTGTTTCCCAAAAGATTCTGTTTTCCCTCTAGGCGAGGCCGCGCCCCCTTCTATGACACGATGCCGTCTGCATCTATGGAAGCAATCGGCGGTGGCCGATATACAGTTATACAGTTTTCATAGAGCTGAATTTGGATCTTATGGTGATTCCTACACTTAAAGTGGAATACAATTAGTTTTCCTTGAACAAACTGTAAAAGCCTTTGTGTAAAAAGAGCTTTGTGCGATGTGGATCGTGAACTGGCAGGTTGACCGTTTTTATGGTGACATAATTGCTCTATGAAACATGAATTAATTCCTATGAAAACATAAGAATGAAATTGCTTTAGGAAAGTTAGGACTTGGTTTAGACCACACCTGACCATTTAAAACCTATGCACTCCTTCTTTCATTATTGTATAAAAACAAACAGGTACAGGCCTGTTTCATAGCTTTATATGACATTTATCTGGCAACTAACGCTATCTGAGCTCCTCTGACTGTGATTGGCTAGATCCACAAGCCACTCTCCCAGGATAAGACGACCAATAGGAGGAGTGAATGGGGAAAGTATATGGCTCGTTTTTGTCTTTGAGCGTTATGCTGACGAAAACAGAAACGATATGAGACGATACAGAACAATATGTACAAATTGGGGAGATCTGTTGACATTTGTCTAATCATTATTCTATTTTATATCATCGCGTGGCTCACCCAGACACGTACAATGGCTTAAACTTATCAGAAAATGTGATACCTGTATATGGTGGTTAACACTGAACTCAATAAGATTTATTCAAACTTTATTATGGCCATTTCAATATTCGGAATCACTCTTTGGAAGGCAGATATGCTGTGCTTGTCTTGGTGTCTTTAGTGAAATAACAAATTGCTTTAAGGGAATAAGAATATCATTGAATATCATAACGTTATCTCATATTGTGCAGCTCTAGCATGTGCCATTTGTTGCATCAACCTTCAAGTTTCGGGTCTAAACTACATTCTTTACATTCACTTCCCTCCAGAAAAAGAAAACTAATTACAGCGACTCTCACGTTGCGCATTAAAGGAAATGGCCCATGTAAGACTCAGCGTAGCCAATTACTCCGCGACGCCGGGCCTATTCATCATCCATGTTTTTGTGTAGCGCTAGCCTTAGAGAAATTTAACAGCTTGTGATTTCAAAGCAAACGCCTGAAACGCTAACAAGCCCGCCTATTTGTTTAGCTTTGATCCGCTCAAATGAATTACGGTTAACATCCATGTCCGCACATAAACACTCCACTGCATTTCCGGGCTCAATTAGTCGAGCAGGGAACCGTTTTCTTGTCTAAATAAAGCAGGTGCCGCGCAGTTAGTGGCAATCAAATCGTAAATGTCGTTTTAAAGATCGTGTGTCGCATGTGTACGATGTCTGGTTGTTTATAAATGCTTGTACTAGAAATAAAAAATAAATAAAATAAATACATCTCTATTAACCTCATTAGGTTAAACTAGTGTTGTGGTGACGTTATGGTTGGAGCTCCACTTATCATTGGCTGCCGATGTCAGCTACTGACCAATCAGGGAGCGTCTGGCCTTTCCCATTCTACGAAAAAGAAAATCACCCCCCGCCCCCACCCAAAAAAATTCCGCACTTCCCGTCCTGACAGTGGAGGCCTGCAGACAGGTGCCCCTCCTTTTTTGTCACATTTTTGTCAATTTTTTGTCAAATTTTTAATTCTTTTTTTGTCACATTTTTGTCTCTTTTTCGTCAATTTTTTGTCAATTTTTCGTCACATTATTTTTTTTATTTTTTAAATAGTGTATTTTATATATATGTATTTTTGTGTACAGCACTTTGGGCAGCAATGTTGTTTTAAATGTGCTTTATAAATAAACTTGACCTTGACCTTGACATTTTTGTCTCTTTATTTGTCACATTTTTGTCCATTTTTCATGCGTTTTCATCATCCTTTTCTTCTCAATTTGTCACTATTTAGACGCCTTTTTTCAAGACACTTTTAGACTTGGCTAAATCCAAAGAAAATATACTCGGTTCTGGTGGGGGTTCTAAGAGGTTAACTAACCAGTTCCGGTAACATAATTTGAATTTACATATTGATAATATAAAATAACCAGTTTCAGAAACGTTTATTCACCCGTATGAAGCGACCGGTATCGGTATCGTATCAAAGCAGATGTGGCATCGCCCATCACTACTAAATACACCCAGTCAGAGGTTTCACAGCACCGACCTGTGGCCCTCCACCCACTGCACGCTTCAATACACGGCCCTCCACTGATGTATATACAACCTGCTTACCCTCTCTTGCAATAGTTCAGCCATTCAAATTCCTACTTTCTCTCCAATGCCAAAGCTCTTGGACGAGTTTAAAATGCGCTCTGTGAACCGACACTGAACACTTGTCTGAAATGTATTTTATTTAATTTTTTTTCCCCTGGACAAATCGTGCAGCTCTATAATAGAAGTCTCTTAAAATGTGCATTCAGCCTCAAGAAGGAGACGACATTCAAGGCGTAGAATAGATCTGAAAAGAATATTCTGTACAATAGTCACAGACAGCCCAGCGGAGGACGAGGAAATTATGCTTTTTTTTTTTTCTTCTTTTCTTTTTTTTAAACATAAGCTTTTCATTTCTCAACATATTTTTGTCTGTACAAGCGTTTTTTTTTGTAATATAAAGTCCCACACACAAATCAACAGTGTGTCTCTTGTGTACAGTTTCAGGCACACGTTTAAGCTTCTTCATGCCCCGGTGGGTTTTCCTTTCTCTCTCTTTCATGCACGCTCCACACTCTCACGCGCTCACTGGCTCACAGGGCGGGGTCAATTCATTTGCACTTTGTGTGTGTGTGTGTGTCCCACGGCAGAGACCGACAGCAGCTGCGGCAGCCAATCAGAGGAGAGCAGGCGGGCGGGCGGGCGGGCGGGCCGACGGGGAGCCGATCAGAACGAGCTGAGCGCCTCCAGGGCCACCTCGTAGCAGAACTTGTACTGCTCCTGTGGAGGGACAAAAACAGCCCGGGTTAGGAGGGGGTACGGGTGTTGAGACGTTCTGAGCAGAGGTGGGTAGAGTAGACAAAGATATTTACTCAAGTAAGAGTTAAAAGTACTTGGTGAACAGGTTTGTTTAGAACTGAGCAGCTGTTTGTGCGTGAAAGTATGATTCATTTATTGATATAAGACGACCAACAAAACATAAACAAACATCCTGATATTTCCAAAGGATATACCATAACAATTTGATAAAAGGTTCAAATTATTATTATTATTTTTTTTTTTTATTAGATCGGGACGACACACATTAATGAACAATCATATACAAGTTGTACACAAATTGTAAATGTGCCAGATTATAGCAAAACTGCTAATTTACATCTGTAGTCCCGAGGCAGGTCACAAGTAAAACAATGTATGAACAAAACACAATATAAAACTTTACAAATTACATTTGAGTTCAAATGAGTGCATAACGGATTTACTTTGAGGTGATGTTTAAGTTGTTTCTTAAAGAGCTGTAAGTCGGGCATTTTCTTATGTCTGTAGGAAGGCTGTTCCAAGACTGGCCTCCTCTGACGGACAGCACAGTTTAATGTAGTTAGAGAGAGGGGCGGGGCAAGACCATGAAGTGCTTTGTAAACAAGGCAACAAAATTTATGAAATTTTGAAAATGTAGCATTTTATATTTTTCCAGGATATTGCAGTGATGATATGACCAAGGCTTTTGATCCAGAATTTTGATGGACTTTTTGAAGATGATTTCTATGGGTTTGATATTTGTTTCTCCAGTAAGTGACCAGGTTGAAATACAGTACTCTATGTGTGAAAATATCATTGAGTGTAGAAACATCTTTGCTGAATCTGTTGTCATAAAGGGCCTGATTTGTTTGTATTGTATTGTATTCTCAGTGAGTTAAATGTGTTTTTTAAAGTAGAGTGTTGAATCCAGTGTGACCTCGAGATACTTGAACTCCTCAACAAAGTCAAGCTCAGTGTCTCCAAGGAACACATTGGACTGATCCAGTTTAATAGATGTTTTGTGAATATCATTTACACGGTTTTCTTTTTATTTAATAGTAAGGATGAGTTGTTGAGCCACTGCTGTATGTCTGCCAGGGCTGCAGTGAGGGTAGATGATGCTTTAAACTTAGGTTAATTCTTTTATACTTCAGAACAACAATTTCTCACTTAGATTTACAATAGAAAAGCGTAATCAAGTAAACGATCTGTTAGGAAGCAGAAAGGCGACACAAATGTATCGAATGCAGTCATAAAACTCCAAGGCACTCGTGGTATCAAACATATAAAAGTCCTTTATTAAAGGACTGGACAGAGCTTTAAAGCAGAACTAAGTAACTCATGCCCCTAGAGGCCATAAGCGCCACTGCAGGTGTCGTAGCAAGTTGTGTTTTTTTTAACTTATTATTTGTCTGTGAGAGTAAATACTACGCTGACAGAAAAGACAAAGGGAGAGAGGGGGAGATGAAAGACCCCCCAATCATCCCATCCCACTTGTATTACCCCCAGAGGGACTACGGAAAGGATTTATTAAGGTAAACACGTTACTTAGTACTGCTTTAAAAACGCCAACGTCTTTGGACACTGGTGTTTCTGTTACTTTAAATAATATTACTTAAGTAGAAGTAAAAAGTAATAAAACTACTCTGAATTCAATTATTTTAGTCGACAAAATTGAATTTGTTTTGTTTCTATTCAGTGTATTGAATAAACAGTGGTTTATAAAAGTATCTTTATCTGTAGCATTACTGAAAAGAGAGTTATGAAACGTGCTCTTAAACACATCCCTGTGAAGAACTTAGATCTTAGAGATATAACAGGAAGTTTAGACAACCACAAGCTTTTTGAACTTTCACTCTGTCTCTCATAGTTGAAAAAATAAATAAAGAGAAATAATCAGGTTTAGGGCCTTTAAACACACGTTTGAGTAAATGTAAATGTACAACCCACTTATGGTTATTGGATCACTTCTCAGTGATCAAAGAAGCTTTACAATCTGGTACATTATCAGTTCATTCCCTGCTCACACTGGCTGCTGGTGGTGAACCACCTGTGTAACCACAGCTGCCCTGGGGCTGATTAACCCTGCAAACTACCATCACAGAGTCACGTTTACACAGAGACACAGTGACCGTGTGGAATCCCTTCACATTGATATCTTGATGATGAGAAAAAATAAAGGCAAGGCAACTTTATTTACAGTATACCGCGCATTTCGTGCACAAGGCCATTTAATGCGCCTCATAATAAGTCATGAGTATTTTTCTGCATTTCTGTACGGAGTGTCATTTTTTTGTTTTTTGTGGGAGCTACTTTTACGTGACACAAAATGGCAGCGTGCGACTGCAGGGAAAGGGCTGTGGAGGCACTGGTTGCTGCTCAGTATGTGGTTATGCAGCTTTGCCCTCGGCTACAACAAAAGCTCAGGCTGATCTTCGAACTGCCGACAAGAACATCAGCTCCACAAAGGAGTGCACACGTATTAATTGAAAAGTTTATAAAAGTTTTAACGCAGAGACTTAATGAAATCTGAATTGTATTTCATCCAAAGCAATTAAATGAAAGTCTTGTAAATCCTGAGTTGATCCACAAACTGTTTTCTCTTCGGCGCCAGCGCCTCCTCCCTCAGAGAGAGTAAACGGAGGGAGACTGCAGACGTCTGATAGGACTGCAGAGACACTCCAGCGTGTTTGTGTGTTTGGATGCACACATGCCGCGGCAGCAGGCGCCGCAAACCTCGCGGAAATTGGCTGAGGGCAATTATTTAACCAAGAGCTAAAGTATATTTTGCTTTACTGTCTCCAACATTGTTCAATACTTAGGGAAACCACAACACCAGAAGTTGAATAAAAACTTCAGCATTGACACTTTTATACAAATCCACCTCGCTTTCTCCTGTGGTGGAATTTAGCCAAGACCTGGACCAGTTTGGCTTTTCGTCACTGGAGCTTCATTAATCGTAGAGATACAGTACGTAGACAACTTTATATCAACTTGCATTATTAGGTAATGGGCTGCACAATTTTGACCAAAAACCTAATTGTGATTTTTATATTTCATAATAAATAACCTATGTTTTACTTTTCATGCCTTCAACATGGAGTGACAGATAATGTTTAACAGCAGTCTCCTAAGACTGCTGTTAAACATCATGGCACTTAGTTACTACATTTCAGCTTCATACAGCAACAAGATACAAATGTACAAGAGGTTTTTTTAATGGTCAGAAACACATGCTTAGTTTTAATCAATCTCTAACACACTAACTCCCTATTCAATAACATAAATCCATTCTCTGAATCACAAGCTTATTTCGAGAGAATCTGCTTCATATTTACATCAAATACCTGCCGTAAAGATGTTACATTTAGACGCAGATTAAAGCAGTACTAAGTAACGTGTTTACCTTAATAAATCCTTTCCGTAGTCCCTCTGAGGGTAATACAAGTGTTAATGAGATGATTGGCGGGTCTTTCATCTCCCCCTGGTGTCTCTGGCCAGAAAACCACATTTGCAACTTGACTGCCACCGGGGCGGAGCCACCAATACACACTAATAGAATCACGAAGAAGAAGCTAACAGGCTAACGGGCAAAGCTAACTGCGGGCTAGCACCACTTTAAACAGTATTTACAGCCAGGTTTGAGTGAAAAAAATTATTTCCATTGTATAACTGGATGTACAACACCCCTCTCTCCCTTCACCTTTTCTGTCAGCGTAGTATTTACTCTCCAAGACATTTAATAAGTTAAAAAATCGTAACTTGCTACGACACCTGCAGTTGCGCTTATGGCCGCTAGGGGCAAGAGTTACTTAGTACTGCTTTAATACACACATGGAGTTTGTTTTCAGTGACACACATGATTCTCCTGCAGCCAGGAGATAATTCGGATCGGAGAACATGTCCATCACTCAACCGACAGAGGCGCAAAGCAGACAAAAAAAACAAAAAAAAACTCAGCTCCTTGAGGTTAGGTAATCGCAATAGCTAAATCCTCCATTTTGATTCAATAAAGGTTAATTGTGCAGCCCTACATTGAGTAACTTTCTCTTTCTTTGTCAGAAAGTGGACAAACGTTTACTGCACTGGTTCCCAAAGTGGGGGTCGGGACCCCTCGGGGGGTCGCGAGGCATTGGGTGGGGGTCCCCAGATGATTTTACGATGAAATAAAAAAGAAAAAGGCAACTGTTTTTGATATATTTTCGAGTGTAAAACAGCATATCATTTGTGAAATCCATTCATATAATCAAAGTAAACAGTTTAAATACATGTTAACTTGATTTTAAAATAGGGGTCCCGAGTTGTTTACGTGTCAATTTTTGGGGTCCCAGCCAAAAAAGTTTGGGAACCCCTGGTTTACTGGACGGTCAGTGCATTAGGGGCTGGTTTGAAGTAAAACCACTGGCCGCTGCTCTGCTTTGCGACGACGACACTGGAGGCCGCCATTGCTGTAGTACCGCCATATACCCGCTAGTCCCCATTGGAATGCATTGCACTTTAGACACGTTAAAAACAACTTTAATGCCCGGTGCCTAATTTTTTGGAACTGTCTACAGCTAGATATTCCTCCTGTGATTACGCTGGGTTAGACACAATCAGAGGCACCGGGCTGGTTATCATACAATACATTTTAGAAATCTCCTACTAATGAGGGTCGGACTGTTAGCATTGGAGCTGCGCGAGCTACACGTCACGCAAGGGCCGAGTCTACAGTGAAGATCCCGCCCTTATGCCCTTATTAGGAACATGCTTCGTCAGAGCTGGGGAGGAGGAGCCTGTAAATCCGCCATGATTTCCCCCTCGAACGTGGTCATTGTGGTAAACGGGGAGGAGTGAGGAATGACGGTCTATTAATAATATCTCTATGAGTAAAACACACAGACTGGGACGTCGTACAGTATAATCCTAGTAGGCAAGATGCACATTTTCTAGCCTCTGCAAAGTCTACCAGGGACACCTCTCGTGCTGCCCATTGTTTACATTCATCATGGCAGACTTCATGTACGCCCGGTGTCACCTTGGTGTCGTATTTGCCCCTCACAGACACTTATCTGTTTCCCTTGTCATAACACTAGCTCACAGAACCCTTGTCACTCTTAGGACTCATTTTAACCCCCTACTCTGGAATCATAGTCAGACGTGAATGAAAAAATGGTTAAAAAGGATTAAGCTTAGCGAGAGATCAAGGGGTGAGGAAAGCACTATTTTGTGGATACGTAGGGCCTCAGGGGGAGCTTTTTGGGAGCCGTCGCCATGGTAACAAGCTCTGAAAGGCCTTTTTTTTGTGCATATGACCCTCTCTACCACTGACCCCACACGTGTCAGTCAGAGCCACATGTAAGTGCAGAGCGGGGAAGTGCTCACCAGCGTCTCCACCATGTGCGTCTTGTTGTTCCTCAGCGTCTTGACGGTGTGAAACACGTCCACGATGTTCTGCTGCTGGATCATCTCGTTGATGCTGCATATGGCACAGAAGGTCCCAGAGCGGCCTCCTCCAGTCCTGCACACACACAGAAGGGTTTGACCAGTTAAGGCGGGACACGGTGTAAAAAAATATGAATTTGAAGCTTTTGATGTAGATTACAGATGTAATTGTGGATTTATGGTTTGATTTTGTACAATTTTGTTGCTACAAAGATTCTTTTTCAGAGAGGATTTTGAATATCTAGTGAAAATTATATCGCCTGTTTTTTGTGGTTCAACGCTCAATAAATCAGGCTAGGAATTAGATATTCAAAATCCCTCTGAAAAAATAAGTGCATAAGACACAGTTTAAGATTTTGCTCCAAAAATTACCCTTTTATTTTAGTTTGACCATATTTGTGATGTTTATAGTTTCACTTCCTCATTAGACACTTACAGGAAGTGACATAGATAGAGGCAAACAAATGTAAACGGTTGCCGTGCCAACCATGTTATGTCAATGGGAAATGAGTCAAACTGCTATGGAACTTTTACCTCTGTCTATGTCATTTTCTGTCAGTAGCTTAAAAATTCAAATAAAAATGACATTTCTTTATTAAAATTGCTGCTTCGCTGAAATAAAATGGAATAAACAACAGATGTTATCCACCTAAACAAGTCATATTTTCAAAAGCATTAAAACCTGTCATATGCACTTTAACTCCAGAGTCTGCAGGAGCTACTAAAGTGGAGATGTTGTTGCAGGAGTGTAAAGAAAACATGATTTTGTATTATTCTCCCGTCTACGGCCATGACTGTCTCCCAGACAGGAAATGACCAAATAGATGGAAGTTATTTCCGAGAAATGTACTTCTTTCTTGCAGACAAACAGTCATAAAATAAGCATCACAGACGGCGATTTCCATCTTTTTTTACTGACATTAAAGCTAAGATGTTAAGGGAGGAAACGCTGAATATCTCAACATGGACTATTGGGTGAAAAATCTTTATTTTCCTCTTCCGTGTCTCGCCTTCAGAACCAAACGTGTTAAATATGTAATGTGTAATGAAATGTTTTCAATACAACGGAGTGCGATTTTCTTACCGTTACATTCGCACTGAATGAACGCTAATGTCTCATTATAGAGTTCGGGAATGTGATGTCATATCGCTATGCAGCAATTGTAAACCAATGGGGATTTTAAAAGTTAAAATACTGAAGTTATTGTTCACATTCAAAACACTTGAACACCACAGTGAGTTAGATGTATTTACCAGCAGTAACTCAACAGCTAATGCAGTTGTTCCACGGCTTTTTTCTCCACTTTTTATACTGTTTTTAGCTAATGTTAGTCAATGGAAATGTATGCTAACAGCTGCAAAGATGGCGCATCTCCATGGTAACTGTGGAATTTCCCAAACTCTATTGCGAGTGTTTGATGATACAGACCCTTTACCTGCTGACATCATCAGTGACATCAGCTGGAGGCAGGAAGTGATCAAGAGAAATAAGATTAAACTAAACTAGCGATTTTAAGTGTAAAACTACAACCAAAAATGTGGTCCTGTTGTGGCTTAAGTCGCCAGAACAAGAGGAATGACATTTGAGACGATAAAATAAGATTTATCTGATATTTCCAAAAATAGTTGGACATTTGTTTATCGTTACTATGACAACAGCGACAATGGAAATAGATAGGAATCTCGCTTCCTGCCTCCAGCTAAGCCCGAAATGTTTACAAACAATTAAAGGGTCTAGAGCAGGGGTGCCCAAAGTGGGGCCCGCGGGCTAAATTTGACCCACCGAAACAATTTTGTGTGCCCGCCAAAGAAAATGACCTACTTTTGCGCTGTATGGTTAAAGGATCTGTATCATGCTATTTTAGCCATTCCAAAGTAAAGTATAGGCATATATATGATATATTGTACCTCTATCACTATGGAGTACTCATTTTTGAGAGAAATATAAGTATTTTTGGGGGGTATTTTCCCTACCCGGAAGACAAGACGCTTCGATTCAGTTAACTCCGCCCCTCTCTCCGCTCATTCCACATTTGCAGTATTATAAATATAAATATTGCTGCAAAAAGTGAAGTTACTTCACATAATGCAGTTATAAGGAGTTGACATGTGCAACACAGTTTCATAAATGGCTAACACACACGCTAACACACACGCTAACACACACGCTAACACGCGTTTTGATTGACTCACCGCTCAGCATGGCCTCCCCATCGTCGGGTGTTTACGTTATGGCCCTCGTGTTGGTTATAAAAGTTAATCCACTTTGATTCTGGCCAAGGTTTACCAAGCATCCATCAGGTTGGTTGATATAGTAGCTAGCTTAATCCCGGAAAGAAATTCCAACTTCTGGCGAGTGCACTCTTCTTTAGGAAGGTTGAATAGTCATGTTCCTCTCGTAGCCAAACGCGCATCCGTGGCATTATCGGTAAGAAAAAAGAGCAGGCGGTGTCCAGAGTAGGTTAGAAAGAGCTCAGTCTTCAAAAACAACACTTATGCTCAGATCCATGGCTCCTCCAGCCGTGGGTGCGCTTGATTAGCGTCGTGGGACAGCACAGACGCGTCGGAGAGTTGCTGCATTTTTTTTTTTTTTTCAAAACAAAAAAAATGTAAAAAAAAGTTTTATAAATAAAAATCAGGCCGTAAGGCATTACATTACAGACGTAGAGCACTTCCGTTCCGCTGTGACGACACAACTGAACAGCTCAGTCGTTTACCAGGAGAGGGCGGAGCAGCTGCTCAGAGAGCAGGATTCAGGAGGATTACTTAGAACTGCGTGAATGAAGCCAAAAACCGCTCTGGGGGTGTTTTTGATAAGGAAATAGCATAACAACATGGCTAAAACTCAAAAAAGTCGATTTTGCATGATATAGGACCTTTAATAGTAACTCTGTCCCATTCATTCTCAATGGTAAATATGGATGCAGTACACTTTTGGCCACCAGCGTCAAATTGGGGGCGCTGTTTCACTCAGTTTGCAAAGTTAAGGAAACAATGTTGTGGTGTCGTGGTGTTTATCACAGAGCGTTGTACATTGTTCCAACTTTTATTGCAAAGTTTGTTGACATAAACATAGGTCGTGTTAAAAATTGACTTATACAAGAATTGATGCTGAACTGACACTTTCAAAATGATCTAATAATGGCATTTTCTTTGAGTTAACAAATGAATGAGGTAAATTCAATGTAAGTAATGTAGATACAGCTGTTTTTTACATTTTACATACTGCTACAATTGTTGATTTTGTTCTACTAAAACTAGGCTTTTGCCATAGTTAACATTTGTTTTATATAGTATGTCATTTGCATAGATATAATCAAATGCAAATGTATACCGAAAAATAAAATAAAGTAACTATTATTATTTGCAGTGAAATGTGTTTCATGCTTGACATCGCCATGTTTGGCCACAACCCACAGGCACTTTTTCATTTTGGCCCTCGGAGACAAAAAGTTTGGGCACCCCTGGTCTATAGGCTTCCCTTGGTTTGTCAACTGAACCTTTACGAGTATCTTGCATTTAATTCTGATTTAATTGGCGCCTAACGCACATAATCTGTCAATAAACCCTCACATGTACCGTAAAGCGCGAATAGAGGGGCAATATAATATTCCCAAGAGTACTACAAAGCAGCGTCTTAGTCTCCATTTGCATAAAAAGACACTTCTTCTCGTCTGTCAGTTATAGAAGTGTACAACATTAATAAAATGTGAAATGAGTGACAGTGTGAAAGTTACACAAAAGGACCAAACCTCACTAATGGATTTAAGACATTTGAATTTATATCGAAAAGGGGGGAAAAAACACAGACTTCTGGAGAGTGATTTTTGAAACGTTCTGATGTTTACAGTCGGTGGAGCTCAATCACCGTCTGTCCGCCTCCTTTCAGAGACTCACACTCTGTTCCGAGCGCTTCAGTTCACTCAGTTCACACGACTCTCGGCAGAATACTAAGATCTGAAGAGAGGTGAGCAGTCACGAAGGAAGTCTACTGTAAAGAGATGCCGCGTTTAGGAGAAATGCATTTAGCGAAGTGTGAGTTTTGACTTCGCTTTAGGTCTGAGGCTGTGTTTGAATGTCTGCAATGACCCCCGTCCCTCAATCGTTAGTGTTGCAGTGAGCGATTCGGGCACTTCGCTTTTTGTGAGACTAGGGTGACTGAGTAAAGAAATGTACTGATGAGAGCCTGTAGAGATGCGTTTACTGTTCTGCTCATTATCAAAGCATTTGTAAATACTTATGCTATAGTCTCTAAAACATCTACAAAGCCTTCCTCAGCATCTGTTACTCATTTATAAGCAGCTAAATAGTGATTACTTTATTGTCCAGCCAATGAATAAGTTTAGACTCTTACTAAGTAACTCATGCCCCTAGAGGCCATAAGCGCCACTGCAGGTGTCGTAGCATGTTGCGTTATTTTACTCATTACAATTGTCCGTGAGAGTAAATACTACGCTGACAGAAAAGACAAAGGGAGAGAGGGATATTGTACATCCAATTACACAATGGAGATCATTTTTTTCACTCAAACTTGGTTGTAAATACTATTTAAAGTGGCGCTAGCCCACAGTTAGATATTGATAAGGATGGGCACCGTTAAACGAAAAGCTCCGGTCGGGGGTGGTATCGAAAAAGTAAAATCCTTTGGGTGCCAACTTTCGGTTCTTTTTCTCTCTACACGTCAATATATGACCCGCAGTGAGTCTAAAAGAAGCAACATGAACGTGTGCGCTGATAATGAGCCACTTCAGCGCAAATGGAGCGAAGCAAAGCTTAAAGCGAAGCAAAACTATAACTTACTAAACTTTTGTAATAGAGATGGCTCAGCCGCGGTCTGCGCCAGGACTGAGCCAGGACTAAACCAGGACTTACACCAGTTGTAAAACCCAGAGCAAAACTAAACCAGGACTAAACCAGGACTGAATAAGAAACTTGAGTTTTTAGGCAAATTGAAAAGCAAAACAGAGCAGTGACAACAAGAAAAAGTCTTTACCTTTAGCGACAGACCCACAGAGGCTGAGTTTACACAGTAAATATGTTAGAGTAAATTTTACTCTGTTCAGACTGTATTTGGTCCCACTCTTTTCAGAGTAAATGTGAGTTGACTCTTTTCAGAGTTACACTTCAGGTTAGACAATCTGACACCATGAGTGACAGTAACATGACGTTAAATACAATGTGCTCTTTGTTTTCAGTATCAAACGCTGAGGCCACACTTCAGTCTGTCACAGACCGACAGGTGAAGAAGGAAGACATGCTAGTCTTGTATTAGACAGAGCTTCCAGGCAACGTTCAAAGGTCTGTTAAAAGTCTGTAATAGCGAGGGGAACAAAAACATCTCCTGTATTACCTTTTAATAGACAAATGTGTGCGAAGTTGTTACAGGGTCATGTGTGTCCCTGTTCCTCTGAGTCAAGGTGGACCATGACTGATGTGCACAGGTCTATGTTACAGCAGACTGCACTCCAGGGTTATTTTATTTTCTCCAAATTAAACCTGTGGATACCACAGTCCTGTCCACATCTGCTGTGGTCCACCCTGACTCAGAGAAACAGGGACACACATGACCCTACATCAGACACAGTTCAAGAGCTTTTAAAAATATATATACAGTTTTATTCTTTCCTTTAATCTAACTGTTATTAATGTTTGCTTGATTTTCAGTTTTTAATTTGTACTTCCAGCTGAAGTCCTAGACGTTCGTTGAATGACAAATTTTCCTGCTTCTTTACCTGTCAGTCTAGGACAGACTTAAGTCCAATGAGGCCTCAGGAAAGTGCTTTCACTTGGTCAAAGTGCAGTGTGTTTAGAAAAGTTTATCCGAAAGAAAACCTTGCCATGATGTGGATCTGGTCTGTCTCTGCAGCTCAGGAGGTAATTATGTCCTTTATTTCTTTTTATCACTGAAATTGTGCTCAAAACACGAAGCTACAGGAGACGCTGCTGCGGCCTGTGGAGCTTCTGATTTGCTGTTTTAGGACTTTTTCCTGAACAACACTTTTTTATACACGTTATTTTAATTGAATTAAAATAACATAGGTACCTGAAAAAGTACCGTAAAGGCACCGGTACCGAAAAACAGGTATCGTTAAAGTAGTGGTATCGAAAAAAAACAAAAAACGGTACCCATCCCTACTGCTTGATAGTGTATAGTGATCAATTTAATGACAACATTAGTTGAGTTTGTTTCAAAATGCGGCACATTATTACGAAATGCAGCTCAGCAGACATAGAACAAATACATACATAAATAAATAAATAAATATGTAAGCTAACAAAAATCTCAGGTTAAAAGGTGGACTGTGCAACTTGACGTTTCAGTGACCCGGCGGCTGTATGGGTAGTTAGCTTAGCGCCTTTACTTTCCTGGCTCCTCTAATGCTTCAGGATCAACTTTATTTCAGGTTTTTCTGGTAGGTTTTCGGAATGGAATGTTTGCGTAACCATGGATACGGTTCAATCTATAAAATATAATTGATCCCGGAGCGCTATGCTAATCATCTAAGCATCCGCTGGGTCACCGAAAGCTCAAAATCAAAAGTTGCATAGTGCAGCTTTAATGAAGAACACGGGTTATTGTCTTTGCCTGGGAAGGGAAGCTATTGAGCATGTGAACGGTTTATTTAAACGGTTTATTCATAATCATGACACAAAAGGTCCAGTTTAAAGACCTGGCGCTGTTCCCTTCATTCTGTAATTCTCTTCTTCATCGAGAGACGATCAGAATGGACATTTTTAATGCGTATTGTCTGAAATGTTGTGTACTTTTTTACTCATTAGTCACCACTGTACCACTGTATGATGAATAGAGAGATTACCACTGATTACCACTGATTTGGCCATGTGCAAAAAATTCATATTAACCCAGAACTAATTTATGGTCAAGCCAATAATGGGAAAGTTCAATCATTGGGAAGTATTTGTCTTCCTTCTTAAACGCTTCGAGGGCAGATACACGTCCCGAACAGCTCAGAGAAACTGGTCAATGGCTGCTTGAGATTGGGTGATTCTCGTGTGTGTGTTTCTGTGGCTAATGTTATAGATTTGCCGCCTCATTGGCTCCAGCTCTGTCTGCGACAAACACGGCTGAATGTGTTTAAAGGATTTCTGCAGACGCCGCTTCATTAACGTGGAGCTAATCATCCGTTTCAACTTTGGATACATTTAATTACTGCTGCGTGAGATTTAATTGAATGCTAAGCAGCTTTCGTTGTTTTGTTGTTTGTGCCTCTTGTTACAGAAGCCAATTTGTGGTCATTTATTAATCACGTTTGCTGTGGCCACTTATAAACACCTCCACTTTGTTATAGTTAATATACAATGTTTCAAATATCAAATGCCCAAACATTTAACCCTGTTTAATTAGTCCAGTATCACATTAGTTCCTCATGTGATACTGGACTCTGTTAGCGTAATGTTTCTAATAGCCAATGATCAATGTCTCTTTAATGGCAGCAGGAATTTCTTCATTTCACCCTGAATCCGGGTTCTTGCAGGTGCACACTGTCGTTGTGTCCTTGGGCAAGACACTTCACCCTCCTTTCCTCCAGTGTCTGTGTACATTGGTGTATGAATGAGAGTGTGAATGGGTGACTGGTTCCTTGCTGTAAATCGCTTCGAGTGTTGAATAAGTGGGAAAGCGTGGTATAAGTTGAGACAAGTGACCATTTATCGAAAAATGAATTGCAGTATCTCACGCAGAGACATTTCGGAGACTGCTGTGACTGGCAGTCTCCGAAATGTCTCTGCAATGTCTCCGCAACTCGGATTGATTGTGCGCATACAAAGGGCCTATCTCACTGACCTAGAGACTACAGTAGTTGGGGACTCAAGTTGCTGCTGGTCACGGAGAAAACGCACAGGTTTGAGGCTCCGCATACACAGCAAATGTTCCAGTGTTAATTTGACACTGTTTGGTGTTTGTATAGTTCACACTTTCTCAGTGTGAAAGTGAATGACACTCTTCAGTGTTAACTACAGGTCAGACACCATGAGTGACAGAAACATGACGCTAAATACAATGTGCTCTTTGTTTCCAGTAAAAAGGCTGAGGCCTCATTGCTCTTCAGTCACAGAGCAACAGGTGAAGGAGGAAGTCATGGAGATTCTGATTTAGACAGAACTTCAGACTCCTGATGGAAATACAAATTCAGTACTGAACTTAATTAGTTTATTTATATCAAGTATTGGAGAGAATTAAAAAATCTTAAAATTACATAATGTGTTTTGGTTTGGTTTATATATTTATAAAACACATTCACTTCTATCCAGTGTAGTAGGTCATGTGTGTCCCAGTTCCGGTGGCTCATGGTGGACCATGACCGATGTGGACAGGACTGTGGTAGATCTACTTTTACTTTGGAGAAACAGTTACTATAGTAACTGTTCAAGAAATGAACCTCATGAGCGTCTTCTGTAACATCTGTCCACATCAGTCCTGCTGCACCACGACTCAGAGGAACTGGGTCAAACATGACTCTACAGCAGATACAAATGACAAGGGTTTGATTAATTTATTATGCATATATAAAAGTAAAGAGTTTCACCTCTTAAACTTGTTAATAACAAACACTTAGTTTTTTGTCTTTACTTCTTACATCCATCAGGAGTCTGAAGTTCTGTCTAAAGCAGAATCTCCATGACTTCCTTCTTCATGTGTCGCTTTGTGACTGAAGAGCAATGAGGCCTCAGCCTTTTTACTGGAAACAAAGAGCACATTGTATTTAGCGTCATGTTTCTGTCACTCATGGTGTCTGACCTGTAGTTAACACTGAAGAGTGTCATTCACATTTACACTGAGAAGGTGTGAACTATATAGACACCAAACAGAGTCAAATTAACACTGGAGCATTTACCGTGTAGTCTCCGAGAGGTCTATGCGGTCTCAAGCAGTTGTGGCAATGTTGCGAACACTATTTGTTGTCCTCAACCCGTGAGACATGTCTGTGGCGTCCCTGCAATGTCTCTGATGTGTCTCCGCTAAAATCGAACCTGTTAGTTTTCACCTGCCTGGAGACTGATCTCCAGGCGACGTCTCGGCGACATCTCATTTTCCCATGGGTGCTGCGGGGCTCGAGCACCCACCCAAAGGCGAAATGGCCCCATCACAAAAATATTCAATAGCTACTGTATAATTCGTAAATTGTGAAAGCCGTCTTTGTTTTCCTCCAACCTGCCTGCACAGGTCGGTCCATTACATTAATATTAGCTCGTTTCGCTCAGCGAGGAGAGGCGCCCGACTCATAAGCGTGAGTTTAACAGATCGAATCTAACTCTCACCTTTCTTTTTCGGCACCCACTGGAAAAAACATGCGCCAACTCTTTCCAATGTGCCCTTCTCATCGGTGTTACTTTAGTCTTTAGCGTTATTGTGCCTGCTGGGTCGGAGCACTGTGGAGCTGTTGGTTCTGATAAATTGTCTTGGCTGAAAGTTAGCGTGAGCCTTGAGTGGGGCTCGGTTCAAGCTTGGAAAAAAATCTTAATTTCTTGAGGCAACATGAGGATTTTAAAAGTTGTCTGTCCGAACAACACAAGCAGTTTGTTTGTACACGTCTCTCTTCTATCTGTATCATCGAGCTGGTGACAACCTTACATATATGATCTTACAGAAATATACGTCCACGACTTATTTTCTGCTGTTTCTTGTGTTCAGTATGAAACTGCAGGAAACCGACAGAAAAAAAAAGATAAGCCTCTTTCCACAAATGAGATCTGTTCAAACGGTTAAGGCTCAGAAAAAAGTCCTTGTCAGTCATGGACATCACATCACAACGTGAGTAATAGCGGCTAACGGTCTGTAGATCCACTCCCCGCTGTTGACAGCAGAGAGTGTTTGATTTCCGTGGGAGCAAATAAACCTGGAGTAAGTGCAGCAGCTCAGTGGACTCCCACCTACAGTACATCAGAGAGAGTGAGTGCGTGGGGTGGACAGCGGCCATTTATTTGGCTCCTGGACTCTTTATCACTGAGGAACAGGTGTTTCTGTCCCAACAACACATTAGTCCTGCCCGGTGCTCCCCGCAGACAGTGTACTCTCTCTGGGGTAACAGTGATTACAGTCCCAGCTGTAATAAATCAGGATAAATGTTTCTGTTATTCAGCAAATAGGGTGTAATCATGCGACATCACAGCACTCTAAAGAGCCCATTAGTTTATATATCTAGTCTACGCTAGAGGCTGCCTTTTCGCTGTTGTAATCCAGATGTACTCACTGGTTTTAGGGTTAATATCAGATGGTTAATCAGACTTATGAGCTGGAGTAAGCTGCTTGAGGACGGGTCGGTCACGAACAAGTCGATACCAAGAGTGAACGATGAGAGCTGAGTCTCACCCGCGAGCCGTTTTCTTTCTGTTAGGCTGCTTGTTTGTGTTCGCCTCAGAGAGAGAGAGAGAGAGAGAGGAGAGGGAAAAGTGCAGCCGCAGCTTGTGCAGTCAAAAGTAAACAGTATGGTCACTCGCAATGTCGGTCCTTTTTCACACAGCATTTCCTCTGTATCAGCCCATTACAGAAGCGACAAAAGCAGCAGTTTGAGAGCCTTGGCTAAGGTTTAACTGCGTCTCACAGACTGGAGCCTGTGTCTACTCCGCACTCACAGACGGGACAAAGAGCAGGGACGGGAGCGGTGTTGGCACAGGCAGCAAAGAGACTGGGGCCCCACAGCAGAGGCGCTGAGGGGGGCCCACTGGGAAACACTAACACAGGATTGTGACTGTAAATAAAAAAGGACGGGAATAAAAAGTAATACCAGCTTTAAAAGTGTGGGTGTTGCGATAATAAACAATGGCTCCACGACCTCACAAAGTCAACTTTAACATCTGAAAAAAAAAAACCCAGCACAGACCAGGCCAAGTTATGGCAATGCTTGATCGTAGTTGTTGCTTTGTGCAGGGAAGGTAGAGTGGCCTATTTAACGATTAAGTCACAAAAAAAAGTGAACTGTACAGTATAGATAAAGAAAAGAGAGAGAAAGAAATGCTATTTGGGAGCCAAAAGAGCCGACTCTTTGTATCTTTTTTATTTATATATAACACATGGTGCATTTCACAGCTTGGGAGCGACTACAGAGAAGGCTCTGTTCTTTCTGGAAAACCTTTTCTTTCAAAAACTGCACAATGAGTTATTTTGCCCCTTTATCTCAAATTTCAGAAGGATAAGTGTTCTTCAAATTCAATCAATGTACTCACTCTGTGCATAAAAGCAGCGTATTAGAACCATTAAAGGATCTGTATCATGCTATTTTAGCCATTCCAAAGTAAAGTATAGGCATTTATATGATATATTGTACCTCTATCACTATGGAGTACTCATTTTTGAGAGAAATATAAGTATTTTTGGGGGGTATTTTCCCTACCTGGAAGACAAGACGCTTCGATTCAGTTAACTCCGCCCCTCTCTCCGCTCATTCCACATTTGCAGTATTATAAATATAAATATCGCTGCAAAAAGTGAAGTTACTTCACATAATGCAGTTATAAGGAGTTGACATGTGCAACACAGTTTCATAAATGGCTAACACACACGTTTTGATTGACTCACCGCTCAGTCTGGACTTCCCATGAGATCTCGTTGGTTATAAAAGTTAATCCACTTTGATTCTGGCCAAGGTTCACCAAGCATCCATCAGGTTGGTTGATATAGTCGCTGAATCCCAGAAAGAAATTCCAACTTCTGGCGAGTGCACTCTTCTTTAGGAAGGTTGAATAGTCATGTTCCTCTCGTAGCCAAACGCACATCCGTGATATTATCGTTGGGTAAGAAAAATGAACAGGCGTGTCCAGAGAAGGTTAGAAAGAGCTCCTCCGGCCGCGGGTGCGTTTGTTTACTCTCCCGGGACAGCACAGACGCGTCGGAGAACTTTCTTTTTTTTCTTTATTTCTCTCTTACAACAAAAATAATGATAAAGCTGTTTTATGAATTAAAATCAGGCCGTAAGGCATTACATTACAGACGTAGAGAACTTCAGTTCCGCTGTGACGACACAACTGAACAAGTCAGCAGCTGCTCAGAGAACAGGATTCAGGAGCATTACTGAGAACTGCGTGAATGAAGCCAAAAACCGCTCTGGGGGTGTTTTTGATAAGGAAATAGCATAACAACATGGCTAAAAGCTCCAAAAAGTCGATTTTGCATGATATAGCTCCATTAAAGACACTCGGCGTAACATTTTGAATGATACTGTTATTCTTTATATTGGGTGAAATGTTATGCGGTGTAGCTTTAAAGTAAGTACTGGTACTCACAGACAGTGGACCACGGTGCGGCCGTCGCCTCCGTCGTACTGCTCCTGCCACTTGGCCAGTCTGCGCACCAGCTGCAGGATGGAGCGCTTGGACAGGGGCGTGTCCCTGTAGGCCGGCCAGCCGATGAACTGGAAGTGCTGCACCAGACGATACCCGTCCTGTGGCTGCAAACAGTGAGAGGAACAATACAGTTAAGAGTCACCTACAAGTCCGTATATGAAGCAAGTAATGCAAAACCACAGCGGAGCACAAACCAAACTGAGGTGTTACTGAAATTACTCAGTAGTGTCGTGTATGAATTTTTATGCATCACGCCTGACAGAATCAAAATTATGTTCCTCTCTATATGCTTTACATGTGGAAGAATTGACAACTAACTCGACTCATCGACTGGACTTGGTTAAATGAAGATAAGTCTGTTATCTTGAGTTTTGGAGCAGTCCCACACCTCATGTATGTCCTTTCCAGCCTCTGTCCATATACATGCGTTTCCAATGACATCACGCTAAGTTTTATGCTGGCGTGGAATTATGCTGTACTACAACATGTAACAATATCTCTACTCAGGATGAAAATGAAAGACAACTGATTGACAGTGGCATTTTTATGTACTCGTAATCATTGCTCAAGAAGATAACAGTTAAAACACGGCCCCAGAGATGCACATTTAACCATCAAATGTGGCACAGACGTAGCAGCGTTGTCTGTCGAGCTACAGCAGGATTTACTAAAGATCTGCTTCACTCCTCAGACTAAATTAACACATCAAAGAAGAAACAGAAAACCTTTCTCTGTGATTTTTACAGTTTGTCACGTCAACAGTCTCAGTCTGAGTCAGTGTTTACGCTGCTTAAGACATTAGCATGCTATCGGTTAGCATTAGCTTCAACCATTGACAGTTGATTTAATCTGGCTTCAACATGATAAACACATGTGGCTCACATCTATGAACACTGCTCTGACCTCTGTCACATGTTGTATCCAAGGATAGATGTTTGTGGTTTGGTTCAGGGCTTTCTCTTGGAGAGGTCGGAGCTGAGCTGTTTAAATAGGGGAAACGTGGAAGAGCTTGGTCGCCTTAAACTTCATCCCCGTTTGGCCCATAGGGGAGGGGAGGAGAGGCTAAATGCTAACAACATCTTTGGTCTTTTTGCGTGAGTGAGCGCACGCGTAAAGACAAGACAGGTATGCATCAACTCGTCTAAGCTCAGGTAAGAACATATCTCTGTCCTTTAAAGGACAGGAGACGCCCCTGAGGCTCGTCACTATCTGCTGCCAGATGGACATTATGTTTGCCTGGATACTTCATTTGCCTGAACTTGTATTGTTTTTGTTTCATTGTTTTAATGTTTGGTGCCGTCCTGTGAGGAAACTCCCATTGTGATACTGGGCTATACAAAACAATTGATTGATTCACTGAAGCATAAACTTTACTCTCAACTCTATTTCTACATTATTGTATTCCCCAACCCTCCTTTCTCCTCCCATCGTCTCCCACAGTTCATTATCTTCCCACTCGTGCGCTAAAGTCTGAACGGGCGGACTGATGTCTGTAATCATCTCCATTCGGACTCGCTGTGTATTGAAACAAATTGGACGGACTCCGCAAACACAACATCTTATAATAATGCAAATTGAATTTCATGCCAAAGTAAACGTTTTGAAGGATTTGTCCCGCAGCGGTTGGCTCCGGCTCTGTAGATAGTGACAGTCTGTCAGCCTGATCGACTCTGACGCTAACACATGCTAATGCTCAGTGTGTGGCCTCTGGAGGAAGAGCAGAGCCACTGGGAAAAGCTTTTGTATCAGAGCCTTTTGTATAAAACAAAGAAGCTCAGATAGACGTGGATAGACGCAGTTTGTCATTGACTGTCAGTGTAATGGGCGTCTTGACTAGGGCTGGGTAACGTTACATATTTTTTTCAAAACCTGTACTTTAACGATACCGATACCTGAACGAAACTCTTTCCGATGCCGACACTAAAATATTTGTCACCTAGAACCGGAAAGCAGAACAATAATGTGTGGAAGATCTGCACATTTACGACATTGGGTTCATCTCCAATGTCAAGAAATGTGTGGAAAATGGGTAATAATTTGGGGGGAAATTAGGAGAAATTGTGTGTGTAAAAACATGGGGGAAAATGGCAAAAAAAAAATGGGGGAAATGGGGAAAATATTGGTAATATTAAAATAGCAAAAATAATGGAAACAATTGGGAAAACAAACAAAAATAAGAAAAAAAAATAAAATAAAAAATTGGGGGAAATGGGGGAGCGGAGTCGTGGCAACGCATAAACAATGCAACTTGCCTCTTTCCTGGTACAGCAGTGTATTTTGCCTTTTTTCTGCAAACTTAATTTGTAGTTTATGTGTTCCATATTGTTTTACTGATACTTTTGTACATCTTTTCTGTGTTTTTGTGAAGTTCTGCGGATATTTTACTGCAGAGACTTTACTATGAAGAAAATAAAGTAAAAAAAAAAACAAACACAAATAATATAAATAATATCAAGACAAATAAAGCACTCAACTTACTGTAACTTAAAAAAAAACAGCCAAAACACTTCCTTCAAAGGAATAGGCCACCGTTTTTACATACTGAGATATGTTCTTACCTTAGCTTAGACGAGTTCATTTGTACCTGTCTGGTCTTCACGTGTGCCTTCCGTAACGTAAACACAGCACAGACGGCGTTAGCATTTAGCCTCTCTCTTCTCCTCAATAGCTCCAAACGAGGTGAAGATAGAAGCTACCAAACTCTTCCACGTTTTCCCTATTTAAATATGGTTACGTAAAGTGTTACACCATAATGTATAATTACACAAAATTAAACAATGTGGAAGAGAGAGGCTAAATGCTAACGCCGTCTGTGCTGTGTTTACGTTATGGAAGACACACGTGGAGACCAGGCAGGTACAAATGAACTCGTCAAAGCTAAGGTAAGAACATATCTCAGTATGTACAAACGCTGGCCTATTCCTTTAATGCTGTCCCTGGACCAACAGCATCAGAACAGTTTTTTTTGGGGTTCCTGCTTTCAATACTTTAATTTCTTCGATAAACTTTTTTTCCAATGCCATAGTGGTATAATTTAACAGTACCCAGCCCTGGTACTGACTGAAGAGATATTTACACAATAAAATCACAGCGCGAGTGCACTGGCTTGGAGAAAAGAAGATTGCCTAGGATTAAACCACATTTGGATTGTGTTCCATTAGAATCTATAGAGTTTGGGGACCACAATAGACATTATATTATGCGGCACCTCGTTCCAAACGGCGCCTCTTTGATTCAAATTCCTTTTCAACCCCATTTGCTTTCCCTCAGTCTTCCATCCCATTTGCCCTCAGTCAGTTCCATGTCAGTGTGCTGTTGTGCCGCTGATACGAGCCATTTCATGGTTCTGCGCTGGTGATGTGTGTGAGAGGACAAGGAGGAGCTCACTATAACACGAGTTCCAACGGAGAGAGGAGAGAGGAGGCATGGGGCTGTTTGTGATGAAGGGAGGGGAGAGATGAAGAGCGGTAATTTCAGGAAGTGGGAGACACGAGCCGGTTTATTGACCAGTCTGGTGCACTGGTCCACCTTCATTTAAGTCGAGACACTGCAGGTGCATAGGGAAAAATGTAGAGATATCCATTTGAAACTTTTGCTGAACATTACTGATGTAAATGAGATGTCATTTCATGTTTTCATATAAGAATAAGGGATGTTTTTTTTCTTCTTTTTTTCTTGATTATTTTCTTGTATTTTTTGTTAATTTTGTGTTTATTTTATTTATTGATTTTTTATTTATTGATTTTTTTCCGCAATAGTTTTAAGCTTTTATTTCGCTTGTTTTGTCTGTGTGTCTGTTTGTCTGTTTAACTTTCTGCTTGTTTGCTTGTTTTTTTGTTTGTTTGTTTGTTTGTTTGTTTTGATTGAATTGTACTCAATGATGGCCAGTTTCAATATTTATGACATGGACTGTTTGTTGAGGTTGAGGGTGGGTATTTGAGAGGTGGGTGGATGGCTTATGTCGGGTAGGGATGGTTGGGTCGTGGGTAATTTGTATCATTTTAATGTATTTGTATTGATATGAAATAAATCTTGTTCTAAAAAAAAAAAAAAAAAAAAAAAAGAATAAGGGATGTTGTGCATAAACATGGCCAAAATTGCAGATATTTTCAGCGACAAAATCTAAATCATAGATAGACCCAGATGTATTGGTTTATTTCATTGACATATTAGTAACAGAGATTTTGTGAGACGGGATTTTGGATCTTGTTTAGTTTTTGAATAAGCTAATCATAGGTGAAAAAATCTGTAAAAACTCAAATTTTCAAAGGTCTTGTTCAAAGCTGCATAAATCAGGCTGGGAGTTAGATACTAAGAAATCCCTCTGAAAAAGTGGCTATGTCATTGCATGAGTGGAGCAAAAACCTCATTTTGAGAAAGGTTTTGTAAGGGTGGCATGTGCAACACATTTCTCCACTCTTCCGTATCAGGTGGCAGAAGAAAAAATACCATATTTGAATTATAGTGTCATCTCGGGGACCCTTTACAGGACACGTGGATGTAAAATAATTCATTCACAAATATTATGTCAACATTTGTGAATGAATACCCATGGGAAAGATGTTGTAGCTACTTCCAGGTTACCGTATTTTCCTGACTATAGGTCGCTCCAGAGTATAAGCCATAAATTACCAAATGAAGAAAAAAACAACAGGCTGAATAGTCGTACGGTATGCTCGCCTTGGCAAGGACCTGGACATGGAGGCTTAACTGCACCGTTGACAAGCCTCTCCCGGCAGCACGTTTTTCAAGCTCTCATTTGCGAACTCGTTCCTCTAGCTGTGGCCATCGAGCTTTTAGCCCGCGATTAGCTTTTAATGTCTTCTTCACTGGGGTAAGAGTAACCTCGGCTTTTCGCCAGTCACTCGCAAGTTTCTCGCTCACTCCAAACTTTCCTTCTGCTGCTCGATTAGCCTGCAGTGCCCTCTAGCGGCATGTGAAATTATATATTTGAATTTAAAAAAAGAAAAGAAAAGAAATCACAGGTAAGTCGCTCCCCACCCAAACTATGAAAAAAGTGTGACTTATAATCCGGAAAATACGGTATCTCTCGGTAGCAACAAAACGTCATAAAATAAGCCTCGTACGGGGTAAGTTTTTTCATTTTTATACTCTGACATGAAAACTAAGATGTTAAGGGAGGAAACTATTGACAAATCTCCACATCGACCACTGCGTGAAAAAATTAACACTTTCACCTGCCGTGTCTCGCCTTGTAAGACATTTAGACATGACAAAACATTAAGCTAGCAGTGTCTGCAAGAAAATCTCTGGAACTTTTGCTTAGATTCTGGCAATAAGGTGATCTCAGATTGATTAAAAAAAATAAAGTCTGAAAACTTTCCTGGCGGCCCCTGTTTACAGCTGGCACTGAAGTTCTCTGTCTTCTCATTGTGGATTGTAGAAGATAATTAAAACCTTTGAGCCAAAACTTCGTCAGTATGCTCGGGTTTAGTCACCGCTTTATTCCCCACTTTCACATGAAGCGGTGTAGTCTCGCGTGTCCCTTACCCTGGCCATGTTGCAGATCCTGAAGATGCGGTTGATGATGTCTTCGTCGATGTCGGCCGATATAAACTCCACTTGGATGGGCCCGTAACAACAGGAGCTCTTCTCAGGCCAGTACTGCATACACAACTGCAGAGCGGACGCGTTGGGGAGGTTAATGTGGTTATAACAGTCAAAATGAAAAATGACTGCGATGTGAAGTGACTTTGTACCTGAGCTGCGTCCATCTCATTCAACATGACGATGGACGAGCAGTTGTAGTCGAACACCAGCCTCCAGAAGTCTGCCATAGTGTTGGGCAAGGGATGCTGGGTAACGATGAAGGCGGCTGGCTGCTTGTGGCTCTAAAGAGTGGATTAGAAGAACAATTGTTTACTCAAATGTTTTACTTTGGTTATAAAACTAGGGCTGGTGTTACCCAAATGATACTGTTAAATGATAACAGTATGGTATGGGAAAAAAAAAAGTATATGTATTGAAAAAAGTATAGTTCAGGCATATCATAAACCAAGTATTGTTAAAGTACCGTAATTTATTTTTATTTTTTTTAATGGTAAACTAAAGGAAACAGTCACTTACATCCATCAAAGCAGCATTAATGTAGTTGGAGCTCTCTCCGTCCACTGAGATGAGGAAAGGCAGGCAGCGGTCTGCTGACAGCACGTCCATACTACGATTTTTGTCATGATTTCTTGGTAACAAACCTACACTGCAGTCCTCAGGACGCACTCTAGGGGTCACTATGTTTAATGTCTGTAAACACATAGGAAAGAAATGGCATTTAGTATATATACAGTACAAAGGTAATCAGAAGGAATGGACACGGCTCAGGGTTCGTACAGATTTTCTCTTGAGGTTTTCCATGACTTTTCCATGAGTTCTCCATGACCCCAATGCCACCATTTTATTAGCCACATCTATTATTGAGCTTACACATTCATCAGCGCTTCATTTTCAGTTAGATTTTTAGGAGCCCACTGTAGTCGAGACCAGACTACTAGAGAAAGACCAATGAGTACTGAGACCACGACGCCTTGAGACAAATACAGCTGCGCGCAGTACACAGCAAATGTTCCAGTGTTAATTTGACACTGTTTGGTGTCTATACAGTTCACACCTTCTCAGTGTGAAAGTGAATGACACTCTTCAGTGTTAACTACAGGTCAGACACCATGAGTGACAGAAACATGACGCTAAATACAATGTGCTCTTTGTTTCCAGTAAAAAGGCTGAGGCCTCAATGCTCTTCAGTCACAGAGCAACAGGTGAAGAAGGAAGTCATGGAGATTCTGCTTTAGACAGAACTTCAGACTCCTGATGGAAATACAAATTAAGTACTGAAACTTAATTTGTTAATTTATATCAAGTATTGGAGGGAAATAAAACATCTTAAAATTACACAAATCTAATATATATATATATATATATATGTGTGTTGGTATATATATTTATTAAACACATTCACTTCTATCCAGTGTATTAGGTCATGTGTGTCCCAGTTCATCTGAGTCGTGGTGGGCCATGGTGGACCATGACCGACGTGAACAGGACTGTGGTAGATCTACTTTTACTTTGGAGAAGATAGTTATAGTACTATAGTAACTGTATAGTGTGTCAAAGAAATGAACCTCATGAGCTTCTTCTCTAACATCTGTCCACATCAGTCCTGCTGCACCACAACCCAGAGGAATTGGGACAAACATGACGCTACAGTACAGTATACAATTTATAAGTTTTTGTTTATTTAATTTATTATAAATAAATAAATAAATAAATAATATTAGAGTTTCACCTCTTAAACTTGTTAATAACAAACACTTTGTTTTTTGTGTTTACTTCTTATATCCATCTGAAGTTCTGTTCAAAGCAGAATCTCCATGACTTCCTTCTTCACCTGTAGGTCTGATTTACTAGAGCGATGAGGCCTCAGCCTTTTTACTGAAAACAAAGAGCATTGTATTGTATTTAGCGTCATGTTACTGTCACTCATGCTGTCTGACCTAAAGTCTAACTCTGAAGAAAGTAAATTCACATTTACACTGAGAAGGTGTGACCTGTATAGACACCAAACAGTGTCAAACTAACCCTGGTTGTTACTTTATTGCCAAAGAACATGCAAGTATAAAGCACCAGAGTCCTGATGATCTAATGAAGCCAATTTAAACACTTCAGAGGATGTACCACGGTCACAAGGTCCTTGATTCTTTACTCATATGAGGTAAAGTCCATCTCATCACATTGTCTGTCATGCACGGCTGACAATCACTATCCTGTAGTAAACGTTCGCTGCTTCCCTTTGCATCCTCTGGTCTTGTGTTTGTGTATTTATGAAGCCAGCTCCAATATTTTCCTCCATAAATGCATTATTGTCATCATTCTAGCTTGCAGGGAGCCCATGATCTTCTTCAGAGCCCACGGGCGGAGGACTTGTCTCTGGCTACAGGCCTGATCACTGCCTGATTAAAAATGTGCGCTGTGTTTTTCCAGGGCCTGGAAATTTCCATGACTGTACCAACCCTGCGCTCAAGAAAAGAAGAGCATTTTTACCTGGAACTCGTCTTTGACCTGGCTGGAGTTGGTCTGAGGGTCTATTCTGCTGATGTTGTAGTACACGGCTCTGAACTCACACACCGGGATGGCTGTGTTTCCACAAAGACACGCCTCCAAGATGGCGTCATGGACAAACACATACTGCTCCTGCAACAAGACAAATTATAATAAAAACAATTCGCGCTGCCCTGATGAGCTCATGTGTGAGGATCAAGTGCGGTCCGTGCACTTTGACTGGCCATTACTGTTAAAAGCTCGACAGCAAAATGATCTGAGTGTTTTTCTCCTCTGCATCCTCATTAACGCGCTGCTTTTATCACTTAGCATTCATTTACTTGTCAGTGCCTCGCTGCGGGCCGGACTCCATTTGTTGTCCGTGCAGAGCCGTGAGAATGGTTAAAAAGCTGCTATGACTGATTGTGGTCATTAGCCTCTTTAGTAAGAACCCAACAAACAAAATTGCAACATAAAGTCTGCGTGTTAAACATTAATAGCAGGACAAATGGATGTGAAAGTGTATTAAGTTTTTCTGTCGGCCATCTTGAGCGAGAACCGGGCACTCACCTCAGTCTGCACCATGTTGACCCTCTGTGACCTCAGCTCCCGAATGCAGTTAAAAATATCCACTACGCCTTCGTTCTCCGCCATGTCCAACATAATGTCCACCGCAATGAAGCAGCCCGTCCGTCCCGCTCCAGCACTGCGCACGCAAACAAACAAAGTGAAAGGTCAATAGGTCCAGTAACTGCAGAAACATTGCACTAAGCCCCAAGGCCTTTCTGGAACAATCCTCGGGAATGAAATGTACACAAAATGCAGGTTTGTTCGGCCGGTGCAAGGTCTGCATGGGTGATCTTTGTGTCTAAATGAAGCCATGGCCTTGTAGCTGCTCTCTGATGTATCGCGATGAGGTTGCAGCCTAAAAATGTGCTTCGGGAAAACTACAAGTCATTGTCATTTGCAGCGAGAGAGGGATAGGGAAAAGAAAATGTGTCTGTTTTGTGTCAGTCTATGCCGATTGGCCCTGGGTAACATTATCTAACTCACATTTTCATTATTAGAAATAGATACAATACAGTGGGTTTATGAAACACATATTTTATATTGGGGCGACAATGGCGCAGATGGTAGAGCGGGTCGTCTCATGATCGGAAGGTCAGGGGTTCGAATCCCGCCTCCTGAAGGTGCACATTGTCGTTGTGTCCTTGGGCAAGACACTTCACCCACATTGCCTCCAGTGTCTGCGTACACTGGTAGCCCCTAGGAGAGACCAACAGGCCCGGTTTGAACCGTGAGGCCGTCCTTCCGTGGACCCACCACCTGCAGAAGGAGCCATGGGGGCTGGTGCTATGTGACCTGGGCAGCTCCAACTGCCCCCACGACCCGGCAACGGACAAGTGGAAGAAAATGGATGGATGGATGGATATTTTATATTTTACAGGATACTCGAGACATTAGTTTTTCTTTCTTTTGTATCCATAATTGAATAATAAACCAGAACAGTTCCACTGAGATCCAGAAACCTTTCTTCAGGAGAATCCAGGCCCCACATGGGACTCTATTGGACGTGGTTTTAAGAGAAACCAGAACATAACAATGTGTCATAATATCAGTTTCAACAGTTCAAGCTGACCTACAGAAACCAATGCACTTTTTAATGATATTCTAATTTCACCTGTTTCACCTGTAAACCTACGCAGATACATGGAGAAGAGGAAACATGACGTGAGCGCCAACCACTGCACCACTACATTAGCCTGGCCAGCCCAGGATCAGTGGTGATTTGTTTGAATTCCCGATGGACGTGATTGACAAGCGAATCAACCAATCAGAGAAAAGCCAGATATGATGCAAACGGCATGCAGTGTATTTGCGGTGTATTACAAGTCTCTGTAGCTTAGTTACAGAGTCATGGATGTAATCCATAGACCGTTACAAAGAATAGACAACTCCTCCTCACTCCTCCCCGTTTACCATAATGACCACGTTCGAGGGGAAATCATGGCAGATTTACAGGCTCCTCCTCCCCAGCTCTGACGAAGCATGTTCCTAAAAAGGGCATAAGGGCGGGATCTTCACTGTAGACTCGGCCCTTGCGTGACGTGTAGCTTGCGCAGCTCCAATGCCAACAGTCCGACCCTCATTAAGTGCGAGATTTCAAAACATTTTCTTTCGAAAAACAGCCTGGTTTCTTTTTTGTGACTAACCCAGCGTTATCTCAGGAGGAATATGTAGCCATAGAACGTGTTGAAAAAATAGAAACCAGGTGTTAAAGTTGTTTGTAACGTGTCTAAAGTCCAATGCTTTTCAATGGCGGCCTAGCGGCGATATGGAGGTACTACAGCAATGGCGGCCTCCAGTGTTGCGGTCATAAAGCAGAGCAGCCAGCGGCCATTGATGTAATCTGTACTTGCACTGTGTGGTGTGTCCACACTTAGACCCGCTGCTATCACTTATCACTTAATCACTTTATATGCCTACACATCTGTAAATACAATTCCACTGTTGTTCAATTGTTGTTGTCTTACCATATGTCCCTTTTATTTTATCTTATTTATTTAATTTTTTACGCATGGCGCTATAGCCGTATAAAGTTTGTTTAGCTTATTTTTATCTTAACTCTGTGTTATATGTTCTATGTTGCACGTTTGCACTGAGAAAAATTCCTAGTTTGTGAACCTGTTCTCAAACCATGGCAATAAAACCTATTCTGATTCTGATTCTGATTGTAAACAAGGAAGTTAGTGGTTTTAAGATGCATCGGCCAGAAGAGATTTTCAACGTGGGAGAATTCAACATGCGCAGTGACTGTTTCAATCCAAGTACGTTTGGGAACCTTCGATACAACAAGAAGAAATGGTTTGAAGTGTTCTGAAATGTTTTGGTTACGTGAAAATCCTTCTTAAATGTTTAGTCCTGTGTTGCCACTCAAATGATCAAAAGAGTAAACCCACGCCTACAGGCTCCATTCAGCTGAGGCCCTCTTTGCAAACATCGATCATGAATCTCTCCTATTGAGACTCGAGTCTCTTCTCTCAAAAGGAAGAACAGATAAAGTCCTCCAATCGCCTCCCACCCCTCACTGTTCCCTGTCCATATCTTAGATCAATGTGTTAACCTTTAAAAAGTGGGCATTGAGAGAAACCGAACACCTCAAAGCTTTTATGCCCATATTCTTCAGCTGCGAGATAAGCACTGTGGTCTCCACGGCGAAGGTGATTTTAACCTCATGTTCTGCTCTTGAGATGGAGCACTTCTCTCTGGGGTCAGGATCTCAACAGACGGTGGTTTTAAAAGGTCAGCACTTGGACAAGCCATGGACAAAACTGATTGATTAGTGATACTGGAGGCCAAATGTTTCATCATTTTTGCAAGGTATTTTGATATTTAAAATCTTTGAAAGTGCTCGAACACAGTGGCAGAGATCACTTCACTGGCAACAGATGGGAATAATGAGAGCGATTGAAAAACATCAGATATATTTATTAATTCAATAGTATCTAATGTTGCTATGAAAAGTATAAACCTGCTTTGTAGTGAATGCAGTTTAATCCTATTAAATCAGTTTTAAATTCATTTTATGTCTAGAGTAAATACTGGATGCTGTAAAGCTGTCTTACACAATTATTATTATTCAAGTTAAGTTATTTAGTTTGTTATTCAAAGTTATTAAAACAATGATTACATGGCCACTTCTTAATCCTTTCACAAATCCCACTGCATCCAGAGCATTTATGTACATGTTGTGGGCAGGTTTGCTGCTTCGTCAGACCAGGGGCCGGCTCGGTGCCTGAGCCCAGAAGGATCAAGATAGATCAAGGGCTCGTTTGAACGCTACAAACCTCGAGCGTCTCTCTTGGTGTTACACAGTTATGTGCAAAAGTCCGTGATATTCGAGATGGCAGGGCAATGAGCACCAAATGGTAGAGAAATGAAATGCACAATTTGGCCCTCTCTCCAGCTGCTGCCCAGTTCACCTATGCCCAGGCCCAGCCATGTGTCAGATGGTGTTAACCAGACTGCCTTTGTGCTGATGCCTTTTAGAACATAGCCTGGAAACTACCGTATTTTGCCCCTCTTTCCCGCCGTCTTCCCTTATTAGCTTTATCATGTAAATTTCCCGTATTATTACAAAATATATAAAAAAGCAGCCCTCCAAACTCCGAACTGAACTCTGTCACTAGCCTCGCGAGAAATGCCGCCTGCAGAAGGCTGAGTGGCAGTTGTCGCGAGGTTGTATACAAGTCTCCCGCTTTGGCCGGGACATTGGTGTCATGCCATTGGTCCGACAACCCATTAGTCCGACATCTCATTATTCTGAAAATGTACCCTTGAGCAGAGGTGCCAGTTGTGTTGTGGATTAGAGAGCCATATACAACCAGTGGCCCTAAACTTAAGGTCAGTGGACTCTTGTCTAAACCTAATTTTATTTTTCAACCCCCACTCAATGGAACATTTTCGGAATAATGAGACGTCGGATTAATGGGTTGTTGGGCTGATGGGCAGATCCCAGAAAACTACCTTTTTTCACCCGTCTTGGAGCTTGGTTGGGCTGGTGAGACGGCTCGCAAATGGGTTCACAGCGGGCGCTAGAAAATGTTCCGTAAACCAAAACTTGACAGGTATGTTTAGAACAGTGGTTCTCAACTGGGCTGGGACCTAAAAGTGGATCGCGAGCCTTTCCCCGAAAACATTTATCTTAATATATATGTAGAGAAAGAGTATAGAATCATTACTTTAAACTGGAATATTCTCTTTTTGGTTTATTTAGTGCTTGTTCAACAGCATTGTTTGAGGAAAAGACAATATTTCACTTTATATTTTCAAGTCTAAGTCATATTTGGGTTGTGGCTTGTCATCCCAGGGTGACTGAGGGTCCCGACGCCATAGTTGAGAACCAATGTTTTAAAACATAAACTCTTTCTTTCATGTTCAAAATAGATAAAAATGCTTTATAATCATACAAACTCTCCCAATCACTCCCCCAGCTGTTTGTATTATATTTCAATATGGGTTTTTGCAGTTTCAAATGATGCAATTTCAACGCTCTGTGTGTTGTTTTTTTAAAGCGAATGACGATAATGCTGAATGAACAGATATGCACACGGCGCACGGATGCTTGATTCCTTCAGAAAATGCTGCTTTTCACAACATAGCCAATACTCTTTGAATTAGACAAAGTCAAGTAGTGAAGTACTGGAGGCTTAAAAGTTAACCAGGGACACATGTTTTACCAATAGACTTTTCTTCCGCTACAAATGTAAACAGCCTTCCAATTGTTTACCACATCAATAAAACCAAGGCCAGACTTGAGCTGTTGGAGACTTAAGATGTGGTGAAGTGTATTGGACGGAGTGATTTTCGTAAAAAACCGGCAGCTCCGAGTAAAACTCCTCAGACAGACAGCTGGAGTTATAGCAGTCACTTCTCGTTTCCGGGGTCTGCTCTGACGCTATTGGCCCCTGTCACCAAGCCTCACCAGAGCCGCCTCACGCACACACAGAAGGGCCGGGCAGGGCTCAACATTCATCATGAGGTTGACAGGTAATCTGCCCAGGCGCTCCCTCCTCTCTCTCTCTCTCTCTCCCTTCTTCTTCTTCTTGTTCTTCTTCTGGTGTCTTTGGTAAAACGTTTGGGGAATTACAAAGTGAACGATGTCTCCTCCCCTCTCTGTCCTCATCCTCTTCTCAATCCCTCCATCCGTGGCCTGATCTCTCCCCTGTGACACCCGACGTGGCTGCTTTGCCGTTTCCTACACTTTCGCAAGGACTCGGCTTGACTTTCACACTGATGCAAAGGTTTGACAACTCCAGAGTTTGGTTGATGCGTGAAACAAAACAGAACTTGACAGATTTTTTGTTGTTGTCTTGGTCACATTTAATCACTTCCCGTACTGCGAAACTTAAAGAGATTTCTACACACAATATAAACTTGATGAGTTGAATTGAATTGCTGTCTTGGAGAAACTATTTATTCGTATCAAGGTCTGTAAAAGCATTTTCTTTGTGTGCAATAAATGACTGAACTGAACTATATTTCACACAACAGTAAAAGTTTTCGTAAAGGAACTTTTTGTTCCCTTTTGTACGATGTATTATGGATACTAGCTGTCTAGCGCTGAACTCTGTGTAAGTCCCACAGTTGCTCAAAATACAGCTTTCTACCATTTTTAATTTTTTAGTAAAATAGCTCCATTTGAAAAACCGCAATCTACGACTTTATACAGAGAGCCGGACCCCCACAGAGCACCTGTGGGGGTCCGGCTCACAAACATAATAAACATAATAAAGTTGTTACTTTGAGGGCCACAACAACAACAACAACAAAAGGCTGAAAACAACTGTTGAGCACCATAAAAGTGGGACATATAATGTAAAATTGACTTTCTTGAGGTTTAGACCATGTTTTAACATTGTTCCCTCGTCCAAGACAGACCTAGAGTCGATTTTCACAACATTTGCACAGTTTTGAGTTAATCCTCGGACAAAGCTGTTAAATTTAGCTGTTTCTTCTTCTACGGTGTCAGCGCCTCGTTCTGTACTTCCTCATTACAATTGCGTCACTGTCCTCCACATTTTTAAATCCCATGATCCATTATTGATTTTGAACCGTTCTGTGCTCGAAGTGTGTTTATCACGCACTGCCAGAGCTGCTCACACACCGTATCCAACCTGGAAGTTATATTTTAAAGGGGGGGTATTATGTAAAATCGACTTTTTCAAGCTTTATATCATGTTAATATGTCATTCCCTCATTAAACACATGCCTGGAGTAATCAGTAAAAACTTAGACGGCAGCCATTTTAGGTGTAGCTATGCCTCAGTCCTCCTAGGAACGCCCCCACCTCCTGGAGACGCCTCTGGACCTTTCGTCACCAGCCAAGCCACCAACCACTGCTCCTCAGCTCAGCAGAGCCCCCTCCCCGCACAGTAGTGTTGTTTAGATGCCACAGCAGTGTGCTGAAGGGGCGTGTCGGAAAGCTTCTTAAAGAGGGGGTATTATGCTTTTTCAATCACATAGCACCAGTCTATAGCATACTACAATGATGACGTAACCTTCTGTTGGTCTGTATATGCAGTAAATTAAAATAACTGCCTTGAATAAAATTGCTCTCTCAAAATGGCTGTACTGAACGTCTTGAAATAGGCCTCTGTCTCTTTAAGAAGCTTTCCGACACACCCCCTTCAGCACACTGCTGTGGCATCTAAACAACAACACTGTGCGGGGAGGGGCTCTGCTGAGCTGATGAGCAGTGGTTGGTGGCTTGGCTGGTGACGAAAGGTCCAGAGGTGTCTCCAGGAGGTGGGGGCGTTCCTAGGAGGACTGAGGCATAGCTACACCTAAAATGGCTGCCGTCTAAGTTTTTACTGATTACTCAAAATATGTGAATGAGCCAAGGCAACACTCCAAGCATGTGTTTAATGAGGGAATGACATAATAACATGATATAAAGCTTGAAAAAGATTTTACATAATACCCCCCTTTAAAGAGACAAAGGCCTATTTCAAGACGTTCAGTACAGCCATTTTGAGAGAGCAATTTTATTCAAGGCAGTTATTTTAATTTACTGCATATACAGACCAACAGAAGGTTACGTCATCATTGTAGTATGCTATAGACTGGTGCTATGTGATTGAAAAAAGCATAATACCCCCTCTTTAAGTCTCGTACGACCTGCCTGTTTTAGTGAGGGCTGTCCTCTCTCCGTTCACGCCACATTAATATGAGTTCAGCACGCTTTTTTGGTGTTTCACGGTGGACTTTCTGACCTGCAGTGCACCACAATGGGCCCGGCGTCTGGAGGGTTCAGAAACTTGACTTGTCGGATGAATCCCAACAGCCCAGTGGCGTAGCACGGGACGCCATGATCGGGCCAGCTGGTGAAGTGGAATTGCCGCAGCTCCCGGATCTCGTGGTGGCCCTTCTGAAATACACACACACAGACAATAAGTCAATAAGGGCAGCACGACAACACGGCATATAAAAAAAGAGAAGTAGAAATGCTTTATCATCAGTGTGTGTAAAAACAAGACTTGCGGCAAAGTACAACCATACCAAACCCACTTGTGCTCAATAAAAGAGAGTACAGAGGGGTATAAGTGTTGCTGCCGGACAAAGAAAGGGTTTACAATTTGAAGAAGTCGTGAAGTTTACATGTTTGACTGTGAATTTTCTCGCTGTCAGGTGATTGACTGCACCAAAACAGCCTTGGGCCACAACAAAACCTTCTCCTTCATCTATGATATAGTGTTTCTCTGGGCATTCACGTGCTTTCAAAGTTACCCAAACTTTTTAACGACCCTGAACACATCATAAGTTCCTTTTCTTTTACCATCTCTGCATGCTCTCCCATAACGACGCATTGAATAATTCACACATATCGATTTCTTTATTCTGTAGCAGCTAAACACGGCTTTAGTGGAAGAGTGTGTGTCCTTCTCAGTTCACTTTCCTGCCAGAATAGACCTCAGAGGACACTGTCGGTCTCACAAATGCAATGCGAGGCCGTGGGCAGTATTGAATTGTTTGCTTCAGCCTCAAACACAGGGTCAAGAGGTGGAGAGTGGAGGGAACAGACGGACATAAAGGAAAATGGAGAAAAGACGGGGAAACGCAGGTGACACAGGGAAAGCTGCAGGCGGTAGGGAAAAGAAACGAACAAAGGGACACAACCGCAAGGCTATTTGAGAACTGGACTACCCATTGAGCTGCTTTCTAATGGTAAATTATCTCTGGATCAATAACTGGAGGTCCGACTCGAGGCCAAACATTCCTGACCATATTTTAGAGTGCAACATTAATAAAAGATGCACGTCTTGGAAATAAATGTCAAGATAAACTAACCATTACCTGAACCCACTCAGCAATTCTTAAAGGTCAGACACATTGTTAGTAATTCTAGCGTGTGGACCTTTTATTTACCTACAGTATATTTTTGAGGCTGGTGAAAGTAAAAATTTCAGTTCTTCCTTTAGCATAATGTAAACTCAGATATCTGTGGGGAAAAAAACACTGTGCATCTTATTTTAAAGTATTTGTATGCATTTCATGACGTTTCAGGCTAGTTTTATAGGATTTTTGTGAAAGTGACCTTGAAAAGTGACCCTGCTTATAAATAATCACTGCCATCCCAATCACAGACGTGGGATGGCACAAATATAATCTGAGAGTTAATAATGAGTTTGGACCACTAATAAGATTTTAATTTAACTTACATTGTTTGTATTATTAATTTAAATAAAAAAAGGTATTGGGCCTCTAATGTGTAAACAGTTTGCTAATGTGCTAACACAGCTGTTTGTATATAAATAATTAAGGTGAAAGGATGCAACCTTGGGGAACCCCAATGTTTGCTGGATCTGAATCTGAAAAATAGTCCATCAATGTTTTCAAATAAGAACAACATTAGACAAGATAAATGAAACCATTTTGTCATAAATCAGTGGTTCATAATTGATGGTTGGGACCCAAAGGTGGGTCGTGTGCCTTTGTTTATCAATTGATGATTGTTAAATTATATTATAAGGAGTCAAAATAAAAATAACACTGGGTTACAAAAAACAAAAAAATAATTGTGAGGTGTCTAAAATGGTTTAACTGATTAATGTTTGCAGTGCAGAATCAGATTATTATTTTTAATTATTATTATTATCATTTTATTTTAGTTTTTTGATTTGAAATAAGATTCTGTGTACAAAAATATGCACACATTACAATCCTCCTAATTGTGGACAGACAAGCGCCAAGATGGACGACATTATAAAGACAATATTGTACACAATACACAATTTGGCTTACTAGAAATTTGGTGTAAACCAGTATAATCTTTTGTTTACGTTTAACACCATTATTATTTTAGTTCTAAAGATTACACAGGTGTTCAGGAATCAGTTCAGTTGCAAAATACAATATGAATGCAGTAGTTTTTTCTGTCATGCATGCTAATCTAAATTTTAAAAGAAACGCTTAAGCTTCTAGATGCACCGTTAATTTAAACTGTTCAAGTCAGCGAGTGAAATAAGCCTCCCCGTTAAACCGCAAGCCCCCACATGAACCTGCTTCAGCTCTTTCATTAGCGGCAAGCTGGTGCGTTTAGGGAAGTGACAGATGAGCCTGTCTCAGAAAGTGAGAGGACTGTACACAGAGGTGCTGTGGATTAATGTCTTTTAAAGCGACTGACGCTCGGAGTTTCAGACGCGTCTTCATAAGCTGCTTTAGCTCAAGTGGAGCAGAGAGGGGCTCTGGATGAGGACAGGGGCTGAGGTGGGAGAGGTGAGGGGGCTGCTGTGATATGAAGCCTGGGAATGCACGGAAACATGGAGCGGTGAAGAGAGAGGAAATGTGTTCTTGAACGGTCTTTTGTGTGGGGTAAATGTGCATACTGACACTTTAGTTTAGTCAACATTGCAAATCAAGCTATATAAGTTGAGTCAAAATACATTTATAGTAATTGGCAGTGACTGGTGTGGTGGTGGATGTTTCATTGTTTGAAGAGGAGTTTGGACTTGCTGAAACCACATTTTGGGATAAATGGTACTGGGGAGGGCAGAATTCATTGTCTAAGCAGAGGTCTATTTAGAAAAGTCCATCTCTTCGTAAAAGTCATATTGGGAGGGATCCGGGCTTTAGGTTTAGATAAAATGTATGGAACTCGTCTTTACCTTTTGCACGGAGAAGGTGCGTATGACGTATTCAGCCAGTGGTTCAGTCTCTATCAGAGTCACCTTTATGTCTCCGTACACCTCGGTCTCGTCGGGCCAATAGCGCACACATTTTACCTGGAGAATAAACCAAATCGTCAAAATTAAATACTATCAACCATTTCCTCAAAAAAAAAAGAAAGTGCTCTATATGCAATCCATTCTGCCTGGTACGAAAATGTGTGGTGTAAGTGGAGCTAAATCTCCCTCCTCTCTCGTGTCGTAATCTTCTTTTTGACTCACCCGTCCCACCTCCACCAGGTTGGTTACCATGACGATGGAGGCGGAGTTCTCCTGCCAAACCATCCGCCAGAAATCCCTCACCGTCTCCTGCATGGGGCCTGCGGGACACAAAGAAAGACGCACAGGTGGGCTACGATAGACTTCAATGCTAAAGACGCGCTGTATAGGACAGAGACGTAAAAGCACTTTCTCCTCTTCTTCTTTTTTATGATTTTATAGTTGCATCAAATTAATGGTGACTTCAGATAAAGATGTACAGTTTTTCTTAGCCTACAACAAATTTTAGTCATAATCTTCCTAATTTATTCTTGCTTCAAACGGTTCTTCGATAACTCATGTTTACTGTATTTTCAATATAACAGAACTAACAGTGACAAAATGGTATAACCTCTTAAGGCTTTTAGAATTGGGTTGAGTGGAACTGGAGAAAATGTGCTTGGTTAAGGCGGGGGTTAAGCGGTTAATAACATTTATAGCACTGCTCATTGCAATATTAGCGAGAATTGAGAAACATTTTCATATTCTAAACTTCACTTAGTTACCTTTTTTTTTTTTTACCATTACTGGTATCGAAATCATGTATCGAAAATAATATTTTTCATCAGACACCAGGTTTTGATGCCTGTTGGGTCCAGGGATGGCACTAAAGAAAGTGACTTGTTTGTTTCAGCTCAGATTAATGATACACATTTAAAAGAAATAGATCAAAAATGTGAATTTATTCCATAAGAGACTGTTTTATGGTTCCAGATGACAGATACTGATATATATATATATATAGACAGTATAAGTATCAACAATGTAACCAAGTTTCATTAACCTCTTAACCCCACCTGAACCAAGCACATTTTCTCCAGTTTGGCTTTACCCAAATTTAAAAGCTTAAAAAAAGCATCAAAATAGCGTCGGAAACAAGACGAAAATGAAACAAAAATGCTACAAAAAAGTGATAAAAAAAGCATCAAAAATAGGACAAAAAAGTGACAACGCGACAAAAACTCTTAGATCAGTTTTCTAGGTCTTAGCTTTCAAATGAGGCATTACACTGGCTCATAGGCTGTACGCTCCAGTCAACAAACTTTTTAGATTTGGGTAAGGCCGAACTGGAGAAAATGTGTTCGGTTAAGGTGGGGGTTAAGAGGTTAAAGTACTGATATAGACATTATATAATGGTACATTTTAGCTGATGCAATAGAATATCAACATAGCAAAATAGTCGCGTGATTCTTTTTGATCTTGGTTCTAATTGACTACATTTTTGGTCTTAATTTGGTCTTTAGTAGGTGTTGATTTTGACAGTCTGACAATAAAATAAACAGCTTTCGTTTAAATTCAATGAAACATCCGGCCCATTAACACATTGCAATAATGTTCTCGCCATTTTCAAGACAGTTATCCAAATGTTGTCATTTTTTTCCTCACATTGTTAAACCCTGGTAACAATAATGTAAGACAAACACGAACACACACACACACACACACACACACACACCCATTTGGAACAGATTCACAATGGCCGATGATGTCAGCTTAATTACCTTGTGAGGCGATGTAATGTCTGGGCCGATGGTACCCCTGCGACACACGGAAAAGCCAGACATAAAGCAAGTGACATCATTGGTCCCCTCGGATCACATGACCTTCCACTACACTCCTGAACCCATATTCTCTGTTTTTTTATGGCTTTTATTGCTCCATAAACACCTGCTGTGGACTGTACATTAGCTCATGTCAAGGTAAAGGTGCCGCGATAAAGAGCGAATACACAAAATGCCAAGAAAAGGAGTTATCGCAGAGTGTAACCTTCATTTGGGATGTTTTACCTTCATAAATCATACATTATTAATAAGATTGTGTCATCATTTAAACGAGACGATTCCCTCTGGAGGCGAGAGGCCGCTGTGTTCCCTCTTTTGTCTCTCATTCCCTGATCGGTGTTTATCTTTCCCCCTCCCTCTGTTCCCCTGATTGGAAATACACTTTTTCGGCTGTAATAATTTGCATCTATTACAACAAGGCAGCTGATGATTCAAGTGACAAGCAAATCTCAGGGAGGCTGAAACAGAGGAGGGGAGTCATCATCATTAAAAAATAGGCTACAATTGACTTTAAATGTTGAAATTCGGTGGAGAACTGGGTTACTTTTAAGATTGTCCTTGGAATCATACCCAAAGCCAATGTGGTACAACACACGGATAGGCGCAATTAGGTTAGCGTTCCAATTCAGACTATATCCTTTTCGTCTCTTTATGTGGAAAATGTTTAAAGTGCATATGACATATTAGACACAATTTTTGCTAAAACACAGTTAACACAATTATATTTAAGATTTTGTTAAAGATTATACCCAGTTTTCTTTAGTGTGACCATTTTTGTGATGTTTATGTTTTCACTTCTTTTTGGACACCGACAGGAAGTGACATCGAAGAAGGTAAACAATTTTAAACTGTTGCCCGGCAACCATGTTAAGTCAATGGGAAATGAATGAGTCAAACTGCTATGGAATGTTACCTTCTTTTATGTCACTTCCTGTCAGTGGATAAAAATTCAAATAAAAATAACTTTTCTGCCCAACATTTCTTCATTGAAATTGCTGCTTCACAGAAAAAAAAGGTAACTATGCAGCTGATGAACTTGCAACTGATGTAATCCATCTAAATAAGTCATATTTTAAGAGCATTAAAATCTGTCATATGCACTTTAAATGTCTGAATGAAGTTTTCGCTCTTTTTAGCCGTTTTCTGGCAGAATATATAATCTTATTTATCAAATACAAATAAAGTCAAGTCTAAATCAGGCCCATATGGATTTTTTCTACAGCAGATTGTTCAGTGGAAGCAACAACAACAAAAAACCCGGCAGTTATAGCTAGAGTTATCATGTATAGTATCATGTAGCATGATACTAAGCATTATGTTAGCATTCGCCGTCATATTTATGAGCTGTTGAACCACTTTGCTCCTCTCCATGTCTGTGTGTCTTTATTGGGTAGAAAACTTTATTCATAGTACAACATTTGCAAGTTGTAGTACTCCAACATTCTTCTTCTTCTTCATCCATCAGGTCGACTCCGAACCCTGGTGACCAAGTCGACTAGGCAGCTCCATCTCGTCCTGTTTCTTGCCATAACAAGACAGTTCTTCAGAGTCATTCCCAGTTTTTTCAGCACACTGTCCAGCCATCTCGTTTTAGGTCTTCCTCTGCCTCTCTTTCCCTCCGTGGACCCTTGCATGATGGTTTTCTCCAAACTATTGTCTGCTCTGATCACGTGTCCAAAGAAAGACAGTCTTGTTCCTCTCTATTATGTTCATCAGAGATATTTTCACTTGGATTTCTTTCAGGACCCATTGGTTTGTTTTCTTCGCTGTCCATGGAATACGTAGAAGCCACGTCCACATGTCAAAAGCTTTCTGTCTGCCTTTTTTATAGTCCAACTCGCACTTCCATAGGTTGACACTGGAAAGACCATTGTTTGGACTAACCTGATCTTGACTGATTTTGATACATTTTTATCTTTAAATATGTCGGTAAATTTACTTAAAGTCGTTCGCGCCATTCCAATTCTTCTTTGTATTTCTCCATCACAGTTTGAAGTAAATCATGCAGCTGAGGAAATTAAAGTTGTCAACAATTTCAAGACTCTCATCTTCCAGTTTAAAGTCCTCGATGTCATCTGTTTGCATTATCTTTGTTTTCTTTACATTGAGCCTCAAGCCTGCTGCTTCGCTTGCGGCCTTCACATTTTCAAGCAGACGCAGTAGATCGTCTTTATTGTTCGCAATAGGGTTGCATCATCTGCATATCTCAGATTATTAAGATTCCTACCACCTATTTTTATTCCATTTAGGCTTCTAGATTAGCATTTCTCATTATATTTTCACTGTATATATTGAATAAATGGGGGGAAAGGATACAACCTTGTCTAACCCCTTTGCCTATACCGAACCACTCTGTGTACTCCAACATAGTTTTGGAGTAATTATAAAAAAAAGTTTTGATTTTTCTCTTTGTTTTCCTCCTTCGACCGCTTCATTCAAAATGTCAAGGCTGAAGAAATAGCACTCACGTCGATGTAGTTGGCGTTGATGTAGTCGGAGTGGGGCTCTCCCTCCAGCAGTGGCAGGCGAACTCTGGTGTGATCGTCTGTGGGGTCAGATAGCACAACAATACAACAGGCCTAAAGTTACTACGACCCACAGTTCGGAGCGCCTACTAGCTGCAGGGAGGCTAACTAACCACCACACGGGGCACACGGAACAAGGGCTGAGCTAAGACAAGTGAACTGAGAACCCAGAGAACAGGCTTGGCTTGGTTTGGTAGGATTTTAGCAGCATCTTGAATTGCGTTCATTTAGGCTACTGGATTTACGAAGCAGATAGTGCGTGCTAAAGCAGTGCAAAAATGCAATCCATCCATCCATTTTCTACCGCTTTATCCGGGACCGGGTCGCGGAGGCAGCAGTCTGAGCAGAGATGCCCAGACTTCCAGATCCATGCACACCTCCTCCAGCTGTTCTGGGGGACCCCGAGGCGACACCAGGCCAGCTCAGAGACCTGCAGCATGTCGTGGATCTTCCATGAGGCCTCCTCCCAATAGGACATGCCTGGAACACCCGGGAGGTGACCAAGAGGCATTCGAAACAGATGCCCGTGCCACCTCAGCTGGCTCCTTTCGACATGGAGGAAGAAGAAGAGCTTTGTATAGCTCTTGCTTATATAGAGGAGCAGCAGTTCTACTCAGACTCTTATGGACGTTTATCTGTTTGTTTTTTTGGTCTAGACCTTGAGTCTGTGAAGGTATCTATCTATCTATCTATCTATCTATCTATCTATCTATCTATCTACCAAGGACCGTGATGTATGGGGTAGCCGGGGGCCCACCCTGGAGCAAGGCCTGGGGTTGCGGCTCGCATGCGAAGGGACAACGTGGGCCCGCCCTCCCGTGGACTCACCACCCGCAGAGGGAACTATACGGGTCGGATGCAGACAGGACTGGGTGGCAGTCGAAGGCATGCAGGTGCCTTGACGACCTGGTCCATGTACACAGCTTCTGGCTGTCGGGACATGGACAGTTGAGATTTGTGTTTATCATAAACACTAAAAGGCCACAAACTCATTTATAAATCATTATAATTGATTTATTAAATGTGCTCCACTAATAATGTACACAATTTTTCATGATTAATTAGGTGCAAAAAGCTATGAATGAGCAAGTGCTTATTTTAAGTAGTGAGATTAAGTCAAAAGAGATTATTAAATAACAATAAACAAACATGGCATTTATACCAAACACTCTCGTAATGATCAGCTACAAGACTCGTATAATGATACTACACTGCGGCGCCAAAGTAAAGCATTTGTATTGAATTTGGCCCTATTTTTAGGCTAATGGGTCAAAGCAAAGCAGCAACATCTCCATGGCAACGAGCAGGTGGTCACGAGTCAGGCCTGAGGAGACGCGAGTTCCATAAAGACCAGACCACGTAGTACTCAAGTAAATGTGGATGAGTAACTTTTTTTAAGTAATTGTACTTCTAACCCCTGGCTCACATTGAATTCAGCACGGTTCCAGTGCAGCCTCCACGTGGAATCAAGAGTCATTCAAATCAATGGCACATCAGGCCACGCAGTCCAGCTCCAGTTTACGAGGCCGTACGGTGCAAAAGAAAGCATCTGCAATAACTCTATTTTTGGCCGTAGACACCGTACAGGGACATAGGGTCAGGGCATCACACAAACAAAACGGGAAGTCCGGCGCCAGCCAGGGAAGAGAATCCATCAATTTCAGAGTAACATCAGCTACAAACTTGCGCTAACTTGGCAAATGTAAACAGTACGGCAAAACAGGAGGAGCAGCCAGAAGATCACGGAGGATATGTGTGCGCCCGGACCAAAACACGTTTAACCATTGAAGAGGAAAACTTTTGCTTCATCTGGATCATGTGGATTTCTGAGCGGATATCCAGAAAGGAGCAGCATGGAGTGGATTGGCTGCACTTCTGACAGCGAATTGTAAGTTTGATCTGTCTTTTTTTCAACATACTGTAAATGCGCTGTTTACTAGTATTTGTATTTATTATATGTACAAAGTTGTGTGAAACCTCGTGATCCTGTGAAGGCTCCGACACAAGCCGTACACAAAACTGTACTCAATGTTTACAAGAAAACTTTTGTTTAACTTCTTCTATTTTCTTTAGAAATATCACGTCATTTCATGTTTTATTTCTCATAATTCACGTCACTGAAACATAAATCAGACTTTTTTTGGTCAAACATTTATTTTCTATTTCTTCTTCTTCTTCTTTTGAACCAGTACATGGCTTTAAACGACAACGCCTTCCTGAAAGATTCCCCCTATGATTGTACATCCATCATATGAGCCACATCCTGCCAATTATAAAGTCCTGTCTGTAATGGCGTCCTCTGGATCAGGTCTAATCTTGGGCATGATTAACACTCTGTTCTCTGCTCCGCGCGGTTAGTCAACATGATTTCGCCTCATTATGTGCACTTTTCTGCTCTCTCGGTCTCGCGTGGTGCTCTTCAGTTCAGATATTTTTGTTCCGCCAGTCTCCTAATACCGCGGTCACATCTAAGTGTCTCCTTTACGCAAAATTCGGGAGAGAATAAGAATAGGCAGAGGCAGTTACGTGATTAGGCATGAGCGAGGGGAAAAGCGGATATTTAAAATGGCAGATAATGATCCCTAATTACATGACGTTTGACAGTGAGTAACATTTTATTTTTATTTTTTTAAAGGAATAGGCCACCGTTTTTGCATAATGAGATATGTTCTTACCTGAGCTTAGACGAGTTGATGCGTACCTAAGTAAAGAATATGACTCATTCATACCAATGTTTCTTTTGTTTTAACATCTGCATTTTTGTCCTTGTAACAAACTGCAACTGTCTCAGTAAGAGAACTTTACATTACAAAAAATTACAAGACATGAAAATGAACTATAATCATTTTGACATGTGAGCTTGTAAATTTACATGTTTTCAGCATAAATAAGATGTGTAGCAAAGAAACATTTTGAGATTATATTTATTTTACCAAACCTTTTTTTTTTGCAGTTTGAACATAATACTACCATTTAGAACTAATTTTACACTGCAGTTTTTTCACCCTTGAACGCCTCACAGCCTCCTGTGCAGCCTTTGTAAACATAAGGAGGAAAAAGACATGACAGCTCCTGTAGGTATTGGATTATTTGACAAACGGACATTTGATGAGGATTTCAGCAGAATCAGAGCAGGTTGGTCAGATGTTTGTCAGTTTACGATCTTTGGTAAACTTCTGTCAAAATGCTAAACTCTGCGTTAGCCGCTAACGCTAATCTCGTAGCTGCTAACTTTAGCTGCGTCTGCTGCTTCGATGCCTACACGTGTTTGTGCTTACATGGTGTGGCGTGTGTTGGGGGTGAGGTGGGGGAGGTGTGGAGCTTGTCTTGAGAAAAAGTTAACTTCGTTAGAACAGTGTTAATTTCGTCGACTAAAATATTTAGTCTTAATTTTAGTCAGTGATATTATTGACGACTAAAATTGGACTAAAACTAAATTAAAAGTTTTTCATGAGACTAAAACTATGACTAAAATGTCCAGATATTTTAGTCGACTAAAATAAGACTAAATAAAAATGAAAAGGAGAGACTAAAATCATTCTTCTATTCTTCTTCTATTGACCGTCTGAAAGAGCCTCAGATCATGTAAATCCACTGCCAAAGGAACAGCTCTGAGCTTTGTTCATGTGGAGCAGCTCTATGAAGCAGAGGACCTTCATTAAATATGATTAGAATGAATATTATAAATGCAAAGTCAACTAAATTTACTTGCAATTTTAGTTGACTAAAACTAGACTAAAATTGAATTACATTTTCGTCGAAAGACTACGACTAAAACTAAATATGTTGTCAAAATTAACACTGCATTAGAAACAACGAGCTATGTTTGCGGTCTATTTTGGTCGCGCAAAATGGAGTAGCTGAGGGTGGCTTTAAAATCGATTCTTTTATTTTTTTACATCAATTCACATTTTACGCATTTTAAATCGATTTTAAATCGATTTTCGATGAATCGTTACATCCCTAGTTTAAACAGAAGATGTACATTAGACTGACTCACTGAATCAAACGACTCAAAACACCCGATTCACTTCGGTGAGTGATTCATTTGAACTCCAGTCAGTAAAATGAATCGAACTTCACATCACTAGCACTAGCTTTTGTTTTGTACAGAATGAGTTGCCCTGAAATTCGGGAGGTCCATGTTTTTTTATTTTATCATATGCCACATTCACAATTACGCACATTATGCACAACTGCAAATCTAACTAGGAAATAATTTATAAACGACCGCATTGTCCTATTTAACTTTGGCTTGTCCACACGCCAATAAGCTCATCAATAGATAATGAAACTTCTGATTGAAAGTAGCTCAAGAAATCCTTTGGAGTCGAGTTCATCTGGTTTTATTACAGACAGAATCAGCGTGATCGCATGTGTTTCTAAGCGCGCTCCCCCCGGTCCCGAGCAGGAAAGAGGTTGGGGACTCCTACTTTAAAACATTCTTCAGAGCGCAGTTTTTGTTGTAGAGCTCGTCCAGATCAAGCCCCTCTTCCATATTAAGAGCGCACACAGCACTTTCGACATTCTAAACATATTTTTCGGGTCAATTTGGGTCGGATTCGGAATTTGGGACGAGAGCCTGGATTTCGGGACTGTTTGGTCGTATGGTCACCCTAGTACAGAAATATTCAACGTCTTTTACCGTAAAGTTTGGCCTACTATCAGTCTTAATGTTGGGGCAACTAATTTGACAAAGGGGGAAAAAAGGGTCAATAATGGGCTAATTTCTGGTGTAACGTTTTAAAACTGCACCAAATGAGTGAACAAGTTAATGGAGGAGAATCATGACTCTCGATTTAGCAAAGTGATTGAATAGTTCGTTCACGAATCACACATCACGATTATGGGCCTATATGACACAACCAGCACATTTCACCACCGCATAGTTAACAGGCTTCATTTGTTATTTTCCTTGGTTGGACACTTATTACTCATCATTGGGCAGCGGCTGTGGCAGAAAACGAGGCAGAATTTCCATAAATGAGTGAGTCATGAGCATCCCTTTTCTAACACACAAAAAAAACAAGCACTATACTTTTTTTCATCAAATTACCACTTCGCTGGCATTAAACAATGATTGATACTTACTACAGGCATTATCCCATCAAACTGAGCAATAATTAGAAAACATAGAAACTGGCAGCGCCGTGCGAACTGGAGTGTTTACAGTAATTATGTTATTGGAAGGTGCCAAAAGCCTCATTATGTGATTCACTGTACAACACACGAGTAAACATTCATTACAGATGGGCTAAAGTTCGAACCATGGACTAGTTTTATTACAAATATGCTGCGGGCTGACCATTGGCGATAAGAAAACATACTTAAATTGCAAATATAGATACTTTAGAAAGTCTTCACAATGATCTGGAGCCTTTCATTGCTAGAGATTGTCATTCGTGTCCATATTGAGGGAGAAACCCTTTCTGAATATGATATAATAAAATGTGTGGAATTTGGAGTCTCCATGATCACTACCAGGATCACCTCGGAGAAAATGATTTTGTGAAACTGAGATAGTATTTGCACGTCCGACTGTGAGGCTTCCGCAACAGCAGCGTGACTCTGCCATGACATTACAACACTCTGTCGGCAGCAGCTCTCAGACTAAATACTAAAATACGCATTAGGTTTTATGACCTTGTTTTATATCTGCATCAACCAGTATCACAGCGGCCGCTTGAAATTAGTATAAGAAGTTTTAATGGCTTTCTGCACAGCAAATGTTCCAGTGTTAATGTGACACTGTTTGGTGTCTATATGAGTCCAACCTTCACAGTGTTAATGTGAGTTGACTCTCTTCAGAGTTAGACTGAAGGATAGAGAATCTGACACCATGAGTGACAGTGACATGACGTTAAATAGAATGTGTTCTTTATTTCCAATAAAGAAATGCAGATGCAGATGTGGACAGGACTGTGGTATCCACAGGTTTAATTTGGAGAAAATAAAATAACCCTCGAGTGCAGTCTGCTGTAACATAGACCTGTGCACATCAGTCATGGTCCACCCTGACTCAGAGGAACAGGGACACACATGACCCTACATCAGATACAGTTCAAGAGCTTTAAAAAAAAAATATATATATATACAGTTTTATTCTTTTCTTTAATCTAACTGTTATTAATGATTGCTTGATTTTCAGTTTTTAATTTGTACTTCCAGCTGAAGTCCTAGACGTTCGTTGAATGACATATGTTCCTGCTTCTTTACCTGTCAGTCTAGGACAGACTGAAGTCCAATGAGGCCTCAGCCTCATTATTGGAAATAAAGAACACATTCTATTTAACGTCATGTTACTGTCACTCATGGTGTCAGATTCTCTGTCCTTCAGTCTAACTCTGAAGAGAGTCAACTCACATTTTAACACTGAGAAGGTTGGACTCATATAGACACCAAACAGTGTCACATTAACACTGGAACATTTGCTGTGTGTGAGTTGCCGTGCACCACAGTGTTTATGACTTTCCCAACACAGTTCAGGATACTCAAAGTTTGACTTACTTTTAACGTGAAAAAGGGAAAATAAAGGGTTGATAATTAACTAATTTCTTTGCATGCTGTGAAATGAAAGGCCCTGTGCCCACTTTTACTCATTCTCAAGCAGTAACAGCGGAATGTAATTGAATTTCGGGCGAGACACAAATTTATAGATATAGATTACTGGCATAAATATGAGAAACAAATGTATTGCAAGTTTTCTGTCCTTTTATGTTTTCATATAAGGCTTTTTATGCCTAAAATGTTCCATATTTTCGGCAACAAAATCTGAATAATGGATCAAGCCAGGATTAAATATATGGTTTTACTTTGTTCACATATTAGTTACAAAGACTTTTTTCAAAGGGGATTGTGGAAATCTTGTTTAGTTTGACATAAGCGGTTTGTTAGTGGAAAAATATGTAAAGATTGAAATTGTTGAATATTTTTTTATTTTTTATTTAAAACCCTATAAATCAGGCCAGGACTTGGATATTAAAATATCCCTCTGATATAACCCTCAAAATATTGTTCAGTCCAAGAAGTCGGTTAATGCTACTTATGTGAAGATAGTGTTGCACCAATGTGAGAAAAATGCATTTTGAGAAAATGGCCATTGAAATTACAATTGTCCATATAAATCTATGTAGAAACATTGAATCAGTGCAATAATTAGAATTCACTTTTTCATCAAAAGACTAAGTCTAAAACTGCATTCAATGTTGTCAAAATTAACACTGCACTTAACACACAAATACTTTCCATTGTCTCCAAAACTGGGTGTTGTAAACAAAGTCCCAGGATGATTACTGAGGCTGACAAAAGAGATTTGGTTTACATTTTGATTTCTTGCCCACGCTCTATTGTACAATGTCCTAAATGGGGTAAAACATATTTTATTCTCCAACCAGAAGCTCCAGAATGCAAAACAACAATTTCTAACCAATAAAATGCAATGTAAATGTAGGATAGTGTTTGGATTGATTACCTAATACCTGTTATAAGCCTATTCCAGTCAATCAGCTTTGCCTAATACTTTAGCCAGGGTTTTTGGCAGCTCAGTTTCGACAGATATTCATTACGTCTTCTTCACCTTTTGTCCTTTGCCTGATTTGTTCATTGGACCCTCTCTCTCCTCCAGACAGCAGTAATTATACAGGCCTCATGTCAGCACCTGTCAAACACACAGAGCACTGATAAGAGTGTGCAAGTGTGGGAGAGTGGAAGTCTGGGAGGGGCCGCTCTCTCTCTCTCTCTCCGTGCCCAGAGAGGGAGCGTCTAATTGGGCCGAGAGCCGCGAGGCGCTGGCTCCAGATGCTGTGAGTCTGGCCACAAGCGTCATGTTTGAGAAATTATTCAAGCGAGGAGCTGATTTTAATGAGAGCACCGAGAACGCTTAGTACTACTGGTTATCAAAATTCAAGGAATCAAGTCTATCTCTGCGCAACTCCTCGCATCAAGGAGAGAAAAAAAAGGGAACAGCCCGTGCCAAAGAAACAGGTGCAAAGTGCTCTCACAAACCTCTGAAATACGCTGCTTCATTGGATCCTTTGATGTGGGGTTTTCCAGGATGTGGAGCCAGATAGCATTGTATACATTAGTACAATTAGGCTTTTAAAGAATTGAAAAACAAAAATCTTATACATTTTTAATGAAACATAATTCTCACAAAATGGGCCAGATCTTCCGCCTGGCACAACAACAGTGTCGCTCAAGACGAAGTTGGTATCTTGCGTGAAACAACGGTGCGCCATAGGCTTCACCTGTACCTCACGGCGGAGGCGCGGTGTGCTACAAGCCTCGCTGACTACAATGAGCCGATTGAACTGTATCCATGGTTACATATAGATTCCATTCTGAAAACCTAGCAGAGATCCTAAAATGTCTGAAATAAAATTGTTCCTGAAGCATCATAGGAGCCACCGGGATGAAAAGCGAAGGCACCAAGCTGATCACCCATACAAGTCGCTGGGTCACTGAAAGATCAAATGTGCACAAATATCAACTATATCAAAGAAATATCAAAAAAAAGTTTACATAAAAGTTACATAGTGCACCTTTAACATCGTGTGCAACCTTGTGCATCTTATTAAAGGGATATTACAGGATTGCTGACATATGGCCTCATTTCCTAGTTATCCAGAGTGTTGTTGATGTCTGGAGATATATATATTATTTTATTCATGCAGTCCTTATATTTGAAGAGTTTAGTGATGCTAGGCTAGTGCATGTCTATGGTAACTGGTAGCCTGCATTAAAAACCTCTTCAAAATTATGGGGTCATCCTCCAAACGTTGCCATATCTGATTTGTGGAAAGCTCCTTTGTGAATTCCACATGTAGTAATGGCGGCCACAGGTAAACAAACTACTGTAGATCCGGTAACCTAGCAGATCACTCCGCCGCTGCATAGCTTACAACCAGGAAGCTGATGCTGCTCAAATATAAGTTATTTTAAATGCAAAATGGTTCTATATTTAAAACATTATTCAGTCAATACAGACATTTATATCGGTTGTCTGGTGTTTTAAGTGATTTGCTTCAGGTGCACTGTGCTTGGGTCAGGCTGTTTTTAATACAGCCTACTAGTTACCATAGACATGTGCTAGCCTAGCACTAGCCTAGCACCACTAACCTCTTCAAATATATGGACTGCATAAATTAAAATATATATCTCCAGAAATCAACACTCTGGATAACTAGGAAATGAGGCCCTATGTCAAAATCCTGAAATATCCCTTTAAGCGCTCACAGAACAATCTATAAACAATGTCTTTCACTGTGAGTTAAACACAGTCCATCTCCCGAATATATCGATGGTCAGGCTCTTGCACTAGTATTAAAGAGCATGGGGCAAACTCCATGGACTTCATCTCTGTAGGGTAATATAGGTGCCTGAAGAAAGTCCACTAAAAAATAGGAGGAACTTACAAATTCCACACAGAAAGGCTTCAAGTTGAACCCATAAGTCTTCAAAAAGAAAAAAGATTTAGTTCATATGAAGCCAGCACATGAACAGACCAAAGTGAAACCGTGTCTCTACAGCAAACCAGTAAGAATTAACACAATGTGAGTCCCTGGGATCAGTTGTCGCCTCTGCTGGTATGTTTCTTTTTAATAAAGCTTAGATAGGGAAATAGTTTGTCTGCTGTATTTCTTAACCTTATTTAATTATTGGCCATAAGTAATTATTCCAAACTTTAGCGACGCGAGATAGTCTTAACTTCTTGAGTTGAACTTTGGCTGATAAGCTCACCCGCTTTGTTTCACTTTGATGAATATGACATCATTTCAAATGTCTGGTCCACATTGTTCTTTCTCCATGAAGCACAGACCTTTGAGTTACACAATGTTCCGTGTGCGGTAATGGATGGAAAAATTAATCGTTTTTTTGAAATGGGCCTAATGCCTTGTAGCTGCTGAGCCTCTCCAGACGATATAGTACTACAGTAAAGTGAGGCAGGAGCTTTTCTCACCTCACACACACATATTCCTAGTAAACAGGGATGGATGGATTAGGACTGGCCAATAACGGAACTGCAAGTAAAAAATGCTCATGCCAAGACTCATTTAAAACATGTTGGAAACTCAAATGAGGAGTCAGATGTCCACAGAAACGCGTAGTGTTAGCATTTATGAAGTGACAGTAAAACGCTCACAGAAGCAGGTCCAAAGTGCTGAAGCGGATGTTTGCGCTCCTTCACTGAGCAGGGATTGTGTCTGTCACAGATAAACTCAGTTCAGACTCAGAGCGGCTCTGTCACAGCGGCTGCAGGCGCTCGGGAATTAACATGTGTGTGATCCGCCCCGTGTGTGTGTGTGTGCATAGTATGTGTCTCCACTCCGGCATCCTGTTCTGGAGGATCTTTAAGGAGAATTATAAAAGACACGTCGTTGTCCCGTTACTACAGTGTTACTCTGTCAGCAAAACCGAGGCCTGTGCGAGTCTGTGAGGATACGATATGTGGGGCATTGAAGTGGCTTGTAAAAGCTGACATGGAGTTTCAGACATCACCGTGCATAAATTGTGGGTCCTAATGCATATTCTACAACCAAGAACCAGCCGTCGAGAGATTTACTGACTTGCTTTTAAGTCTACGAAGAGTAACAGCAACACCGTGTAAAAATAATGGCATGAGGTTATCTGTTGGTAGAGGGCTTTTTACGCTGATACTGTTAGATATTTCTATGTATGTTTTTGTTATAATAGGCTTTAATGATTATATGAAACTGTGTTGATTGTAATCTGTGCTTTTGGGGTGATTTGAATTGAATTGCTGTATTGTTGTCCTTACTCTTGAAATCCACTGGGGGCAGTGTTTATAATGCGGAGTCAGATCGCGCTGCAGGAAGCATTCAAGGACACTGATTGGTTCTTCAACAAGTAGCCGCCTACTTCCTGTTCCTATAAATTACTTGTACTCAACCGGTTCGGCCTCTTGCCCTGCTGCGTCCCTTGCTTTTCCACTGCAGATCATCATGTAGCCTTTAGCATAGCTTTTGTTTTAGATTGTAAATTCAGGGAATAAAATAATGATTTTGATTTTAAAGAACGAGTCTCCATCTTCTCTCCATTTTTGAACACAACAATACCAATGGTTTTCATCCATTCTGGGTGGGTTAGCGAGTCAAAATCCAGTAGGACCAGCTCTATCGATTAGCTGCACCCCTGTTTTACAACCCAGAAGATTGCTACTTTTGTTTGTTTTATTCTAATTCCCCAAAAATGACTCGGGCCATTCCTTTAACAAGGCGACGGCATGTGAAAACAGAATCCCTGGCAGACACCGGCCTCGGAGTGCCAAACCCTCTGAAGTGCTGCACTTGTTTTAATGGGAGCTGTTGGTCAGGATTCAGATGGACATGAATATCTAAACAGACGGATTTGCTCCGAGCTGATCATCATTCAACTGCGGAATGCATTAATGAGACAAGCTACTTCAGATTCAGAGACTTTTTTTAGACATTTTCCATGCAATATTAGCCCAGTCATATCGCCATACCACCTTTTAAAACATAGCTAGTTGATAAAAGGAGACAAACACCAGAGAATGTACGCAGGTTAATGTCTTGTCTTGATCTGTGTTGTATAATTGGATCGCATTCATTTCGATGCTGTCCTTGGATCGCACACAGCGCATCAGGCTCCACAATAAATACTTCAGCCCGAGTGTGGCATCTTCTTTATGTCTAGACAGAGGCACTTGTCATTAATCGTGACTAATTCACAGATAATCAATTACCCCTCGCTGACAGTAATAATGTGGTCTTGTTACAGCTCTCGGCAGATATCAGCTCCTCGGCTCCGCAAAATAATGAGGGATATCATTAATGATCCACTTCTAATTAAAGAAACACAATCGCTGCGACAATCTGTGGCGTGGCTCTTCCGGCGGTGAATCATTCTTGAGGAGAGCTCACCTCCAGCTCGGTAGAGAGACACGGCCAAAGATCATCATATCATCGCAATAGTTTGAATAAGTCTATGTAACTTCTATGCACAGGTATAAAGTGAGAGTGGCAAATTAGTAAGGTTGGCACAACGAAAAGTCTGACCAAAGCACAAGTCAATACAGTTGGTTCAATTTTCAAAGTTTGTCCAGCCTAATAATGAGCACTGATGGATCGATTTACGCTTCTTAAAGGGGGGGTATTATGTAAAATAGACTTTTTCAAGCTTATATCATGTTATTATGTCATTCCCTCATTAACACATGCCTGGAGTGTTGCCTGGCTCATTCACAAATTTTTGAGTAATCAGTAAAAACTTAGCTACACCTAAAATGGCTGCCGTCTATGCCTCAGTCCTCCTAGGAACGCCCCCACCTCCTGGAGACGCCTCTGGACCTTTCGTCACCAGCCAAGCCACCAACCACTGCTCCTCAGCTCAGCAGAGCCCCTCCCCGCACAGTAGTGTTGTTTAGATGCCACAGCAGTGTGCTGAAGGGGCGTGTCGGAAAGCTTCTTAAAGAGACAGAGGCCTATTTCAAGACGTTCAGTACAGCCATTTTGAGAGAGCAATTTTATTCAAGGCAGTTATTTTAATTTACTGCATATACAGACCAACAGAAGTTACGTCATCATTGTAGTATGCTATAGACTGTGCTATGTGATTGAAAAAAGCATAATACCCCTCTTTAATAGAAGCTGAATCTTTGGGATTTGTTCATATCAAAGAGCTGTTAAAAATACTAGCGCATTCTTATATTAGCCAGCCAGACACATCATAACGTTTGAGGCCACTGGGAGGCTAAATTACCGTATTTTCCGGACTCTAAGTCACACTTTTTTCATAGCTTTGCTGGGTGTGACTTATTCAGTGCGACTTATATATCAAATATATAATTCACATGTTTGTTATTTTCACACTGACAGCTGCTAGAGGCGCTCTGGCTTGTGTACGTATCTGCTACTCCCGAACCGCTGAAGATTTAAAAATGGTAATCGAGCAGCAGAAAGAAGTTAATAACTAGTGAGGGACTGGAGAAAAGCGTTGGTTACTCTACTGCAATGAAGAAACAAAAAAAAGCTAATCACGGGCTAAAAGCTAGATGACACTGCTAGAGGAACGAGTTCGCAAATGAGAGCTTGAACAACGTGATGCCGGGAGAGCTTGTCAACGGGCATTTATGCTCCATGCCCTAGTAGTTGCCAAGGCTGGCGCGACTTATACTCCGGAGCAACTTATATATGTTTTTCCTCTCATTATGCATTTTTTGCTGGTGCGACTTATACCCTGGAGCGACTTATAGTCCGAAAAATACAGTACCCAGGCTCTGGGCATAGGCAACCAGTTGGCCACACATGACGTTTTTAACCCTCTGATGTCTATGCCCTGCCATCTACAACATCACAGCAATCTTGCCTAAGGCGCCAAACTTGACCGGCATAGTGACGCAGCGGTCAGCAGGGCCTTTCTGTGTGGAGTTTGCATGTTCTCCCTGTGTCTGCGTCGTACCTGTGTCCGGGTCCTCCGGTTTCCCCTACCACTAAAACATGTTCATTAGGTTCCCTGTGGGACCGGACTCCCCTGTAAGTGAGACTCTCAGTAGGACTTACTGGTTTATGTTCAATGTTTCATGTTGCACGTTTGCAAGGAAGAACATTGTTAGTTTGTGAAGCTGTCCACTGGCAAGACAACCTTTTCTGATTCTGATAAAGGTCAAATGAATAAGTGTTGAGGTTGGCGACATTTGAAATATAATTAGGGCTAGCTAGTATACAAAGAAACTCTGAAGAAAAAAATGTCCGTTGTCTATTTTTGTGTACAGTTCTGAGTCTGTAAAGGTCATTGTCCTCTCATTCCTTTTTTAACATTCATAATATTCTAGCTGGAAACGGGTGATAATGGAATACCTACATAGGTTTGCGGCTAGCAACCATCGCTCCAGTGTCCTGATGGTACATTGTGTTAGCTATTCGTGTTAAAGGGTAATTGATGATCAGAAAACCTGTGTAATTATGCTAGCGCTGCTGAAAAGAGAAGCTATAGAACTGGCGTGGGTGACCCCAAACTTTGGAACGGTAGTGTACCTTTAACTCTTTATGAAAGCTCATCTGGGGAAGGATGAAGTGCTGCACTATGATGCACACATCAGACTTCTGTTACAGTTTGTCTATGCTTTGTATCTGTCCCTATCAAATAAACCAAATAAATAAAATAAATGATTGAAAACAGGCCACAACTGATACGCCAAATAAATGTTTGCTCTGCTGCTTATGGCCTATTTCACTTTTGTTCATAAAGGAAAAAAGATTAGTCTCTACACTACAACAACCCGACATAAAAAAAAGTTCTGCTACACAGTCTCATAGCAATATTAATTGAAATCTCCTTGACACAACTCACATATTGGCTATTCCATAAGAGAAATGCATAGTACTGAATATCTCAAAGTCGGGCCGCGTCTCTGATGGTTCTGGAGTTGTAGTGTCATTTATCTGACTTGACTGAGTGAGCAGGTTTTTTTTGCACATATGCACACGTCTGCCAGTGTTTCTTTAAGCTTTCTTTGAATTATAAATGACCATCTGGGAGGGTTGTTCAATGAACCGAGGGCTCATACGAAGAACAAATGGTGGAGATGTAAGCGTCAGACTGAAAGGAGAGGAGACAGATGCCCCTAATGTGGAAACATGGCTCAGCTGGCACGTGCAATCAAATGGGACGGACGTATTGAGAACAGTGGACAAAGGTGAAAACATGTGATATAATGAAGGTTAAAACAAAACTAAGAGTATATGTTCACAATGCAGGCAAAAATGACCCCCATTTGACCGTCAATCGACCATCATTAGACAACAAATGTCACTCATTCAGCCGAAGTGTGTTTGTTTTTGATCGGAGAATGTTGTAAATGTACAAAACCTGGAAAGACAAGCATATGAGAAGCACATGACACATCCAAAAGCCAGAGTCAAAGAAGACAAGAACGCAAGATCATAGCAACAGAGTCAGGTTTGAGGGTGGTGTTGGTCTAAGTCCCGTAAAGCCGTGCTGCAATCTCCGCAAATATGTGCTCAGAGCGTGTTTGCATTGGTTACATCGGCAACAACATTATAACCAACTGCTGCAGCGCTTTAAATCCAGCCAATACGAATGTGGCTGACCTCAGAGATCAGGGAAATCATCTCTTTTTCAGAAAACAAACTGATTCACAGAGCTCATGGACTCACATTGAGATCTGGTACGAACCTTCCAACCACTGCAGGCAATGGGAAGATAAAGCAGTTATTAATTGTGATTTCTAATGTCTGCATCAGTAACAGCCACACGACGTTGCCCTTAGTTTCATTCTGAACTGCAGCGCCTCAGTGTATTACGTGATTTCGCACACTGACATGTGGACAAGGACTATCTCACGGCAGTGGGTTTGATGTCAAAGCCCAGGCGGAACCTGAAGGATTTTAAATGAAACAGCTCCGAAATGAATCAGCCTGTCAGGGACTGAAGGCCAACAGAAATATGATAAACGTGCTATCAGTACAAATGCTTTAATTACAAGGAGCTGGTAATGGAAAGTGTCCATCTCACTCACAGCCATTTCTCAAAGACTCCTTTCACTGGGAACATGTTTCAAAGGCCCCAGAGGAATTACTCCATATAATGTCTCTATCAGGACATATGGAGAGAGGCTGTGGTTATTAGAGAAATGAAACAGGACAGTACTCTTGAGAAAAACACATTCCTTCAATTGAAAAGTAAGATTTACAGTGAAATACTGTATGCGCTATGTGAGGCTCAATGGAAGAGCAGTAGTCAAGAGGGCGATTTTAGAAATACGCAATCAACCAAAACAGAGTGTCGACTTTGAGTTACATTATGCCATTTGTTTTGACACTCAGGCTGTTTGTTTGTTTGTTTATTAAGATCCCCATTAGCCATCGCCTTGACAATGGCTAGTCTTCCTGGGGTCCAGATTATAAAATCATAATATAAAACAACATAAATACACAATTACAACATATTTCATTTGTTGAAGTGTGATAACAGAGTCTTTTAAAAATATTTATGTCTGCAATGTTACAAATGTCTTGAGGCAAAGAGTTCCAGTATTTCATTCCTCTGAACATAACAGCCTTCTGTCCAGTCTGAGTGTTACATGATGGAAGAGTAAAATGACCATTTACTGCGTGTCTTGTGTTAAACGTATGTATGGAACAACTGAATACAAGTACATCATATAAAACCTTAGGGAGTTTTAACACAAGAATCTTTTGAAAGAAGCAGAGAAGGGCAAATGTAGTCTATTCTTCACCAATGTCCAGCCTAAAGTTTGGTGCAACCTTTGAATATTTGTATATTTTGAGCACCTCAGTGCAAGACGTGCCGCCTTATTTTGCACTAACTGTAGCTTCTCAGTGTCTCTTTCGGAGGCACTGGACCACACCATTGGGCAGTAATGTAAATGGGACAGAACAATAGTCTTAATCACTAGCGAAAGAAGATTTTGACTTAAATAATATGAATCTTCTGATAACCGATGATTCTCTTCCCATAACAGCAACAGTACGATCAATATGCTTGGACCACTTAAGTCTGCTGTCTATAATGACTCTGAGAAGTTTTGTTTCTTCTACTTGAGTGATCACTGTGCCATCGACTGATAGTTCTAATTGTGGTTTTCCTTTAATTTCCAACTAGATCCCAGTATAATGCTTTTTGTTTTGGATGTATTCAACACTAGTTTGTTTGCATGAGCCCACCTTGCAACAGACTTTAGATCGCTGTCTAGGGAGATCGACAGAACATCAGCTGATGACGCAGGCAGGTATATTATGGTGTCATCTGCATACATCACAGCTTTAGCATGATCCAACACCAATGGCAGGTCGTTAGTGAAGATTGAAAAAAGTAAGGGCCCTAAACAACTGCCCTGAGGTACACCACATTGCAATTGTTTTGAGAAAGAGAAACTACCATTGTAGAAAACACATTGTTTACGATGTGAAAGGTAACTGGAAAACCACCCAATGGTATGCAATGAAAATCCGTAATACTTTAATTTTTCTAGAAGCAACTCATGATCTAATAAATCAAAGGCTGAACTAAAATCTAATAAAACAGCTCCAACTAAATTGTTGTTGTCAATGACGTTAAAGCAGTCATCTACCATCTGTGTCAGGGCAGTTGCGCTTGAGTGGCCTACACGATATGCATGTTGAAATTGTGTAAATAACTAATTATCTGAATGTCCACCCGAGTCCCTAACCCCTCATTAACTATATAGGCCGACACTATACATGCGTGTCCCGTGACGTCACGCATCTTGTGGCCACCATTTTGAATACCGAAACACCGAACACCACAGATATGCCATCCGCCTGTTGCGCTGTGGGATGTACAAATGCCCTGTCTCAGAAAAAGGGACTGGCATTCTACACAACAATGTAGAAGTGGACTATATAGTGCACTGACTGTTGGCAATTCGGACAAGAAGCTCACTACTTTTTCCTCGCCGCAGGTTGTCCCGTACGGCATGCAGAAAGTAGTGAGCTCCGGAATAACATCGGAGTGAGTGCACTTCAGCTCTGTAAGTTCGCTAAACTCCGGGAATGATGTATTTCTGCGATAAAGACCAACCAAATTCAAGAGACAGTGGAATATTGATGGATAAATATTAGTCAGAAACATTTTATTTAACGTGAATGAAGAAAACAGCCTGGATTATTTTATTTTTTAAGCTATCGATCATTTAACAGCTCAAGCTAAAGGTAATCAGCTAACGTTAGTGACTTTTTACCGTAATTATTTATATTCAAGTATGAAAAACGTTGGCTGAGACGATTCTGTTTTGGGATAAAAATGATGTCAAGTACAAACCCTCTATAGATGCCACTCAAAGTAATACGCACACGGCACAAATGTACAACAGAATTTAAAAGCTAAAACTCACCAAACCAAGCCAGTGTTCACATTGGGGGTGATTTCAAAGCACAGGCCACAGCAGAGCTCGTCAAACCATCAATCCATAATCAATGCACTTCATCCTACAGTTCTCCCTCTGCGGAGCTCGGTCTGTGCCAGTGCAGTACTCACAAGCGACGATGTTCCCGTAGCGGTTCTTGTTGCGGTTTTCGTCCTTTTTGGCCGTGTCCCATGGGCGGCCTGTCCCTCTGCCAAGGCCTGTACATGGACACACACAAACACAGATGTAGTGAGATACAGTCAGGCCTCATATATATTCATGAAAGACACTCTGCTAATGACCGGCAGCATCTGGGGCAACGGGGCTCGTGTACAGTAAGGAAAACAACACATGAATGTATAATATACTTGTAATGGAAGATATGACTTGATCTCACGGTGGAGAAAGTCGGGGGGGGGGGGGGATTTGTTGAGCTGATTTTAGACTTCCAGAAATGTTTTACTGACAAACAACCCTGTCACTTCTACTTCTACCTGATAGTTTTCCAGAACGGTATAGTTTATTTCCCTCCTAAAGTCAATTGTGTAAGAAGTGAAAAGACACGGCTTAGAATTACCTGCCGTTTTTTCAAGAACTGGCAGGTAAATTGTATTCAGCATTATTGTGACAGTGATCCCGAAAAAGTCACCCTGAAAACTGTGAAAAACTTGTCTCTGTGAAGAACTGGGATGATGGGAATGAGTTGAGACAGAACTAATTATTCAACATAAAAAAAAAGGGGCATAAAGGAAATGATCAACAAAATCAGGGGCGTGGTTTATCGCGGGCAGCACTAGGAGCGGTGGTCTGGTGTCTGCCTCGCATTCATTCCCTCGTTTGTATCGCACTGCCTTGTGTTCTTCCTTGGGCATTGTGGGCTCTCACGGGTCAAGCTGGGAACTTTGTTGGCCCTATCGTGTGCTGAACGGTGTTTGTGTTGAGAGAGAGAGAGAGAGAGAAAGAGAAATATAGCCTGTGTCCCGCTGATTGGCGGCCGTAATAGGAACCAAAAACAAAATGCACATGTTCACCCCCCACTCCCCCACAACCTCTCTCCCTCGGCCGCCGTGTCTGGTTGGAGCAGTGGGGCTGTTGTGCATGGCAACGCATTGGCCTTGGGTGTTTCTCCAAGCGCTAAGTCTGGAGTGGCAAGATCTGAAAATGTTACGCTATAGTCTGCATTTAAACCAGTGGGCTGGTCTATATGGCGTGGGCACCGCCCTCCTATCAATTTTGGTAAAAAAAAAAAAAAGTTTTAAGTTTGGAAATATCATGACTTTCTTCTGTACAGGTGTTTTATACACTGGAGGGAGGGGGAGGGAGGGGAAGGAGCGTATAATTTTGTCTGCCAGCTTCATCGTATGCCGCGTAAGCATCATAAATGTGTAGTTGCTATCTAACCAATGGCGCTCTAATATGGCATAAAAACGTTACTACATATCATTAATTCAACCAATCAGAGACGCGCAATGATAATTCTCAGATGGCGCTTGGCCTCAGCCCCCATCGGAGATTGACAGGTGCATCTTTTAAAATATAATTGAAGGTAGGTAGAGGCGACAGCCCCCTCTGGTCTTCACATCACCAGCCGCCACTGGTTTAGACACACAAAATTGGGCCCTCAGAGTTTGCAGGGAGCGGGACATTACCAGTCTTGTAGATGCAGATACTGCTTTACTTTGACTAAAAGAAGACTTTTATTGTAGACAGCCTTAGACACACCTGTTTAATATTCATGTTGTCTAATCAGCATCTTGATATGCCACATCTGTGAGGGCGGGTGACTTCTCTGACAAAGGAGAAGTGCACACCAACAGATTTAGACATTTTATAATATTTGAGACAAATGGGGCCTATTGTGTTTATAGACAAACGTTTTATGTCTTTGAGTTCATCCCATGAAAATTTGGAGCAAATTGCAGTGTTTAATTTTTAGTTGAGTGTACATTAGGTTCTCTCACAAATGCTTTATTTAGGAGCATGTTTGGTGTCGCTTCCATGTTAATGGTTAGACCTGGAACAATGTAATGTGAAAAGGGATGGCTTAGGACTCTTTGTTTCAATACAGCATTTGATCTGAGTGTTTAAGACGTGAACAGCCTCCATACATGTTCTTTAAAGCGTCCATTTTCCAGCTGAATGAGCGATGCGTTCAGGTGTCCGTCTCTGTCACAGTGCTTTTGGATTGCATTGTGTGTCTATGTAGGTCACACATGAGAAATTCAGAAAGCTGTTGTCGGCCATCTTTGGCCTGTAATGGCCCGAAAGAAGACTGTGCTCTTGTCTACAGGGAGAGTGTGAATGACCTCGGCATGTGTTGTAACGGCTGCGCTAAAATAGCCTCTGTCCATATGGTCCGCATTGAGAGTTGGGCTTTGGAGGCAGAGATTACAGCCATTTAACAACTTTAACTTGGTATTTTTTCATGTACGACGTCCTTATGGGCCGTTCAGCTTGCTCTGCCAAATGAGTTTGTATTCCTTTGCACACAAACAAAGCCAATGTTGTAACTATAGTTGAGTTTATCGTCCGGTTAGTGCTTCCACATTGTGTCCTTGCTGCAACTGACTTCAACACATTGGCCAACAGCGCAGCGGGGAGTTGGGGCAATCTGTTGAAATGTTTAAAAAAACATCTGCTTCAAACAAACAATAGATACATGATTCAATCTTTTGCAATTTCTCTTCTGTGTTATTGATATTGGAGACATTGAAAGTCAGGGCAGAGAGTCTTGATCAAAATGAGAGAAGTGGGACTGGTGCCATTTGGAAATAGGACATGGTTTCAGTGCAGCTACTTAGACAGAAGTGCTGAAGGCAGAAAGTCACTGTTATTCTAAGAAATACATGTTATTCCATTGTTATAGGTACTATGCACAGCTTTTTTTCTTATTTTGTTTTACTATGAATCAAATGAGTTCTCAAATCACCTTCCCAAGACTTCATCAACAAGATGATGGATACCAAGCTGTGAATTCAGCATTAAAAGATTACAAACCCTTTATACTTGGCTCCCTTTTAAAGCCACACTGCAGAACATCCCAGGCTGTACAAAAGAGCAGCCTGACTGTCAAGACTCAAAATATGAACAACAGCAATTCCAACTGTAAGTAATGATCCGCGAGACCAGTGTTTCCCAACCTGGGGTATGGGAGCACTTAGCAGGAGGTACTTGGAATCATTATTATTATTATTTTTGCTTCATTTTGAACAGAACACACAACTAAATACCAGTAAATCCGAGTTTGGTGGATCATTTTCTAAGTAACCGGCTACACACAAGGGGCACTTTGAGTAGAAATAAAAGACTCAAGGGGTACGTGAGGTGAGACAAAGCAGGTTGGGAACCTCTGCGCTACAACGACAATGTTATTGCAGTGGGCGATCAAACTAAAGCTTTAATTACAGAGAACCTGATGTACTTTAGGTGCGTTACAGGCAACTGCTAACTGGTATTTTTCCCACTTGAAAATTACCACTTACGATCTGAGAGCGTTCCAGCTGAATAAAGTCGTATGCAAACAAACGGCTAATGCTACAACTGTTAGCACATACGATGCTAACGTTTTATGAAAGTTTCTAGATATATATAACTAGATATAATAAAAACATGCAACATAACGTTATGTTGAAAGCTGTGACCACACGTAACGTTCACTTCACTGATGCGGTGGTTTTGTTACAGTTTTATCATTAGCAGCGCGCCTCCACTGGGGCAGCCATTACTGTCTTCATCTCGTATATGAACTCGTAGCCCTCTTGAGGTTTCCGAGCTTCCGAGTTGAAATTACCAGTTCGAGCGGCGTTCCAAGGCATTTTTCCAAGTGGGAGGTGGGAAATTTACCAGTTACCAGTTGCCTGGAACGCAGCATTAAAGGGATATTTCAGGATTTTTGACATTGGGCCTCATTTCCTAGTTATCCAGAGTGTTGTTGATGTCTGGAGATATTTTTTTCTTAAATTCATGCAGTCCTTATATTTAAAGAGTCTAGTGGCGCTAGGCTAGGGCAAGGCTAAAGCATTTCTATGGTATCAGTTAGCCTGCATTAAAAACAGTCTGACCCACTCCACAGTGCACCTGAGGTAAATCACTTATAACACCAGACTAACCATATAAATGTGTCGATAGAATAATTTTAACCATTTTGCATTTAAATAACTTATATTTGAGCAGCATCAGCTTCGTGGCTGTAAGCTAACGCAGCGGCGGAGTGATCTGCGAGAAAATAGTCCCTCAAAATGCGGTAATTCATGAAATTCAAGGTCAGTTATATTGCAAAAATATTCCATTAACACAGACATTTATATGAGTAGTCTGGCGTTATAAGTGATTTACCTCAGGTGCACTGTGGAGTGGGTCACACTGTTTTTAATGCAGGCTAACTGATACCATAGAAATGCTTTAGCCTTGCCCTAGCTTAGCGCCACTAGACTCTTCAAATATAAGAACTGCATGAATTAAGAACAACATATCTCCAGACATCAACAACACTCTGGATAACTAGGAAATGAGGCCCAATGTCAAAAATATCCCTTGTCCCTGTAGTCAAAGCAAAGCAGCAGCATCTCCTTGGAGACGGGCTGGTCCTGCTCCCAGTAAAGTTAGGTCAGAGGAGGACAGTCTGTTCACAGTAAAAGATATGTGTTTTCTGAGGTGTTTTTTTCACTGAGGAAAACACCTAAAATGAATCAAATGCTTGCAATTTATTCTATTTTTGAAGTGAAAAACTATACTGTCAGCTCATTCTCGTCTACAGCAAAGTTGCCTTTCGCCTTGACTCTTTCTAAACTTTGAAGCTAAGCTACACTTTTGTTCCTACACCCTGTTTTGGCGAGCGCAGATATTTCGAACACATCAGTGGGAGTGGCGTGGGCTGGTTATGTATCTGTACATTTACATAAGCTGTGGGCTGCTAGTTTCTCTTTGATACGTGAGTCATCTGACCAGTACCTTACCTTAACCGACTGAAAAAGCTCCAATTTGAAAAGTCAAGCTGAGATTAAAATGCGTTTGCTTAGAATGGTGAGAGGTGAGGACTGTAGACTCACAGCAAGAAGGTCTAGTGTTTGATCCCTGGCCTGTCTGTGTTTCGCTTTCATTCCTCTTTACTGAGCAAAGAAAGGACTTATTTCTAAGGACACATTATTGTTCTCCATGTGCCGGTTAAAGAGCACATGGACTCGCGCATCAGACTCACTGTATTTGACCACGAGACGAGAGATAAACGACCACGGTGTCACCAAAGAAATCAGGGAAGTGCGTGCCTGTCGCCGCATTGGCAGAGCTCTGATCGGTAAGTTCGGCAACACTATTGAGTGCACCTGAGAGAAACTGCTGCACCTCCACTCACCAGTCCGTTAAACTGATCAAGTTTGCGGACGACACCACCCTCATCGGGCTCCGCCTACAGGAGTGAGGTGGACCGGCTGGCGTCCTGGTGCAGCCACAACAACCTGGAGCTGAGCGCCCAGAAGACAGTGGAGATGATCGTGGATTCAGGAAAGACACAGCCCCACCGTCCCCCTCGCCCTGACAGAGACTCTCCCACCCCCATCTCCATCGTGGACTCCTTCCGTTTCCTGGGCACCACCATCACCCAGGACCTCAGATGGGAGCCGACCATCTGCTCCCTCATCAAGAAGGCCCAGCAGAGGATGTTCTTCCTGCGACAGCTGAGGAAACTTCAGCTGCCGACCAGGATGCTGGTGCAGTTCTACACGGCCATCATCGAGTCCATCCTCACCTCCTCCATCACCGTGTGGTAAACAAGCATCGACTTCAGCGCATTGTGCGTGCTGCTGAGAAGGTGATTGGCTGTGAGCTCCCATCTCTCCAGGACCTGTTCACCTCCAGGACCCGGAGGCGTGTGGGTCGGATCACAACTGACCCATCTCACCCCGGACATAGACTATTCACCCCTCTCCCCTCAGGCAGGAGGCTATGGTCTATCCCATAAATCCCGCCACTTGAGCAGTTTTTTCAATGTCAAATTGTTACCATATGTCTTATTTTATTGAATATTTTTTATGCATGCACCTATAACCTTATAAAGTTTTTTAGCTTACATTTTATCTTAACTCTGTGTTATATGTTTTATGTTGCACGTCTGCACCAAGAAAAAAATCCTAGTTTGTGAACCTGTTCTCAAACCATGGCAATAAAACCCATTCTGATTCTGAATATAAGCTGCACCAAAATAAAAAACACAGATACAAATTTTTTTGATTGTACACACTGTTACAAGCGCATTTGAAGTGCCATCAGTGGACTGAAAATGCTGGACTTTTTTCTTCGGGCATGGTCAAATTTCAACCTACAGTTATGTTTACTTTTATAAAAGTATGTTAAGCACTTAAGCCCCTCCTGGAACCGCCCGAATGATCCTGGAGCTCTGTTGTCGGGGGCTCCGTGCCCCTGGTAGGGTCTCCCATGGCAAACAGGTCCTAGGTGACGGGTCAGACAAAGAGCGGTTCAGAAGCCCCTTATGAGAGACCAACAGGCCCGGTTAGAACCATGAGGCCGTCCTTCTGTGGACCCACCACCTGCAGGAGGAGCCATAGGGGCTGGTGCAATGTGATTTGAACAGCTGCCCCCACGACCCGGCAATGGACAAGTGGAAGAAAATGGATGGATGAATAAATTATATTTTAAACCTGGGTGTTCAGTCAAACCAAAGCGCTGCCTTCACAGCGACTCCTTCTCAGGAGTGTGGCCATGTTTAGAGCCGCCGTTTGTTGAGTTTCCTGGTGTTCGAAGCTGCTCTGAGCTGGTTCGTGGTGAATCGCTCGAGGCTTTTGATGAATTTAACCCGCGCTTCGCTTAATAATATTTCAGTGGTGAGAGAATTAATGGCATTTATTTTGCACCCGAAACCACGTTACAGAGGGAGAGGAAGACAGCAACAGGGTTTTCCACCTTTAGAGTTATTGTGCAGGGAGTGGGGTACGTCCGAATGCAGAGCCGTGGGAAGACATTTTAGTTAGGGGAGCTGAAGAAAAACATTTACCCCAAAAACGCTTTTTCTGTGCATATTTCCTATTTACTAATATTGCCTGGAGCGCCCTCAGCACCCTGGGTTCCCACAGCCTTGTCCGAATGTAACCGCGTGAGTCTCCATCGTCTCCACAACTTTACGTTTGGGTTTGGAGCTGTTCTTTCATTAGAAATAACCGAGTGTTTTTGGACCCACTCGTATTAAATATAGGTGCATTGTTATTGATAACATGACACAATATTCAGTACGAGCATAAAAATGTATAAATTAGGTGCACCGTTGTATAAGCCGCAAAGTTCAAAGCGTGGGAAAAAAAGTTACAGCATGTAGTCTGGAAATGACTGTACTTTCTTAGATGAGAAAAGAAAGAAATGCGGCACAATATGAACATAATGGACTGTCTAGTTCCTTGACTCGACATTAACAAATCACAGATAAAGATTCAGAGAACTCTATACCAGACTGAGGCTTTTTTTTTTAATAAGTGTTCTTTTTCCCTGGACAATGGCTATGAATCCTTACGTCTGCCGATGAACAAATGCTTCTCATATAGCTCGAAATACATGAAAGCAGACATAAGCGGCGCACTCCGACAGTTGAGCTATTTGTACTCAACAACCTTGGATGAATAATTTAAAAAAGTCTTTTATTGACTGTATTATTCAATCATACAAAAGCCTGTCTGCTTCGACAAACCAGAAAGCAGGGATACTTTCATCTATGGTATTTCGTACTGTATGTCTACGGCCTGAATTGACTCGTTTTCTGTTAAAGAACACGTAAACCACAGTTCTACACGGTGTCATAGTAGGAAGAGTTGGAAGGAGATGAAGATGTATTTGGACAGAAACCCCTTTTGAAGAATACATGTTTCATCCCGCGGCAAATAAAATGAAAGAGCGATAAGAATGAAACTGAAAATGAAAAAAAAACGAAAAAGGGGTTTAGGTTTTCCAGAGAAAATGAGGTACAATGCACTCGAAATGATCAGGATGCGTCTCTGTGAGTAACTGCTCCGGGGGAGTAATGTGTAAAAGGGAAGAGGTGAGGGAGAGAGAGGAGGCACCCCGTCGCACTGGGAGGAGAAAAAACGCAAGGGAAATGTCAGCGCGAAATGCAGACTAAAGGAAATCTTAAAGGGGGGTATTATGTAAAATCGACTTTTTCAAGCTTTATATCATGTTATTATGTCATTCCCTCATTAAACACATGCCTGGAGTGTTGCCTTGGCTCATTCACATATTTTTCAGTAATCAGTAAAAACTTAGACGGCAGCCATTTTAGGTGTAGCAATGCCTCAGTCCTCCTAGGAACGCCCCCACCTCCTGGAGACGCCTCTGGACCTTTCGTCACCAGCCAAGCCACCAACCACTGCTCCTCAGCTCAGCAGAGCCCCTCCCCACACAGTAGTGTTGTTTAGATGCCACAGCAGTGTGCTGAAGGGGGCGTGTCGGAAAGCTTCTTAAAGAGACAGAGGCCTATTCCAAGACGTTCAGTACAGCCATTTTGAGAGAGCAATTTTATTCAAGGTTATTTTAATTTACTGCATATACAGACCAACAGAAGGTTACGTCATCATTGTAGTATGCTATAGACTGGTGCTATGTGATTGAAAAAAGCATAATACCCCCTCTTTAAAGCGGGCAGTTATTTTAGTCACTTTACGAAGTGCAGGGAACACGCTTTGAGTGCTATACCCCAACACAAGTGACACTGCTGCGCCAAAGAGGCAACAATACGTAACGAAAGACTGACGCCTGCCGACTACCTGAATACTGAATGACCAGGTTACTCCATCTTGGTAAAAAAATCATAGCTACAACGGATGGAAATAAGACTTGTGGCATTGCAGAAGGATATCGAAACGAGCCGTGATCAAAGTCAGAGGCGGTTCAACGACAATATTAGAGTGTGCGGTGGTTGGTGGTGACTTCTTTGACCTGGCTGTGTACTGATCCATCTTCACTGATAGCTTTTAGAAGACAGCTCTGCATTCTGTTGTCAGACAAGTCCTTATTACAAAGAGCTACTTTCGCCCTATCTTTCACTTGTAGAATGCCCACATATACATTACTGGTCGAAAGGTTTCCATGAAATCTCATATGGAAACGTCTACATTTCTCAGGGACAACAACAAACTGTCGAGTCTCAGAAGAAAGTTCCCTTTTTTGGCAATTTTTTGAGAGAATAATCGAACTAACAGACGCTGATGCTCCAGATACTCGACTACCTTAAAGGAAAGCCACTTTTACCACTGCTGTAATGGGGTCAGCCCTATGTTCCCCGGTACCTATGTTCCCCAGTACCTATGTTCCCCCACTTCTATTGATTAAGATTAGGCACCAGCCCACTATCCTTAAGGTTAGTGGCTAGGGCAGGGTCAGGGTTAAGCTGCTTGATATAGTATGTATGACATTTCACTCTCATGACTTGTGATTTGTTGAAGTACCAACTCACCTACAGAAAAAAATATCACACCTGGGGAACATAGGTATGCACCCGCTGTAATCCTGAATTAGCCATTAGCACAATTAGCTAACGCAATGTTCCAACATGTGACAAGATCATAGAGATTAGGTACAAATGGGACGCCTCTTACCACTGACGCGTCCCATTTGAGCTTGCCACATTTTATGTGTTGTATATCGAGGTTCTGGGGCCTCTTGAATCATTATATAAATATGCGCTCAAGATCCATGATAAGAAACCCATGCGCTATCACCATTGTCAAACACTAACTAAGTATGGAACTCTGAATTCTAAATGTAGGTATTCTATTAAAAATTACCTGTTTCTTGCTAGAATAGTCATTTATCACATGAACAATGTCTAAACCAGGGGTGGCCAAAGTGGAGAACAATTCCATTGGCCCGCCCGAGAGTGACCTACTTTTGCGCTAGTATGATTAATACTAACTCTCTCCCATTCATTCTCAATAGTAAATATGGATGCAGTACACTTTTTAGCCACAAGCGTAAAATTGGGGGCGCTGTTTCTCTCCTTTCGCAAAGTTAAGGAAACACTGTTGTGGTGTCTTGGTGTTTATCAATCACAGAGCGTTGTAGCGTCAACTTTCCAAGTTTTCCATCTTTTATTGCAAAGGTTGTTGACATCAACAAAGGTGCGTGTTAAAAATGTACTTAAGACTTTATGCTGAACTGACACTTTAAAAATGTTCTAATGTGACATTTTCTTTGAGTTAACAAATGAATGAGGTAAATTCACTCTAGGTACTGTAGATATAGGTGTTGTTGTTGTTTACATTTTGCACTATATTGCTACAATTGTATTTTGTTCTACTAAAACGAGGCTTTTGCTATAGTTAACATTTGTTTTAATATAGCATGTTATTTGCATAGATATTAACAAATGCAAATGTATAGGCTACTGACAAATAAAGTAAGTAACTAGTATTATTTGCAGTTATAGTATGTGTTTCACGCTTGACATCGCCGTGTTTGGCCCACAACCCACACTTTTTCATTTTGGCCCTCGGAGACAAAAGGTTTGGGCACCCCTGGTCTAGACTGTATTTCTGATTGATTTAATGTTATCCTCATTGAAAAGAAAACCCTGTGCTTTTCGATGAAAAATAAGGACATTTGAAGTGCGGCTGGGTAGCGTTCAACGACACCAATACGGCATTGGGGGAAAAAAAAAGTTTTGAAAGCAGGTACAGAGAAAAAATATGATATCTTTAGAGACCAAGGTTTTATGCTGTTGGTCCAGCACTGAAGACATTTACTTGGTTATTTCAGTTCAAATAAATGATAAAACTTTAAAATAAATGCTCTTTTCTGGAATAAATCAACATTATTGTTTTGTTTTCTGGTTCTAGATGACAAATATTTTAGTATAGGTGTCGGATAAACATTGCTAAGGGAGCCCAAACTTTTAAATGGTTTGCGTAAACAATGTAACATTACAATGAGAATTATTTGGTTAGAAGTGAACATTCACATCCGTCTTTACTCTTGAGTTTTATGTCGTCTATCACATAATACAGCATCTTGGCAGTCTGGATGTTCTGATGAGAATGAAATGATGATGTAAGTCAATACCCGCTCAGTAATGTCTACACTGACCTCGTACTCCTCCTTGAAGCCGTAGCCCTGGCCACACTTCATCTGCGTGATGTGCTGGAGGAGGTCCGCCACTCGGATGGCTGGTGGGATGTGACCCGACTGAAACTGACCTGCAGACGGACACAGAGAAACCCAAATGATAAACACTATGGTCAAATTCCACCATTTTGACCAGGAAACTAGCTGAAAAAGTACGTCATTCAGATGCATAACATACACAGAACGGCATTTTGTTGAATTGAACTCACGATATCTACAATGCACGGCTTCCAAACCGCAATTATATACATTAGCGCTGTAAAATTTAACATTTATGTTGCATTAGAGTGAAAGAGGCAATAATATAATGGCCTAATGGACGTACCGCTCTGGTAGGACAGCTCCACAGACTCACAGCCGGCGTACGGGAAACTCTGGAGAGTCAGAGAGGGCTGGGACAGAGACACCTGGCTGCTGTCTGCAACAACACGAGGAAAAGTAAACACGTCAAGGTCCTGAGTGACAATGTTTTTATGAAGAAAGGAGTTATATCAGCTGCAGACAGTTTTATCATCGGTCCAGAGATAATACCAGACAACTGTCACGGATTAAGTGAAGGTTGCGTCAATCATGTACTTTCTCTTGTTTTGAAACGTCTGACTGTATTTAGATTTTGCCTTGCTGTAGCTTTCGCTAGATGCTCAGGACTGATCGTATGGTGCAGGCCTGAGGGACAAATCTGCACAATCAACTCATGAACATGGAAGAACATGTGACGTAATTCGGAGGCTATTAGCATTGGGCCTTGACCTTCGCTCATTGATCCAGTAGAGCTCACTGAACACTTCAAGCAGAGCCCAATGCAAACTTGGGTTTCTCAAAAGCCAGATTGTATGCTATGTAGCGTAAAAGTACAAAATCTTCCTCTCCATGATCCCATAATGTGTGTCAAATGTATTTTTGTGTGTACTGTATGTTTAATGTGACTGATCCCGGTCATATGTTCTACATGCACGTGAGCGTCGTGTGACTTCCAAGTGGATCCTCAGGAGGCAATGCTCTTCCTGTCTCGTTATTTCCCTTGGAGTTAGTGGTGGTGTCTTGTCCAAAACATAAATCGCTCAAGATTACATGGCAGGCAGTGAGTTGCTGATGGACAGTCACAGCATCATCTTAAAAACTTGGGCTGGGACAAAATATCGGATCGCAATACTTTTGGCTGTAATACCAAGTATCGATACTTTATCAAGTATCGCAATACTTTCAATACTTGTGTTTGGAGGCATTTTTGTCATGCACTCCTTTGTTTTCCAGTAACAGTTACACAGCATTTTGTTGCATTTTGTGTCAATGCACTTTTCAATCTTAACACTTCAATAAATGTCAAAAGGCATTTGATTTCTGACACACTTTGGACACATGACTGTTTTCTTTTTACACATTTTAAGGTAAACATGTCACTTATCATGATTGCTTACTGTATCGCAATATGTATCATGATACCTATTGGATTGTGACAAAAGTGGATCGTTCCAGCCCTATTAAAAATATTGCGTCAGGAGCAATGGGCGAGGAACGTGCTTCGCTATGGTCCTTATGGCGGGGAGCTGATATTGCTGTAATACCACCCCCCGGTGGCCAGAGGCGACTCCAAAAGACACTTGGTAGACAGGATTCTAATGGGACTTCAGACGTTCCAATGGCTTAAAATCCTGGCTCCAGAGAGTTTTTCTTTTTCGAAAAATTGCTATGACCCATGTGACCACTCTGGGGTAGGTGAAATATTTTTAACCACGCTGGTTTTTGTATATCAGCCCGAAATATTGGAAGCCTTTTCAGTGCATTGACTCCAGAGCCTGTCAATCAAGCTCTGGAGCTCTGTGAGATCGTACTCGGAAGTCACATGTCACTCACGTGCATTGAGCCCATTGTTGAAGCGAGAGACGTCCCACGCTTGCAGCCCCTGTCACTGATGTAGACATGTCGACGCTAATGTACAGATTCACTGTGTGTAAAGCTTAAGTCCTTCATGTTTGGCTGTGGGCCGTCAGTCTGACCTCCTCCTCCTCCTCTTTGCGGGACATAATAAAGATGAGAGGACTCAGCAGTTTGTCTCATAAGGAAGCAGATGGGGTTGAAAATGACAACTTCCTTAACATTGTCCAAGCAATACGTGACTGGAATATAAATGGGCAGGGGGCTGTACTGTATTATACAAAATCACTGGAAATGTTTCATAAGTGTCACACAAAATGAAGCATTCTGTTGTAGGACAAAGTAGATTGATTAAAAACATGTATATTAAAAAGAGTCTATTGCACTTTTAGTTCCAAACTTTGGTTATAAATTTATTCAAGGTTCAACTACATGAAAGAAAGTGCAAAAGTAATCTACGTGGCAATCTGAAGTTTAGCTTCTCCTTGTCATCTACTCACTCTGAATGAAAAATGGCTCTGGTATTTGAGACCATTGCAGCGTGCAGTGGAACAAGTAGCTTTAGTGTGAAAGATGAGAACACAAGAGCTGCCTGAGCCTCATATTGTAGGACGTATACTGTATATAGCCAGTTGATGGAGCCCGTGCATGCACCATGCAGTCTTATATCGAGGCTTTTATTGTAAAGGAGAGACTTTGATTCAGAAATAATCCTGTGTGTGGTGTGGGGAGGATTTTATATTCTCAGAGCAATTGTTTGCTTCGTGTTTCTTAGTTTAGCGCGCAGCAGGGATAATTAACCGAGGCGGAGGGGATTAAGATAATAATGTGCAATACGTCCAGTGAAATTAACTTCCGCTTTACTGTTGTCCTCGGTCGAATAAAACTTATTAAAGATATGATTCAACTGTTATCTTTTACATTACTTTAGGTTTGCATATGAACTTCTGATTCCTATTTTTATTTGCCCTTAGTTGTTAATTTGTTTGTTAGTAGGATCCCCACTAAAAACATGTACCATAGGCCAGGATGAATTAGAGTGTGTTTGAGAGTGCGCATGGGGGACGACGGATGGAAATTAGCCCAAGGCTTCAATCCGGTGTGGCTTGTTCATTAACTTGCACTGTCCCTACCAAATAAACCAATAAACATAAACATTAGTTGCCACCAGTGTAGCAACAGTAACACTTTATTTTACACTACCCTGGATACATTGTACCTGCCACATTAAGTACAATGTAATGTGCTCTGTAACAATGTGTAATAACTTGTGCCTATGCAGTACATACACAATAGAATAATATGCATTAGTACTTTAGAGGTTCATAATGTAATAAAACATAAGACCCAAACTCTTTTTTGTGTAGAACAGCATACAATTTGTGATATACATTCAATACTTAAAACAAAATACATATCCACTTGATTCTAAAATGTTGCCCTAAAGTAGCATACGCAATAATTATATACAATGGGGTCTCGAGTTGTCATTTTCTGGGGTCCCAGCCAAAAAAGTTTGGGAACCCCTGATCTAGAGAATAAATGTCATGTTTGTGCCTTGTATTATCTATAAAAATACCTTAACAGATAATACTGTATATAAAAGGCTTGTTTTGATAGGTTGAACCACTGATGTATTATAAAACATATTCCAAGGGAGGAACATCTGGCTACTATATTTGGCTTGTCGTCCGGAAAATTAAGCCACATCTTCACTTTTCTTTTTGAATTGCACTGCATCTTGAGTGAGAAAGACGCAAAGTGGGAATGAGCCGTTAGTGTCCGGCGGAGATGTGCAGGAAAAGTGCACAGGCTTCAATCTCCATCAGACATAAAGGTCTAAAATGACTCTCTCTCCTCCCGCTCTCGTAACTTCAATCACCCACAACTCCACATTACGGCCAAACAGAATGACTGCTATTAGCCGTAATCACCTCCGTAAGCAATAATATGCTGAACTAGAGCGGCTGAAAAATGTGATGAGTGGGAAAATGAGTGCGAACGGGAGAGTGGATCTTCCTCGACATTATGCATGTGGCTCAGGTCTTTTCCAAGATGGATGTATTATGAGCATTAGAGCGGGACAATACGAGCGGAACAGAAAGAACTCAAGGCTTCTTATGCATACAGTGAAGCCAAACAAATACTCCGCTTTATGTTGCTCAGGCTAATTTACGTTATTTTGAAAAGAAGCTGAACATATAATACAGTAAAGCACAAAAAGGAAATAGAAGGAAGAGTGATTGAAGTATTTGCTGTGACTGAATAAACCAAGTTACTGTATATACTGTGAAGTCATAAATTCCCATGATTTCTAAAGTATACCACAAGCCAGGTGTGTAGTTTCTCCCCAAAAACGTTTTACATTTCTACATGAACTTAATGAGTCTATTATGCTGACAATACATAATGGTCTTTCTTTGTGTTGAAATGAAATATCATCTTGGCAGCTCAGGGTGGACTCGAGTGTTAAGCATAAGAGCTCTATGCCACTTTTATTTATTAAACCATAAGATGAGTCTCCTATCAGGCGATACACTTTTGTTGGGATGCAATCTGTATCACGATACAGAAGGACTGATACGATACGTATTATGATCAATTCTAATGCATGGAGTATTTAATGTATGATTTTTTTTAATATAACAAACTGCGATATTTTACCCTGAATGAACTTAAGCTAAGTTGAGTTTCCAAAATGTTTAAATTAAATAGAAATCAGTCTGACATTGATTAGACATTGATTAAAACATTCACTTGTTTAAACCAATCAGCACCAAATCCAGTATAACAAAACTATCTTTATCTTTGTATAATTCTAGAACCGAGTTGAGTATCAAAAGTATTGCGATACATGTATCACAACAGACATATTGCGATACAATGCAAAATTATATTTTGTCCCAGCCCACAGCAAACATTTTTGTTTTCTCTCAATAGACCATAAAATTGACGTCCTAAGAGTATTTTCTGCTGTTCCTTGTCCAAATTGTGCTATTTTGGCACAGACTAGTAATGCATTATATAAGACTAATGCATTATTATTATTATTATTAATGCAGAAGATACATTTCCCTATATGGGGACAAAGAAGTTCACCTCAACCTTAAGCTTATCCATCTTATTTTTGCAATATTGTGGTCTAAAACTGCGTGTGCTCCCTGTCATGAACTGCCATTTGGATTCTTTGATGAGCCATACACGAGCCTGCCAAAGCCATGACTCCACGGCGATCTGTGGAGGATTTTCTGGACAGAGAATGTGGCCGGGGTTATGTGTTGAGCTATGCATTGTAACCTTTGCTTCATTGTGTAAATATGTTTTAGTAATTCACGTCACCCTTTGCTGACCCGCCAACCTCGTATTTAACCCAAAGCTTACTCTGGTGTGTAGGTGTCTAATGAAGCTCTCTGGTGCTGAGAGGAGACCAGCTCCAGCGCAGTCTGTCCTTGGACCTTTTAAAAAGCTGACGTGACAGAGCTGCTGTGGCATAACCTTTAACGCACATGAGAGCCGCGGAAATGGATTTTGGAGCAAAACGTGTTTGCTCATAAAATGTGTGGCGCGCGGCTGAGGCTCCCCGGATCCAGCGGATTTACATCACATCAGCGCTAACACGTGCTAACAGCTGCATATTCTGTATACGTTTAGGTGAGATAAAAGAGTCTGAATGGAACAGCACTGTGTCTCATAGAAATATTTAGTAAATCCCCTTTCCATAGAAATCACCTGGGGATTTGTCTCTTTCAGTGTTGTTTATGTAAAATCCTCGTTTGTCTCTGTTTCCGCTGAAGCTGTAGGAGTTTGTAAGGACTTGTCCACTGACACCTGCTTGGCTTTACTCGGCACGACTTGGCGCGCATCAACCCACCCTTTCGAGTAATTTGCCAAAGTGACAAGTGGCTCAGATGGAAGAGCAAGTCGTCCTATAAACAAGAGGTTGGTGGTTCAAATCCCGACACCTGCGATATGTGTGTCTATAGTGCTGGGATATATGGCTCTTTACTAGGAGCCAAGTCTTGGGGATCCGTCATATCAAGGAGCTGTTCACTGGCAAGACATTTAACCCAGCCCCTGTGTGAGTGGTCAGTCTACCCCAATGCAGCTGTGGCTACAAATAAATAGTAGATTATCACCAATATGGAGAGGAAGAATAATTACAAGAGTATTATTATCATTTAGTGTTTTGTTTTTGATAAGTATTAGTTATCACTATAGTTTTAATTTTTCACAGAAGAACTGCTTATAAGAATGCAACCCTAAATTCTACATTGCTTTGTGTCTGTTAACTACTGATATAACCTTTTTTTGTTTATAAAGTTTATAATTTATAAGCTTCCTAATTCAGCCTTGTTTTGGTTGTGATTTTGACACAGATAGACATGGAGAAAAATAGGTTTTGTTTAGACCAGAGGTGTCCAAAGTGCGGCCCGAGGGCCAAATGCGGCCCTCCGACCGATTTTTGGTGGCCCTCAGGCTTCTTGTTTTATTGCCTCACATCGCCGGAGATGGTAATTTTCCTGCATTTTTAATACTTTTCACACAATTCAAACCTCAAAAATTAACATTTATTGTGAGACAGAGCTGGCATTATAGTTTCAAGCCTAAATACAAGTGTGGGGAATGGTTTAAACCTCTCTTAAATACACGCAGTTGAACGTTTGAATGCATTGACGACTGATCTGTGGCCCTCCATGCCTTATACATGTCAATATACGGCCCTCGGTGAAAAAAGTTTGGACACCCCTGGTTTAGACTGAATGCAATATACAGTGGTCCCTCGCTATAATGCGGTTCACCTTTCGCGACCTCGCTGTTTCGCCACACGCGCATTGTGTTCTGCGTCCTGATTGGCTAGTCATAGAATGAGCCTCCTCTCGCTGCAGAGAGGATCTCTGTCAGTGTCAAGGTGTCAACACATTAGTCACAAGCAACACAGGCCGGGCATGAGCGGGTCCGACTCCGCGTTTTACAGGATATTCCCTGCACTTTTCCATGAAAATAGGCAAGGCAACTTTATTTATACGCGCATTTCGTACACAAGGCAACTCAATGCGCCTTACAAAAGAAGATAATGCGAAATTACAATCAGGTAAGTTAAGGCAAAGCACATATACAGTATATAGAATCATCCAGACATGGAAATACACGATGACTGGCCATTGACCAGGGGGTGGGGAAACGTGTTGAGGCAAACGCAGAACGACGGGGCGTGGTTAGGGAGGGGGTATGTGTGTGCGGTGTTTACAGTCTGAAAGTCAGGGTTATGCAAAATATGACCCAGAGAGCTCAGTCCTTATCAGGTTTAGCTCCGTGGCTTGGCCTTGAAGGGAAGTGTTGACGGCGTAGGAGAGATAAGAGGTCCAGCTGCTTCAAACCTCCTCTCTCAGGAGGAAGAGAATTATTCCAGCAATAGTTCATACATTTATAATGAATTAGCTTTTTTCTTGGTCTCAGCTTTAGTTCAGTTCTCCAGAACAGGTAGTTCACAGTTCATCCCTTTTCCTCCCAGAAATATAGTCCATCTATTGTCCGTCTCCACAGCGAGCTGCCAGGCCGTACATAACCGTTCACAGTTGTGCGTTACTTTCCGGTGTAATTCCATCACTCGGTCACTCCCTGCTCCAAACACAGCTAGCATGTGGCGCTCGCCTCAGCTAAACACGCCTTCCTGAAACTGCTACGATAAAACTTTGGTCGTAGCTACGATTGTCTTTTACTGTGAACGAGGGACGAGAGCAGCTCACGATGTTACCATCCCCACGTTGTGCAATATGAAAAATTGTATAAAACAAACAAAAAATCGCACAGTGTACACCAGGCATAAGGGAGAACCCGTGTGAACTAGTGAGAAAGGTGTGTGGTGAGGGGTTTTACTGCCTTAAAACATATATAATAATTGTAAGAAATTAAAGCTGACTACTTCGCGGATTTCACCTATAGCGGGTTATTTTTAGAACGTAACCCTCGCGATAAATGAGGGACCACTGTACTGCAACAAAAGGTTTCATAACAATATCGCGTTAATATTGGAATAGCAATAGGCACATATTTATCAAATGCAGCTCTAAATGTTCAGCTGAGCGGGTGGAAAAGCCAACAAGGTGACGCTGTATTAACAATTTGCACCATTTAGAACTGACACCAAGACGAGCATAAACTTTTATACAAGGAATACATGTGTCTCATTATTAATGCATCGATCTTGTAAGCATGCGCCATACGCGATTCCTTAGAAAAGAATGATTAAAGCTTGTGTGCAACTGTGTACAACAGATGGAGCCGAGTCTCGGTGCAGAAACGAGTGTGATTTATGCCGCAGCAGAAAGCGCTCAAGCGTTGGGTCACATTCTGCTTCATCATGTTTTATAATATCTGTTTGTGCATCAGCAAACGGTCCAGAGGTCTGCGCAGGCCTCCGCACACACGCCACCGAATCAAGATCAAGTACGGCATGCTGAAGGCGCACAGATTTTGTGTTGATTCCACAATAACCAAGTTGAAATGAAAGGTTCACTTCAGCAAATACCTCCATATTCCTTTGACGAGCATATTTTAGTGCTTGCTCTGAGGCAAAAGCAGAAAGTGCTTCTTTAGTGTTTAAAGAGAGTCGAAAACTCCAAATGTGGAATGGTTTCAGGTGATTTAGACATAACGGCAGTGTTATGTGTGGATAAGTATCCCATAAAAAGTCCCAAGACAAAAATAATCCAAAATGGGATGTTGTACCTACACTATTAGTAAGATAAGAAAGGAAAACCCTCACAATAAACGTGAATGCGAAAGTAAAGTGCAGAAGTCTTACCAATGGAAGTCGTGGCTGGAACAGGTTCTTTGGACACTAAGTAAAAAATAGCAAAACAGAAACAGAAAAGTCAATCATTAATAAATAACAGGAAAACAACAACATATCTTTAATCTGATTTTGGTCACATTGAACACACTTCTTTATTCAGACAGTCTGAAGTTGTCCGTAGATCTGAATAATTTGTTACATTTTACAAATGCATAGCATGCGTTTTTTTTAGGTATACATTTTAAGTTGTGGTGGTACAAACCATCTGATACATTTTATGTGGTTATGTTAAACTAACATTAATAAAATGTTTATGTTAAGCTAACATTAATAAAGTATGTATTTATTAGTGCTACAGACAGTTATTTGTATTGTGTGTTTTAATATTGTGCACCTGCCCGGGACTGCAGAGATTAATGTATTGTGTACATTGTCCCTGTCAAATAAACTAAAACTAACTGAAACTATCGCTCAATACAACACAGTCGAACTAACAGGTCATTAAAGGTCCTATGACTGACATTTTTATTTTTATTTCGTAGAGTAACATTCTTTTTGCGCCATATTGTAAAAGAAGTCATTTGTGAATAGGAGTGTGACAATATATCGATTTTCCAATATATCACAATATTTTGCAGGACGATACGATACTTTTTATTCCGATGTCTTTACTTTTGATGACGTCATGCATATTAGCAGTGCTCCAGTGTTTTACAGTCAAAATAATGATCAAGAATTCAGTCGCATTGAGTTGCCTTGTGTATGAAATGCGCGGTATAAATAAAGTTGCCTTGCCTTACCAGTCAAACAGCAGAGGGCAGCACTACAGTTTTAAGCACTTGGACCAAATACTGTCACATGAATATATTTTTATAATTATACATAAGATTAATTTGGGGTTGATTTTTATCCTTTTGAAACAAGACTGTGGTGTCTTGTTTATTTAAATGTAAACCGATCTATAGACCCATTTTCAGTGTGTAAGTCAGGGATCATTTATACACACATAAAAAGGGATACAAAAAAATGTAGTATGTTAAAATAAAGGTTAAAAGTAGCAGGTTTAAAAAAAAAAATCCTGATGTATAGTAGGTTATTTTGTGCAATATATCGATTATCACAGTATCGGCGTATCGTGAGATTATCGTTCTCATAAGCCATGTATCGCGTATCGTATCGAATTGTGAGGTATCCAGAGGTTCCCAACCCTATTTGTGCACAAATAAGCCTGATGCGTGGTGAAGTTTGCATTGTATTATGTATTATTACTGTATTGATATTTTTTCTAAAAGTTTAAAACATAGGTAACACAGGAAGCAGTTTTATTCTAAATCAGGACATAACCAATAATTACTGTCACTTACTAGTACCCAGGTCATAGTTATCCTATGACTGACAAGTAATTAACACAGGAAGTGGTTTGTATTATAAAGCGGGACATAGTAATTGCTGGTAATAGAAAGCAGTATAGAAATCAAAAGGAGAAGCAGTGTCCACTTAGAAATAATTTATCAACGTACAGAACTTTTTGGATATTCAACTTCAGATAAAAATTAGCATAGTGGCCTCTGAGCTAAATGCTAAATCATATTCCGTTAACTTTCTGCTTTTCCTGGGGTCGGATACAAGCTAAACGTCATCTTATAATATGTTAATGATATAGAAACCACAGAAAGTATGTAAATGCTGTGAAACGGACGTACCATACCTCACCATACTTTTATATAAGGACTGTGTTCTCCATTCACACTCAATTGAAACAGGCCCGATAAACCATTGGCTAACAGTATGCATTTGTAGGAACAGGATCAGATAGCTATGATCTCTATGATAGTTATTCAGGAAGTAACATATAATATGACTCTTTCCTACCTGAGTAGTACGAATTGATGAGGGACTTGCTCTGCAGCGTCTTGTTTCCCTGAACAGAGAAGCTGCAGGACGAGGGAGAAGCTGTGGACAAGACAAAAGTGTTAATACCGAGTTTACGCGTGAAGAAAAAGGCAGAGGGATACGTACGAGTTGAGGACAGGGGACAGAAAAAGGACAAAAGAGCAGCGGGTCAATAAATTCATCTGCAAAACTCACTCTCAATCATAACAGCCCAGTTAACAATGTAAGTGTCCACAAAGAGAAATCAATGGTCCATATTCAACGGCTGAAGGGACAATCCGATAACACTAATGCTGGTCGGATCGAAAGGACCAGAATAAAAGTGCTGTAGTCCCAATAAGAGAGCACTTAAAAATGACACGTTCACAATACAGTCAATTTATGTGACCGGTGCTACGGGACTGAGAGGTTTTGGCAAACAATAGCTGACAAATGGAACGAAATACATTAGGTACAATTTTATAGATCGAGCGAAACAACATCAGCTTTGTTTGCTGATGTTGGTGATGGAGAGAAGATATGTACCCCACAAAAGAGGTAATCTTCCTCTTTTTTACATGTAATGAACAAACAAAAAGTCTCCTACTTGCTGACAGGTAAGATACACTCTCTGACAAAATAAAAAAAAAAAAATTGCCACAAAGAAAACAAGGTCACACGCTGTAATATTTGGTTGGACCGCCTTTAGCTTTGATTACAGCACGCATTCGCTGTGGCATTGTTGATGAGTTTCTGCAATGTCAAAAGATCCAGTGTTGCATTCATTTGTCACCAAGATCTTGTTTTGATGTTGTGGATTTGTGATGCCACTGGGCAACGCTTTCTCCAGCACATCCCATTCTCAAGGAGGAAATCCATTGATGAAATAACCTGGTCATTCTGGATGTTCAGGCCGTCAGCGTATCTCACTCTTTGGGCCTGATCTTCCACCTGGCGCAACAACAGCGTTGCTCAAGACGAAGTTGATATCTTTTGCCAGTAGCCCGTCGCGTAGGAGTGGTGTGCTACGAACAACACTGATTACGAGTACTTGCTGCATTCCCTTCGCTCTTCCCTTACACGAACATCGCACGCAGCCTCACGCAAGTTATTAAGCTTTTGCAGGACAAACTAGTTCTCCCACTGTGAGTTAAACACTGTTGATGTCCAGATAGAGAGAGAGAATATATCGATGGGTTCCAAACTAGCGCTAAAGAGCACGGGGCAAACTCCATGCTGCAGGGACGTGATAAAAACGCTCAAAACGTCACTCAGTTCTGTATTGGAATACTGTCGTGAAGAAGGAATGGTAAAGCTTTCGATATACCAATCAACCCGGGATAAAGCGGAAGAATATAGATGGATGGACGTTTCTCAGCACTCAAGTTGTGTTTTCCTCAAGTATGCAATGTTTTTTGACTTCTACTTGAGGAACTAATTTAGCGTAACTCTTACTTGGGTATCTTCACTGAAGGTATTTGAGTCATCTTCTGTACTCAGTAGTTGAAGTCTCGAACGTTTGCTTTGTTTGTGGCTCATCCCAAAGACAAAACTCCGAGTCACAATCAAAGCAATGTGGTTTATTCTATTCGATGCAAAGAAGAACAATGCAAAGAACATTATATTGGAGAAACGAAACAAGTTTTACAGAAGAGACTTTATCAACACCGAAGAGAAAGCACAAGCGGCCCCCAGTCGGCTGTGCACCTTCACCTTAAAGCCTCCAACCACTCCTTTGAGGACGTGAGGTCAAGATTTTAGCTAAAGAAGAACGGTGGTTTGAACCAGGAGTAAAACAAGCTATTTTTGTCAAGAAAGAAAATCCCTCCATGAACCGGAATGGTGGGCTCAGATTGAATCTTCCGTCACTTTACTCCAATCTCCTTTGGAGACAGCCGACAGGGCTCGGCCAGTCCAAGTAGACGGTACCTCAGCCAACAAAAGAACAATAGGCAGGTGATTAGCAGTGATCATCTATGAATAGGACAGATAATGGGCAGTGATCATCTATGAATAGGACAGGACAGACCGATACTGGGGTGAGCAGGTCGTTAGAGACGCTCTACTTCAAAGGTCATTACCCACAGTTGAGAGTAGCTGTGATTAGAGGGGAGGAGCCGGGCCAACCCCAACTCCTCCTTGTGGTCTTTATCTAAGCTGCGGGCTGAGCAGGACTTTAGTCCGCTGACGAAGCCTTTTGGATGAGAGGCGAAACGTTCGAGACTTCAACTACTGAGTGCAGAAGATGACTCAAGTACCTTCATTGAAGATGGACAACTCCTGTACGACTGAGAGCTTACACAGACATCTTACTTGGGTAAACATATTGCGGTCAACATCCATCACCAAAGTCAATCAGAATCCCATCAACGTCTTAAAATGACCAGTGTGAAGCCGTTGATTCATGGCTGCTCTAAATGTGTTTCCTGAACAGTGACTGATGCTGCTGCTCCTCCTCCTCACTGCGCCGTACAGTATACTACAGCACACCTATAAATACAGCGACGCGGCGGCCTATAAATAAATGACACGTGGCAGAATCGACATGCTGAGATGGGCCGAGGAGGTTTGTCCAGGAACTGACAGTGACTTATTGAACCCGAGCTGGGCCTGTTCAATCAGCCACACAATGATCAGCGAGGCACATTTATCGTCCTGACCCAGACACACTCCATCACTGACACGCGGGGCTGGGCTGAACGGAAGATAAGGAGGATTCATCCATTGATTGGAACTGTTTGTTGTTCAAATAAAAGTAGCACAAACGTGGACAGAAGTTCTTAAAATGTTAGTGTTGTGGACGTTTTGCTTCAAGAAGCTTCTTCCCCAGAAAGTAACTTTATTTGCTGAGAAAGCTGGGAAAACACCCGCAACATGGCCCTGTTTCTACACTATTATCATAAACATTATAAACATAGTTCCAGGACGTTAACAGTGTTCTTTAGGTTCAGGATTAACAGGTGTGTGCCACCATAATGACATGACATCACAATTTATGGTTAATATTTCTGTAATGGCTGGACCTATTCACATGAAACAAAAACCGTAACAAAATGTAACATCTTCTCTCTCACCACATATGAAATAAACCCAAATTACAGTCTAGTAAAGGTGTCCAAAAGCGGTGACGAAATTCAGAATTATGTGCTTGAAGTTGGTCAGATGAAAGGACATTCAGCCAGAAGATAAACGTGGCAGGCTTGATGGTTGGATGGATGGATTCACAAACCTCCATCCATCCATCCATCCATCCATCCATCCATCCATCCATCCATCCATCCATCATCCATCCATCCATCCAGCCAGCCAACCAACCAACCAACCCTTTCCTTCCGCTTTATCCAGAGCCAGGTCGTGGAGGCAGCAGATGTCCAGACTTCCCTATCCACGCAGACTTCCTACAGTTGTTTCAGGCAGGATCCAGAATCCAATCGCTTCCAAATAAACATCAGGGAAACATTTGTTGTAGATTTTCAGTTTAGAGCAGAGCTGGCACTGTTGATTTTTTTCCCCAACAAATTTAATTTGTTTTTAATCTTAATCTTCTGACAAAAACTTCATTTAATTCGGTCAAGATTTAGTCAAGTAACTCTCTTCCATTTTACTCTAGTTTTAGTTTACTAAATCTAAGGTTAATTTAGTCAACTTTGCATTTATGATATTTTTTATAATCTTATTTAAAGAAGGTCCTCTGCTTGTTCTCCTGTTCCTTTGGCAACATGAACTTTGTGAATTGAAATTATATGAGGCTCTTTCAAACTGTCATTGAAAGTTGTGATGATTTTAGTTTCTTCTTTTCATTTTTATTTTGTTGTATTTTAGTCAACACAAATATCTGGACATTTCAGTCATAGGCTCATGAACAACTTCTGATTTAGTTGTAATCTAATTTTAGTCAGCAAAAATTACTTAAAATTATGACGAAATATTTTAGTTGACGGAATTGACATGGTGGCAGGTCTGTCATCATTCAGAAGTACAATGTTTTAAGGCTGTGTGACATGCTTCAAAATTAAGTCCAAATGTAGATATGTCCCTCGGTCTAGCCTTCCTTAATCGATAATCGACTGACCATACATTTGTTCACGAAGACTCTCTCAATTACACTGCTGCATTCGGAGCCTTTCCACCTGTTGGGTTGCGTTGGACATCCTTAAAAGCCTCTAAATGTCAGAGTTTAAAGTGTCCCCAGGATCACACGTGTGGATGAAAGCGGCTGAAGCGCATTAGTGCAGGACTCGGCGTGGATTTTGCGGTGCAGGGCAGCGATGGTCAGCATTAGTCCCTCTGCAGCTCCCCTGGCTCTCAGCGGCCGAGCTCCCCAAAGGCCAAGCTGACATTTTACAGAGAAAGTGCCCTTCTGAGAGAACTGTCTAATTACGCGGACACACTCAGGAGGACGCACCGACGCAGCACAAAAGAGATGACTTTACCAGAGTATAGCTGCATAACCACACTGTACAGAACTGTATGTATAGTACGATACCAAAACTGAGCGGTTATTAGGCCGAGGCAGCCAAGTGAACAAAGGGGAAAATGAAACTGCACCACCGGCTGATTGATACTGGAATTAACACCAGACTTTCAAAAAAGTTACTGTGGTTCTGGAACATTTTTAGTAGGTTGTGGCGCATACTTTAAAGGAGGAATGTTACTGTATTTACAAATAATTAACAGAAGGAGCGTCTAAGTTTCAAATGGTTATGATCCAAACTCATCAAATATGTTCCCTGGAATTGGCACCTAACCCACTGAAAATGGTTCCCTGACCCACCAGTTGAGAATCACTGCCATAAAAGACTTTGGGCCCGATCTTGTGTTTTTAAACGGAGACTATAGCGTAACGTTTTTACACTTAGTAAGAACACACTTTCAGATCTTGGAGAGCCAGACCTGGAGCATTAAGTGGGCAGGACAGACTCCTCTGGCCAGTGGCGATGTTATGTAGGACAACCTTTTTCTTCCAACCAGACTCCGCGAGGGGAAGGGAGAAGGGTGATGGGGGAGTAGGGGTGAGCAAGTGCTTTAGTTTGGATCGCGTCAACGCATTTACAGCTGGAGCAAGTGCCGACCCACGCCACAGTGGGACCGGCTGTGCTCCAGACACGGACAGTGTTTGTGCTGTGCTGCTTGTAATGAACCACGCCTCAGTCGACCTATTTTTTTAAATTTGTATATAGCCTAAGCTCGTCAGTGGCACATTTGGAGATCTGGCCCTATTTCTTTAAAATTGGTATCATTTATTTTAGCTGAAAAAACCCACGTCATTTCCTTTAAAACCCTTTATAGGGCAAGTGACTACTTTTGGTCATAATGGCCTCCCTGCTGCACATCAGTATACGGTAAAGAAGCATGTAATCCTCACTCAGCCAATCAGAAGAGATCACCCTACATCACAGATCCCACTACTGTGGCATTTGACCAATCAGCAGAGACCCGTCACGCTCTCAACTTCCTGTTTTCGCTGAAGTCTGAAAAAGACCTAAGTCTGCCTAAACTCATGGTACATTTCTTTACATAACTTGAAAACTAACTATGGTAAGTTGATGAAACTCAAACATTTTATTGGTGAACAATTGTGCTAAGTGATGATATAATATATGTTGGTTTTGGATGACGTAGTGAAATGAATGAAATTACAGCATGAAAAAGGCAGGCACCATATTTGATCATACGCCCTGTTCACTTTTTAGTCAAATAATACCAGAGCTCAGTCACCTCTGGTATTATTTGACTAAAAATGTACCTAAAAATAACCGGCAACTGGGACTACAGATGAAAATTAGCCATTTTTCTTTAGTACCTGCTTTTGACTTTGATTTTTTCAATACTACCTACACATTTTAGTCGATACCATACTGGTATCATTTAATGGTACCCAGCTCTACTCATCATGACTAGGCCTTTATGAGTTGAACAAAGCCACTCACGGATCATAGCATTTGAGTTCAGGTGAAACCACACAGTCACAGACATGGGCCGAATCACGAGGAAAGACTGAAAAATGCTGACACAAAAGGGAAGCGGTAATATCATTCCAGGGGAGAAATAACCTGCGTGTTATTGTATTCTCACAGAGCTCCACACTATATTAAAGTTTATATTTGACATGCAGCTGCTGTTCGCTTGAAATCACAGTGGGTTTAGTAATGGAGATTGTGAAACTGAAAACAGAGCCATTGTGCATTGAAACATGACAACCCAGCACAGGAAACATCAATTAGGCCACTTAACAAGGTGAAAGTGGATCTGTAGAGTAAATACAGTGGAGCCAATGACACGGCAAACTCCTCCCTAATAAAGGCTCAATTTGTAACGATAATACTGTTGAACTGAAGACTTCTAATCATGATTCGCTGTATGGTCATCCTCAATTATTGACAGGTCCGCCGCCAATCATTGTTTGGACTTGGACTTTGGGGAATACAATGGGAACTATTTTGCGTTGAGCTGTAACCCCCAGATTCCACATTCTCCGTGTTCGTCCCGTTGCTACTTGAGCAGCACCCTCTCTCTCCAAGGACTTCCCACCGTTCTGTTCCTCCCTGACAAAAATACGGATCAACTATTTTCAGCTCCGTCAGAGTCCGGCCACATAAAGACCCACAGTTCTGATCGCACCAGACCAGGAAAGAGAACGCCAACAACGTCCGGCAAAGGCGTGCTGAGAGACATTTCCCGGTGGGCCGCGGTGCTTTTGGGCCGTCGGAATAAAACAATTAATTAATAACAGACTCCCACAGTTGTGCTATTCCAGGCCTATACAGGCTTTAACTCGGCTGCAGCAGGAGTGTGGGCTGCTGTTTCAGATATAGATTAAATAACACAAGCGTAATTGCCATGTAAATCTATCAAACAATGACTGATGTATCAAAATCAGAAAGAACTTTCGCATCGGAGAGTCTGTGCGAGATGATCAGTGTCTGCGCGAGCGAAGAAGGGAAGGGAAAAAGGCAGGTGAACGGTAGAAAAGGTAGACAAATAATACAGTATTCTTTATCTACATGGCTCATGTGAAAAGAGAACTTGTGAGACAATTGTTAGAGCGCTTTTTGAACCTTGAATCTTCGGTTTATGTAGCCAGTAGGTGTGTGACAATATATCGATTTCCCGATATATCGCGATATTTTGCGGGACGATACGATACTTATTATTCCGATATCGATACGTTTGACGACGTCATGCATATTAATGAGGAACGTCATGCATATTAATGAGGCAGCAATCACAGTCACAGTCAATAGAGGCCAACAATGATCAGTCAGGGACAGCAGGGGGCAGCACTGCAAACACTGTTACACAAATAAATTACTTTTAATGATAGTTTTTATAATAATAATAAACAAGATTAATTTGAGGTTTATTTATTACTTTTAAATAGGACTGTGGTTTCTTGTTTATTTAAATGTAAATGAAGTCAATGACAGATCTGTAGATCCATTTTCAGTGAGTAGGTCAGGGATCCTTTATAAAAGTGGTACAAAGCACATGAAAAGAAATTTAAATGATGAATAATATGTAGTATGTTAAAATAAAGGTTAAAAGTTGCATGTTTCTTTTTTAATCGTGATGTATCGTATATTATTTTTGTGCAATATATCGACGTATCGTGAGATAATCGTTATTGTGAGCCATGTATCGTGTATCGTATCGAATCGTGAGGTACCCAGAGGTTCCCAGCCCTAGTAGCCAGTGCACTATGGTTGAGCTATAACGCCGTAGACATGAGGACCAGTCCCAGCACGGCCCTGACATCCGGGATTTCAAAGTAATTACCCTCCGCACAGTCTTTATTTTAACGAAAATGTCACTATTTTACAACCTGGATATTTCCTCTCTGTAGGCGTTTGTTATTACAAAAACAATCCCACAACCGGATGAGGTTTTTATTGCTCTCATTCAAGTAACTTTTCTCTGCCTCTGCCCCCTGTGCGCAGGAGGGAGGGAAAAAACGTGCGACAGTGAAAGAGAAGGGGTGTCTGACCTACAGTCAGACACCTGAAGCCAATCAAATCCCAGTGACTCAAATGTGACCAAACGCCAAGATCCCACGTGGGCCAAAACACACACATAGGGGGCCCACATGGAAACTGCGGACAAACCCACTTATAACCCAGGTGGGCAAACCCAAGCGGAGCCCACATTGTTTTGCTGGCTGGGTTCAAAGCGATTTCCACTGTGAAAGGATTTAAAGCTCGCCTGCCCCTGAGCAATTATTAGGAGTTTTGTTTCACTAACTCGTTGCTTTGTGCGTGAGCTCTTTGAGCTCCACAACGGCGGCGGACTAAAGGGGAGATAATGGGCGTTAATGTAGCTGTCATTTGGAGGCGTCTGGAGCGGGGTGAGAGCCGAGCAAACAGGTGGAAAATCTGGAATCTGGGAATAAGACAATGAGCTGAACATACTGCTTACTTAATTTCAATAATCACTGTGATGTTTTTTTTTTTCCCAACGGAAGACACTGTTCAACGGTAAGCCAAACCGCCTCATGAGCTCACCAAAGCCGTTGAGTTCCTGGCTGGAGGTGGAGAAGGGGTCGTCCTTGCGCAGCGTGCTGACTTTAGTGGTGCTTTTATCAGCCGTGCTCACTGGACCCATCTCCCGCTGCTGCGTGGAGCTGCTGGCCGTCTCCTTCTGCTTCTTCGCCAACTTCCTACAGGCAGAAACGATCAGAGGAAAGAAATACTGAGGCAGGTATCGACCAAAGTCAGCTGTTACACTCTATGGAAATGTCACAACAAGCATCCGTGAACAAAACAAACGGGGTTGATTTTTGTACGAGATGATGTCTAAAAGGTGCACGTATTCGCCGACTGTATTTAACCAGTTACCTGCCATCCGCCACACAGAGCTTACACACATTTTCAGAAACTACATGGTCTTAGCTTTCAAATGAGGCATTGCAACAGTCTATAGGCTGTAAGCAAAAACGCAGTGCATCAAAATTGCGACAGAAAAGACAAAGGGAGAGAGGGATATTCTACATTGTGCCACAACCAAATTACACAATGGAGATATTTTTTTCACTCAAACTTGGCTGTAAATACTGCTTAAAGAGGGGGTATTATGCTTTTTTAATCACATAGCACCAGTCTATAGCATACTACAATGATGACGTAACCTTCTGTTGGTCTGTATATGCAGTAAATTAAAATAACTGCCTTGAATAAAATTGCTCTCTCAAAATGGCTGCACTGAACGTCTTGAAATAGGCCTCTGTCTCTTTAAGAAGCTTTCCGACACGCCCCCTTCAGCACACTGCTGTGGCATCTAAACAACACTACTGTGCGGGGAGGGGGCTCTGCTGAGCTGAGGAGCAGTGGTTGGTGGCTTGGCTGGTGACAAAAGGTCCAGAGGCGTCTCCAGGAGGTGGGGGCGTTCCTAGGAGGACTGAGGCATAGCTACACCTAAAATGGCTGCCGTCTAAGTTTTTACTGATTACTCAAAAATATGTGAATGAGCCAAGGCAACACTCCAGGCATGTGTTTAATGAGGGAATGACATAATAACATGATATAAAGCTTGAAAAAGTCGATTTTACATAATACCCCCCCTTTAAGTCGCCGTTAGCCTGTTAGCTTCTTCTTCGTGATTCCATTAGTGTGTATTGGTGGCTCCGACCCGGTGGCAGGGAAGTTGCAAGCATGGTTTTCTGGCCAGAGACACCAGGGGGAGATGAAAGACCCCCCAATTGTCTCATTAACACTTGTATTACCCCCAGAGGGACTACGGAAAGGATTTATTAAGGTAAACACGTTACTTAGTACTGCTTTAACTAAGCTGTAAGTAGAGCCTTCTACTGAATAATTACTGCATGAGCTCGTGTAAACTCTGAGAAAATCTGTGTTAAGAACTTCAGGCCTGTCACAATAACAGCATTTGAAGTTCGATATATTGAGGCAGGGAAATATTGAGATAAACAATGTTATTGAAGACACAGACTAACTCTAAAGCTTAACAATGACAGTACATCTTTGTTAAAAAAAAAAAGGACTTAATCTTAGAATGTCCCACAATAAACATGAAATATAATAAAACACAACTTAATTTGGGTAAAAAAAATAAAGCATTAGATTAGAAAAATGAAGAGACGATAAATACAGTTTCCTCAAAAATGTGTTGTACCTTTTAATAAGCGATAAGTCAAAACCCATCTCTCGGAAACAACTTGATCTTTCTGAACTGGGGAATGGGCAGCATGTCAATACACTCTAACATCAACCAAGACGACGGCCAACATGACGGAAAAAATGAACTCAATTTGTTCAGTCGGCGTTGGAAACGGCTTAAGTGTAACACGATGTAAGCGTTTGGGGAATTCAGGAGTTGCAGACAGAACAGACCTTTCCACTCAAAACACTTGAGCAATTTAGTCTCTCCTGTGGGTTGAAGACGTACTTACGGAAAATCCATACGGTCTGAGAGACAGAGAGAGCTGTCCCTGCTGACTCACAGGGCATACAAACCCAAGCTGAAACAAGCTCTTAATAATGGGCAATCAACTCCTTACACACACCTCTTTACGGGAATTACAAGTTTACTCACAACTTTTAGGTCTTAAAGGTTCAATACAAGGCTTTAGTCGAGACAGTAAAGCTCCATCAGATGGCGACGCTGTCAAGAAATAAGCAAGAAATAAGCTAAATACAGTGCCTCTGGAAAGTACTAATACACCTTGAACCTTTGCACATTTTGTCATGTTTACAACCATAAACATAAAGATTAAACTGTGAAGTGAAAGCAAAATGATACACGATTCTGTTTTTTTTTTTAATAGAAAAGTGAAAAGTGGGGCGTGCATAAGTATTCATACAGCATTTTCTGAGTGCATTAAATTGCCTTTATAACATTCCTAATGACTGCAGAATGTTCACACCTTGCCCTAACCATTAAATAGAGGCCACCTGTGTGTAATCTACTCTCAGTATAATTCCAGCTGTTCTGTGAGGGCCTCAGAGCTATGGTCGGAGTGTATTGGTCACTAAGCAACATCATGAAGGCCAAGGAGCTCACCAGAGAGGTCAGGGATAAAGTTGTGGAGAAGTTTAAAGCAGTGTTAAGTTATACAAAGATTTCCCAAGATTTGAACATCTCACGGAGCACTGTTCAATCCATCATTTGGAAATGGAAAGAGTATAGCACCACTGCGAACTTACCAAGACACGGCCGTCCACCTAAACTAACAGACCGAACAAGGAGAGCACTGGTCAGAAATGCAACCAAGTGCCCCAAGATAACTCTGGAGGAGCTGCGACGTACTGCCGCTGAGCTGGGGAATCTGTACATGGGACAACTATAAGTCGTACTCTACACAAATCTGGCCTTCATGGACGAGTGGCAAGAAGAAAGCCATTATTGAAAGGAGGCCATAAGAAATCCTGTTTGAAGTTTGCTAGAAGTCATATGGAGGACACAGCTACCATGTGGAAGAAGGTGCTTTGGTCAGATGAGACAAAAATGTTACTTTCTGGCCCAAATGCAAAACGTTATGTATGGAGCAAACCTAACACTGCTCATCGTCCTGAGTGCACCATCCCCAGTGTCAAATATGGTGGGGGGAGCATCGTGCTATGGGGCTGCTTTTCCTCAGCGGGGACTGGGAACCTAAATCCTATTGAAAATTTGTGGAAAGACCTGAAAACTGCTGTTCACAAACGCTCTCCTTCTAATTTGACAGAGCTTGAGTTGTTTTGTAAAGAGGAATGGGCTAAAATGTCTCTTGATGTGCAAATCTTGTAGAGTCATACCCCAGAAGACTTGCTGCTGTTATTGCAGAAAAAGGGGGTTACACAAAGTATTAAGTCATGTATGAATACTTATGCACGCCCCACTTTTCTATTTTTTGAAAAATAACAGAATCATGTATCATTTTGCTTTCACTTCACAGTTGTCTGTTACTTGTGTGTGAACTTTCAGTAAAAAAATCTAAATAAAATCTTTATGTTTAGGGTTGTAAACATGACAAAATGTGCAAAAGTTCAAGGTGTATTAGTACATTCGAGAGACACTGTATATTGTCTTTTTTACTGCACAGCAAAGTTTCTAAGCTGTAAAATGTGTCACTGTTGAACTATGACAGCAGGGGGCGCTTTATTCGAGGCACAGGGCTGATTTACTCAAGACATTCCTGTTTAGTTGGTTCTTGAGAGGGAGCTCGTTTGAAAGCCAAATATCAGCAGATTCTGTAAGTCTCTATCTCTTTTGGCTCTGAACTGATCAACAAAACTCTGCAGCATCAAATATGATCTGAGGTGAACAAACTTGTGAACGATTTTCATTGCGATGTTTCTCAGCTCCCCTGAGGCCAAGGACGTTGTGGGAGGGCTCATTTTGAAAGCTCTCGACTGAGCTCTTTCCAGTGCCAAAAAAATAAATAAAAAGGAAGTCTCTGTTACTTTCAGTTGCAGAGATATCGGCCTTAACCTCTTAACCCCCACCCGAACCGAGCACATTTTCTACAGTTTGGCTTTACCCAAATCTAAAGGCTTCTTGACAAAAGCGTGAAAATAGAGATGAAGACAGTGCTGGAAAAGCAACAATAGGACAATAAAAAAAACGACAAAAAAGTGACAAAAAACAACAAAAAGTGACAAAAAAGTAACAACAAGTTATGCATATGTGCCAAAAACACGACAATAAACACAACAAAAATACTCCAAAACAAAAAAAACATAACAAAGTGATGAAAACAAATCAAAATATGACAAAAAAGCAACAAAAAAATGAGGCATTAAAAAAGTGATGAAAAGCAATGACAAAGCAACAAAAACACAACAAAGTAGCAACAAAGAAACAAAAGGGTGACCGAAACATACTGAAAAAACAACAACAACTCTACAAAAATAAAAAGCTATGACGAAGCATCTTAGCCATTGATTTAGCTTTCCAATGAGGCGGAACACTGGCCTATAGGCTGTAAGCTCCAGTCGAGAAGCTTAGATTTGGTAAAGCCGAACTGGAGAAACTGCTCGGGATTTCGGGATTTTTGACACAGGGCCTCATTTCCTAGTTATCCAGAGTGTTGTTGATGTCCGGAGATATTTTTTTCTTAAATTCATGCAGTTCTTATATTTGAAGAGCTTAGTTGCGCTAGGCTAGGGCAAGGCTAAAGCATTTCTATGGTAACAGTTAGCCTGCATTAAAAACAGTCTGACCCACTCCACAGTGCACCTGAGGTAAATCACTTATAACACCAGACTAACCATATAAATGTCTGTGTTAATAGAATAATTGTAACCATTTTGCATTTAAAATAACTTATATTTGAGCAGCATCAGCTTCTTGGCTGTAAGCTAACGCAGCGGCGGAGTGATCTGCGAGAAAATAGTCCCTCAAAATGAGGTAATTCATGTGATACAAGGTCAGTTATATTTCAAAAATTATTCTATTAACACAGACATTTATATGGTTAGTCTGGTGTTATAAGTGATTTACCTCAGGTGCACTGTGGAGTGGGTCAGACTGTTTTTAATGCAGGCTAACTGTTACCATAGAAATGCTTTAGCCTTGCCCTAGCCTAGCGCAACTAGACTCTTCAAATATAAGAACTGCATGAATTTAAGAAAAACATATCTCCAGACATCAACAACACTCTGGATAACTACGAAATGAGGCCCTATGTCAAAAATCCCGAAATATCCCTTTAAGGCGGGTGGTAAGAGGTGAAATCATCCTAAAGCCGATATTGTAAACTACCCAAAATATCGGCCCGATATCTCTCTCTCTTTGTATGTCTTAGCACAACATAGGCCTTCAAAAAACATGACAAAGAGATTGAAACACTTCTGGAGGAACCTGGACGGAAAGCAGGAAGTAGAGGCCTTTCAAAGGGAAAAATGACGCGAGATGCTTTTTGCCCTTTTCCGAGCCAGCCCGAACAAAATTGCACCTATTTTTAAACCTGTCCTTTCTTTAAAGACAGTCTTTTGTCTTATTCCGCTGTCTGTCGCTCGAGCATTTCCCATTTCACCCGTCTCCTCCGGAGTGCAGGCCCGGCCACTCTAAGCTCCAATCACGCGGGAGATCTTTCTCGGAGAGAGAGAGCGGGGCCCCTCGAATCTCCGGGTGATTGAGGAAAATGATTATGGGAAGAACTCTGAACCATCCTCTGCCTCCCGTTGCACTCCGGTGGCACGCCGCAATTTTCTCCCTGATCTGTTCTTGTTAACCTCCGCGCACATGCGTCGCCGCCTTACATCTCTCTTTTATTTTCAGGTTTGGCACAGCGTTTGTTCCCACACGCTATAGTGACTAAAACACAATGTTCTGTTGTCAAATTCAAGGCAATATGGTGTCATTGTGTAAATGTGTTCCCAGCACAGTTTTCGTGTTAAAGGGATATTTCAGGATTTTTGACATTGGGCCTCATTTCCTAGTTATCCAGAGTGTTCTCAAGCCTTTAGCAGTGTTAATAGAAAGCACATATAGTCAATTGGCCTCTGTAAAACCTATTACAAACATGCAGATAATACTTTTAACAAATAATGTAGAATCTTAAAGGGATATTTCGGGATTTTTGACATAGGGCCTCATTTCCTAGTTATCCAGAGTGTTGTTGATGTCTGGAGATATTTTTTTTTCTTAAATTCATGCAGTTCTTATATTTGAAGAGTCTAGTGGCGCTAGGCTAATGCTAGGCTAAAGCATTTCTATGGTATTAGTTAGCCCGCATTAAAAACGGTCTGACCCACTCCACAGTGCACCTGAGGTAAATCACTTATAACGCCAGACTAACCATATAAATGTCTGTGTCGATAGAATAATTTTAACCATTTTGCATTTAAAATAACTTATATTTGAGCAGCATCAGTTTCGTGGCTGTAAGCTAACGCAGCAGCGGAGTGATCTGCGAGAAAATAGTCCCTCAAAGTGCTGTAATTCATGTGATACAAGGTCAGTTATCTTTCAAAAACGATTCTATTAACACAGACATTTATATGGTTAGTCTGGTGTTATAATTGAGTTGCCTCAGGTGCACTGTGGAGTGGGTCACACTGTTTTTAATGCAGGCTAACTGATACCATAGAAATGGGTGCATACCTATGTTCCCCGGGTCCTATGTTCCCCGGATGTGATTTATTTTTTCCGTAGGTGAGTTGGTTCTTCAACCAGTCACAAGTCATGAGTGAAATGTCATACATATATCAATCAGCTTAACCCTGACCCTGCTCTAGCCACTAACCTTAAGGATAGTGAGCTGGTGCCTAATCTTAATCAATAGAAGTGGGGGAACATAGGTACCGGGGAATATAGGGCTGACCCGCGTTAGCCTAGCATTAGCCTAGCGCCACTAGACTCTTCAAATATAAGAACTGCATGAATTTAAGAAAAAAATATCTCCAGACATCAACAACACTCTGGATAACTAGGAAATGAGGCCCTATGTCAAGAATCCTGAAATATCCCTTTAAGATTCTACATTATTTGTTTAAAGTATTATCTGCATGTTTGTTAAAGGTTTTACAGAGGCCAATTGACTATATGTGCTTTCTATTAACACTGCTAAAGGCTTGAGAAAACAGCCACATGTTTTTATAATAGCTAAAGGATTAGTGTTAAAATTAAAATTAGCATTAACATGTGTGTTTTATGGTCATGACACAGCTTTGGACAATTCTTTAAACCCTTAACCCCCGCCTTGACCAAGAGAACTCAAAACCCACCTATTTGTTTTATTTTATTTCGGCCTAGTCGTTGTTCTCGTTGCATCATTGTCGCTTTTGCTGAGTTATTAACAATGAAAAAACTAAATTAAAAAAAAATAAAATTGTAAGTTACAATCAGTTTTGCAGGACTTAGCTTTCAAATGAGGCAAAGTCAGAGAATACGTGAAAGATATGGGGAAATACATGTTCTCTGTTATAAACCTTTTGTTTAATACTTCAGGCCGTTTGAGTTACGTCTGCAATGAAAGGTGCAAAGAGAGTCTAATTAAATTCCCTACACACATCTAACTCGCCTCTATCTTCAACAGCACGGATGAAAGTTTACTTTTTGGAAGGAGGACGTTTATGATTCTCCGTGTGTTTCGTGGAGAAGATGGATTTATCAGCGGCCGCTTCGTGATAGGGCGCAGAGGCACGCCCCCTCACTGTGGCGTCAGATCGACCCTCTATAGCACCTGAACGCGGGCAGTCCGATCACACGCCCGGAGGCACGGCCGCATCGCCAAAACAAACGCTCCCCGCTGCTACCGCAAACTCACTGCCCACTGCTCGGATCGTGACTCGGAGCCGCACACCTCTGGTAAAGCTGTGTTGGAGGAGACTCTCCGGTGAATCACCAAACCTTTTTTATCTGCTTTATTTACTGAAATGATTCATCGGAAAAGGCAGAAAGCACAAGAATGTATGCGTGTGGTGGTATTTGGAAGCATTCACACCCCTCTAGTTATTCCAATGTTGTTACTGAAGTCTGATATACTGGCAATGTTCTCTTTTTATTATGTTATGAGCATTACAGTGACAGTAAAGCTCCAATCTGATTCCCGAAACTTAGAATTATCTGCAAAGCCGCCCAAAAGCTGCAGACATACGGTGAGGAAAGGGATTTACTGTATTTTTTACGGACCATCTCTTTCTCTCTCTCTCTCTCTCCCTCACTGAAAGAACAGCTTTTATCCCCCGAGATGTGAAGTTTAGTCACTCAAAACAATGAGTTTTATCAAGAAATTAGGTAAATATGGCCTATTTTACAGCACAGACAGTTCAAGCTCAAAAGCCGCCCAATGCCGCAGAACAGTGGACCTGGTCACCCGGGTTACAAAGGAGTTTGGACTAATTTGACTGAGTTTCATTGTTCGCAAACAAACAAAAATCACACAGCTTTTAAAGGGACTATACAGAGTTTAAAATTTTAAAAATGAAGTATTTTCCTCCCCCTACATGTTCAAGCCATGTCCTAATGTGTAGAATGAGCCCAGACCTGTTCACCACAACTGCCTCTAAAATCCTGCACTGTCACTCACAAAGGTGTTACTTCGGGTCCGAAGTCCCGTCATGCACGAGCTTAATATAGAGACTGCAGTTACGCATAAGACCTGAGGTGGCAGTAGTGAGTAGGGCTGAACGATATGGACAAAATTTCATATCTTGATATTCATGCCAGATATCTCGATATCGATACGATATGATATAACTATGGGTTTGGTATGGGTATATATAATTTTCTTTATATCTTGCTTTTTCTATTTTAATGTTTTGAATGTTCATATCTTGATATCGATATGATAACGATATATCATGGCATTTTCGATATTAATATCTTGAATGTTCATATCTCAATATCGATACGATAACGATATATCGTTCAGCCCTAGTAGTGAGTATAAAATGACCAACTTGCATCTAGTCCCTTTAAATCTCTCAAAAGTTGTCTTTCCCATATTGCGGCTGCCAGTGTTGGGGAAGTTACTTTTAAAAAGTAACTTTTCTCGTTACTTCTTTTCAAAAGTAACCTATTACTTTACTTAGTTACTCTCTAAAGAAAGTAACTTATTACGTTACTTGTTACTTTTACGTTACTTTTGTAACAGAAAATGTCACCGGTTAGAGTCCCTTTTCTGGAGAGCTTTGTGGTGGCCTTTCTGGGGCCCTAAGCAAAAATCCACACGGGGGCCCGACAGTACCTACGCATCCCATGGCTATTCCACGAAGAGCGAACCCGTTTACGGTCAAAACCGCGACAGGCTACAACACTGTAGTTTGACTGAGATGCGGGGCCCTTGCGGCTGCGGGGGCCCTACGCAACTTGCGTAGTCTGTGTATCTGAAAAAACAGCTCTGACTGTCACGGTCACTATTAAAAACTGGAATCACTGAAGAAAAAAAAAAAGCTAATCACGGGCTAAAAGCTAGAAGGCCACAGCGAGAGGAACGAGTTCGCAAATGAGAGCTTGAAAAACGTGCTGCCGGGAGAGGCTTGTCAACGGTTGCCAAGGCGATTGTTCAGAAGTGACACCGAGGATGAAGATTTCAATGGATTTAGTGATTTGGAGTGAGATGGAGAGTTTGGTATGTTCTTTATGCTATAGTTATCTGATCTGTTTATGTGACGTTAACATACCAGACACCTATAGTTTGTTGTTTATGCTTCATGTAGCGAACCATCAATATGTTACGTTAGCATACCATATGCCTATTCAGCCTGTTGGTTTTTTCTTCAGGCAATTTTGGCTAATGCGTCTTATACTCCACTTATAGACCCTTTAACTGCTGACATCATCGGTGACATCAGCTGGAGGCAGGAAGTGATCAAGAGAAATAAGATTAAACTAAAACTAGTGATTAAGTGATTATAAGTGTGAAACTACAACTAGAAAATGTGGTCCTGTTGTGGCTTAACAAGAGGAATGACATTTGAGACGATAAAATAAGGTTTATCTGATATTTCCAAAAACAGTTAGACATGTGTTTATCGTTACCATGACAACAGCTACAATGGAAATAGATAGGAATCTAACTTCCCGGCTCCAGCTAAGCCTGGAATATTTACAAACAATTAAAGGGTCTATAGTCCAGGGAATACGGTATTTGGACTTAAAGGAACAGGCCACCGTTTTTTCCATACTGAGATCTGTTCTTACCTGAGTTTAGACGAGTTGATGCGTACCTGTCTGGTCATTACGCGTGCGCTCAGTCACGCAAAAAGACCAAAGATGTTGTTAGCATTTGGCCTCTCCCAGCATATCCCTATGGCTCCAAACGGGGGTGACGTTGGAAGCGACCAAGCTCTTCCACGGTACGTATCAACTCGTCTAAGCTCAGGTAAGAACATATCTCAGTATGGCTTGTTCCTTTAATGTTTGCCTGGATACTTCATTTGCCTGAACTTTACGTTGTCTTGTTTATTGTTCTTTAATGTTTGTGCATTGTACTTTTAATGTGTTTCCTTGATGTAAGGCGGCCTTGAGTGCTTAGAAAGGCGCCAAATTAAAATGTGTTATTAAATGTATTATGATGATCAGAAAAATTCATTAAAAGTATTTCAACAGTTTAGATTAAAGTTCGTCGCTGAGCATTTGGTTGAGCACAACTGACTTTCGGGCGTTTGCTTTAAAGCAGAAATGTCTGGGAATGTGCATATGTGAGGCAGCGGTTTTTATTTTCAAGATTCTTAATATTCTTAACAATATATAGTATTCCTATATTTGTGATTTACAGTAAAAGTCTGAAATCAAGGGCAGTTAATGCTTCTTGAAACATCTGCCAAAACAAAATGACACATTACACAAGTGCTTAAAAGTGAAAAGTAAGCCTTTCCTTTGTATCTGAGGCTCTGTGTGATTTACGGAGAAGTGTTTTGGAGCGGTCAAACATGTTCTCCGGCCCGAGGCTCTGCACTGATGACTGTTACGGCCGGTTTAGCTTCAGCTGCTGTGAAGACGCTGTTGAGAGCGATTCGACTCTTAAAGAGGGGGTATTATGCTTTTTTCAATCACATAGCACCAGTCTATAGCATACTACAATGATGAAGTAACCTTCTGTTGGTCTGTATATGCAGTAAATTAAAATAACTGCCTTGAATAAAATTGCTCTCTCAAAATGGCTGTACTGAACGTCTTGAAATAGGCCTCTGTCTCTTTAAGAAGCTTTCCGACCCGCCCCCTTCAGCACACTGCTGTGGCATCTAAACAACACTACTGTGCGGGGAGGGGGCTCTGCTGAGCTGAGGAGCAGTGGTTGGTGGCTTGGCTGGTGACGAAAGGTCCAGAGGCGTCTCCAGGAGGTGGGGGCGTTCCTAGGAGGACTGAGGCATAGCTTCACCTAAAATGGCTGCCGTCTAAGTTTTTACTGATTACTCAAAATATGTGAATGAGCCAAGGCAACACTCCAGGCATGTGTTTACTGAGGGAATGACATAATAACATGATATAAAGCTTGAAAAAGTCGATTTGACATAATACCCCCCCTTTAAGGGAATTAAAATCTCGATATTTCAGGCGAGCGTGGTGGTGTTTATTCACAGATAGACCGCGTAGAGCAGCGGGAAACGGACACTTGGCTGGGAGTGATAACAGGAAATTACAATGACCTTTCGGGGCGAGGCTAAAATTGCAATAGCGCGGTCATTAGCGAACAGCGCGATAAGTTTTGCATGATAATTTACGGCGCCATATTGGTTTAAACATATCACTGGCTCACAGCTGCCCTCGACTCATTTTAAATTTGTGATACATAAAGTGAACTACTGGCTTGTTGAGTCGGTAATTCACCTTGGAAAAACAATCGTGTTAGTTAGACGTCACAGGGTATACGTGAATGGTTCGGGGTCCGTGTAATGGCCGTACTTACAGATAATAGGAGTAGGAATAAGCGTGTCTTCTGAAGCAGGAGCTGAAGTGAAAGTGGAGGTGAAGAGTCAGAAGAAAAACACATTAGTTTAGCACAAGTCTTCCTCTTTATGACTGGCTCACTCACACTAGGAGGTCATGTACTAAGAGCTTTCTGTGAATGTGTCCTCATATAGAAAACTCTGTCGTGTTTTAGGCCCGATTGGTCTCAAAGGGAGTTCATGAGTCTTTTACAGATAAGTGCTTCTTCTTTGCTTCTTTAGAACGTGTATCCAGCTACGTCTGAGATATGATCAGAGGAGGGTAGAGCAGCCTAAATATTCACTCAAGTAAGAGTAACGTTGCATTAAAATAATTCCACTGAAGTAGAAGTAAAAAGTAGTGCACCAAATATTTACTCATGTACTAGAAAAGAAGTGCTAGGAGAAAATGTTACTAGAGCAGTGTGATTGACTGAGTAACTGAGAGTAAAAGTGTAATTCAGGTTTCATCCGTGACATAAATAATCAGACGCTAACAGGAAATAATGCGAACATTGCAATATTCTATGAGAAAAACATAAAAGAAATTATGTCGAATTAAGAAACAAAACACAACATACATACATCTACTTTACGTGTCAAAATGAGGATTTGTCACTTAAAGATTTCTCAGAGGCACATGATACAATTTTTTTACAGTAAAGATACTTTTTTTTACAGTACAGATACTTTTTTTTACAGTGCAGCTACAGATAATTCTTAATATTGCTCAAGTAGAAGTAAAAAGTACTGTATGCAAAAACTACTTGGCTGCTGTACTACCAGAGGCGTAGTACTTGAGTGACTTTTTGAAAAAATTGTACTTCTTAGAGTCTGTTCAGTGAAGCTTCTTGAGTCGTCTTCTACACTGTAGATGAAATGTCAAACGTCTCACCTCTCATTCAAAAGGCTTTATCTTTTATCTAAAGAAAAACGTTTGAACGAGAAGTGAGAAGCAATTTTTGTGAAGAAGGAGAACCCCTCCATGAACAGGAATGGTGGGCTTAGATTTCATTTGTCCTCCTGTTACAACGATCTTCTTCGCACCCGTGTGAAGCAGTGATAAGCAGTGATCAGCTGAGATTAGGACCGTTCAGACTGAAACTCATGTGTCAGGTAGGGCGTGAAGGTTTAGAACAAAAAGACTCTTAAACCACAAAGATGTTCATCCACAGGTGAGAAGAGCTGCTAATAGAGGGGAGGGACTTAGCCAAGTGAAACTCCTCGCCATGGTCTTTATCTGGACTGCGGGCTGAACTGAACTTGAGAGATGAACGTTCGAGACTTTAAAGGGATATTTCAGGATTTTTGACATAGGGCCTAATTTCCTACTTATCCAGAGTGTTGTTGATGTCTAGAGATATATTTTAGAATCATTTTAGAAATAAAACTGACCTTGTATCACATGAATTATCACATTTTTTGAGGGACTATTTTCTCGCAGATCACGCCACCGCTGCGTTAGCTTACAGCCACAAAGCTGATACTGCTCAAATATAAGTTATTTGAAATGCAAAATGGTTAAAATGATTCTATTAACACAGACATTTATATGGTTAGTCTGGCGTTATAAGTGATTTGCCTCAGGTGCACTGTGGAGTGGGTCAGACTGTTTTTAACGCAGGCTAGCTGTTACCGTAGAAATGCTAGAAATGCACTAGCCTAGCCCTAGCCTAGCGCCACTAGACTCTTCAAAGATAAGGACTGCATGAATAAAAAAATAAATAAAATCTCCAGAAATCAACAACACTCTGGATAACATGAGGCCCTACGTCAAAAATCCTGAAATATCCCTTTAACTACAGAGTACAGAAGACGACTCAAGAAGCGTCATTGAAGATGGACAACTCCTGTACGACTGAGAGCTTATGCAGACACTTGTTAGAGTCGTTTGTTCATATGGTATTATTAACTTTTACTTGAGTAAGATTATTATCAAGTATTTGTGCTCTTGAGTAAAAATAATTGCTTTTTCCACTTTGAGTACATAATTTAGTGGCAAATAAATGCTTTAGTTTGATCTGTAAAATAGATGTAGTTTGTCTCGTGCACATTATTATTATTATTTTTTATTTGTATTTAATTATATTGTTTTCTGTATTTTCTGCCATTTTCTTGGAATTTTTTTGTGTGGAAATATCTCGACATTATTTTATGTTTTGTTTCACACAGTTTGTGTCGTCATTGAAAATAAATCTGACTTTTTTTGCTCAAACAGTTAGTCAGTTACTCACAGTACTTGAGTAATTGCTTGGGTTGCTACTTTTGACTTGTGCGTGAGTAAAATTATTTAAAAGTAACATTACTTTAACTTGAGGAAAGGAATGGGTATTTTTGTTCCTGTACAGGTCAGAGGTTTGGACGTATTGCAGGACGATTAGAACCAATGGCCTGGATGAATTAAACTTTCTTTTCCTTTTGCCCCAAGTACAATAAATAGTAGCATTTTTATTATTATGAGCAATGTGGGACAATATATCAGATAAATGACGTTACTGTTTATTTTTCATCCAGACTCTCTCAACAGGAGTTTTCCATGATAGAGACGGGTTGTTAAAGACGTCACATGTCCTGGTTGTAGTGGATGTTTCGCCGTTCACCACGAAGGCTTTGTCAACACTGATTAAACTGTACAGGAGGCAGACTCATTGACAAGTTTAAACCCCCTCCCTATATTAAATCTGTATAGATTAGTCTGCAAGTTGTTATTTCAGTGTCGACAGAGTGTTTGCGGTGAAAGGTGAAACATCCACTGGTCTAAAGTCTAAACCAGCACAGATGACGAATTAAACAACCTTTCACAACGATGCTCAGGTATTCCACATAAATGGTTGGAGTTTGAGTAAAAGAGGAATCAAAATACAAACTGCTTCCAACAGCATAATAAAGGGTTTCATCAAATCCCCGTTGCACAATCCGGCCCCCAAACTCTCAGCACCTTTCCAAAGATCCACAAAGATACGTGTTCAGAATCCGTCCCGTCCTCTACTCGGTGCTACAGCTAAACCTCTGTCCCTTTGGCCTCTCGGCGTCTGATGTCGTGTTGGCTTCAGAGCCGACCCATTTGTGAGGGGAGAGAGGCAAAACAAACTGGGACGGAGCAGATGGCGCTGTCTCGCTGCGACAGAGCAGGGGGAGGTCTACAGGATCAATCCGTCAGCTCCTGGTTACAGCAAGCCGGCGATAAAGCCACACTGCGTGACATTTCACCCAATAGCTATAGTCAAATACAAGCATTGTATTGACTGTTTGTACTGGGAGGTGCTTCGACTACAGATACGTCCATAAAGGGTCAACAAATCAAAGAGGAAAAAGGAACAACTCTTTCCACTTATTACTCCAAAACTCCTTTAACAAATACTGAAATGTGGATGTATTTACCATTTATTGTATCTACCATACAAAGATACAGAGACATGGAGAGGAACAAAGTTGTTCAACGGCCCAAATGTGAAACTCGAAAAATTAGAATATGGTTCAAAAGTGCATTTATTTCTGTAATTCAACTTAAAATGTGAAACTAAAATATGATAGACTCATTACAAGCAAAGTGAGATATAGCCTTTATTTGTTATAATGTTGATAATTATGGCTCAGCTTGTAAAAAAACCCAATTAAAAATCTCATAAAATTTGAATATTTTGAAAATGGACTGTAAGCCATAATCATCAAAATTATAACAAACAAAGACTTGCCATGTGTCACTTTGCTTGTAATGAGTCTATATCATATATTAGTCTCACATTTTCAATTGAATTACAGAAATAAATGCACTTTTGAACGATAGTCTAATTTTCCGAGTTTCACCTGTAATAGTGAATGCTAACCATAATTATAACTGCTAGCTTCAACTGACATTTTTTTGCAGACAATCTGCGGTAAAAATAAAGTTAAAAAAAGCCCATTAATAATTAACTGATTTTTACTTGACTTTCTTTATGCTAAATATGATCATAGTCCGCCAGAAAAGGTAAAAGATAATGATTTCTATAACGTACCCCCAAGCAACGCTTAAACTTTTGAAAACATTTTTCAGTAACTAAGGAATATAATCTTACTTACACAAAATACAGTAATATATTAGTCATTACAATTCAAGTAATGAACAAATTTGAACAAACAAATGCCAAACTCCCCCCAAATAAAATGTAGCACCAGATCAAGTTGGACACTGGTGTGTAAGACCTGCAGTCTGTAGTTAATGTCCTCAAAACAAAACAGGAGAAAGGGCTGCACTTTTGCTCGGTGGCTTTATTACTATTCAGTTTATATTTTGCCAAAAGTAACTCAAAACTAACTTAAAGTAGTGTAACTTCTACATTTTTGAAACATGTAATACCAACATATTACATTTTTAGATGTAATCACTAATATGGAATATATTAAAATGTGTAAGTAACTTGCCCAACACTGTTACTCACACTATACTGCTCAGTCACAAGTAACTATTTTCCATTTGAGTAGGGAAGAATGGCCTTGAACATAAACCTCTTGCCTTAATAAACATGTGAAACCATGATTTTATTTTACACATCTATTTCGCAGAAGAAAAGGTCAAACCGCCTGAGCATCAAGCAGTTCCTTCACTTGAGATTCCGGTGATTTTATCTTCTCAGTAAAAGCATAACTCTGTTCTGCTGACATTGTCTTGATGATATTAATAAAGTGCAGAGCGGCAGGACCAGGCCGTAAAAGCCAACAGCGTTAAATCTGCTCATAAATATTAATACGGCATAAAGCGCACTCAAAGACTGTGCAGTCGCCGCTGAGAAGAGAGGAGGGCGAGAGAGCGGCGTGTTTGTGGAAAATAAAGACGTAATAAAGATGTGAGATTTGTTTCTTTGTAACACGGGGAGGTGGTTCCTGTCCTTATTGAAACGCAAACCGTAACATAAGTTCTGTTTTTCATATATTTTTTGGGGGTTATTTCTGTGATTGAAAAGCTGTTGTGTAGATTGAAAATGTATTTTTGAGGTTGTGACTAATCTATAATAAACTCCACCACACACAGCAGCTGCATCACTGTGTCAGCTCCAGCCTCAGTCTCAATGCTTTATACGACACATTCACACAGCCAAGGCAGCACATGAACTCATATGAATATTAAGAGTGCTATCAGCTCTGAAAACACAAGCCCAGTGCATTTCAGTGTGGACGCACAGGCTGGAAAGGCTCTGTGCTGCTGAACTGGAACACCTCCATGAAGCCCATTTATCAGGGCCGATCTGAAGGCTGTAGTTTATCACACGTGTATAAAGACTTCCCTTAACCCTTTAACGCCTGAATTTATTTCCAATTATAGAAAAAATATATTATCAGTGTTTTTACTTGCTGATGCTAAATTAAGTGGAGATTGTTAATTTATCTGTAGCACATAGTACAGATATAGTTTTAGGTATGTCGCTAATTAGCAACAACATAAATACAACAGCTCAGTGCTGCTGCTTTCATCACCTGATAGGGGAAAAAAAGCAAGGTGCAGACAATTTATCTACATAACAGTCATGTCACCATTTTTATTACTAATTATCATATTTTACTCCATTTTCTGAGGTTTTATTATTCATTGTACATAAGATACCTCCATTTACCATTACTTATTTGGTCCGTCTCTTTTAAGTGAACGATGAGAGCCGAGTCTCACCCGTGAGCGTTTTTTTTTTTTTTAAGTTTACATGTTTATCAAGCTCCACGTGCACCGGTCTGCGCTACACTCACCTTAGAGAGAAAAGAGAGAGTGTTTTGAACGAAGGGGAGTGCGTGACTCAGTCAGCGCTGTGAGCGGGGCGCATCCACTTTTCAGGCTCTTTCAAGCCTTGAGCGACAGCTCCAGTGTCTGAGTGTGAAACACACACATCGAACTTCAGCGCTTTGTTGTAAAATACAGACTAGCCTGCACCTGTCACTGCCTTTGCCCAAAACCATCATGAGCCACTGCAGAGGGATGGAGAAATGTGCATAGATGGGCCAACAGCAGGGACTCTCAGAGCGGAGATGAACAGGGAAGGAGACGCTGAGCTGACTCCTCTAGCGCCATGAGGATCGTTAATAAGCCTCTCTCATTATCAGCTATTCTCACAAAATACGGGACAAAAGCCGAGGGCAAACACATACGCTCAAAACGATTGTCAGAAATAAATATTTTTATCTTCATAACTTGGTGCTGATTGTGGAGTTGTATCAGACTCAGACTGTGTGTGCAGTGGCCCATGTATAAAAAAGAGAAAGCAAATGTTGAAGCCATACTTGAACCGGGGATCTCCTGCACCAGAGACTAGCGCAATATCACTGAGCTATAAACCCACAGAAAAGTGGGCCGGTCTTTTCTAAATTCCCGGGCCAAAATGAGGTCCCAGCACGCCACTGCGGTCTAACTTCTTTTTATATGGCTGAAAGCTCTACGCTGCCGTATGTTTGGAGCAGCGTAGGCTATATTAAAAGCAGAAGATTTTCAGCTTGCCTCGGGATTTAATTCACTTTTGAATCATTTGCTTAGGCCTATGGTGCTAAATGCCAACGTTCCTAACCCTGCTCACAAGTGCCACCTGGTGGTTGTTTGGGTCATTGCAGCGTCACTGGGGAAAAATAAATAAAAGACGCGTGATTCACACGTGGGGTCTCGTGGGAATCACACGTGAAACGCGCCAAAACCAAGTGGCACCCACTGTATATATGACCATGGTTACAGTTCAAGCAGCAGAGAAAACCTAAAAAAAAACAAGTGATCCTGCTATGCTAACCCCCCAAGCATCCGCTGGGTCACTGAAAGGTCAAATAGGTATTAATATCAACTTTTTTTTTTACACAAAACAATACACCTTTAACATCCATTTGGCTTCTGTTGCCGTGCTGTGACATCATCGGACCGCACTTTGGGAATCAATGCTCTAGACAATGACAGTGTTTTCTCAAAGAATTCACAACAGGAAAAAATAGAATAATAAAACTAATGTATGAGCTTCTTTAAAATGGTGTGTATGTTCTTACTGTAGATGAAAGCCTTTTAACACAAACAGTAAATAATGTAAATAAGCATTGTTCAAGGCGATAGACTCAACCGCGTGGGAGGTAATGCGATGCAAATACTTAATAAAGAACGTTAATTTAAATATTCATTATTTATAGCAGATACGTTGACGTTTAAGTTTAAAGTGGCCTAAGAGTAGGGGTAAGAGTAGGGCTGCGGAAATGAACCCCAGCATCCTGAATGTATTTCCTTAATTTGCTACATTCACACATTATGTAAACCAATTATGGGAGTGTACTTTCTGAACGCTCAACCAGAACAACTACTTTTTACTAAATTTTTCCTTTTACACGTTCCCTGTTGTCTTCCTAAGGACCAGTGACGGCCCCTTCTCTCTCTGCAAACGCTCCTTCAGCTTTTATCTCAGCGAGCGGCCCGGGCCATTAGTCAACTCTGTCACATCTGCTCACGGGGTCCAGTCAAGAGTGTCGCCGCTGCCAAATTACACTCCATTATCAGCGTGTTTATCTTTGCGGCGCATTCACTGCTCCGAGGCGCTCCTCTGCGTTTGGACACTGGCGGCGCTGAGTGCTTTGAGTGCTCGGAATGGCGTGGTCATTGGACGTCGCTCGGCTTCGGTCTCGGACTCAGATGGACCGCAGAGGACAAGGCGGGAAACCGTGCCGCGGACGGCCCGATGAGGTTTTCTGACTCATATGGAGTTATTTCAATGTTTCGATGGGGTCTGATTATGCTTAACCTCTTAACTCCCACCTGAACCGAGCGCTATCATAACGCCTCATTTGAAAGCTAAGACCTACAAAGTTCATCTAAACAAATCTTTATTTTTTCTCGCATTGTTTCTGTGCGTTGTCGTCACTTTTTTTGAAAGTTCTTTTCATTGCTTTTTTGAGCATTGTTGTCACTTTTTGACGCTTTTTTGACACATTATTAGCACTTTTTCGTCACATCTTTGTCACTTTTTCGTCACTTTGATTGATTGATATTTTTATTTCGAGCTACACAACACAGGCACAAAAGCCAGAAAAAATAAGACAAAAAATAAATAACATTCTAGCTCGAAAAGGAGTGGGAAGAAGACAAGCTTATTGACTCCCAACCCTGTCCATATGCTTAAATAATACTAATGTGGTTGCAACAATAACAATGTTTAGTTCTTATTGTCTTACTAAACAATTAAGTTGGTTACATATTTACAACAAATGCAACAATGTATTACATTAAGTCAACATTCACAGTATGTTACACTTTATAACAAGTGTATAATTTAGTTTCCTATACCTATTTTATTATCATGTTGGTATTACTGTTATTCACCATCATCATTACAGCCCATATAGCGTTCAGGAAATTCCACAGTTACCATGGAGATGCGCCATCTTTGCAGCTGTTAGCATACATTTCCATTGACTAACATTAGCTAATAACAGTATAAAAAGTGGACAAAAAAGCCGTGGAACAACTCCGTTAGCTGCTGAGTCACTGCTGGTAAATACAACTCACTGTGGTGTCCAAGTGTTTTAATGTGAACAATAACTCCAGTACTTTAACTTTTAAAATCTCCATTAGTTTATTATTGTTAAAAAAAAAAAAAAGCATCAATATAGCAAGGAAAACAAGCATGAAAACTCAGCAAAAATGTGACAAAAGAGTGATGAAAATGTAACCAAAAGGCAAGGGGGAAAAAGGCCACAAAAAAGTGACGAAAACGCAGCAAATAAAGCGACAAAGATGCAATAAAAGAGCGACAAAGCAACAAAAAAGTGACTAAAGAGCGAGAAAAAGGTGACAAACACGCGATGGAAACACAATAAAAGTGTGACAAAAAAGCGACAAAAATGTGGCGAAACACGACAAAAAGGCAACGGGAAAAAACGATGAAAACACAAAGAAAAATGACAAAAAAAACAACAAAACTAAGAGTGAAAAAAAAACAAAGAAAAAAACAAAAAAAAACCAACAAAAACAAAGAAAATGTGACAAAAAACAACAACAAAACTAAGAAAGAGTGAAAAAAACAAAGAAAAAAACACACCAAAAACTAAGAAAAAGTGATTAAAAAAAACTAAGAAAGTGAAAAGAAAACTAAGAAAAGTGACAAAAAAGAAAAAAAGTGACAAAAGAAGCAACAAAAAACAAAACAAAAAAAAGCAATGAAAACACAACAAAACACTTCCAAAATGAGAGAAAAACGCTGCGACAAAAAAGTTAGGATCAGTTTTGTAGGCCTTAGCTTTCAAATGAGGCATTACCCAGTCGAGAAGCTTTTAGATTTGGGCAGAGCCGAACTGCACTCGGTTAAAGCGGTGGGATTAAGGGGTTAAAATGCGCACAGTGAACTGAATCTTGATTGGAAACATCCCAAATCGAATCGTAGTACATTTCATTGCAGAAAAAAAATTCAATTAGGAGTTTCTCAAAAGACCATTTTTAAAGATTTGACAAAATAAAATATATTGAAAATGTGTCAGTTTGGAGAGATCGTAAGCTGTTGCAGATAGCTTTTACCTCTTGAAGGGAACAAACAGACAAACTATGATTGTCAGTACCAAAGCTGAGCAGCATTTTGTGAGTTGCTCTTTTCTGTTGATATGAATTTTATACTAAAATACAAAACATCTATAAATAAATACAAATAAAACAGTGCTCCCGTTTATGGAACAAAGAGTGGGTGCTTCGTTCCTGAGCTCTGAGCAGTGTGGGCGTGTGAGAGATTTGATTAATAAGCTGCTTCATATCAGTCTGTTTCTGCCTCTTAATCTCCACCTCTGCTGGATTTGAGGGAGGCCACAGCCTTCAGTTCGGAGATACAAAGTGAAACTAATCATTTAACCTCACTTTAATCATCTCGGAGCGGCACACTCTCACCATGCGCTCCTGAATTGTGCGAGTTCGGTAGAAAGTGACTGCATAAAAGCATTCAAAAACGACACGACATCATCCAGCGCCAGCTCGAGATCATACACGTGTTTGTAACGCACAGACCAAACACACGATGAATGTACTGGCAATGGTGGACGAATGGGATAAACAAATGCAATAGTCCCTACATTTAACATTAACTTTGTGTTTTAGCGACATGACATGTTAAACTGAATAATATCTATGCGCTAAAGGCATTTGTCAGTCAATGCCGCAAATCAAATCGAGCCCAAAACTTGATTCACAGCATTGATTGATGATTTTGAATCGACCTGGATCATTGTAAATTAAAACTGATGTATCGCAGCTGATCTCCATGGTAACGGAGGACATACTGGGGGATAACAGACAGCTTTCCCTTGACTTTCTAAGCAGAACCTGATCATATATTTATGTTTAAAGTTTGAAATTACATCATTAAACCAAATACGTTTCTCATTTACACAGCATCTTTGGGTCGCCAGAGGACATTTTATTTTGCATTATGTCATGGCTGGCGTACACTCAACGGTTTGTTTGTCTTATAAGATGACTAGATGTCACATCGCAAGACGTGGGGATCATAAAATCCTGAGCCTGCACTCGTCTCCACTGTGCGATGGTTCAAAGCGAGAACTGTACATGACCAAAGTTTTGTCGTAGCACTTTCAGGCTACAGATGTCGTGTGTTTAGCCGAGGCAAATGCCGCATACCAGCAGTGTTTATTTACACTGAAAAGTGCAGGGAAAGTCAAATCCGGATTTCAGAATCAGAATCAGATTCTGATTCTGAAATCCGGTCCCATTAATGCCTGGCCTGTGTTGCTGTGACTCTAGCATGCGCTGATGTTGTATTTCGTTGACAAGACGCCTGGCAGAGGCCCTAGCTGCTGTGAGAAGATGGCCCACTCTGCGACTAGCCTTCTAAAATATCTTTGGTCGTTCTATTTTACATCTTTGTCCAACCTAAAACCTGAAATTTTCAGCTATGACCTAAGATTTCCCCGTGACGAGTGATTGTTGACGGCCAAAAGTTTACACCACCGGCTTTAGAACTGTACGCTAATTATAGTTCCTAAGCATTCCTTAGCATTTTAGGCAAAACACTTTGCAATATAGCTATTTTACTACTTAAAACTGCATTTTGTGCTATAGACCCTTTAACTGCTGACATCATCAGTGACATCAGCTGGAGGCAGGAAGTGATCAAGAGAAATAAGATTAAACTAAAACTAGCGATTTTAAGTGTAAAACTACAACTGAAAAATGTGGTCCTGTTGTGGCTTAAGGTGCAAGAACAAGAGGAATGACATTTGAGACGATAAAATAAGATTGATCTGATATTTCCAAAAACAGTTAGACATTTGTTTATCGTTACTATGACAACAGCTACAATAGAAATAGATAGGAATCGAGCTTCCAGCCTCCAGCTAAGCCCGGAATGTTTACAAACAATTAAAGGGTCTATACCCAGTTGTTGTTATTCTTGTTGTCTCTCTGTGACAGTAAAAAAAAAGCTTTGATTGACAATTTTTGCATCATAAACATTATACAATATGGCGGCTAGTGGCGTTCATGTCACATGACTAGAAGAACGATGCCATGTGGAAATGTGGCTACGATGGCCTGATGACTGTTTGCCAACACATTACCACGATAGCGAGATCAAGATGACTGACATTTAGAGGGTTTAGAGAGGAAAGACTCTTTATTCCTTTGTTACGATGTTGAAATCTAAAAGGCAAGGCAACTTTATTTACCGCGCATTTCGTACACAAGGCAACTCAATGCACCTATGAAAACTGAAAATGTTTCAATTATTTTCTTCTCGGTATATTATTCAAGGACTCTATATTCTGTATCATAGACATTTACCAAACATATCAGCAATCATTAAAGGGGGGGTATTATGTAAAATCGATGTCATTATGTCATTCCCTCATTAAACACATGCCTGGAGTGTTGCCTTGGCTCATTCACATATTTTTGAGTAATCAGTAAAAACTTAGACGGCAGCCATTTTAGGTGTAGCTATGCCTCAGTCCTCCTAGGAACGCCCCCACCTCCTGGAGACGCCTCTGGACCTTTTGTCACCAGCCAAGCCACCAACCACTGCTCCTCAGCTCAGCAGAGCCCCCTCCCCGCACAGTAGTGTTGTTTAGATGCCACAGCAGTGTGCTGAAGGGGGCGTGTCGGAAAGCTTCTTAAAGAGACAGAGGCCTATTTCAAGACGTTCAGTACAGCCATTTTGAGAGAGCAATTTTATTCAAGGCAGTTATTTTAACTTACTGCATATACAGACCAACAGAAGGTTACGTCATCATTGTGGTATGCTATAGACTGGTGCTATGTGATTGAAAAAAGCATAATACCCCCTCTTTAATGTTCAATAACAGCACTGCGACATACGATGGAGAGCAATAAAATGGTTGCGGATGGTTAGAGGCTCTAATACTAAACTTTTCATAATTTTTACAAATAGAAAAGAAATATCTAAATCATAATATCCAATTGAGGCATAATAAAATAGGGATGATTAAAAGCGCTGTGAATCCCGCTTGTGTGCGTGAGTGAGTGTGGTTTGGGACATTAAGGTGGAGGTGACAGTGGGATGAGGTGATGTCTAGAAGCAAAAATACAATACCCCACGCTCAGAGTTCTCCACGTGTGAATCTCTCTATCGGAGCGAGGACAGGGCAGGTACAGGGCGGGACAGGAAGGGGCGGAGCCAACGACAGGAGACAGGAAGATAGAGAGAGACATAAGGGCATGAGACTCGAGCACACAGAGGTCCAGACACTTTTACATATTTACTGTTGAGGGTAACTTCACAGCAGAACGGCAGGATTAAAGTATTTTCTTTTTTAATCCATGTTTTAAATCAAAGACCTTCATCACTCTATTTTCACGTTTCATGCCTTGTCCTTGAATAGCAATGGATTTCATCTTTGAGACCCTCATCTGTTTATTCATTGATTTATCAAAGTGTAAGATTGGATTCAGTGACTTAATCTGATCCACCAAACATCTTTCTCCAAGCTCTTAATATCTTATCTATCTTATGTTATCTTTTCAGTGCTTTAGAGGGGAGCCATTAAAAAAAAGATTATATATAGTGTGATCGAGAACATTAACTTAGCCTATGTAGCCTTTGTTTACGATGCAAAGTAGCCCAGGGTGACAAGATTTCCCACATTAAAGTCTGGGACGCAATGGGAGATTTGGGGGTAATGGCAAACATCCTGTTTATAAAAGTCTAATGTCAATTATATGGACCAATCAGCATTAAAGGGCCTATCTCACCTGGAGACTCGTTGGAGATTGGAGACTCGTTGGTCACAGAGATGTATCCGAGATGTCCCCTGGAGATGAGGCAGGTAGCTCCAGGTAGTTTCAGTAAAAAGGAACAGGTTTGATTTCAGCGGAGACTACAACAAGACTTAAAAATGTCTCCATATGGTCTCCACATGGTCTTCGAGAGACTCCATACAACTCTTTGATATCACCTTGGCATCTGACAGGTCTCGGTTACATTGTAGGGACGTCACAAAAACGTCTCACGGGTTGAGGACAACAAATAGTGCTCACAACAAGCTTGAGGCCGTGTAAACCTCTCAGAGACCATCAAACCTGTTCGTTCTCACCGAGACTACCTGGACATTCACCTTATTGCCAGGGGACATATCGGAGACATCTCCGTGAATCAAGTCTCCAACTAGTCTCCAGGCCGGTGAGATAAGCCCTTAGGTAATAGACCTTTAAAGTGCATATGACACATTAGACACACTTTTTGCTAAAACACAGTTAACACGATTATATTTAAGATTTTGTTAAAGATTATACCCAGTTTTCTTTAGTTTGACCGTTTTTGTGATGTTTATGTTTTCACTTCCTTATTGGACACCGACAGGAAGTGACATCGAAGAAGGTAAACCATTTTAAACTGTTGCCGTGCAACCATGTTAAGTCAATGGGAAATGAATGAGTCAAACTGCTATGGAATGTTACCTTATTTTATGTCACTTCCTGTCAGCAGCTTAAAAATTCAAATAAAAATAACTTTTCTGCCCAACATTTCTTCATTAAAATTGCTGCTTCACTGAAATAAAATGATAACTATGCAACTGATGAACTTGTAACTGATGTAATCCATCTAAATAAGTCATATTTTCAAGAGCATTAAAATCTGTCATATGCACTTTAAAGGTTTAATTGATTCAGTCAATATGGAAACTTTGTGTTTGACGCACACATGGCCAGAAGGCATTACGTTTCAAGTATTAAAGCTGTTTTAGGCATGGTACTGGTGAAAAACCGGGACACCTGGGACAAAGCTTGTCTGTGTAAATCAAATCAATGGTTTTGGAGAAATCCACAGGGACATGGGACAGAGAGTTCAAAACTGGTACACTGGGACATCTGGTCACCCTAAAGTAGCCACATGTTGAGCATCTTAAAGCAGCATATTGAGTTATAAAGCCACACTGAGAGTCAGAACTATCTGCTGCTGCTTTGGTGTTGTTTTGCATGGTATGCGCTACAATACGACGCCAACTTGACATGAGGCACTTGGAGAAAATGGAGATGGGTATCGGCACAGAATTGTCATGCAAAAAGCAGCAGCTGTGAGATTATACTATTTTTACCACATAACAGAACTTACTAAATATCAATAAGACAACAATGACCTTCTTTAGAATCATCTGAATTCTTATCACTGTCTGCTAGAGTTTGTTTTTTTCCAATTGCCAAAGTTTAAACTCCCCCAAATGTTCTGTTGCGAGAGGTTTCCTGCTGAGACCGGAGTCTGTGAGCGAGATATTTTAGTTTCCTACAGTCCAGAGAGGATTGTGCCTGTGTTTGAAGCATCTCTGTCCACAAATCCATCTGGAAACGCCTTTGTCCGCTGTGTGCTTACAGTCCCCAGCTACAGCCCTGTCAATACTGGCTCCACTCGCTTCAGGCGGACCGTCCAAATGTCCACAAACAAGGGCTTTGGCGATGAGACCAACTGCACAAATGCTAAACCACGCTATCGAGGGATTTCCCCAGAGTAAATGTTGGAATAGCATTTAGAAAATAAATGTTTTCACTTGCATTATTTTGAAATTAGTGCATCAAAAAAACATTTCAGCATTTTGTAAATAGATTGTCTGCATTCTAGAGGCATTTTCAAAGGAGGAGTTTGTATTTGCAACCTACTGACTACAACTCCGAAATGTTCCCTTTTGCTGCCTCGTTAAAATGAATGTGAAAGACTGCTAATCCGTGAACCATCACTCCCGGAAGGGCCAGTTGAACAGATAATTTCATGGATGTGCGTTTGTTGGCCTTGCGCTGGTCTCGTTCAGATAACATTACAGTCACTATCTGTTTAGCCCATTTGAGTCGGCCATTCAACGCCAGTCAAAGGATGCCGCCAAAATCCAGACGCATTACTACAGGGACCTCAACAGCAGCCAGAGATAAGACAATTAGCCACTGAGTGTTTGCGCTGGTTGTGGAGGAGAGATACGAGACCGCTATCTGCTGAAGCCAGGGCAAAAGGACTTTACATGAGATAACATAGGAAACAATTCTGCAAGACAAAAGCAATACGTGGAAACTTGTGGGTCTACAAGCCAGACGACACGTTTTACTTGAAAGCTGGACAAAGTAAAGCACCACTCCCTACAAATGCCACAGTTGTAGGCAGAGTTTGGATTTGGGGGGAAATTTTTTAAAAACTGACATTTTTGACAGATTTGATGTCTGTACGCATAGGGCCAAAGGTTCAATGCTACAGGGCCAGATTTGTAGACAGTGTGATGGGTGGATCTATAGATACAGATGGCAACACGTCATAGAAGGGGACGTGGCCTAGCCGAGGGGGAGGAAAACCTCTAACCATCACAATTCTTCTCTCTTTTTAGAAGTTTTTTGGAAGACTATAAACATATTTATCACAATCGGGTCCATATGGATGGATCCATACAGCCAATTGTTCAGTAGAAGCGAAGAAATGGCAGTCGTAGCTAACCATAGCATATGTATATCGATATGTCTGGTCTACAATCCTGTAAAAAAACATAAATACTTGGCCACTCCAGCAGTGACACATTTTATTTTATTACTTTAGGTGATCATAGTTTCTGTCCCAGCTTTGATTAGTTGCCGTTAGCATTAGCATCCTGCTATTAGCTTTGGCATACTGTTGCTATTTTAGCATATTGAGCGGCAATCAATACAATTGTGGAGGCTAAGACTAACTCAGCAATTGAATTCTCCAGGTTCTGAGCTTCAAATGACATGCAGCTTGTCCATATTCACTAACATTTAGTTGGTGGAACTTGTGTTTAACAAACTTGTAGCTAACCAATATTTATCGCAATGTTTCTCTGTTCCCCTCAGACCTAGGGAGTTGTGGGAGGACTCGTTTTAAAGCCCACTCTTTCCAATGCAAAAAAAACGGGAATTCTCTATCACTTTCGGTCGCGTCGATATCGGCCTTTATCGGCCCGTAAATTCGACCGACCTCTCGTTAGCATTGTCTGTTTTTTAAAGTATTTATGGGCTGTTGAACCACTTTGTCCAAGTCTTGCAAAATATTTCCATCCTGCTGATCTGTGTTAGGACATTTAAGATCATTTGAGGCACAATGCAGACATGATGAGACGAGCATCATCGTTAGCTTGTCGAAATAACGAAATAACGATATTCAAGTGACTGACAAAAGATGTTACGAAAAATTAGACTCTTGTATTTTTCTCCCAAGTCATTGCCTTTGTGTGGGCCGGGGGCTGTGTCGAGAAGGTTTAACTGGTCTGAATTATTCACCATCCTGGTTTTCAGCCTTTTACTAAAGAGGGTCCACGTCTTCAGACTGTGGAACATGAAACGCACATTAGCCCCGTCTGGACTCATCGTTTCAGACACTCCCACAGATGTCACTCTGCTCAAACGTTCTAACATTGAATCAGTTGGGAGATTTATATATTTTAGAAATTTTAAGGAGATAAATGTTTAGTTTAGTTTAGTTTATTAGTTTATTTGAGCAGTAAACATTCTGCTCAAAAGAATCCATGCTGATAAATGCTCCCAAAAAAAAAATCATGTTATCATTTGGTGCAGCTTCGGGATCCAGCTTTAATTAACTGATCAAGACACTAAAAAAAAAAAAAAGTTAAAAAGTTAAATAAATAAACTTTAAATCAAATGGTTCACAGTTTTGACACAGATTTGTTAATTCAAGTATTCTTGTTGAGACAAAAGCAGCCTTAGAGAAGCTGTTATTCTGTTGAAATGTGGCCATTCATGTCAAAAAAAATCCAGCTGGTTCCATAAATTGAACTTGGGATATTAGATTTATCGTAAATAAATGTGGTTTGATGAAAATGACGAGTAAACCAAAGTGAAACAGGCCTGTCTTCCTTTCTCATTTATATTTGCGTCTCACTTATGATTCCAGTGACCGTCTCCGATTGTTTGACCCATGCACCACCTTAAACTCAGAGACTGCGACCTTTGCCCTTGTTATCCTGGAATCCTTACATTTACCACCTTTTATTTCTCTCTTCTGTATCTCCATCCTCGCGCCCTCGACTGGCCTCTCTGTATATATTATGCCCCGTTAGCCTGCTTGCCGTTTCATTAGCATAATCCACTTGACCTCAAGGTTAAACTGCTTTTCATTCTTTCCATTCGTTCCTTTCTCTGCCCCATTCCTATTTTGCACATCTCGGTACTTTCTCCTTAATCTCTCCAATCTCCGAGTATAGAGCTCATTTCACGATATATAAGACATATCCACATCTTCAAGTAGAGCTCTGGACTGATAACTTAATGTCACACTGTATTGCACAAAATCCCCATGTTTGTTCACTTGCATATAATAAACTATAACAGTTTACTGCAATTTCAACAGTATTATACTGCAAATTGTAATTACAGTAAAATACTGTAATTCACAAAGGATTCTGAGAAATGGTCGAGTGGTACAGTACGTTACTGTAAACCAAATACAGTAGCGAGTTTAGTCACTGTTCATTTTTTACAATACTGTCAAAGCGGAAAACTGTTCCAGTAAATTACTGTAAAAATGACAGCACTGAGGCTGTAACAGTATTTCACTGTAAAATTACAGTAGTAAATTAAGGCGTGGCACGATACAGCAAGTTGCAAGTATAGTTCACATTGCAGAATCACAACAGTATAAAAACTTTACAGTGTTACTGTAATATTAATACACAGTATCACTAGTGTAATTGGCAGTAATATACTGGAACCAGTTGGTATAACTGTAAAATCTACACTGTAAATCTCACAGTATAACAATGCAGTAGTTTTATATAGCATTTTTCCAGGCGCACTAAGTTGCTTTGACGTGTAGAGTGATGAATGCGAGGCTGCCATCTCCGAACACCAACAACCACTCACTCACTCACACCCCACATTCATCCTCTCATCCAGGAACTAGAAACACTAGAAATAAGCCACTGTTTATTGTAGCTTTGTAGTTCTTGTGTATAAACTTGAATTAATTTCAATAATATTTTTTTTTTCTAAATTGTAGAATTGTTGTGATCATTGGCTCTAATATCACGATAATTGAAATCGGATTTGAAATCTATTTATTTGATCTGGGACAATGCAAAACATACATTAGTCTGAAAAAGAAGAGATGCCATGTGCCAGGTTATAACTAAAAATGCTCATTTCCACACACAGTCCCTGGAAAGGTTGATGTTATACGGACAAAAGTTCATAACATTTCTACATGGAAGCTAATTTCACAGTCATTCCGATTTGCTGTGATAATAACCCTGTCTAGTCAGGTGTAAATATGCTATACATAATTTAGTTTGGAAGAGTGTTCCTAAGGCTCGCTGCTTTATAAGAAAACGATTGTTGATCAAATGTGGTTCTGCGACTTGGAAACGCTCCACTCTCCTCTGACTGTCGATCGCGTTGCTCTAGAAATTCTCTCCGAATTCAATGTGACACATTTCCTCAGAAGGGGAGAAATATTATGGATTATTTTAACAGCACATAAATTAATTAAATTTGTATTAAACTGACTTTTAAAACCAAGGTTCGAATAAAGTATTAGACCTGAGTAAGATCGCACAGCCATATATGGCACTACTAAAAAGGGTATGAATGCTGCCTATTAAACTAGGAAAAAGTAATGTGAATTACAAAAATATTAAGTTTGAGCTGGAGGTGGAGATCAGGTTGTCAAAGAGTGAAAAGAAAGAGAAAGGAAGGACGTAATGGAGTCAGGAAAAATGTCTGCATTTATGTGGATTATTTACACCTTTCAATCTGCTCAAGCATTATTTTTCTTTTTCTTCTTTTACTTGAGTTTGTAGAGAGAATAAGATCAGTAAAATCTCAGTTCATTAGGCCCCGATGCGCAACAAGTCTTTAAATTCGACCTATGAGTATATTTTCTTTTTCGGATTCAATTTGACCTATTTTTCCTTGAGCATTGCCTGAAGCGTATTTCTAACATGAGGACACATTCACTTTGTAAATACCTATGATTTCCTTTTTGAAGTTTGTTTTAAAGGTGCCGTATGTAGAACTAGTCTGGTCAGCCACATAATAGAACATGTACTTAGATGAGGGCTTAAGAACGATTCTATAACAAAGACCCTTGAAAATGTCTCTAACAAAGGCCTTTGAAAATGTATACATTTAAGACTGACTGCACCTATACATACAGCACCTTTAAAACGCCCTCACTCTGATACTGGCTCTGTGTCGAGGTACCTGCGTTTGAAGGCGAGCAGCAGCCCCAGGAGGATGATGATGAACATGAGGATCCCCGCGATGACTCCGGCCATCTTCACCGTGCTGTCCACCTGCTTCTCCGGCTCCATGGCGTCCGAGTCCTGAATGACGGCTCCTACAGAGCACACACACACACATATGCAAACAAGAGTACGCACACTGTCAAAACGAGAGGTTCACATGAACATAACGACGGCATTCACGGAGATGGGGACAAGGTGCGACATGCGATTGGCACTTAGACACAATGGAAGACAGCAGTGGGGGCCAGATCTCGCGGCTTTTAGTGCGGGCTGGGGTCTAGATCAGGGGCCGGCAAACCGAGAATTTCATTTTTGTTTGCATGAGTCCCCAACCTTTTTCCACAGTGGAGAAGGAGGGCGGGGCTTAGCCAGAGGTAGGAAGCTAAATGGTACGTTCCAGGCAACTGTTAAATACCTTGGAACGCATGCACGAACTTTGCAACTTAGAGATGGTCAGAGTGCTCCGAGTTCAGATACGTGATGAAGACAGCAAAGGCGGCCCCCAGTGGACCAGTGATATGAACGTTACTTTTGGTCAAAACTTCAATATCGTAATATTCTGAATTGTGTCTGGTGTAAAGAAACATTCATATAACGTTAGCATCTTATTAGCTAACTGTTGTAGCATTAGCCGTTTTGTTTACAATGTGGTAAGTCGTAATTTTCAAGTGAGAAAAATCCCAGTTACCAGTTGCCTGGAATGCAGCATAAATGCTATGGGATTGTTAAGTAACGTTGTCATCGCTCTACTTCCGGCTCCAATGGAACTTTAGCCCTATTGCTGGGTTTCACATGATATCATAGCATTCTAAAGGTCTATAATATGTATACAGGTGGGGGGCAGGTAAAACAATTTTGTTTTTGTGGAGATTTTTGGTGTTGTACAGCGAGATCATGGACCCAATCAATGATATTAATGATCATTGTTGTAATTCATACATTTTCTTTTTAGATACTACTCGTGAAAGTGTAATGCAGTTAATAGGAAAAATGTACTCCTGCCCCCCACTTGGTAGTGTGACATCATCACATTCTTGAACCCCAAATCAACCAATTAATTATAATTTTAATCGCACAGATATACTCTATTACATTTACGCTGTATTTTCTTTAGAAATGATTTTTCTGGTATTAATTATCAAATTCTTTTTCCATGCTCAATGAAGGCTTATTTTAAATGTGAATTTAGTTTCATTTTGCCTGGAGAAATGGTGAGATATTCAATTCTAATTACCGGCAGGTCTAAAACAGTTTTTGGCCTTTGGTCTGTTGCTATTTCAACAGGGGTTTTTGTCTCTGGAACTGTCAACAGTTTGGACCCAGAAGTTGCTGGGTTACTGTGATATCACACTTAACATTTGCTAAGTGTGACATCACAGATACTGGTAGCTAGGTTTTCAATATAATGAGTTAATTAAGGAACGGCGCAACAGTTTGAGGCCCATGGTCTAGACACGAGTGCGTTTAGAATTTGTACAGGTTGTTAAAGGAATCCATACATGAGAATGAGTCAGGTCAAATGTACCAACAGGACAGTTAAATCGCATAACCCAACCATTATGTGCGTCACTGTCGTAGGTTTAACCAGTGTTTCCCACAGACGATGGGGCAGAGGCAATCCTAATTTCAATATATCAACACAATTTAAAAGTAAAAGTAACACTTAATAGTTTGATATAATGAGTTAATGATAGTTAAAGATGGGAGGTCCCCATAGTCTCCTTTACCAGTGGGAAACACTGGTTCAACACAAAGATGCAAAATCATGCACAACACGAGCAAACAAAGACACACAGACTGTTGGATCCCAAGGTGAAGAGGAACTTGAACCAAATGCAAAGGGAAAACAACATGAAGAGGGAGGTGAAGAGGAGATGGAGATGTTCAGCTGAAATTAACGGTGGATATTTGTGCTGTGACCGGTTTGAAGCCTCAGTCTGTCAGTTTGTGTCGATCAGCTTTTTAAACCACATATAGTTATTCTATCATTTCCTATGATTGTTAGTACAATTATTTTTTATCCTCAAGTGCAACTCAAAGTTCTTCGACAACTAAAAGGAGAAATTGCAGTAATTGCCTCATACCATAATTGCTGAAGTCAAATGATTCACATTTTTGTATGAAAAAAGAAAAACACACTTCCGAGCCTTTATAAAGACGACTCAGGCATAAACAATGGCACTTGATGAAGCTGCAGTTTGGAGAGAAAAAAAGGGACAATATGGTTTTGCCACAATGCAGTCACGATAAACAGACAAAACTTTGGAAACGCTTTTTTTATTCTTACTAGACAATTAATTTATGAATGAACACATATGGAATTATGTTTTTATATATTCTTCCAAATAGGTGCCTTTTGCTTTGATTACGGCTTTGACATTTTCTCAACGTCCTTCACGATATAGTAATTGATCAATTCACACACTGTTAAAGTGCATATGACACATTGAACTCATTCTTTGCTAAAACATAGTTAACACAATTATATTTAAGATTTTGAGAAAGATTGTACCCAGCTTTCTTTAGTTTGTCCATTTTTGTGATGTTTACAGTTTCACTTCCATGGAATGACGAAGGACATAGATAACAACAATTTCAAACTGCTGCCGTGCCGACCATGTTATATCAATAGCAAATGAGTGAGTAAATGCTATGGAACTTTACCTTCATCTAAATCACGTCCTGTCAGCAGCTAAAACTTCAAATAAAAAATAATTTTCTGCCCAACATTTCTTCATTAAAATTGCTGCTTCGATTAAATAAAATGATAATTATGCAACTGATGTAATCCATCTCAATAAGTCATATTGTCAAAACCTGAAAACCTGTCATATGCACTTTTCATGGGACGACCTTATGAAGCTAATTTAGAAAATGCCAAGAATAAAGTGTGCTAATTTTGAATAACTTAAATTAAAAACATATTTTGAGTAATTTCACTCATTATTGTTTCCTACATAATCCCATGTGTTAATTCATACTGTAATGTCTTCAATGAGAATCACACAATGTAAATAGTTTAAAGCAGTACTAAGTTACTCATGCCCCTAGAGGCCATAAGCGCCACTGCAGGTGTCGTAGCAGCTTTAGCTTTGCCCGTTAGCCTGTTAGCTTCTTCTTCGTGATCCCATTAGTGTGTATTGGTGACTCCGACGTGGTGGCAGGCAAGTCACAATTGTGGTTTTCTGGCCAGAGACACCAGGGGCAGATGAAAGACCCCCCAGTCATCCCATTAACACTTGTATTACCCCCAGAAGGACTACAAACATGATTTAAAAAGATAAACAAGTTACTTAGTACTGCTTTAAAACAAAGAAAAGCCAACACATAAAAGTGTTCCCAAACTTTTAACCGGTACTGTATATGATTCTTATTGCAAGACTTGGCCGCGTTTAATGTTTGTTTCTTTATTCTTTTCAAAGGCAAGGTTGTAACACACAAGTCTTCTCTTTTGTTTATACAATAAGCAACAAAGCTGGTATTAACTGATAAAAACCCTAGTCCTTAAAGTCATAAACATTTGTAGTGTCATAAAAAAAAAGTTGTAGAAATATGTTTATTGTGTCATAGTGTTCCGCAGATCAAGTACTTCTATGTCGGTCTCTCCCGTCCTGGCAGAAATATAGCGATATGGGTACAATGATCATGTCACCAAAAACAACTATTGTGATATACCTCAAAATAAGATATTGTCCCAGCCTTCTTGCAATAAATCTGCTCTAGTTAGTTAACATCAAGCGTGTCCATGTGAAAGTGGTGTGATTGCGGTGCATCAAAGTTTAAACTTCGTCCAAGGATAAACGAAACATAACCCACAGCTCATGCGGAGCCCAGCGTTGAATCAGTTGTCAAACAAATGGGCAAATCCAGCCAAGAGGTGAAGGCAAAAGTGCGGTTCAGGGAGAGTGTTATCTCGAGTAGGAGATGAGAAGGCGATTTAAGTCGGCGGTAAAGGTAACTGCGGTAGCACCTTGGCCTTGAGTTGAGAAATCGGGCACCAACACATACGTGATTGTGACATTTAATTTAATTTAATTTAATTAGATGAATAAAACTTCATGGTTTTGTCATAGAAAATGATCATATAAGTAGATTATGTTGCATTGTATACAACATTAAAGATTGTGCCCATCTTTACCTGTGGATGTAGTGATTCGGAGAGGAACAACCCAAAGCAAACCCTCCGACATGAGGAGAACTCAGGAAGGCCACAGTCTGAGAATCTAACCCAAGACCTTCTTGCTATAAAGCAAGAGCGCTAAAGGGCCTATCTCACCGGCCTGGAGACTAGTTGGAGTCTCGAGTTGCTGCTGGTCATGGAGATGTCTCTGAGACGTCCCCTCTCCAGGTAGTCTCAGTAACGATTCGATTTCAGTGCAGACCACACGGAGACTTTTTCAAGTCTCCATGTGGTCTCCGCATGGTCTCAGAGAGGTCTATTTGGTCTCAAGCAGTTGTATCACGAATACTATATGTTTGTTTTTGTTTTGAGATGTTTCTGTGATGTCCCTGCAATGTCTACGAGACCTGTCGGATACCAAGGAGATCAAAGAGACTCCATACAACTCTTTGAGACCTCGGAGACTACAACAAATACTGTTCGCAACATTGCCACAGCTGCTTGAGTCCACTTAGACCTCTCGGAGACGTCTCGGAGTCTATCCATCCTGTTCTGCGCTACAAGTGGATTCTGTTTCCGGCAGAGCCTCCATCAGAGCTGTAAACATCTTTATACTACAACAAAAGCTGAACCATTGACTCTGCTACCACTTAGTTTGGTCCACAAATTAACTTTTTCAAACAGATATTAAAACAGGAAACACACTATGTTTGCGAGAGTCAGTGGGAGCAGAGGTTACAGCTACATACGTAGGTGGATGCACTCCAGAGAAAACACACAAACGAAAGTCAAAGGGGAAAAGTATAAATAAACATTTTGTGTCAGAGGTTGCGCTCTTTCTAGCACCGGCACACACGCGCAAAGCCGCTTCTTGTTATAACCTTCATAGACAAAGACAGGCCGTTAATAGAGCCATACAAATGCGCGGGAGTTCAGCTTTGATCCCTCTCCACCTCTGCAATAATGGCACAAGGCGGCAGCGGCTTCATCTTAAGCACCAAAACCTTGGCAGTCGCGGTAACGGCAGCTGCAGACTTCAATGCCTTCATGACATGTTTCTTTATGAGCCTCAATGACACCACACTGTATCCGTCTTTGTTACCCCCGACTCACGCTGCGGATCAGAGCTCACACACTTTGGGAAATAAATAAAATGTTAGAAAAATACATCTGTCACGGCGCGTCCTACGCTCAGAGTAAATGAGCTCTGCTTTTCTCTGTCTCTGATGGAAATGAGACTTCAAACAGACACTTTAATGGTGGAGTCAAGAAATAAGTGCTTTTCACAGAGCGTGTTTTTCATTATAAACTGCACAAATGTAGCAGTAAATATGTCGCGTTCAAATGCAAATTCTACCGGGCTCGCTCCTCATCATGTGTGACCCCTCCGTGTGTCCTGAAAACGTCCCACAGGTGAATGAATGCTCAATTTTCCCCCCGAGTGCTCCACCATAGCCCCCTTCCGACCCCACTGAGCGCCCCGCGAGCTGATAGGGTTCAACAGTTCACCATGTTACACTGGAGCACCATCTGCTCCAGGTTCAGCTCTATTTAACATCATCATTGGCCCTTTCAGAGAGGTGAGAGCCTCTCAGCCAATCAGGGGGGAGTCCGACCGGGCCAAAGAAGCGCTCGTCTAACAGCAGCTTGTTTACACACGGAGTAAAAGATCAAAAGACGATTGACTGATGCCAGGTTGAGATCCAATATGGCCGACGGCAGGCTCGCTTGTTGTGATACTGTCAGCGTCGCCTAACAGGTGGCTCCTAACCGCATAAACTAGGGGACCTGTCATGTTGCCACAGGCAGAGCAGCTGGTGATGGTATTATTTACTTGGCACAGAGACGGGCATAAATACAGTCAAACAGACGCTGGAGGTGAGCTTCACGTCTGACACGATACAGTAGCTATCTCCACTAAAAGTAAAATTGGACTAAATTGCGACCAAACTGTGGGTAAACTAGGTCTGAACCGTGACGAGATCCAACCGTAACGCAGGCCAAATGAATAAATGATAATGAATTAAACAGCCCAAGGCATCGGTAGCCTGTCTGAGATGGGTTTTCTCTTGCAAAAAGGGAGAGGCTAACGCAGGGATGGGCAAACTTTTTGATGCAAGGGCCATGTTGGGTTTTGGAAATTACCATCAGGGCCAGAGCAAGTTCTTTCAAAATAGTATACTTTTCAAATGTGTTGTAATCGTCTAAACACATTTCACCTTGGAGCCTTTTGAAAGGACAGGCCTAACATACAAATTGAATCAGCAGTAACACACACTTGTTAAGTCTGCAGCTACAGTATGTGACTCACTGTGAAGGAGCTTGTGTTGGTCTAAAACCTTCGCGGTCTACTAGTCGACCACAGACTGATCCCAATTCGATTGTGAGGGGGTGTTAGAAAAGAGAGGGGACAGGATAACGCAAAATCAAGAAAACTGTGCGAAATCAATGACCCATTGTGACTGTTTGCACAGTAGGAAGTGGCGTACAGAGTCTCCGCGGAAGGTGCAGCCCCTTTCCCCCCTGGCCGCCTCTCACTTTCAGCAGCGGATCTTCTACAGAAGCTGTTTTACTGATGATACAAGCCTACTTAAAAACAACTGCGATTTGAGTTCTTTTCAAATTCCCGAAAATCTTCTATCGCTGTCAATTTAAAGGAAAAGTGTGACTGTTTGGTTCTTATTAAGGACAGTTATGGCTATTGCCCATCACGCAGATTGGTGTGTGTGTATTTGTGCGATACAGCAAACTGGCAGCTGTGAGAGGAGTTTGTCTGCGTGTGTTTGAGAGAGGAAGGGTTTGTGATGTGATGTCTAGTGGTTGTGTGACAATAAGAAACCTTATCGTAAGGTTAGTTACCGCAGGCTAGAAATAGTGTGTGCCACTGGACTGGTAGATCTCAGGAGGTTGGCTACTTGGGTCTGTCGTGGAATTTCTCACCACTATAAAGGAAAACTTGAAAGTATTTGTCTTATCAAAAGTGTAATTAAAAAGTTTAATTTAACACACGTGCGGAGAGCCGAAACACAGGTAAATCCATGATGGCGAACTCTGAGGAGCCCAGGTCTGTGGTCCCTGCTATATAGCCAACCATGCGAGAGGCAGTCCCAGCACGAAGATGGGAGGGCCATAGCCCCAGCTGTAGAGGCAGTCGTCTGCAGTAGGGGCGCCTCGGGTGAGAGCAAACGTCTCCTTTGTGATGATAGAGGTAGCAACACACAGGAAGGCCTTTGAGCCAGGACACGTCTTTGGCCATTGTCTTAGGTGTGAAGCAGAGACTCAGCATGTGCTTTGGCCGGATAAAGCACAGGGGACGGGTCCGGGCATTGATTAAGCGGGCCAGACGGTACTTCACAATTAGTGTATTACTGGCTTCAATTTAATTAACTCTAAAACTGCCATTACAGGTCAAAAAGGTTGGGCACCCCTGGTCTAAAACATGTTTGAGTGTTATAGGACTACAACAGTGTGACACAGTGTCTGGCGTTCTCTTGTGAATTCCATGCTACTGCTGTGACTGGTTCGGCTATACGCTACAGCCACCAAGAAACCTGTCTTGGGCATTTGTCCAGACCCACTTTCTTGCGTGCACAAAAGGAAGTCGGTCTGGCTATCCAGGCTAAAACACTGTGGCATCAGAGGCCTTCAATGCAAACATGACATTTTCTTCTTTAACATGATAAAATCTCCACTGGTTAATCACTACACCCACTGGGAATTCAATGCTGTTATGACAATCCCAATCTCTATTTGGATAATTACAGCCTATTGCCATCAAAATGTTACCCTATAAACCATATACTGCCTCTGACGGCTCTGATCGATCTAAAAGATACAAAAGTGCCATTTCCCTTTCCCGCAATTACCCAGAGGCACTGGCATTTCTTATGAAAAGAGCTCAGTTGACACTTGCCATGAATACTTATAACAGTGTCCATGCTGTGAATGAGGCCAGGATGACCATTAAAGACCTTGAGGAGACTAGTCATCGTATTTTCGCCAGTAGAGTATTCCCGAGAGACACTTATTGATTGGAGACATACTGCTCAGTGCGTCTCTGTCCCAGCATTCGGCCTTCACTGCACTGTCAGGGGAGTAGAGTGACTATAGTTAGCAGTAGCTGGGAGGAATATTAACAAGAAGAGACTGACATTTTTAAGAAGAGAGAAGAGCTAGCGCTGGACCGTAAAGATTTCTATGTGGTATTCAGGGTCATCAGCAGTTTTGAAGTGTATCCATTTTAACATTAGTTTCATGTTTCCTGTTAAAACTTAGAAGTAGTTTACATTATATTGTTGAACTTTGGCCAAGTTTATACCAGGTTTAGTCCTGATTGAGTTTGATCAAGGCCTGGGGGAATTTTATGAGGTGGTATGGGTCTTTAAGTACTTTATTTGAGTAGTGTTTTGGTGAAGAACTTTCCGCTTTCTACAATATTACAATTCCCTTAAAGGCTCCAACCAAGAAGTAAATTTGGTTTATCTTAAGAAGCCTTAAACTCAACAAGTGAAGAGAGTGAATTCTTGGTTTTAGAAGCTGCAAACTTATTATTCAGGCTATTTATTAAAATGGATTGAATTTGTTCTTTAATTTACCGTATATTCGGGACTATAAGTCAAACTTTTTTCATAGTTTGGCTTAAACTCTGGCGCGACAAATATTTTTTTCATTTTTTTTTATTCAAATCTATCATTTCACATGTCGCTAGAGGGCACTGCAGGCTAATCGAGCAGTTTGGAGTGAGCGAGAAAACGGAGGTTACTCTTACCGCAATGAAGAAAACAAAAAAAGCTAGTCACGGGCTAAAAGCTAGAAGGCCACAGCTAGAGGAATGAGTTCGCAGATGAGAGCTTGAAAAACGTGCTGCTGGGAGAGGCTTGTCAACGGTGTTGCCAGGCGACTGTTCAGAAGTGACACCGAGGATGAAGATTTCAATCTATTTAGTGATTTGGAGAGTTTGGTATGTTCTTTATGCTATAGTTATCTGAACTGTTTAAGTGACATTAACATACCAGACACCTATTTAGTTTGTTGTTTATGCTTCATGTAGCTAACCATCAATGTGTTACGTTGCCATTATTTTTTTCTTCATTAGGCAACTTTTGACTGGTGTCTCTTATACTCCGGAGCGAATTATAGTCCAGAAAATACGTTAAGTAAAAGTTTATATACATAGATAGATTATATAGATCGGACATGACGCTCCTTGACGTGGCAAACGTGGCGGCCATCTTGGAACGGGCCAGCGAGGCTAACCCCGATGCCCCTAATGCAAAACCAGGTGCAAAGCTTTCATGGATTCAACTGCAGAATGTGAGATACACTCATTGTTTGTGATTGGTTGTATTACTTCTAATTCTAGGTATCTCAGTCAGGATGTAATGTCTTTGTAATGTCTCGTTTTTAGTCGTGTTGTTTCGCCACATTAGCATTGTTTTCTTCATCCATTCCAGGGTTTGTGGTTTGCATTCATTGTATCACTGCCCCATGTTACAATATTGGTCATGTCGTGTTAAAAAGTACAGAAATACCGTGACAGAGGAAAATCCATGAACAAATGCTAAAGTCTATATGCAACTGAAATGACATTTGAAAAACATACTAACGAGCACAATCATCAGAGTGAAGAAATAACTAAAATAGATCAAAACAGTATCAAGGAAATAAATGGTGTTTTCCATTTGATTACATTGCACTGGGTTAGAAGGGACAGTCACAAGATGGCCGCCAGGATTGGTTGTGTTCACTTTTTAGAATGTGATGTTATAATGTCAGGTGGAGGGCAGGGGCCAATACATCTCTATGGGAGAAATACAGTTTCTGTAAGAAATCTCCAAAACTAAAATTGACAAATATTTTTCCTCATCAGTATTTGACAGTGAGTGGATTCACAAACCTGACATATTATTTTTATGGCTGAAAGTCCTTTGTGGACAACATCACGCTCATGTTTTAGAATAATGTCTCCACTTTTGGACTCTTTCTCCTCCAGAAAAAATAATTGTACATTATCTTATACTGTATGTGCTGACTAAGGAGACAATGAGCTTTGATACAGTTTTCGTGTAATGAAGCCTAGGCGTTAATTCAACCTGGTAGACTAATTTCAGCATCAACGACCTCCATCCAATGATCGCTTCCGAGAGGGCCACACCTCCTCCTCAGCCATCAGCGTAAGAGCCGCACCTTCGTAGCAGCCAATCATCGCCCTCGGTCCCGCTTTTAATCCCAGCAATCATGATCCGTTCGCTTCCCAGCTGCGCTGCGACCCACCTCCACCCCATCTCCACCTCTTCCGTCACGGCTTCTACCTGCGCATCTTCGCGGGTCTCCCATACCACCACCAGTGTCCAGGCTCCGGGGAAAGACATCCATCACTCCAAGCTGTTTACCTACACTGATTTATACATCGATGTCTACCGCCGGGGTCTGATCGCCAAAACTAATACACATATCAATACATCTTTCTAATCACTGCTTTCGTCTGTGTGAGTCTATCCAGGTTGAAATGTGGATTCTCCCAGTAACGACTGAGATATTAGCCAAAAACTAAGACAACGAAATCTGTAGTTTGCCAGTTACCATGGAATTTTCAGTTGCCCTCAATTTAAACTATTGCTGGGTTTCAGGTGACATCACAGCGTTCTAAAGGCCTATAATATTATATAGAGGTAAAATTCTAGAGAGATCATGGACCCAGTGACTGATATTAATGATCATTTCTGTAATTCATAATTTTCTTTTTCGATACGACTTAAAGTGTAATGCAGTTAATAGGAAAAACTGGCTCCATGTCCATTAAAGATCTTTGGTCGAGGATATCAAGAAACAAAACATATCTACCAAGAATCACGAGAGGAATAAACACTAAATATTTACAATAAATTTTTCAAAGGCGCTTTCTTCACCTCGAAACCTCTTAATACAAATGATTTGCATATCAAAACCAGGGTCTGTATCAGAATTATTTATACATTCTGCCCTGTTTTGAAAAATGTGCCCCTCTGCAGCGAGCGCGATAACGTTATACACTGAAGGAATTACGGGCAGGAGAGATATTAAACTCTTAATCTCATTTTACACAGCGCAGATTTGATTCTCCGCCGACGCACCGCTCACAGACTTATTAAATACTGATCCACGACTGGTTGTTTACAAATCGGGGACAAACCTTCCAGATCATTTTCCACTTTCTTTTCATATTGTTTTATCGAAACTCAATTGTTTTCACTGCTTCACTTTACTCGGATGGCGCATGGAATAAGAGACAGTGCTTTTCATTGACGTCAAAGCGTTAGTCAACATCTGTGGACGTTTCATCTCCGTGGATTAGGATGTGACGGTGTGAAACAGGATTACTAATCTCTCCTCTGCTGATCCCTGATTCTTGTACTGCATGTGTCCGTCCATTTTGTTGTTGGTGGGAGAAGCAGGTTGTGTCTCTCATATTTATTTTGGGATGCCACTGATTAGAAAGGGATGTTGTATTGGTATTATGGTCGTATATATATCTGTGTGGAAGTGGTTTTGCCAATCACAGTTATCTTTAAAGCCCAGTAATAACAAGATAATAGGGTGGAAATAGCATGGAAACTAAGGAAAACAATGGATTATGCATTTTGTTTACATATTACCAGTTATTTCCACAGGTTTCTGCAATGATTTGGTGGCACATTGTCTTTTTCAAACAAAAACGTTTTATTGCTTCTATGACGCTCCAGGATCAATTGTTTTGACAGTTTCTGGTAGTTTTTCACTGCAGACGGACACTTCCAATGGTTACGCATACTTTTCATTCAGAAAACCTTGCAGAGGCCACACTGATCGAAAGTAAAGACGCCATGCTATTACGCACAGATATCAAGTTTTTCCTCATAAAAATTACACACATTATCACTTTATGTAGCCCTTTTCAGAACACAAGAGTTGCTTCGATTAGTTTGGTTTGACGCAATACAAAAAGCAAAAAGAATAATTATGGGCAGGACCATGTTCTCCTCTGTTGGAAACATTGACATTATGAACCACATTTTGCTGATACAATCTTTATAACAGGAAGGATATGACTAATATTAACGTGTGTGACTTCTAATTTCATGAGTCTAATGTTATTACACATTTAGACACTATGCTATTTCTTTCCAATTACCATGCTGTAGTTGTATTCATAATGTGATGATGTCATAATCTCAGATGGAGGGCAGGCGCCAATACAACTCTAAGGTAGAAATCTCCAAGAAAATGGACAAATATTGAACCTCATCAGTATTTGGCTCTGATTGGATTCACCATAGTAAGTCCTTTCTACTGACCAACATCACGCTCATGTTTTTGAACAGTGAAGCTGAATGTAAGCTCTGAATGGGGAACTAGGGGTGGGATTAAATAAGTTATCTTCTTCTCACTCCCTTTCAGGTAGAAATTGATCATTTTATTTATATATTGTATATATTTTTTCTTTTGTTACCATTGTCTGCCTGAAATAAATGAATAAATGAAATGAAATGAAATGAATTATTATCACCATCGTTGGACACCTTTCAGAGAAGATAACTGGACCTTATGGCGGGTGTACACTGCACGATTTGGGCCGTCTACGACGTACGATCACTAGTCGTGAGAAAAATCTTAGGTCGTAGCTGAAAATCGTAGGTCTTAGGTCGTACAGTGAGACAGAGACAAAGATTTAAAATAGAACCGCCGTACGACCAAAGACGAGCTACGACCGACATCAGGCAGTGTCTGATATTTTGGAACACTAGTTGAAGAGGAAGCCATCCTCTCACTGCAGAGAGGATCTCTGTCAGTGTTAACATATCAGCACATGCTGCTGCACCACAGCCAGAGTCAAAGCAACAGAGGCCGGGCATGAGCGGGTCCGACTACACATTTCACAGGATTTTCTCTGGACTTTTCCGTGGAAAATGAACACCGCTAGCATGTTGCGCTCGCCTGAGCTAAACACACGCTTTCTGAAGCCTGAAACTGCTACGACAAAACTTTGATCATAGCTACGATTGTCTATTTGAACACTCGCACAGTGGAGACGAGAGCAGCTCACGATTTTACCATCCACACGTCGTGCAGTGTGACATCTAAAATCTTATAAGACAAAAAAATCGCACAGTGTACACCAGCCATTAGTTTATACACGCTGACTGAGAAGACAATGAACTTTGAGTCAGTTTTGTTTCTTGTAGATTCTACCGGTAACAACAAAGATATTAGCTAAAATGTAAGAAAAAAGCATTTGCAGTTCGACAGTTACCATATTACCATAGTTACCACCACCTCAATATTAAATAATAGAATGTTGTGATGTCAACCTATTCCTGTGAGGTGCTCCCACTTTGTCACCAGATTCTCTCTCGTCCCAATCTCCAGATGCTGCTGAACTCTTTCCCTCCTCGTCCTCTTGAAAATTTGAGAGCAAGTGAACAATCTGTCTCTGAGTTCAGGAGCAGATGGAGAGTGCACATCAGGTAAAATAGAGGATTTAGCACAAGAAAACTCTCACCGTACATTACCAAACAGTACCATACCATACTTTCACATTTTAGAATCTCCGTTGGTTTACCATCACTGTAATGGGGAATTAGATCGTGTCATGACAACTCAATCTCCATTTCTATTTGGATTATTCCACTAAGCCTTTTTGTTAGGCAGTTTAAATGTTAACATTGACTGCAGTCTTCCTTAGTGTATTTGAAGTTCTAAGAAGTGTCATTTTCTTTTCACAACAAAGCCCTTGAGTTTCTTATAAAGAGCACTGTTGACACTTTGATAAAAAAACAGCTCAAGTTGCTTTTGTTGGAGCTCCACTCTCCAGGATTTTGTTTGTTTCTGACTGGCTTTCAGCGTAGCAACGTTTGCGTATGCCCTTGCAACGGCACTATGTTAACAACGTCCAAATGACTAGTACTACCCTTTCAAAAGTCTGACTCAATCTCGTGCAAACGCTCTGAGTGAACTAAAGTGAAAACGCGGCGGACATTCCAGAACAATGTCATGTGTTTGTCATTGTAAAAGAGGTGGATTTTCCCATTAGAGTTGAGAATGTGAAGTGGGGAGAGGGCCACATGTTGCATCACTGTTGCTCTGTGTTAGTTAGAGCGAGACGCACGGAGCTCAGACTAACGATAACGCGAATGGAGAAAGACATGCCCACCTCCGTCAGAGATACTGCTGTCATATGCCTCTGCAAAGAATCCAGTCTAGGTCACCGCACAGGGAACGTGTCTGAGGAATTAGCAAGAACTTCAAAACTGCACCAAACGAGAGAGAGAAATACCGATGTACTTACACAAGAGCAAATCACATGTATTGCTTTTTAATGCCTAAATACTTTGACTTTTAATGTTTTTCAATGCCCGACGGAAACCACGTTAATGATGATAAGCGTTAGGTTTGGTTAAAGAAATAGGCCACCGTTTTTGCATACTGAGATATGTTCTTACCTTAGCTTAGACGAGTTGATGCGTAACCGTCTGATGCGCACTTCGACGTCCGCGCAGTAAAGCCGAAGTGCTCCTAAGGTGTTATTACGCCTTACAATATAGTTCCCCTTTTTATCCACTTTTTAATTTTGTGTAACTAGACTTGGATCATGTAAACGCTCACGTAACTGGATTAAAATTGGGAAAACGTGGAAGAGCTTGGTCGCTTCTAACTTCACCCCCGTTTGGATCCATGAGGAGAGGAGGAGAAGCTAAATACTAGCAACGTGTTTGCTGTTTTTGCGTGACCAGACAGGTACGCATCAACTCGTCTAAGCTCAGGTAAGAACATATCTCAGTACGGAAAAACGATGGCCTGTTCCTTGGTATTGATTGACTTTCTAAACAATTAGTAGTGTGCCTCAAGGTATGGGATACGTGAGACAAAATGGTTGGAAACTACTGGTATAGTCATTAAGCAATGAAATAAAGATCGCCCAACTGCCATAAACTTGCTACAGTGAGATTTATTAACTAGCACGCTGATTAATGGAAATGTGGCTTCTGATCTGCGGAAATGGCCTTTCTTGAGTTCACATCTGCAGTTTGGGCTTACCATCTTAACCAAGGACGCGAGTATGAACTGGTCCGATGGTAACTGTAGTGTTTAAGACATGGCAAACTATTGCAAACTTATTTTGACCCTCTGTACTATGTTCTTGCTATGGCTTGTTTCAAAATCATAGCTACATCCAAAATACCACGGCTAAATAAACATTTTCCTCTATAATGCGTTTTCTGTCGGATTATAGCCTACAGGTCCATGTGTATATTTTTTTTCACAACAGATTGTCCAGTACAAGCAAAAAACAGCACTTAAAGAAACTGGATGCAAGTTAGTAATTTTATACTCACTACTGCCACCTCAGGTCTTACGCGTAACTGCAGTCTCTATATAGCGACAGTGCAGGATTTTACAGGCAGTTCTGGTGAACAGGTCTGGGCTCATTCTACACATTAGGCCATGGCTGGAACATGTAGGGGAGGAAAATACTTAGTTTTAACATTTTTAAACTCTGTATAGTTCCTTTAAGCTAGCATTACCATGTGTAGCATGAGGCTAACGTTAGCTTCCTAGTTAGCATTGTCCGTTTTTAAGTATTTATGGGCTGTTGAACCGCTTTGCGCCGCTCTATATCTCTGTATCTTTATATAGAACAATATATTCATAATTCAGAGATTGTTAAAGTAATGGCGGAGAAATGGGAGAAAGTTGTTTCCCCCCCCCGCTCTGTTACAATATGCCGTCTTTATCTCTTAGGTCTGATATATTTGGGAGCCTTTCATAGTTTAGCTGAGCTGGTGCAGCCATGGCCTTCTCCGTATACTCTGTTGGACCATTAGAAAACATATGAATCATCATAACTATTATTTACGTTGTCCCTAACAAACTGAGCTGTATTTCTTCAACAATAACAATAACGGTAGATGCTCCGGGCGGGCTGTCTTCATTCTCTCCGTATGAATGTTACCAATATTGATCTCATTGGGATGCAACTGCGGACTCCGAGCCGGTGCGTGGACTCTCATTCCCACTGGACAATAAACATGATGAGTGCGTTCTCCTCGTCTCGTGCACGGCGACGTTCGGCAGCAGTTTACCGCGCGGCCATTCTCTTTCGTGGCCCTATTGTCAGAGTGAAGGCCTCGCTCAATAACATTCATTATTTTTCTGTCACGTCTTTGTGCCGTCATAAAGCGCTAAAGGGATTAGCGCGGAGTGAAGCAACGTTCAGCCCTGGCATCATTATTTCAGATTGGATTAAAGAAAACTGCACGGCAAAGGGAATGATGCTTGTTTGTGCGCAGCGAGCAGTTCCATTCACGAGGACCATAACACAAGCACAGTACATGATAATAAAGGACAATAATAGCTTTCTAAATGTCAAAGTGCTGAAAATACATTAGAGTCTCCTTTTTATTTTCTACCTTTCATTCAAAGCCATGCTTTTACTGCTGCACTGTATGTTGCCAAACGGGAGTTTTAATGGGAGTTTGGGATTGTATTGTCAAAACCGCAAAGTATTCTGGATTCATGGTTCATTCCATAATAAGTGAAATACTAGATTAGATTCATTGATCACGTGAAAGCATTTTGACAGTAAAAAGTACAGGTATCTTAAATATAGCAACACATCATTTAATTTTTTTTATTTTTTCCTACTAGTCTCATCGTTTATGCTAATTTAAATCTATGGAGCAAAACAATCTGCTGCTTATACTTGTATTTTTTATCATACTTTATCTTAATCTATTTCATGCATGTTTGTTTTGTATCTCTCTCCATCTAGTTTTATGTTTAATTTCACGCTGCACGTTTGCGCCGAAGAGGATTCCTAGTTTGTGAACCTGTTCGCTGACAATGGCAATCGGACTCTAATGACTCCTGAAATTATTCTTCACCACATCATCAAATTATGCTTATTGATCATCTGTGTCACTATGGGAAGTCATTGAATTTTATGCCAGTTTAAGTGTATGATTGGAAAAGCCTACAAATATTAACTAAACCAGGTCTAAGCATCTGCATTTTGATCCATTTCATCATAGTTTTATGTACTGTAGCTCCTTAAAGCAGGACTAAGTAACTCATGCCCTAGAGGCCATAAACGCCACTGCAGGTATCGTAGGATGTTGCGTTTTTTTTACTCATTAAATGTCCGTGAGAGTAAATACTACGCTGACAGAAAAGACAAAGGGAGAGAGGGATCTTGTACATCCAATTACACAATGGAGATCTTTATTTTTCACCCAAACTTGGCTGTAAATACTGTTAAAGTGGCACTAGCCCGCAGTTAGCTTTGCCCGTTAGCCTGTTAGCTTCTTCGTGTTTCCATTAGTGTGTACTGAGTTTGAGAATGTGACGTCATATCGCTAAACATTATGGAATTAGCAGCAATTATAAACTAATGGAGATTTTATAAGTTAAAATACTGGAGTTATTGTTCACATTAAACACAAACTCAGCAGCTAACAGAGTTGTTCCACGGCTTTTTTCTTCCTCTTTTGATACTGTTTTTAGCTAATGTTAGTCAATGGAAATGTATGCTAACAGCTGCAAAGATGGCGGATCTCCATGGTAACTGGGGAATTTCCCAAACTCTATTGGTGGCTCCGACCCGGCGGCAGCGAAGTTGCAATTGTCTACAGGCCCAAGATGCACTGCGGTCATTGAAACACCATCGTTATTAATTGGCTTTGTCGTTTATGGGGACACAAGACGGAAAGTTCAAACAGCCAGCAACAGCCAAGCAGGAGCAAACATGCAAAACCAAATGCAGATGGAGATGAAGATGAAATTAAAAAAGCATCAGCAGCAAAGAGAGAGTGAGTCAAACCAAAACTGGGGTATAGTGTCATGGGGGTTAGTTCAATGATGGAAATTGAAACATAAGAAAAGATTGTGCGTGGGAAGCAATAATCACCTTCGCTTGGGATGACTAGAATGTACGGCGTTGTTATTTGTCCCCTACCTATTACCACTAAGACCAAGGGCCGCCAGTCGCCGCCGGAGAGCAAGACAGAGAGAGAGAGAAAGAAAAACAAACAACAACAACAAAAGAAAAAAGGAAAAAAGAAAGAAGAAAATAGTCTAAGAAAAAGAACTGTTTCCACCGGACCCCTGGAGAGAGATTACACGGGTGAGACACAGCACTGAACAGTCAAGAGCGGAGAAAAAAACTCAAGATGGAGAGGCGCTGTGATGTGATTGGTCAAAGGAACCAGAAATGCACTATCCACCGTTTACTGTACAAAGATATGAAGGAGGCTTTTGTTTCATGAGTTTGATCAAAAACCTTGGATGCTGTGATGCTGCAGGTGTGGGAAAGTCTGCTTTGTGGCGGGAAAAGTCTCTTTCTCGTCAAAAGACCAGTGGTCAAACCTCCCATACGTGGCCCAAAACAAAGCAACACTTTCTCTAATGCCAGTTTTGGGAGTGTCCTATGTTGGGATTTTTAAAGGAATGGACACATTATTCTCAGTTACTTAGCACTTCAGGTCAGTGGTTCTGAACTGGTGGGTAATGGGACGTTTTCAGTGGGTTTTCAGCCATTCCCAGAAAACATTGATTTTATTATTTATGTACAGAAAAAAAGTATATACAGTAATCACCATTTGAGTCTGTTAAATAACTTTTAAATAAATGTAAATATTTCATGGAAAAATTGCCAAAATTACCTATATTTTCTAGCCTGGCGTTATTCATTTTCTCATAGGAGAGGTGTTGTTTACGATTGTCCATAGCTGTTTATACGAATGCCTATCATATACATCTGCACGTAGCCCATGGCCAATCGTATCAATTGTATCCGATGACGTATGTCAGCCAAACGCTGTTCTTTTAAAATAAACTTTCGAGCTAAACTATTTAACATGGTCTAAAGCTTGATCAAAAGATGGCGTTGCGTCTGCTGCGCCCGTCTGTCGAATAGTTTTTGTCATCTTGCCGTCCCTCCCCGTTCTGTGATTCGTCCCCAAATGAGAACATTTCGGCCAAGCTGTTCGAAATGATTCGAGCGCGCACAGCAGCATGGGTATTCCCAGGCTATATATTTTCAGTGATGAAATCTAAATAATGGATAGACCCAGGTTTAAATTTATGGTTCTATGTTGTTTATATATATATATATATATATATATATATATATATATAATGTTATTGGTTTTTTTTACAGAGGAAAGTGGAAATGTAAAAAAGATAAATAATCTAATGTTGGTTTGTTTTTTGTGTTCAAACCTGAATAAATCCAGCTGGGATTAGATGTTAAAAATTCCTCTGAAAAAACCTACAAAATATTGTTAAGTCCAAGACTGGAATGTTTGAAGTGAAACAAAACCTGGCCAGAGAAATCTGGCCTGAAAGTCTTGTAACTTGTGCGAATACCCGAGTACATTTCTGCCGTATTTTATTTAAGGAAAAGACAATATTTGGAACTATATTTTATAAGTCTAATTTGTCTTTGGGTCGCGGCTCGTCATCCCAGGACGATTGTGGGTCCAGACGCCAAACCAGTTGCGAACCACTGCTATTTATTGATCTCTGATGTGCTTAGTAATATTTCTCAGACCTTGTTGGGGGGCCAGAGGTTTTATGCTGGTGGGCCGGATTTTGTGCCAGGGCCGGATGTTGCCCCTGACATACAGCATGTATTTATACCTGAAAAGAGGACTGTGGCTTTGTTTGTTCATCCGTTCCCACAGTTTTAGAACGGCAAGCTGAGCCAATACTAAAACAGACCGCAGGTGACACTTTGACAAAACAGCAGCATGTACAGCATATGTGTTTTAATATTTAACTGCAACAACTACTTCAAATGTTGTAAGCGGTTATGGCCCTCCAACCGTTAAAGCAATCATCAGCTTTTCTTCATCTCTGGCTCGGCATAAATGAAAATCTAAAGCAGTGTAGTTTTATTAGTTCCTTGGCTATAATCTTATGGTTATATCCAGAGGTGGGTAAAGTAGCCAAAATATCTACTCAAGTAAGAGTAACACTACTTTAAAATAATTGTAGTCAAGTATAAGTAAAAAGTAGTGGCTCAAATATTTACTGAAGTAATGACAAAACAGTACTTGGAGTAGTGTGAGTAACTGTTTGAGCGTAAACAGTTTGATTCATGTTTCAGTTTGGCATATAAGACGAGAAATTGTATTACTGTAATATCAGAATAAAACAAAAAAAATACCATAAAAACATATAAAAAGAAATCATTACAAACTAAACTTAAACTAATACTAGAATTTTGAAGAATTAGGTAAAACACACTATATAGGCTATCTAATATTTTGCTTGTCAAAGAAAGATTTGTCACTTAAAGATTTACTCAGTTACTTTTTTTACTCAAGAGTACAGACACTTACATTACTCAAGTAGAAGTAAAAAGTACTGCTACAATTACAGCTACTTGCAAAAGACTAGTTTCTTCAAAAGCTACTTAAAGTGCATATGCCAAATTAGAGACATTTTTTGTTATAACATTGTTAACACAATTAGATTCAACATTTTATTCAAAATGTTATTGTTTATAGTTTCCACTTCCTTATTGGACACTGACAAGGAAGTGACATAGGTAGAGGCAAACAATTTTAAACGGTTGCCGTGCCCAGGGTTGCCAGGTCCGCGGTTAAACCGCGGAATTGGGCGGTTTTTTAAGCCATTCCGCGGGTGAAAAAACTGTCCGCGGTTTTTGCCTTGCTGTTATCAATGTATAATTGGCTATTTCTATCTTATTTTTTGATCAAAATCACTATTTCAAATGACAAATCTCAAATCCAAGGCTCTGTGAGCTGCTTTTTCAATAAGAGAGGGAGAAAGGGGCGGTTTCTCATCATCGCGGGAGCACATGGGCTCTGTTTACTGGTAAACAATATTGGAAATTCCAGCCGCGCCGTATGTCCGCGGGTTTTCCGCGGTTTTTCAGATATTTTTGGGCGGGTTTGGCTCCCCAGACCTGGCAACCCTGGCCGTGCCGACCATGTTATGCCAATACGTTTGTTAAGTGGTGACGTCACAGCTCTACTTCCGGGGCCGCAGATGTGCAAGAAACTACACAAAACTCTTTAATACCACAATCAATATTTCTGAAACTCAACAGAGAGTTACTGAACATACTTATTTATCAGGCCCATTAGCCAAAAATGCTGTACCTACTGCTATAAAAGTCATATTTACCAAAATCGCTACATCCGGGTTAGCCGAGAAAAATGCTAACGGCACAGCAGCTACGCTAAACCAGAAGTAGCGACTTTAGTAAATATTACTTTTTTAGCAGTAGGTGCAGCATTTTTGGCTAATGAGTCTGAGAAATAAGTAGCTTCAGTAACTCTCTGTTGAGTTTCAAAAATATCGATGGTTGTTTTTACGAGATTTTTATGGTTCATTCTCACATATTTTGCCCATCTGCTAGGACCCGGAACCGGAAGTCGTGACGTCACACTTGACGTGCATATGACAGATTTTAATGCTCTTGAAAATATGGCTTATTTAGATGGATTACATCATTTGCAAGTTCATCAGTTGCATAGTTATCAGTTTTTTCAGTGAAGCAGCAATTTTAATGAAGAAATGTTGGGCAGAAAAGTTATTTTATTTGAATTTTTAAGCTGCTGACATAAAGAAGGTAATTCCATAGCAGTTTGACTCATTAATTTCCCATTGACTTAACATGGTTGCACGGCAACAGTTTAAAATTGTTTACCTTCTTCGATGTCACTTCCTGTCGGTGTCCAATAAGGAAGTGAAAACATAAACATCACAAAAATGGTCAAACTAAAGAAAACTGGGTAGAATCTTTAGCAAAATCTTAAATATAATCAACAGATAAAAGGCCAAGAACTGTTTTACACCTAATTAGAATAATATAGCTCACAATTTCTCCAAGTAAAATGATGTTTTTATATTTCATTTTGTATGAAAAATAAATAAATAAATAATTAATGTCAGAAAAGCATCACTACAGGAAATCCAGCGTAATCCCATTATAGTGAACAAGGCTAAAGTGCCGTTGGACCCGGATGTGGAGCGATGACGTCATCACTTAACAAACGTGTAGAACTTTACTTCTATCTATGTCATTAACTGAAAATAAAAATAACTTTTCTACCCAACATGTATTCATTAAATTGTTGCTTCACTGGAATAAAAAGATGATTAGTATTTACAACAAATGTGATCCGTCTAAATAAGTCATAAGTACACTTGTGTAAATGTAACTGCGTGCTTCCACCTCTGGTTATAACCCATGACGAGCAAAGACACAATAATACATAATAATGGAAATCATGTACGGCAGAAACAACTGTAATGCTTTGACATCCAGCCAGGTTTAGAAAGGGTTTGCCAAACATAAAGAGAAGTGACAGGAAAAGGGAAAGAACACGAAAATGGCAGATGAACCAAAATGGAAATGAAAGGTATAATGATGCATGTATCTGGAGTTTCTATCATCGGTTTGGTCTTTTGCTTTCTTGAGGAGGTATATTTAGCAACCAGCGTTCAATAACAAAACAGATCAGTGGATTTTGGATTTAGAATATCAAGTTTGGCCCGTTACAAGGTCATTGCACAACTCCTGCTTTCCCAAATACGCCTTTTGAATTGATTTCAAAGACCTATAGTCAATCTGGTATTTCGTCCTGCTAAATAACATTGTTGTGTCAATATCGCGCTACAACCTTTTTGATAATAAATGTGTTTTTTTGTTTTTTTTCCCAACGAGAGTGGAGCCGCAGCAGGGAAAACTAATGGGCACAAATGAGGAGCAGCAAACACAACGGTAAAGGCAGACGGTGGAGAGTTATGGAAAAATCAAATCAATGCGAGATGCAGATGAAAGGAGAGCAAGACGAGGTGCCGGAAATCAATACTGAACTCAAAAGCTTTCAGAGGTGGTTGTTTTTCGCCCAGGGATGATCGGCAAATAAAGCCGGGGGACATGAGGGGAGCGAAAACAGAGGCAGATGAATGCAGTTAGGGCCAGCGCTGCGGAGAACTTATCACAGGGTCTAATGGAGGGGGATCAATCAGCGGGTGAGGCGGCACTCTGTTCGGGAATGAACACGTACGGAGCGGGGAGTAAAGCATGATGGGATATGGAGTTCGCTCGATGCAGTTCGGACTCTAATCACGCCCTCTGAAAGTTGTGAACTGGGTGAACACTTCAGTACAAGTCGTCATCAAGTCACAGTGAATGTTTCGTGTCAAAGGAAGAGTGCTCATACCTTTGTTAGCCAGGCGGACGCAGCTGATTTTGGTTTCCTGTGGAGAAAGAAAGAAGAGAAGAGAGATTAAAGCCGTCGGTTATGTTGACAAGAGCTGAGAGATTTAGTCACACTCGAATCAAGATTTTGCACAGTTCATATTTCAACATAAATCACACATCAAATCGCCTTTGCAACATTTGTCTGAAAAAATGACATCAAAGTGGGCCTAGATAAGACAAGGGGCGTGGCCTCACCTGGGAGAAGGAAGTTTGTTTCTTTTTAGATGTTTTTGGCGGACTACAAACTTATTTATCACATAGAAATAAAGTCAATCGGGTCCATATGGATTTTTCACAGCAGATTGTTCAGTAGGAGCGAAAAACCAGCAGTGGAAGCTAGTGTTAGCATGCAACATGATGCTAACACGGAGCATTATGTTAGCATTGTCTGTTTTTTAAGTGTTAATGGGTTGTAGAACCACTTTGCTTCTCTCCGTGGCGTGAATTATGTTTCTATATCATAATTCAGCATTTGTTTAAGTATTTTGAGTAATGGAGAACATTTTGATGTTTCTCTTCTTTGTTTTCCCCCTCTGGCTGCTTCAAACATAATACAGGCGGCATCTCGTCATAGAAGGGGGCGTGGCTTCGCCGAGGGGAAAAGAGAATCTTTTGGGAAACAAAATGTTCCACTCTTTTAGCCATTTTCTGGTGGAAAATTAACTTATTTATCACATACAAATAAAGTCAAGTCTAAATTGGGTCTATTTGGATATTTTTCACAGCAGATTATTCAGTAGTGAAAAACGGCAGTCGTCGCTAGCATAGCCATAATTATTTATGTAATTATGCGCTGTGAACCACTTGCTCCTCTCCATGTCTTTGTATCTTTATTTAGTAGAAAACTATATCATAATTCTGCATTTGTTAAAGTAGTTTTTGAATTATTGGAGAAAATTAAGATTTTTCTCTTCTTCGTTTCCCCCCTTAGCGCCTCATTTACACCGCATACTACGTCCACGGTCCGTTTACGTACGTCTGCCTTAACAATAGGAATGAAGTAAATCAATCAGGTGGTTTACACTGTCCGTCAGGTGTCCGTTCAGTCTACGGCTCTGCGGCAGGAATTCGCATCGATTCTATTTTGACGGACGCTGGAGCATCATCAAAGGCTTTTTTCTACAGCGCAGTAGTTTTTTTATGTTGCATAATGAGCCATGTGCTCGACAAAAGGGAAAAACACCGGATAATGGCCTAGTTATAACATTAACGTCAAGGCGGAACTGCTTCTCCGTGTTTCGGTGGGACAATAAACAGCGTAACACCACTTCAGAACAACATAACAACATCTCATGGGAAAAGTTTTGTCCGTGACTCGCGTCTGGTCTCTTCTGAAGATATTCAACCGAAAATGAGCGAGCTAAAGCCGGGTCTCGGCGCACGGCCCGCCTTTCTTTTTCTCTCACACACGGACTATGATCTGAAACTCCGGGGAAACTCCGGGGAAACAACGCGGACCTAGAGCACGTTTGCTTCAGACGTTGGATGTAACGATGGTGATGATCGGAGGTGTACAGAGGCCAGGAGAGGAGGACCAGACGACAACAGACAAGCAGAAAACCGAGGGGGAAAGATGAGGACATATGAGCCAGGGTTGCCAGGTCTGGGCAGCCAAACCCGCCCAAAAATATCTGAAAATCCGCGGAAAACCCGCGGACATACGGCGCGGCTGGAATGTTCAATATTGTTTACCAGTAAACAGAGCCCATGTGCTCCCGCGATGATGAGAAACCGCCCCTTTCTCCCTCTCTTATTGAAAAAGCAGCTCAAAGAGCTTTGGATTTGAGATTCTGTCATTCGAAATAGTGATTTGATCAAAAAATAAGATAGAAATAGCCAATTTTACATTGAAAACAGCAAGGCCAAAACCGCGGACAGTTTTTTCACCCGCGGAATGGCTTAAAAACCGCCCAATTCCGCGGTTTAACCGCGGACCTGGCAACCCTGATATGAGCGGATGATGAGAGAAGAGGAGGAGAGGACACAGACCAACGGTGGCTCCATGTGATGTTTCTTGAGGCGCAGGTAAACGCATAAACACTAACATTCCTAATAAATGCAGTTAAAATGCAGGAAATGAATGTAAACTCTTATATGCATTTAAAGTCAGAAAGTAAGCTGTCATTACTGATTTACATGTGATTAAAAGAAAACATTATTACATGACGGATAAAGACGTACGGACCCTGTGTAACTAGAATGCGTGATTTGACGTACGTAAAACGGACCGTGGACGTAACGTATGCGGTGTAAATGAGGCTTAACTGTTTCAAACATGATGGGCGATTCCGGCTCGTCTCTCACTCTGAGCGGAGACACAGAACCATGCTTAAGTCTGCCCCTTTTCCCTTTGTGTGAGTCTCCATAGAGACGGCTGTCAATCACAGCAGAGGTCGAGGCATGAGGACGATATAAGTAAAACGCTCCATGTTATTATTATTATGAAGTTTTACTTTTGAAAGCCGACAAGGCATATTTAAAACAGAAATAACAATTTTAAATAATTGTGTAATGAATGGAAGTATAAATGAGCTGGACTCTGAGCAGTTTTCTTCATATGAGAGATCAGCGGATGCTTTTAGGTTAATTCCAGTAAAATTAATTTAAATCATTATCGTCAATACCGAGCAAATAAAAAAGTGTTTTTGGCCAGATCTCCCGGCACTAATTTGAAAGAAAGTCTATTAGCGTGAAGACAATGACACAGAAACATAGTGGCCAGGGCAGAACAGGGTTTTGCCTAGAGCTCCCTCTGCAGGTAGAAGTGCGAATGACATCGTAACAACAAACAAACATTTAACTGAACCGATCCAATGGTGGTTCATGGGCTTTAAAAACGTGGAAGACAGTTTTGGTTTTAGCTTTGCTGCAACATTAGTAAGGAAATACATGATCTTAGCACTTCTGCAGTAGAGGCCAATGAAGTAGTGAAGTGTGAATGATGCAGACTATGTGGGTCTTGGGAACAACATTATGACATGGTTAACAGCTAAAAAATATTATCATGCCTTACATGTTTGGCCATCCCGTCAAAGGTGTTATAATGAGTTACTTCCTTATATTTATCCAATAAGTTTAACAATTTCCGATGTTCCAGTTCTTTCTCTCAGTTATGGCATATATTCTCTCAGCCTGAATCTCAGTCTCTCCTGAGGTGGAGCTCCTTTCATTTCTCCTTTAGCTCATCTGTGCTGTACTACGACGCTGTCACCTTGATCTTCACTCAGTGTGATCCTCAGATTGGCTTCCTCACACAAAGTCGACCCATTTGTTCTAATCAAACGAGACGAATACAGCGACTGTCATTTTCTACATCTGATCAGTGCAGTGTCGAGGGCAATGCACAGAGTTTGTTTCTCTAAATTTAAACGTGTCGTGATGAATTCATACTGTTGACAATTCAAACAAAGCGGCTGATAAGCACTGACTCGTACGTCAGTGATATCTTTCGGAAAGTTCTCAAATCCATCCACCCATTTTCCTTCCGCTTGATCCGGGGGCCGGGTCGCGGAGGCAGCAGTCTGAGCAGAGACTAGCTCTCAAAATGTCTGTTAAGTTTGTTTTGTCAAGAACAGGATTTCTAAGTTTAGCAACAGCTTTGTTTTCCAGCTTTTAGGTTTTTAGTTTATCTCACATATTGCAGGAATGATAAATGTATAACTTCAAAGTGATGGTAATTTTCACAAGTACAAAGACATCATTATTCGAATCGTCATGTGAATCAGCCGAGTATTTTCCTTGTTGCAGGACTTTTCTATACCTTCATGTTTTAGATTACACAAAAGAAACATTTGGAAAGTTTGTAGAGAGTGAAAACTGAGGTTAAGCCAATGGCCGCTGGCTGCTCTGCTTTGCGACGACCTAGAGGCCATTGCTCCCATACTGTAGTACCGCCATATAGCCGCTAGTCTCCCATTGGAATCCATTGCACTTTAGACACGTTAAAAACAACTTTAATGCCCGGTGCCTAATTTTTGGAACTGTCTACAGCTAGATATTCCTCCTATGATTACGCTGGTTAGACACAATCAGAGGCACCGGGCTGGTTATCGTAGGATACATTTTAGAAATCTCATACTTAACCACGGTCTGACTGTTAGCATTGGCAGCTCAGTCACGCAAGGGCCGAGTCTACAGTGAAGATCCCGCCCTTATGCCCTTTTTAGGAACATGCTTCGTCAGACCTGGGGAGGAGGAGTCTGTAAATCCGCCATGATTTCCCCCTCGAACGTGGTCATTATGGTAAACGGGAAGGAGTGAGGAGGAGTTGTCTATTCTTTTTAACGGTCTATGGGTTAAGCGTCATGATTCAGTTTGTGTCTGTAGGCTGCAAAACTGAACTGTTCTCCCAGGTCCGTGTATCGATGGTTCAATCAATTTTCAGTTTGAAAACAACAATGGAATTACCCAGAAACGTCTGCTATGAGCATTTTTCATTTCATAAAATGAAAGAAAATCCCTCAGAATGGCACATTATTTAAAAATGTCAAAGATATTAAAACAGAAAAAGGAAAATTGAAATCACAGTGTCAGACCGTGATTATTTGGTTTTATCCATTTCCGTAAAGCCAGAAGCTCGGCTGTGCGGCTCATAAGGTCCGACCTGAAACACTGGGCTCGTCTTTATACGTCTTTCTAACAGGGAGAAACTAATGCAGAGATTGGAATACAACACCTTCCGAGATGGATTGGACCTACAGTCTGGTGCTTTAGCTACAATTACGCACGGAGCTAACTACAGCACTGTGCTAGGTAGCTAATGTGCCCGCTGTGTAGGTGGCACGACCTGGGGGCACTTCCCCTGAGCTCCCCTCTTCTCCACAACAATTCGTGTTCACCTAGATGTGGACTCTCAATATTTGCGTAGAATCTGACATCCCCCGAGATGGGATCGGAACAAGCGCTTTAGCTACAATTACGCACGGAGCTAACTACAACGCTGTGCCACAACCTGGGGCGGATAGATCGTGCACTCCCCGGAGATCCTCTCTCTCCTCCACTACTCGCATGGAACAACTCGCCAACTACGGGCGCGTTGGCCACCTAGTTAGCTCCGTGCATAATTGTAGCTAAAGCACCAAACTGTAGGTCCAATCCATCTCGGAGGGGGTCATACTCCAATCTCCGCATAGTTTCTCCCTTTTAGAAAGACATATCTTGAAAGATGAGCCCAGTGTTTGAGGTCGACTTCTGAGCTGCACAGCCGAACTTCCGGGTTTAAGCAAATCGATAAAACAAATAATCCCACTCTGACACTGTCATTTCAATTTTCATTTCATGATAGCAGACGTTTTTGGGTATTCCATTGTTGTTTTCTGAACGAACCATACACGGACCCTTCCACACAATCAAAAGCCACTCTGCGATCCAAGAAGCTGAGTAACACACACAGCACCAGCGCGGTACGAAGTGGACAGAGAGTAAAGGGTCACGTACGTAAGACTTTAAAAGGTCCTGTGTGCATTGCATGTAAAACTTGAATATAATGCACAATACTTCAAGCAATGACTTTTTAAAATTAAATCTACTGATTATATGATTGAGTTTTGGCTGGAAAACTACAGCATTTTACCCCTCTTTCCCACATCTCCCCCATCTCGGAGCTTAGTTGTGGTGAAGGAATGCCCGGAAAGTTTCCCTCTTTTTTCCCGTTTAAGTGAAAATACAAGAAAGAAAGTCAATGTCTGTTACAGAGTCTATCAGCAGAGAACAGAGAGGCTGCTGCCAAAGGTAAAGGGAGGACATAGAGATACCCAGCGGACAAGTGAGACGGGGTCTTGTTTACTTTAGCAGACCATGCACAGCTTGGGTTGGATACATGTGTACAGGCAGCTGTTAGCGTTGGGTTCCCAGAGGTATAAACCCTTTTTTCAAAGAGGTACATGACGACCTGGAAACATATTTATCCTTTCTCCTCCTTTCGCTTTTCATGTGTTTTAAAATCTGTTTCCCACTGTTTATTAGAATGTTTTCAGGCCAAGATGGACTCTAAAAAGAAGTATCCATTTGCTTCACTGTCGACTGTTGGATGCTTAATAATCGACTTGTTTCTTTCATTGCTTAATGTCTAGTTTAAAGCAGATGGTTGGATCATATTCCAGCTCCTAAATACAGTGAGTCCAAAGTCCCTAAAGTCTCTGTGTGAAGTTAAAGGAGCAGAAAATGTCTGTTAGTGGATGATGGATGGGGAGGCTCGCTCTACACGACTGATCACACCTGGCTCACGTGGACAGACAATACACGCCGAACACCTGCCGAGGTTAGACATTACGGATTTCAATTTTCATTTCACTGACGGGACAATTAGGAGGTAATTACGTCGAGCTTATTCTCTGTAAATGTTCGCTGTTTTCCAGGGCTGCAAGCGTTGCACGGGGGAACTGAACGCTCATCTATTTTGCATTTCTTTTATGTGCCGTCTCTGGAGTCGGACATTGTCAGTGGGCTGTTCCTCTAAATGAGGCTCCCTGGGACCCGCATGACACTGTCCCACAGAGACCACTGCGTTGTGTCCTAACCGTCCTATTTACGACCAGAAACCTCATGCTAATGGGCCCGGTCTCTTGAGGACGCCGGAGCGAACCGAATAAATGTGAGGCCAATTTACCTGCGGGCAGAGTGGGCGGGGCAGTGGACATGCGACATCATTGTGAAGTTTGAGCCTGAGGGGATTACTGAGCTCCTTAAGACAAAAACTCCTGCTGTAGGAGAATTTAATGCCCTGGGGCAAATGGACGGCAAAGTGGCTGCCATTTTGCAAACTTTTCCATATACAGAAGCTTTGCTGGCAGCTGTCAAACATGTGACTGGACACTGTTGACGTGTTTGAAACCACCCCATTGTTCCACATTGTTCGGTTCTGCGCCTCACAGCCTCGGCCCCCGTCCTCCTCGGTGCATTCAGGATGAGCGTTGATGGACGTGTGCTGTCAGGAGGTAAGTGGGGCCGAGCCGGAGCACATGGACACAGACTGTCAGAGCATCAGGACAAACCTCCAGGCTTTTACTGTCGGCTGTATTCTTCAGAGTGAGGCATGCCTTTTTCTCGGTCCACCACTTCCACACACCACTCCGTCCTCATCAGTGCACTTTCATCGCACTCTAGCTTTTTCTCCATGCTTCAAGTTACTGACGGGGGCATGTACGCATTTCAATATTATTATAATAATACATAGAGGCTCAACCTATTGATTGGTTCTTTTGTAAGCCCTGCATTTCATATTCACCATCTTTGTGTAAGCTAAAGAATATGAAGTGTTTTGTGATCTATGTGCATGAAAACACAACAAAACAAAACATAAGATTTTTCTCGGTTGTTAAGAACTGAAGACACTTCAGTTATACAAAAGAAAACTTTTAAAGCAGTTTCCCTGGACCATGTTTTTATTATTCTTAACTATTTCCTCCAGCACAGGAGGTGACACATTATTTTTCAAATTTAAATCTCTGTGGAACGTGCCCTCCGCGTAGACATCAAGGTATCAGAAGCAGAAAATTGGGAGAACTGTAACTTTTTTAATGATTTTGGCCGCTGAAGGGGAGACACTGTTGTCCTGTGATGGACAGGTGGTGAAAATGATCCAAGAGCTGTGCCGAATCCAAATTAACTTTTCATCCAAGAGCCGACTCCTCCAGCCAAGTCGTCTAAAATGCAAATGTGTTTGTGGAGATATCCACCTCTGCAAATATAACACCTACGCTCCAAACTGACTGACAGCAGCAAATGATGCAGATGACTGCACTTTGTGAGCTATGCAGAAAAGTCCAAATCCTGACTAAATATCACTTTCATATGGGTGGCCTGCCTTGGAAATTATCCAGGAATTGACCATATTGTTTGCATTTTTAGTAACTAAATATGTGTTTGATCTTTGTCGTGGGAAATCGTATTCATCAGAATCATCTTATGGGCCAGAGGATTTATTTTGGGGGGTGTTTTTTGCCCCTGCATGGGCCCAATACGCAACATGTTTTGTATAAAGGCTGCTACTTTTAATTATGGACTAACATAATTGCAAAAGAAATACCAGAGATTGGCACTAGCTTAAAGCAGTACTAAGTAACTCATGCCCCAGCATGAGTTACTTATGGCCATAGGCGCCACTACAGGTGTCGTAGCATGTAACGTTATTTCTACTCATTAATTGTCCGTGAGAGTAAATACTACGCTGACAGAAAAGACAAAGGGAGAGAGGGATATTGTACATCCAATTACACAATGGAGATCATTTTCACTCAAACTTGGCTGTAAATACTGTTTAAGTGGTGCTAGCCCGCAGTTAGCTTGCCGTTAGCCTGTTAGCTTCTTCTTCCTGATTCATTAGTGTGTATTGGTGACTCCGACCTGGTGGCAGGAAAGTTGCAATTGTGGTTTTCTGGCCAGAACACAGGAGGAGATGAAAGACCCCCCAATCATCCCATTAACACTTGTATTACCCCCAGAGGGACTACGGAAAGGATTTATTAAGGTAAACAAGTTACTTAGTATTGCTTTAAGATAACTTAAGATTTTCTTTATAAACCAATGATGTAGTGTCACTGCAAAAAGTAATCTTGAAATATGTGACATTTGCTTGAAATAAGTGAATATACCCTTGATTTGAGAGTCTAATTTCAAGAAATGAGTCCAAGATATTTACGCTTAAATTAAGATAAAGAACAGTTTTATTTCAAGTAAGTTATTATCTAGTTTCTTAATTTATACATCAATGACAAAATAGCTTATTTCAAGAATAACATTTCTGAGATAAAAGCTTATAACATAAATTAAGTCAGAACAACAGCGTAAGATATCACCTGAGACCACATGAACGCAGCGAAAAGATAAAATAAAAATACGTATTGAGTCTATTGCTTAAGTTTTCTTTGAGTTTGGTCATATTATGGCTCAAATCCATTTACCCAACGTCGTACGATCTCATTTAGCACTGTGTAATGTCTTGACTCGCTTCAAAACAAAGGTGTTCAATCTTCATTACAGCTTTGAAAAACACCCAAAACACTAATGGGCATGTTCGGCCGGAGTCTCTGGCCTCTATGTGGGTGGGTTGCATTGTGGAAGATCAGGAGGAGATGAGATCATGGCATTGGAGTTACCGTGGTTACAGCGGTGGAAAATTGAAACTACCCTCGGCGGGTCCAGACGTACTGACATTTTTTTTAGAGAGAGACAAGTCACAGGAGCGGGGCTGAGGTGTAAATGCAAAACAGAGATTCATTCAAGGAGTGTGAACTGTCTAATGTATTTTGCACAAAGCCATTTTTCTTCAGTCAATACTATGAAAAGAAATAGTGAAAAAGTACAATGATACAACTGTGCCGACTCACCCCATTGGAGCGGCTGACGGCTTGGAAGTAGATGCTGTAGCTCTTGGCCGGAGACAGCGGCGGGTTCCAGAAGCCCCCGTAGCTCTTGTTGTCCCCCACGGTGAAGGGCTGCACCATCGTGAGGCTGGAGGGGGGCAGCTCGGCCGCCATGTAGTAGGGAGAGTCCAAGATGGAGGCGTTCCTGAAATTGAAGGGAGCGGAGAAACACTGGGGGTCCTCCGCCGCGCGCCGACTCTTGGATTTGCGCAGCTCCTTCACCACCAGCTGGTAGGCGCTGTGGACGAGAGGTACAGTATACTGAAGCCAACTACTGCTAAAGTTAGGAAACAGAACATGCTGTGTTGCACTGTTGTTTTTGGCAGCCCTTTTAGTTTTTAGTCTTAGTCTTTGGACGAAAATGCTTTTAGTTTTAGTTCACATTTTCGTCATTTTTAAACGTGATAGTTTTAGTCAGACGGAAACTAAAAAGGTTTTCGTCAAGTTTTAATCAGTTTTATTATAAGTACTGGAAATTGAGATAAATAATAATAATCTCTTGGTTTAAAGAGATTACACAATAGGCACTGGCTGAAGTGTCACTGTGAACAGGACTTACTTTTCCCCAAAGCGCCCGCTCTCCTCATCCTATGATCATTGCTTCGAGATTTTTTTTTTTTTTTACCAACAGCGCTGTCTGCACATTTGTTCATCAACATGCTTTCTGCTACTTTCTCCCATTTTCGTCTCTCTTATAAACGTCTCGTCATGTTTTAGTCCCCGAAGAGCTATTTTTTAGCTCGTCATCGTTACGTTATCGCCATTAAACAAAAGGTGCGTCAACGAAATGATATTGTTATCGTCTTCCTTGACAAAAACAACACTGCTGTATTGTAGTTAAATACAAATACACATATAAGATTATTTCAGTGTGATTGATTTTACTTCCGCCATTTTTTAATCAGATGTTTTGATGAATGTAGGTAACAGCTGATGCATCCAGGCTCTAACGCTGTTTTATAAATTATCCATATGTTACAGTGCAAGGGAACATACCCTGTGTGTGAATATTGTATTTGCCTACACTGTAAAAAAACAAAATAATAATACATACGTTTTACGGTAAAAAACTGGCAACAGTTTTATACTGTAAATTTCACAGTGTAAAACTGGTAGTTGAGTTACCAGTTTGTTGTACCGTAACTCAACTCATCTTAGTTTATGGAATATTAACAGTAAACTTGTAATCCTTTGGGAAAATGTACAGTGATTAGGCCTAACTGTGGTTGCAGAATCTCATTTTACAAACCTATATTCATTTAAATTTAACGGTGCAAAAATGTGTATTTTCCATTTTTCTAATTTTATATTCTTAACTGTTAATAATATTAGAGAATTGATCTGTAAATTGTGCAGTTTATTTAATACTTAACTTTTTTTTTTACTCTATAATTCACAGACCTTTCTAACAGTGTATCATAGAACTATTATTATTTATTTAAAACGTGACGACATCGCGGCCGCTCGTACGGAGGAGGCCCTACACTGTCCGAAGCACTGTTTACTCACATTTATTTCATTATTATAGAGCGATCATTCCAAAATACTGATCTATGGCCCAAATCAGTCATTTTGGTACATTCACTTTATTTGTTGAAAACCAAGGCTTGGAAAATTATAGTTTTTTTTAACTGAGATTTTTCATTACTAGTCAGGCCGCGATATCAAAACTTAAATGTCTTCTATCACTGAAAATCATTAATTGGTTGAACAGCAATGGCATGAAAATTAAAAAGCAGCAGCTCGTTCTCGGCAGCAGCAGGTCCAGGATGGGGTGTATTTATCGCGCTGAAAGCTCGCCTTTAAAAGCACTCTTGAACCTAATGTGTGTGCACTGCTTCATGAATGGCTGAGGGCTTCTTCAGCGTCGGGACAAAAACAGGGCCTTTCGCAATTACCTCCGTCCTCCGCCACAACTCACTTCACAATTAAATGCAATTAGAGAAATGTACGTCTCTTACGCGGGCCCCAGACAATTATCAGCTTTCTGTTTGGCAGCTTCCATCAAAGATAATTAGCGATGGTCACCAAAGATGAGTCCTCGGGAAAAAAAAAAATCCCTTTCCCCAGTCACTAAAAACATGCCAGTTCCACTCAAGGACCAGAACACTACTGATAAGAATAGATTAAAGGGGATACGAAACAAAATAATATGAGCAAGTTGTACAATAAAACTTAATAAATCAAATCGAGATTAAAATCGTGGACTGGTTAAAGTGCATGACAGGTTTTTTGAAAATCTGACTTATGGATAACATCTGTTGTAAGTAAATAATTATCATTTTAAAGGTGTAAAAAACCTTTAGTGACCCAGCTGCTGTATGGTAGGTTAGCTTAGTGTCTTCGTTTTCCATCCCATGGCTCCTATGAGGCTTCAGGGTCCATTTTATGTCAAGTTCAAGGATTTCTGAATGTATGTAACCATGGATACAGTTCAATGAGCAGTGAAAACCTAAAAAAAAAGATTGATCCTGGAGAGTCCTACAGGCCAGGATGGTGAATAAAGGCGCTATGCTAACCACCCAAGCATCCGCTGGGTCACTGAAAGGTCAAATCCGTATTAATATCAACACTTTTTTTTTTTTACATACATGTTGCATAGTGCACCTTTAATGAATAAAAGTTGGGCAGAAAAGTTACTTTTTATTTGATTTTTTTAAAGCTGAAGACAGGAAGTGACATAGATTGAGGGTTTGACTCATTTCCTATACGTAACATGGTTGGCACGGCAACAGTTTAAAATGATTAGCCTCTATCTATGTCACTTCCTGTCAGTGTCCAATAAGGAAGTGAAACTATAAACGTCACAAAAATGTCAAACTAAAGAAAGCCGGGTAAATGTTTTAGTAAAACCTTAAATATAAGTGTGTTAACTATGTTTTAGCAAAAATTGTGTCTTATGTGTTCCTTTTCTTTTGATGAGGTGAATCTGCTGCTGCTGCTGTGTCTGCAATGAACTCATTGTATAATGTATTTTAATGTATTTTATTATATTGCTGGTGTGGTGAGCAAGCCAAAGGCACATTTCTGTCATCATTGTGCATGGTAGACAATAATATTTTTTCTATTCTATTCTATTCTATATGCGCTTTAAGCCCCAAACACTGTCCCACTGCGTGCTAAGTGTGAACCAGTGAATGGCTGGATGTGTTTTCTTCAAAATATCGGCTTAGGAGTTTCCAGCAGCTCTCCAAAGGCTTTCGACATTTCAATAAAAGCTTGATGATAAAGTTTATTCATAGTCCTAAGCGAAACGACTCTTACGTGGCACATTTATAGATGCGCTTTGTCTTGGTGCATCAAATGGAGTAAATGTACAAGAGTGGGTAGATAAGACAAATGTCTCATTGCCACTCAAGTATCCTCAAAGTACATATCCTGCAAAAGTATCAACTTTCCCTTGAAAAGCTCACATTGACCTTTGGATTAAAAGGAAAATGAATCTACACTGAACTTAAATGAGAAAAGGATGACAAGTAGCAAGACACAAATACACAAAGCCTCACCTGATCGGAGCCCCTCTGGACTGCGCAGGCTTCAGTAAAATGGTGATGGTCGTCTCCGTTTCATTCAGCGGTGTTTCAGACTCGTACTCGGGCATCATGGGAGCTGTAGTTTGGAACGAGAAGATGTTATTCTTTTTGTATAACTTGTGTAATATCCCACTCATTTTACGCCAGACCGAAACCGAGGGAGCAAATGAAGATCAGGACCGACGTGACATTTAGAGGACAGTATGGAACGTGAAGGTGCCGTGTTGTCGGAGTGTTTTGTGACGATGTGTGGCTCAGAGGTGATGACAGACTGAAAAGGTTGCGTTACAAACAGACGACGACACACATGACAGCTCTGGTAACGCACAACCGAGCAAGACAGAGAGATTCTGGTGTTATTGTCCTATTTCCTGTCTACCAATCTAAGGGGCAGTACTCAAATGTTCCAAGTAAAAGCTAACTAATTATACATTTATGAACTATTACTGGAATAATTATCTTTCTCCTGAGAGAGGAGGTTTGAAGCAGCTGGACCTTATCTCTCCTTCGCAGTCAACACTTTCCCTTCAAGGCCAAGCCACAGAGCTAAACCAGATACGGACTGAGCTCTCTGGGTCATATTTTGCATAACACTGACTTTCAGGATTGTAAACAACTGCACAAACAAACCCCTCCCTAACCACGCCCCCGTCGGTCTGCGTCAGCCTCAACACCTTTCCTCAGCCCCACCCCCCGTCAATGGCCGCTCGTCCTTCCTGTCCCCAAGAAAAAATCCCACACGTGACCTCATGTACTGTGTATTTATGCAAAACAATGTGAAAGTATTCTAAGTATTCAGAATACAATACTCTGATTGGCCAAAGTAACGGAATACGTTACTAAATACATCTTAAAGCGAATATTTAGTAATCTCTACTAAATACATTACAATTACAATTACAATACAATTACAATACATTACAAAGTATTCTCCCCCAACACTTTTTGACCTTTATTTAACCAGGATAGTCCCACTGAGATTAAAATCTCTTTTACAGGGGAGTCCTGGCTCCAGAGGGGAACCTATTGTGCATATTTTTAGTGGTAGGGGAAACCGGAGTACCCGGAGGAAACCTACACAGACACAGGGAGAACATGCAAACGCAACACAGAAAGGCCTCGTCCAGGTGGGATCGAACCCAAGACCTTCTTGTTGTGAGGCATTAACCACTGTACCATTGGATCAAAACTTCATGTGTAAACTGTTGGGCTCAAAAGTTATGGCGTAATCTTGTTTCTACATAACTTTAAAAGTGTCCGGTTCATTAACTTTAAAGTTCAACTTGGCTTATAAAACTGAGAACAGTTTATAAGTTGAATTTATAAGTTGAACTTTAAAGTTTTTGGTTCATTAACTTAAAAGTTATGTTGAAACAGATTACACCATAACTTTCCAATCAGCTTGTTCAGGTACATAATTCTGATACTATTATTCAACAACAACAACAAAAACAGGGTGTTGTTGGTAATTTGGAAATAACAAATCAAATGTTTTTCCTGAGAGAACGAAAAGAAGAAAGCACCATTGATGAGAAAGATTACCAACCATACGCAGAGTGCCCTATCACAAAGAAAAGCATTAACATCTCAGTTATGGGAAGATGATTGTTTTGCTGTGACGGCTGTGACATTTCCAATGGCACAAACAGACACAAATGTCCCGGAGATATGGAAACGGACAAAGAGACAGACAATGAATGGAAGTGAGTGACAGGTCAGACCAGCCACAACAAACCCTCAAACCGCTGCTGCTGTGACAAACTAAACTTTCAGAGGCAATTATCTAAATGCCAGCCTGCTGTCAGAGAGATTAACCCGTTAAACGTGGAGCGCACCTGCGATCTTGGTGGTGATCCTGGTGGTGACTGGCGGGCCGAAGCCTTTGTTGGTGGAGGCTTTGAGGGTGAAGAAGTAGGTGGTCCCGGGAAACAGCCCCACGAACAGGTGCTGGGTCTCATTTTGGAGTTTGAAGACTCGCCCTCTCTGCGTGCTCAGGTCAGCGCTGGGGTCCCACGAGCTCAGGGCCTTGTACGTGATCTAAACACATCACAGAGAGACGGCGTGCTGAACTGAATGCATTAGAAGATAAATCTGAAGAATTGTACTGGCCCGATATTCATATATGCAAGCCTGTGGATGGTTTTATATGCAGATATGTTTATATATTAATAGACACACTTGATTGGCAGACATGAAAAATTGGCCATCCATCGATCCAATAATATCACTAGTGCTTATCGTCCATTGGCTGACTGGCTGTATTGCATTGACCTTTGAAGGACCAATGTATAGGCCATACCGCCGTCTTTGAGTGTACAGAAAAATGCAAAATCAATACATAATTATTACCCATAATCCAGAACTTACATGTTCATGGTCATGCTTTGTTCAAGTATCAATTAAAAAACCTATATTAAAAAAACAACCCATTTAGAGCAGTGGTCCTCAAATGGTGTGGTGTCAGGACCCACCATCACCATAAGATGACCTGCCATGACCCAAAACTGAATTGATTTCATTCGACATAATGTAAAAAACGGTATTGTCCTTACAAATTATTGTTGAATAAGCATATAATGAGCCGAAAAAGCTGAATTAATAATAAAAACAAATGAATAACAGTCATTTTAACAGACTCAGGTGATTATTCTATGCTTTCTCAGCTGATAAATATTAAAGGCACACTGCGTAACATTTTGGACTATACTGTAGCCATCAACACAAAACATGCTCCTAATGACCAGCTCGACACAGAATATGCTATTTCTACAAGTGGGTAACCAAAGAATGGATTTGGATGAGAACTCCCGGTAAAGTTACAGTCATGTCTTAGGAGAGGGAGCCGCTCACAGCAAAAGCACATGTTTGTTTGTACATTTATGAGTTTTTTTTAAATTATGAAAGTAAAAAAATGATTTATTGGGTAAAATTCTACACAGTGTGGCTTTAAAATAAATGTTTTCTGGGGAAGGCTCGCAACCCATTAAAAGGGTTCAGCGAACCAACAGTTGAGAAACACTGATTTAGAGCTTTTTAGCCCAATCCACCAACCATTCGCAGATAGTCTGTATAGTGGAGTTAGTGGGGTTTTCAACCTTTAAAGCCACACCGCGTAACATTTTACCCAATAACAAATATTGAAATACAAGCATTTATTTGATGTCAGATATTTTCATCATTGAAAAATACCTCATAAATGCACAAACAAACATGTGGCTTTGCTGTGAGTGGCTCAGCTCTCCTAAGACATGACTGTAACTTTATCGGGAGTGGGTACGTCTCCAGCTCGTCTCCATGGAGACGTGACTAAAGTCAGCAGAATTTGAGATTTAAATAGGTTTGGTTCTCATCCTAATCAAGTCTTTGATTACCCACTGCATTTTCTGTGTTAAGTTGGTCATTAGGAGCATATTTTGTACTGATGGCAACAGTGTAGTCCAAAAAGTTACGCAGTTTACCTTTAAACCTGCGTCCAGGGAGCTCCCTTCTTGCAATGAAACTGACAGAGAGCTACTTATATTCTTCAAAGAACGTTTAACAATGCGACTTAGGTGGAATTTACCTGCAGCCAATATGATAACTCTAAATAATTCAAGAAAATGACAGTAGTTTTATATTTTACACTTGTTTGAAATGTGTTCAGTAAGTCCAAAACAAAACACTTTGAAATTTGACTTAGAAAGGGCCGGCGGTAGCTCCCGAGTTACTGGTCAGAGATTCTTTTGAGAGTGAAAGCCATGTCCAATAACAAGACCAACAGCTTCTTGAGCAAATGCACCTTAGGTTATAGTTGGAACTCGATATTGCATCAGTATTGACTCTGACCTCATACCCCGACAATACACCCGTGATGTTATTTGACATATGAAACCACTCAGGACGGACATTCCTGTGGTCAGTATTTTCCACTGATGACTTCTTTGTGACAACCCCATTTCCTCTCCCCAAACAGAGCCAAAGTCCAAAGCACCTGAGCTCCTGACGGCACAGCCCCTCGCCCGTCCATGGTTTTTGACTGTCATTGATGTTTGTCCAGGGGCTGTGTCACAGCTCACATTGACAGTCCTTTTTTTTTTTACAAATATTGAAGTCCTCTATCCAGTTTAGTGGGCTGAGTCAATTTCCTCAGTGTGTCCGTATTCAAGTGCAGCTGGTGGGGGGCGCGGACTTGTAGCTCTTACATTGATTAGTGCGGAGTCGAACGGGGCAGAGCTGCTCATTGATGTGTGCTGCTGCGTGGAGGTGTGGAGATGTAGAGACTCGAAACCTTGAACTTTTACAAGACAATACGTGAGCGGAGACGTCCCGCGGCCATTGGAAATCGATGTTAAAATCCAAGCGCAAACAAGCGGGAAACAGTAGTTTGCTTTATACAGTCTGACAAACCTGACCATCAGATAACACTAAGGCGCAGTTTACACGGCAATAGTCTCTCCAGGAGCACACAGGAAAACCCAGCAGTCGCGTCCTCTCCCGATGTGCTTTTGCCCTGCCTTTGTCCTGCAAACAGTGGCTTTTTAAAGTGCAGTTAAATTGCTGCTTCACTGAAATAAAATGATAATTATGACTTACAACAGATGTTATCCATTTAAGTCATATTTTCAAAAGCATTAAAGGCAAACATAAGTATAAGCGAATAAGTAAGTAAAAATAAATAATCACAAAGTATTGAAGGGCCGTTTTTTTTTTTGGACTAAATATAAATGTGGGAAGCTTCACAATACAATATAATGCGATTGTGAGTTTAGCCAATCAGTGTTGAGATAGGACCCTTCTGCGTTCGTCCTTGTATCCTGTTTTCAGTGAAGCCGGTGACAGAAGATACGATGCAGTGTGAAAAAAAATATGTGCGTCCGATACCGACGTACCACCGCTTTGTCACCGTGTAAACTGCGCCTAAAGAAAGATATTTGGCATGTGATCTATACAGACATTTCTGACTGTTTGGATCATAGTGTTATGTAAAGTAAATAAATGTATAAGATTGGGTTTCATATTTGCATAGTTGTTCTCAGCACTGATTGAGCCGTCTGGACCGATGGAGCCTTTTGTTCGACATTATCTCTGCTCTATTGATGAAAAAGGACAAAGACGGTTTTCTCCTCCCTCCGCTAGTCTCCTGAGTGTGTTTATCTGAATTCAGCCTCTGTCTCACTCTCCAATTTGTATTTCTGAAGGACTTCACGCAACACACTGAGCAGAAATCTAACTATTGTGTCAGTCCTTTCTCCTCACTTCAGCTCATCCCTGTAGAGAAACCCGGGTCTTGAAATTTGCACAAATACTACTCATGCCCAGGGGAAATCAGGCAGAACGGACATTAGAAATCACGGAAGTCCAAAACTGGCCCGCGAGACTAATAAGCGACTCAATATTTCGCTTTTTTGTTCATGCCACTTGACTGTGTCATAAACTAATAAGACTCACAATCTACGTGCACATTTAACAGTGACTTTATTGACCATATTTGTTGTTTTTTCTTCACATTTTGTCTCAGGTGATGGTGGATGTACAGTAATGACAGGAAGTGTGGCTACCTCACACAAAATGGGACGGTAAAGACATCTGAAAACATAGCACAACTTTGAAAAGTTTAAGTCCAACAGTTAATGGTGTACATTTGTGGAATAAACTGGAGATGGAGTTGAAACGATGTCCAAACATCAACCTGTTCAAATATAAATACAAACAAAAGACTTTTGAAATATATAGAGAGGAAGAAATGCGTTTCCACTAGAGGGAGCAGTGGATCAATTATGTGTATTTTTCCCTCTATAATCAGGAAGAGTGTTGCTGCTTGAACGGTTTCATTCTATTGCTCAAATTTACAAATTGAGAATTAGGGTAGGCAAGTTATGGATCAAAAAACCTTGTCAGAATCAAAAACCTTGTCTTTTAATGCACCACTCAGCATAGGAACATCATCTACGAAATCAGCTGTTAGTGCAGCTGGGTGGGGGTTTGTTGATGGAGCTACTGCCCTCTTCAAATGGCCCGCTCTACACCCTGGCTTTTTAATGCACCACACTATGCAGGGCTTACATCATACTTCACACATAACTCAATTAAATAAATATATAATAATAATAATAATAATAATAATAATAATAATAATTAAACCCAAATTAAAATTATATTGAGGATGGTAATGACAACTGAGAAGTAGCAAAATCTCGGAGTATAATATGTATTAATGTACCTTTATAACATAAAAGTAACTCTTGGTAATGTTTGGCACGGGTAACAATCTGAAAGAAATATATTAATGATCACATTTTGTTACTTGCTTTGTACTAGACATCGTACATGAAACAAGATCGTTGTTGTAGTTGTGCTTCGTTTCAATTAATTATATAAACAGTTCAAATATTGTTTTGTAAGTTTGTAAGTCTGTGTAATGTAGCTGCTTGAAATGTATCAAATTCTCTTTGGATGATGTCTTGTTGATGTTTTGTTCCTTCTGTACCATTGTGAAATGTACTTTTTATTGCACTGAATTTGGGGGTAGACGCTCATAAGCTTCTTGCTTCAGCCCACTCCTTTTGAGCAGAATGTATACTGCTCAAATAAACTAATAAACTAAACTAAACTAACCCACTCTGAAAGTCACAAATTGTTAAAAGCTGGTCAGAGGGATGCAGCCCTGTTGAAATTGAAAGGCTTCTGGCAAATTAGTAGCGGCGCTGTGTGCTTTGCGCCTTCGCCACCTGCGAGAGGGCGTCGCAAGAGGAGGTGACTGCTCTGATGGGAGCCCCGCTGACATTCATTTCCTCGTTTACATCGCGCTGCCTTGTGTTCTTCCTTAAGCATTAAAGGTTCTCACAGGTCAAACTAACAACTTCATTAACCCCCCATGAGCTAAACAATGTCTGTAAACGCGAAACAAACAAATGCACATGTTCATACCCCCACAACCACTCTGCCTCCCCTTTACTGAAAAGTGTGTCTCCAATCCCACGCACGTCCCACAAATCAAGCAGAAAGCATTATCTACCAGTGCTGTGTCCAGAAGTACCAGGTGTTGAGTGTGTTCAGAGACATTACTAACGTGAGGAAATGTGTAAACCAGACCACTATTGATCAAGACCAGTGCTGGGCAATTCATTTTCTTAAGGGGCCACATGAGAAGCCTGAATTGAGTCGGAGGGCCGCACCAACAATAACGCGAACTTATTCTGCTCAACTTTATCCTATTGTACATTACACTGAATCATGTATTTTGAATATCTGATACCTACTGTTATTTAGTAGGACTATTATCCTCATTAACCAACTTTGTGGGAAATGAAGCGATGCACTATAACAGGGGTCTCCAAGTAAATTTCCCAGGGGGCCGAAAGTATATCGCGAGTGTATTGCCGGTGTCCATAAACAAAAGCGCCAAAATAAAACTATGTTTTAATTGGGAAAATATTATGAGGAAACTTTTTTCAATAAATGAATAATAATGACTGTACCCTCATAAAAAACGGCTTGTATTGCACTTTATAAGCCTGTGTCACATGTTTCTGCTTCACTGTGGGCATTATTCATTCACTCCACACTCTGGTGGTAAGGTACTACTGTAGCCACAGCCGGCCTGGGCAGACTGTCCATTTCCCACATGGCCACAATGTGTTGTTTTCTATCCTGATCTCTCATTATGTTAGTGCCCTCTGCTGGACACGTGTGGAATTCTTTCCTTTTAAATATTAATTAAGCTGCCCCCAGTGGCTGGAGTGAGCATTCTGGTTATTCAGGTTGACATACTCAGTAATTTATGCTCTACAAGTCAGGCCGGAATCATCTCGGGGTTTGCCCAGGTCTGATCAAGACACATAAGCTGTTTAGACTGAGTCAGGAATTATCTAAAGACAGAGTTTTTAAAGGTTTTATTTTCAGATGTTTTTCCTTCCATTTTGTGTGAGGGAAATAGCTAGATTACAAACATCACCATCACCTGGGACGCTTTAGTTCAACAGCCTGAAGACAAAATAACAATATGGTAAAAAAAAAAACTCACTTTCATAATATTTGCACATGCAGTGTAATAAGCTCCCAAGCTTTGAAAACCTTTGATTCATTTTTGACGAATTGCAGCTTCCACACTGCAGTAAGTTGGAGGAGCAGTCAGGAGTAGGTACTATAGCGGCCTCGTCCTGTCAGAGCAGACAGTCTCAGTGACTGTGTCAATAGGATCGGAGCTCAAGGCCACACTAAATATAGTCCCGTATCGACACAGAGGAAAACTATCTGAGAGAAGGCAGCTGTTCGACAGAGGAAGTCTAGAAAAGGGCTCTGTGTCGCATCGCTGTCGCAAATCAAGTCGACAGGATGCATTTCTGTGGGTTTGTGAACTCAGTGACGGTACTGACAGCTGATGTCTGTATCGACTTCATAAAATGCTACGTGAAATCTGATGCTACGTGAGATCTGTATATTTGCCTGAAAAGTCTGCGGGGTGGGGGGAACACTACACTTCAAACGGTCATGTCTTGATGAGTTAAAATGCTGGATTTAGAATATTTTTCCCAGTATGGGTAACTTTGACTTGCAAAGTAGAAAAATCTGCCAATGAAATAAGTATGCAGTTTGCACTTAAAATAACAAAAACAACATATACAGTATGTGCAAAATTACACATAGATTATCAAACTTACCAACTCAAATCAAGGCAAATATGCTTATTTCAAGTCATGTTTACCTATTTTTGGATCACTTTTTGTAGTGTAGTAGGATTTAGACAGATGGTTTTGTTTAGTCTATTTAGTAAATTAGTGAGTAAATCTATAATTATGTTGTCAACTTTATATTCATATTACATTCACACATATTCAAGCATGTTCACTGGAGCTCTCCCCATGAACAAAACACAGATCTGTTTCATGGGCAGTGGATTTTAGCTACTTTTTACTTAGTTTTTGTCAAATTCTAGTCCACAAAAATATTACTTTGACTATAAAAAATATTGAGGAGGTATCCGGGGAAGACTCACAGCTAAGCCACATATGCCTTCGATCCCTACTGTTGTTCTAACTAATGGATGTTCACTGGAGAATAAAACAACTGCTACACTCTTCCCAGAAGATGGTGAAAGACTGTTGTGGAGCAGAGGGAGCTGCGCAGGAGGAAGAGGAAGGAGGAGGTGGAGCTGACCAGTGCAGGACACCACGCTCTGAAACCGGCACAAACCCAGGAGGCGGTGCACCGTTTCAGAGGATCAGAGGAGCACTGAAGGAAGCCAGACAGGTTTCCTTTCGGGTGTTACGGTTTCCCCGACCTCTAAAACATGGCGTCAGGTTGACCCACAATGAAATATAAAGCACTAAACTTAACTAATTGTGACAAAATATTCTAGACGACAAATTAACAATGCTATACTGAGCTGTAATGCTTTTATGCTTTCTCTTAGCGTACAATACAGTAGTCTAACCCTTTTCCACATAAAGTCTTATTTTAGCTGCCTGTCCCTTCTATGTAACTGCAGCCATTTTCTCCACGAGCCCCTCTCCACCACACAACAGCACGCCCTCTGCCTTCTTCAGGACAAAGACTCCCCCGCAGAACGCCCACGCCTCCATTAGACCCATAACCTCAAAACCCAAAGACTCCCATAAGTGTCTTGTGGGGAGTGCAGTTCATTTGGCCTGTTGTGTCACTTCATTAATATCAATGTGACGCGCACTCCCTGTGTTAAACATATCAGAGACTCGACACAAAGCACTGCTATTAGAGATAATTACTATAATTGCAGCTATTGACAGATTAAAGGCCTCATCTGCCACATCTAAAGGGCCTCCAGTCGCGTCCTGCTCCGCTGTGTCTTTGTGTACGACGTGTTCCCATCTTTCAAGCACAGAGAGGGGATGAATTACGTCAAGGACAGCGACATTAGGTCCCAACAATGAACAACTGGAGAATTAGACAAAAGCAGAGAGAGCTAAGAAACTGTAGATTCTTTTTTTTTTCATTAAGTACATGGACATACTTACATAAACGCATAGATTTGCCAAATTTAAAAGAACATTTCAAACAATCTCATGGAGCAACTTATGAGACCTTTCATTTCAATCAATTTTAGGTTTTTGTCCAGTTCAAAAATACTGGCAGGACGTGTATCCATATGCATAACATATTGGATTATATTGTTGCCAGCAATACAAAACGTGCTCACTTTAACCTTTATTAAATGTCATATTTGACTGCCTTAAGTCGACATTTCCATATTTTTCAATACTAAAAATATCTGTAAGGAAATAAATGCTTGTATTGTATTCTATGTACATACGTGGTGTGGCTTTAAAGGGGGGTATTATGTAAAATCGACTTTTTCAAGCTTTATATCATGTTATTATGTCATTCCCTCATTAAACACATGCCTGGAGTGTTGCCTTGGCTCATTCACATATTTTTGAGTAATCAGTAAAAACTTAGACGGCAGCCATTTTAGGTGTAGCTATGCCTCAGTCCTCCTAGGAACGCCCCCACCTCCTGGAGACGCCTCTGGACCTTTCGTCACCAGCCAAGCCACCAACCACTGCTCCTCAGCTCAGCAGAGCCCCCTCCCCGCACAGTAGTGTTGTTTAGATGCCACAGCAGTGTGCTGAAGGGGGCGTGTCGGAAAGCTTCTTAAAGAGACAGAGGCCTATTTCAAGACGTTCAGTACAGCCATTTTGAGAGAGCAATTTTATTCAAGGCAGTTATTTTAATTTACTGCATATGCAGACCAACAGAAGGTTACGTCATCATTGTAGTATGCTATAGACTGGTGCTATGTGATTGAAAAAAGCATAATACCCCCTCTTTAAAGGAATAGATAATATCTCAGTGTGTAAAAACGCTGGCCTTATGTTCTTACCTGAGCTTAGACGAGTTGATTCATACCTGTCTGGTCTTTGTGCGTACGCTCAGTCATGCAAATGTTGTTAGTGTTTAGCCTCTCCCAGCATATTCCTGTAGCTCCAAACTGGGGTGAAGTTAGAAGCTACCAAGCTGTTCCACGTTTTCCCTATTTAAATACAGTTACGTATATGTATACAAGTATAGTCACACAAAATTAAACATGTCGATTTTCTAAGCTAAAAAGGTTTTTCTTTTCTTCGGCGTCCGCGCAGTAATATCGTTGAAGTACTCCAGGTCTTATTACGCCTCACAATATAGTTCCCCTTTTTATCCGCTTAGAAAATCGACATGTTTAATTTTGTGTAACTAGACTTGGCTCGTGTAACTCTTCATGTAACTGTATTTAAATAGGGAAATGTGGAACAGCTTGGTCGCTTCTAACTTCACCCCAGTTTGGAGCTATACCTTTGCTGGGAGAGGCTAAATGCTACAACATTTGCCTGACTGAGCGCACGCACAAAGACCAGACAGGTACGCATCAACTCGTTTAAGCTCAGGTAAGAACATATCTCAGTGTGTAAAAAACGGTGGCCTGTTCCTTTAAATTATCATGCCACAATCAAAGTTAACTTCAGGAACAGCAGCTGATAAACGACACATCATAGCATTCCGATGACGCTTCTGACAAAGGCGACAATAATAAAGATAAAGGCAAACAGCTCTAACAACTTTTGTGTTAAGAGAAGAAAGCTCACAAACATCTGAAACACTGAAGACGCACCAAGAGCCCCACACACCTGCAGCACAGATGAGGCGTCACAAGAGGCGCTACAGGAAACAAAAAGGTATAAACGAGGAGGTACCCGGGCAAGAGTCGCAGCTAAGCCACCTCTATCCCTATTATTGCTCTGACTAATGTTCGTTCACTGGAGAATAAGATTATATCCGTCTGTTACACTCTTCCCCAGAAGATGGTGAAAGACTGTTGTGGCGCGGAGTGAGCTGCGTAGGAGGATGAGGAAGGAGGAGGTGGAGGAGCTGACCAGTGCAGGACACCACGCTCTGAAACAGGGAGAAACCCAGAAGGGGGTTCACCGTTTCAGAGGAACACTGAAGGCAGTACTACGGTTTCCATCCTCCAAAAACATTCTGATCAGGTTGGCATACAATGGCGTCGCGCTCAGTCGTAGCGGCTCAGGACTAACCCAAAACTAATGGCTCACTCACTCACTTACTCACTAAGAAAAGACAACATTAACTTTATTAATGAATTTTTTAGTTTTTATTTTGAAAACTGGAAAAAATTATGCCCAGGGCCATTAAAGGACTTTTTGTGTTTTTTTGTGTTTATGCTACTTCCTTATCAAAACACCCTCAGAGTGTTTTTTGGCTTCATTCACGCAGTTCTAAGTAATCCTCCTGAATCCTGCTCTCTGAGCAGCTGCTCTGCCTCTCCTGGTAAACGACTGAGTTGTTCTGTTGTGTCGTCAGAAAGGAACGGAAGTGCTCTACGTCTGTAATGTAATGCCTTACTGCCTGGTTTTAATTTATAAACAGCTTTTTCATTATTTTTGTTGTAAGAGAGAAATAAAAAATTTAAAAAAGGAATTCTCCGACATGTCTGTGCTGTCCCGGGAGAATAAACAAACGCACCCCCGGAGGATCCAAACAGAAGTCATGTTTGTGAATACGGAGCTCTTTCTAACCTTCTCTGGACACGCCTGTTCTTTTTCTTACCCAACGATAATGTCACGGATGCGCGTTTGGCTACGAGAGGAACAGGACTATTCAACCTTCCTAAAGTAGAGTGCACTCGCCAGAAGTTGGAATTTCTTTCTGGGATTCAGCGACTATATCAACCAACCTGATGGATGCTTGGTGAACCTTGGCCAGAATCAAAGTGGATTCACTTTTATAACCAACGTGAGTCCGATAACATAAACACCCGATGATGGGGAGGCCAGGCTGAGCGGTGCGTCAATCAAAACGTGTGTTAGCGTGTGTGTTAGCGTGTGTGTTAGCCATTTATGAAACTGTGTTGCACATGTCAACTCCTTATAACTGCATTATGTGAAGTAACTTCACTTTTTGCAGCGATATTTATATTTATAATACTGTAAATGTGGAATGAGCAGAGAGAAGCGTCTTCCGGGTTTGAAAAATACCCCCAGAAAATACTTATATTTCTCTCAACAATGAGTACTCCATAGTGATAGAGGTACAATATATCATATAAATGCCTATACTTTACTTTGGAATGGCTAAAATAGCATGATACAGATCCTTTAAGTAATCAAAGGTTAGTGTCTGCAAACAGCATCAGTCCTCATGCTTCTCTTCTAAAACCTGAGCACATCTCACTCTGCAGCACACACTGAGAAGCGGCTCACACTGGCCGCCTCAGGTGTGGGGCAGACTGATGCCAGAGGCCGACAGGAGCCACAGCAGGTCAATAATTCATTACATGGAGGGCTCCACTCCACTTCAACCAGAATAAACTTCACAAACAACAGCACACAGCAGCGGACAGCAGCCGCCTCACTGTCAGACACTGTCTTAAGTGTTGCCGAGGGACACAGAGCTACTTTGGTTCACACTGAAGCGATCTGTATCAGGTTTGCTATTTATAGAGGCGTGTTAGAGGCAGGTTGTGTATCGCTGAAGCCCGTACTAACCTCGTACAGAGTGATGACCCCGTTGGTCTCGTTGGGAGCTTTCCACTGCAGGAAGATCTTGTCCTCGTACGCCGTGTTCTGCAGAGACTCCACAGGGACCGACCCGGGAACTGAAACAAAACAACATCTACATCAATATGGATCTTGTAAATGTGACACTTGAGACAGGAGCCGAACGCTGTCAGACAAATTAATTATAGTCAAATCTGCGCGGTAACAAGCCTGTTGATGTCGAACTGCGGTTTACGGGTTCACACTTGCTTCTGAAGGCGCAAAGATCAAAAGGTGTCAGACATGTCAAACTGAAACTCAAATTGTAGCCTGTCCTCACATGACTGCTCTGCGCAAAATACAGAACCCAAATAAACAGACGGAGTTCATTTAAGTCCAACTGATCTGGCACAGTTTAATTTATCTAAGGACTTTTGCAGCGCGATGGTGCTAGACTTGACATAAACACTCGACGGCACCCAACTCAATTGACTAGACAGGCTTTTAAGAGAGGAGTTCAGTTTAAATCCAGAGTGCGGAGGTTATAGATAAAAACATTTGATAATGTGAATAATGGAGCAAAGGGAAGATTAAAAAAATGGTATACAGCGGGATGCAAAAGTTTAGGTATAACATTAAGATGAGCCTCGTGCATTTTGAAGACAAAAAAACAGAGGTTAAAAAATGAATAATAAATAAATGAAATCCCATAAACTAGAATTTAAGGGATTTAAAGCTGTGATACGATTTGCATTAATTTTGCAGGGTGCCCAAACCTTTGCTCTGGGTTTTTTTTACATTAATATTATTTTGACCTCATGCCATTTGGAGATCATTTTATCATCTTCTTGCTTCATTATTTACATTATCAGAAATTTTGATCCGGGGTGCCTAAACTTTCGCACCCCATTCTATAGTATTTGTACTGCCTCTATAATGTCCTCATTCAGAGCGGAAGAAGAGTTTTGGCAGAACAGAGCAGCAGCAAAGTGGGACTAGTGACCTTTCTTTATTCTGCAGATTAGCCATGTGCTCTGGCGTTGTTAGGGACTTTACTGTATACAGTTTTATACGGTCTTAAAGAGGGGGTATTATGCTTTTTTCAATCACATAGCACCAGTCTATAGCATACTACAATGATGACGTAACCTTCTGTTGGTCTGTATATGCAGTAAATTAAAATAACTGCCTTGAATAAAATTGCTCTCTCAAAATGGCTGTACTGAACGTCTTGAAATAGGCCTCTGTCTCTTTAAGAAGCTTTCCGACACGCCCCCTTCAGCACACTGCTGTGGCATCTAAACAACACTACTGTGCGGGGAGGGGGCTCTGCTGAGCTGAGGAGCAGTGGTTGGTGGCTTGGCTGGTGACGAAAGGTCCAGAGGCGTCTCCAGGAGGTGGGGGCGTTCCTAGGAGGACTGAGGCATAGCTACACCTAAAATGGCTGCCGTCTAAGTTTTTACTGATTACTCAAAAATATGTGAATGAGCCAAGGCAACACTCCAGGCATGTGTTTAATGAGGGAATGACATAATAACATGATATAAAGCTTGAAAAAAGTCCATTTTACATAATACCCCCCTTTAATGAGAAAAAGACAGAAATTATCGTTTTAACAGCAAACTGCGGATGACCCTGGCTCCTCAACTTCGAGCCTCTGCCAGAAACCTTGGGGCAGTTTTTGATAGGACCTTCAAGTTTGACTAACAAATCAATCCTGTGATAAAAGCCAGCTTCTTTCAACTCAGAAGTCCAAGTAAAGTGAAAGCTTATCTTCTGCACAGCGCTTTAAAACAAGTTATCCATATGTTTATATTGTCGCGCCTTGATTATTGCAACTCGCTGGACAAATCCTCACTCCACTGCCTATACAACAACTTTAAGATGTTGTTGCTTGTATTCAAATGCCTTCATGGACTTGTCCCCAAGTATCTCTCTGAGCTCTTGCCCCAGTCAGATCAGGGAGGTCTGCGATTCAGCTGCGCTTGAATGTGCCCAGATCCCGTTGAAAGACCCGAGGAGATAGGGTTTTTAGTGTGGCTGCTCCCAAACTCTGGAAAAGCCTCCCCCCAAAAAACATTCAAGCTGCTCTGACCTCAAAAACCTTTAAAACTGCCCTTAAAACATCTGTTTGCGTTGGCGTTTGGTTCAAGTTGACAGAACATGTATGTGGAACACGCCAAACCATATGAAAGGGCTCCTCTTGGACTGATAATCCATCATGCTGTCTGATTCTATGTAGGTTATGCCACGCCGCTGTTTGACTCTGTGCGTTTGCGTGTGGCGCCCTGGTTCAAAAAGACATCAGCTACAAGCAGCAATTATCCTCTGCGTGAACAATCGCTGCTCTGTTTCCTAATTACTGCATTACAGCCCGCAGATTAACCACGGTTAAGCAAAAACAATTAAGCGCAAAACAATTACAAGCTTTTTCTCCCCCCCCACCCCTCCTCCCTAAAGCGGCTTCTATTCCCAGTTCACGTTGCCCCTATTCCGAATGCCAAGATTCATGTGTATTCAGCAGATATAGGTGAAATGTTCCCCAGAAGCTAAATGCAGAGGTTATTAGAAATGAGATTTGGAGATATACAGAAGCCCCGAGGAAGTGGGAGATCATTAGAGACATGTTTTATCTGTCTAACGGGGAGGAGCAGTTTGAGGGTGAGAAAACTGAAGCTTGAATAAATCATTGGCCGCCTCTGCTGGGGCAAATGTTGAATGAATGGATAGAAACATGGCTCGGGCCCGGCGATGATAACCGGGAGTTATTGTTGTTGTAATGGAAGTTCGAAAACACCTAAAGTGCCCCAGCATCGGACACATTCACGTGTATGAAGTGATCTGAATGCATGCCTTGTCCCACTCAAGGACGCAGTAATCAGACGCCGTTGTTCGTGTAAAATTGATACTAGTTGTATATGAGATTTTAGCTTTATGGTCTTTCCCCTGGAGGCGGTTTCCTCGATCGCATTCATTATTGAGTGTTACAGCTAATTGAGCAGGGGGAAAAAATCCTCGAGCCACGCTGTGAGAGACACCACTGTATCATCTGCCGGGAATAAAATTTATCAAATATTCATGCTGTCTCTCACTGGCTGAAGGTGAAAATATTGTACTTTTCGTATCAAGAACTCCCTGATATCGTTTGTATGCAGGTGACGGTTGATTTCTCGCCGTTGTCGTACTTTTAACAAGTTCTGAAATTTGCAATCCTCCTGCCTGGTGTTACTTGCCAATTAGTTGTTGTTTGCGCTGTGCCTGCTGTTGATCTCCAGCAGCATGAGGCTGATTGTGACATTTCATCTTTCATAATAAAGACCGTGTTCTGGAGGTGGCCAGCAGCGTACCATCTGTTTAGTCTGAACGAATGTCAATCTAACGTACAGCGGCCCATCTATTTAAACCTTCTGTACGAATCTAACAATTTAAAGAATAACTTCAATTCGGCTTCAGAAAAGACAGCTGCTACTTGAATACTGATTTACATTAATGGGCCCATGAAGCTGTTGATCAATCAGTGTTAGAGCTAAAACTTCAAGCCAATCGTCAATCCCAAAGTGGGGGTCGGAATAAAGGACAAATATCCAAATAAACCACTGATTAAACCAGCTTTTCAACGTTTTGCTGCTTAAAGTCATAAAAACATCACACACATTTTACGGCAGGCTCCTGGGTTGTTTATGTGGTCATTCTGTGGTCATCAGCGAAGGCAGTGGGCCGGTTTAAAAACAATTTATCAAGCCGATCTGTGAAGAAGATGACACGCTGACTTCCTAACCTACTGCATCGCAAGGCGGCCGCAAGGATCAGTCTTAGGTCCTACACTTTACTCGTAACCTTTAAATAATCTTGACCTTATCATTAAAATCGCTTCAGCGTATTGCAATTAAGATGACACTGCTTTAATAATAAATGTCAATCTAACACACAGTTGTACACTATGACTTCTGCAAAAGTCTTAACAGTTTCAAGTCTCTCACCGTCCTCCTCTGTTTGTTTGACGATCTCCTCGCTCTCCTTGCTGCCCTCCGGGTTGGCCAGGACCAGCCGTAACCTCACTGTTACAAAAGGCCTCAGACCCCTCAGAGTGTAATGGGACGAAGTCTGGATCAACTCTTCGGCTGCAAACTCCTGCTGGTTGAACACGTACTGGTACTGCACCTGGGAATACCGAGGGACAACTGGATTTAAGACTCGAGAGAAACTGATACATGCATTTCGCTTGTGTGGGTTTTCCTACAAAACGAATACCTGAATATCACTTGCTTGCACTTTACATAGCTTTGTTCCAAATGCTTTTATTGAATGCTGTCTAAATATTTAAATCAAATTTACCAGTAGAAGTGGGCAAACAAAGGCATGGGGGCAAAATGTGGACCGGATGGATGGATGGATCCTTTGTTGATCCAGAGGGAAATGTACAGTATGTTTCAGCAGAAGCATTCAGTTACTCAACATCAACATCAAAACGTATGAAGAAGAACAATACATTGGTGCACTTTTGTTGCTTATTAAAATGTGTTTAAGTAGTGACAGTTTGCAAATTGAACTCAAAACGGCCCAAACCGGCTCCATTTAAGTTAAAAAACCTAATGTGGCCCTTGCACTAAAAGGTTAGTCCATGCTGCTATCAATGCAATGCTTGTGAGTCTTCCAGTCTCAAACCAAAAACATTCAGAACAACTAGTTTAATCTGTTTCTGTAATGAGTGCAGGTTGTGTGCTCCTGACAGCTGATATGAGTCTTTAGTTTGCGGCGCTTTCTCCGCACATTATAATTAGTGTCCGTAGAGTGTGCCTCCGCTCAGTGTGAGGCTGCTGTACTCACTGTCAGATTGTAGCTGTGACAGCGAGTCACCGCATATCCAAACGTCTCCCACTGCACGGTCAGCTGGCGAGCTCTCACATCCACCACATTCACGCTCTGAGGACCGTGGACCGGATCTACAGGGGGACAAAGTATATACATAAATCAAACAATATGTCAGCCAAGTTTGCTGAAGAAAAAGATTCACAAACTCAACCTTTGCAAAAGATTTAGGTTTTACTTCTGTGTATTTTTATTATAGAAACATAAGTTAAATCAATTCAACTGGACATTTTCATAGTTGCCCGACGTTTCGAGCATCATCCGATTCTCTTCTTCAAAGGGCCAAAGATGTAAAGTCCTATCAGATGGGTGGTGACGCAAAACTTGCCAAACTCTGATTACATCCCAACAAAGATCGATATCATCCTGGGTGGTAAAAACACAGAGTTTAAATCAATTCAACTGGACATTTTTCATGTCATGAAACGTCAGGCAACTAGAAAAATGTCCAGTTGAATTGATTTAAAGGAACAGGCCACCGTTTTTCCATACTGAGATATGTTCTTACCTGAGCCTAGACGAGTTGATGCGTACCTGTCTGGTCTTTACGCGTGCGCTCAGTCACGTAAAAAGACCAAACAAGACCAAAGATGTGGTTAGCATTTAGCCTCCCCTCCTTTCCTCTATGGGACCAACAGAGGTGAAGTTAGAAGCGACCAAGCTCTTCCACGTTTTCCCTATTTAAATACGGCTACATGAGTAGTTACACGATCCAAGGTTAGAATCGTGAGGCCGTCCTTCTGTGGACCCACCACCTGCAGGAGGAGCCATAAGGAGCTGGTGCAATGTGACGGCCCGGCAACGGACAAGTGGAAGAAAATGGATGGATGGATTTTCTAAGCGGATAAAAAGGGGAACTATATTGTGAGGCGTAATAACACCTTAGGAGCACTTCGACGTCCGCGCAGTAATATCTTCACTTTACTGCGTGGACGTCGAAGGGAAATAGGGAAAACGTGGAAGAGCTTGGTCACTTCTAACTTCACCCCCATTTGGGTCCATGAGGAGAGGAGGAGAAGCTAAATGCTAACAACATGTTCGGTGTTTTTGCGTGACTGAGCGCACTCGTAAAGACCAGACTGGCACGTATCAGATCAGGTAAGAACACATCTCAGTATGGAAAAACAGTGGCCTATTCCTTTGACTTCTGTTTACCACCCTGGATGACATCAATCTTTGTTGGATAATAAAAATACATTAAAGGGATACTTCGGGATTTTTGACATAGGCCCTCATTTCCTAGTTATCCAGAGTGTTGTTGATGTCTGGAGATATTTTTTTCTTAAATTCATGCAGTTCTTATATTTGAAGAGTCTAGTTGCGCTAGCCTAGAGCAAGGCTAAAGCAGCTCTATGGTAAACGCTAGCCCGCATTAAAAAACAGTCTGACCCACTCCACAGTGCACCAGAGGTAAATCACTTATAACGCCAGACTAATCATATAAATGTCTGTGTCGATAGGTTAATTTTAACCATTTTGCATTTAAAATAACTTATATTTGAGCAGCATCAGCTTCGTGGCTGTAAGCTAAGGCAGCGGCGGAGTGATCTGCGAGAAAATAGTCCCTCAAAATGCGGTAATTCATGTGATACAAGGTCAGTTTTATGTAAAAAATGATTCTATTAACACAGACATTTATATGGTTAGTCTGGTGTTATATGTGGTTTACCTCAGGTGCACTGTGGAGTGAGTCAGACTGTTTTTTAATGCAGGCTAGCGTTTACCATAGAACTGCTTTAGCCTTGCTCTAGGCTAGCGCAACAAGACTCTTCAAATATAAGAACTGCATGAATTTAAGAAAAAAATATCTCCAGACATCAACAACACTCTGGATAACTAGGAAATGAGGCCCTATGTCAAAAATCCCGAAGTATCCCTTTAAAGCAAGGTGTTGGATAATTACCTAAAAAAATATATATATTCGCTTTCAAATGAGGTGCTGCACTGGCCTAAAGCCTGTAAGCTCCGATCAAGACGTTTTTAGATTTGGGTAGAACTGAAACTGGAGAAAATGCTTTCTGTTAAGAGGTTTAAGTTCAATCGTATCTTGTCTTATCTTATCTCACAAACTGGCTAATTTGACTTCGTAAACACCAACGCCTGCTTTAGCAAACAAGGGCTGAGATGCCTTTGATCTACATGTTTCTGGACTCCATATTGAAGACCATGTAGCGAAGACCACTGAATACAAGGAGGAATAATTAAGGCTAAACTGGAGACTTTAGCTTAACCACAGAGGAATAAATCAGTTCGTTGAGCCAACATGCCCCGTAATCTTCAAAAATCGATGGAATTAGCCAATGCCGCTAACTAAGATTAAGAAATGAGACCCTCGGGCTTAAACAGACTGTCTTTGTGCTTAAAAGACTGCAGCCAAAGAAGAAGTAATCCGCACTGTCTCTGCGTAAGTTCGCACAATGGCATTTTTTTTCTTTTTTACAGCCAAGAAAACAGCAAGAGGGATCCACACACAACTAGCGCATCCAAGGAACTGCTGTAAACCTATCGGAGGGCGGGGGGGAATGTGTTGCTTTTAACAAGTCATAGAAAGGCTTGTCAGACTGTAAACTTCATATTGATTTCTGTTAGGACACACACACATAAAAAAAAAAAAAAAAAAAAGCCTGCAGCCTGTAAAGAACAAATGAGATTGTGCCGGTTCTGATGACGAAGGAGTAAGAGTCGCGGGAGACTGGAAAGGTTACGCTTTTGTTTTGCTCGCATTAGATTGAAACGTAATTGGATTCAAAAGAGGAGTCAATGCAATTTTAAAGCGTCTTAATACGCAACTGTCGAGTGATCTAGCCTTTTGTAAATGTATTGCCTTGCACGATATTTGACGGAATTGAAATGATACTCGTCTCGCTTGATGAACTATTTCTATATTGAATGCACGTGTTTATTTATTCATGTATTACAAAAGGATTCTCTGGGTTCCACTGAATGCAATAAAGGCCCCTTCCTGCAGAACGGTAATAAATCCAAATGGCTCTTGATGCATTGTTTGTCCGCAGACTCCCAGGTCAGGTTTTTCTCCTAATCTGATTTATACATGAGGTCTGCGAGGAAATAAGAGCCACTAAAACCCACGATGACTCCTATCAGCGGCCTCTTAATCCACAGTCTTTGGGTCGGATCCAAGATAATCTGTAGATAATCTGCTCTGGGATCGCCGGCCGGGTGCTCATTTCAGAAGGAGGACGAGGCAGGGGGTAAAGGGGAGGCGGACATGCAGAGAAATGAACAAAACCGATACAGGGTTTGCGCTCGCTGACAAATGACTGAAATGAGTGCTTATAAATGAGTGCTCAGAGTTTAGGTGGAGATTTATTATAGCATCAATCAAGTATTTGTTGTGGAATTGGACTTCTGAGAATACAACTTGTGTTTGTGGAAATTGTACAGTGGCTGCTCTCTATACTGAGATAAATGCCTTTTTTTCCTACTTCTTCTACTTTACTTTTAACCTCTTAACCTCCACCTTAAAATTGTTACAAAAACGAGGATGAAAACGCGAAAAAAAAAGACAACAAATCTACAAAAGAGAGACAAAACAACAACAAAAAAACTACGAAAATACTACAAAACAGAGACCAAAAAAAGTAACATAAACGCGGCAACAACACAACAAAAACGTTTTCATCAGTTTTGTAGGTCTTAGCTTTCAAATGAGGCGTTACACTGGCCTGTAGGCTGTAAGAAGTTTGTAGGTTTGGGTAAAGCCTAACTGGAGAAAATGCGCTTGCTTAAAGGGGGGTATTATGTCAAATCGACTTTTTCAAGCTTTATATCATGTTATTATGTCATTCCCTCATTAAACACATGCCTGGAGTGTTGCCTTGGCTCATTCACATATTTTTGAGTAATCAGTAAAAACTTAGACGGCAGCCATTTTAGGTGTAGCTATGCCTCAGTCCTCCTAGGAACGCCCCCACCTCCTGGAGACGCCTCTGGACCTTTTGTCACCAGCCAAGCCACCAACCACTGCTCCTCAGCTCAGCAGAGGCCCCTCCCCGCACAGTAGTGTTGTTTAGATGCCACAGCAGTGTGCTGAAGGGGGCGTGTCGGAAAGCTTCTTAAAGAGACAGAGGCCTATTTCAAGACGTTCAGTACAGCCATTTTGAGAGAGCAATTTTATCCAAGGCAGTTATTTTAATTTACTGCATATACAGACCAACAGAAGGTTACGTCATCATTGTAGTATGCTATAGACTGGTGCTATGTGATTGAAAAAAGCATAATACCCACTCTTTAGGTTAAGCGTTCATAAAAATATTCATGGACACTTTCATGCAAAGGTCGTATAAAATATTCAATAACATGCTTTTAGTCTGGAATGTTTAATAAAATAAAAGTATTGATAACAACTGGTCAATATTTATGTTTGACAATCCTGCAGCTCAGGAAACATTTTTCTCCTCCCGAGAGTCCAAGAGACACACTTCCTGCTCCGCCTCATTAATCAGGACAGGTCAGGGTCGCCCCGGTTTGCTCTGGCCCGCTGTGAGCGGGGCACTCTGGGCGGTGCAGTCCTGACAGAGGCCAAACTTTGAGGCATGTTTCCGACAGAGGCGTGTGACCCTTTCCTGCAGCGAATCGAGAGTATGTAGAGCTGTTTGACCGTACATCAGCAGCTCAGCCAAAGCAGGTTTGTGTCTATTGTGTCCATGTACAAAATGCAAGGCCTTTTTAAAAATATACTACTAATTTGAGAAGGGATGCTTATTTTGCTTTAGCGTACCAGCTATCATTTCAATAAGTTGGCTTTAGTTAAAAAAGTATGTACTGCTGTAGATTTAGCTGAATTAAAGAAAGACGGAGGACCTCTAGAGAATTTCCATAGTATTCAGAGAACTTTTCATTGAAATCACAAAATGTACCTCATCATTGAGCCATGTCATTGTGATGAACGAGTACTTGATAACTACACCTTATTTAGTCTTAAAGGGACTAGATGGAAGTTGTCATTTTTATACTCGCTACTGCCACCTCAGGTCTTACGCGTAACTGCAGATTCTATATTAAGCTTATGTAAGGGATAATGTATAGAACGCCGGTCATTATAGGGAAAATAAGTACCTTCAGGCCGAAACAAGACCAGTTCGCCCTGTCGGTACTTATTTTCCCGATAATGACCGGCGTTCTATACATTATCCCGCTTATTATACGGCTATTTGTCAACTGTACACACACAATTAAACTTTATACACTTTTATTAAGGCAGAAAGGTTTATTTAATGATTTCCGTGGCAAATAGTTCCCAAAAGTTTGCGCGTTGCTTGGCAACGTTTGTTGATTCCAGGCAGTGTGGCGAGGCTAGTAGCAGCACGGCTAGCTACTTATTGCTAGCCTAGCTACTTAGTTGAAGGTGCAGTTGGAGAGGAGGAATGGGGGTGAATCTCTGGGTAAGATGTAAGTCGGAATCCGGTTAACATCACGAGTGATTCCCTCAACTTCTCTCGCAGGGACAGAGATAGTGTCCTCTACTTCTACTGGCGGAGTGATATGAAAGACCTGTATTACAAGCACGAACTCCATTGCCATTGGCAGCGGTCATTATTTTTTTCAGAGGACCTCTATCAGAAAATAATGACCGGTAGAACGTTGGAAAATCACATTCAAGTCAATGCAGCGTTCTACTTGCATTGTGAAGGGCCGTATAATAAAAGCTTATATTAAGAACTTCGAGTGATAGTGCAGATTTTAGCGGCAGTTGTGGTGAATAGGTCTGGGGTCATTCTATACATTAGGACATCGTTCCATATCGGCCAACCAGAGCACTACGCTCTCAAAACTCAGGGCTACTAGTGATTCCTCGAGTCTCCAAAATCACTATAGAGCCTTTAGCTACCAAGCTCCGGTTTTATGGAATAAACTCCCAGCTCACGTTAAAGAAGCAGACACAGTCCCTACATTTAAGACTAGGCTCAAAACGTACCTCTTTGAATTAGCTTATGATCAGGTCAGTTAGGTAAAGCTCTAACCCACAGCCTGAAGTAAAGCTGCCTTAGAAGAAACACTGCTGCTACTATAGGCCAGAGTAACGCCTCATTTTGAAAGCTAAGACCTACAGAACTCATCTAAATTCTCCATCTTGGAACTGTTAAAAATCTCAAGAAGCAGAAGTTTATTTTGACTTGAGGAGGTGTTTGGAGATTGACAGCAGTGGGAAAGACGAGGCCGGCAGTAACGGGAAATTAGTGAGTGGACAAATAATGACCACCAAGACACACATAAAAACAGTATAAATCTAAAGCCGAGGAGGTGCTTAGGGAGGGCGAGAGATTGATTTCCTCTCCTGCTCCCCCGCTCTCGTCTGGTCTCCCCAAAGTCTTAAATTAATGGCTCTATTTCTGCCGCTCGTTCATCAGATTCACCCTCGAACACAGTTGCTCCCCCTGAACCGGAGGCTGAGCACAGAGATCCACCTGACAACACTGACGGTATGGGGGCCCGGAGCGTATACGTTCCAACGCAGCAAAACAAGTTCATCTCAATCTGCGAGTGTCACAACCTCGCGCTCTGAGACGGGTCGTTTAAATTAAACTGAGAATCCCACTACGTAAAGCTGAAGTTAATGCATCATATCCTTGAGGGTTGCGTAGAACTTTGTTTTTATAAATGTGTTTCGAGACAATAATTCCAACGAAAGGAGCCAAGGTGAAAGAATAACCTCTGCCTACGACAACAGTCTGCTGTTGGAGATGATTAGTTGCTGACGAAGCCTCTTGAGGCGAAACACTCACTTTCTACAACGGAAACTCCTGCTCAATTGAGAGGCTACACTGACAAATGACTGTGCCTTGTAGAAATCTTTAAAGCAGGGGTGGCCAACTAGTCAGAGACCAAGAGCCGACATTTTCAACCTTGATCCTGTGAAGAGCCACAAAGGCACAGATCATTCACGTGATCCAGGGGCGGTAGTTTATTGTGATTAAATATAATGTGACCGTTATATTTAATCACAATAAACTATAAATTTATGCCTGGCCTTTTTCTTTTCTTTTTTTTTCTTTTATAATTGTATTAGATGTAATAGTTTTACTCCTGACCAAGATTGAAATAAATGTATATTAAATAAACTGACATTTTGTGCTATTCTGCTCTGACTGGGACAGAATTCGATTTTTTGTATTGTTAATGCTGGAGTGTGTTAGTGTGAGGGGCCCTGCCCACTGAGCCCCCTCCTCTGGTTCGCTCCTGGCCTGTGCGCTCAGTGTCTGCAGCCTGGTCCTGACTGGACTGTGCAGAGAAGGCACTCTAGGCTGCACAGAGTTCATACACTTTCATCAGGAGCCTCTGGAGGACGTCTGAGATTCTGTTTTATGTTGCATTTGTTACAGTTGCAGCACATGTGAAAGAAAAGTCAATGACTTTGCGTATTTCCGCCTTACGATGTCTCGCTTCGCATCATATGCTTCATTAGATCTCTGCTTCTTTCCATTTCCTAATTTTGATCTTTTTCTGTGAATATGAGTCCAACTTTCATCAAATAAAGAGTAGGCTAATCAGAAACTTGAAAAGCACAGAAGCTGATCCCAGTGCCACTATCTGCCTGACTGTTGTTTAAAGCAGTACTAAGTAACTCTTGCCCCTAGAGGCCATAAGCGCAACTGCAGGTGTCTTAGCAAGTTACGATTTTTTTACTTATTAAATGTCTTGGAGAGTAAATACTACGCTGACAGAAAAGGTGAAGGGAGAGAGGGGTGTTGTACATCCAGTTATACAATGGGAATATTTTTTTCACTCACACTTGGCTGTAAATACTGTTTAAAGTGGCGCTATCCCGCAGTTAGCTTTGCCCGTTAGCCTGTTAGCTTCTTCTCCGTGATTCTATTAGTGTGTATTGGTTGCTCCGCCCCGGTGGCAGTCAAGTTGCAAGCATGGTTTTCTGGTCAGAGACACCAGGGGGAGATGAAAGACCCCCCAATCATCCCATTAACACTTGTATTACCCCCAGAGGGACTACGGAAAGGATTTATTAAGGTAAACACGTTACTTAGTACTACTTTAAACGACATCCCGCTTTGAGTGAAGCTGCTGCACGGGCACCTTTTACACATTGCCTCGGAAAGGAGAGATATACAGACTCTCATTCATGTGTGTAGAGATGGCAACACATGAACTATGGTTGGATTTTTGGTCAAGATTCTTAAAGACTGTTACAGTTCATGTGAAATATGTAGGCTACCAATTCTTTTGAAGAGCCGCATTGTATTAAACATATCCAGTCATGCAAAGAGCCGCACTCCGATTGGCCAAGAGCCGCATGTGGCTCGAGAGCCGCGTGTTCACCACCCCTGCTTTAAAGGGACTAGACGGAGTTAATGCTAAAAATATGTATTTTCCTCCCCCTACATGTTCCAGCCATGTCCTAATGTGTAGCATGAGCCCAGACCTGTTCAGCACAACTGCCTCTGAAATCCTGCACCGTCACTCATAAAGGTGTTAATTCTGGTCTGAAGTGCCGTCATGCACGAGCTTAATATAGAGACTGCAGTTATGAGTAAGACCTGTGGTGGCAGTAGCAGGGAGTATAAAAATGTCGTAACAACGTTTGGCATTATCTAAATCTAAAAACGGGAAAAAAAGCAACAATAACACAATAAAGAAGCGACAAAAACACACGACTAAAGAGTGATGAAAAAGTGACGAAAACACAATGAAAAAGCGATTAAAAAAGACAAGAAACAACAAAACACTTCCAAAATGTGAAAAATAAAATACATTTTAAAAACGCGGCAAAAGAGCGACAAAAACATGTTGGAAAAGCAACAAAAAAAAATCAACAATAAAGCCATGAATGAACGACGGAAACATGACAAAAATGCAATGAATAAGAGATTAATATGGTAGTTTTTGAAAATAAAGTCAGATATATGTTTTATTACATTATTGGCTAATGTAAATTGTTAATTATGGCTCAGATTGTAAAAAACCTAAATTAAAAATTTCATAAAATTAGAATACTTTGAAAATGGACTGTATGCCATAATCACCTCGGGGGGTCGCGAGGCATTGGGTGGGGGTCCCCAGATGATTTTAGGATGAAATAAAAAAGAAAAAGTCAACTGTTTTTGATATGAGTGTAAAACAGCATATCATTTGTGAAATCCATTCATAGTTAAAATAAACAGTTTAAATACATGTTAACTTGATTTTAAAATGTCTTTTCTTCCCTAAAGTAGCGTAAGAGGCAATAACTTTATACAATGGGGGTCCCGAGTTGTTTACGTGTCAATTTTCGGGTTTCAGCCAAAAAAGTTTGGGAACCCCTGGTCTATATCATATATTAGTTTCACATTTAAAGTTGAATTACAGAAATAAATGATATGTACACATTATCTGTATTTTTTCTTAGTTTGGTATGATCGTAGAACAGCCATATTGCACTAATGAAGAGCCATCTCAGAGGGCTGCCCATCGCCCAAAGTGGAAACATGGTACTTCCTGACTGAACACATTTCTACACATTACACGGTTTGAAAGCTGCACTCATCCAGAGGCTATAAACACGATTAACAGCAGAGATACTGATGGAAAAGCTCCCATCATTTCATTTCTGCTAAAAAGCTCCGGCACCCGCAGCTCAACATTAACCATGAGAGGAGTAAATAACAGCAGAGTCTCCTGTGATGAAGGCCCTGGAGGAAGACTGAGATCAGAGCAAACCTTCACGAGCTTCAGGCCGACATTACAGCACTGAGTTTCATGTTCAAGCAAAACATACGGTCTTTCGGAAATAGTGAGCTGAGCAGAACAAATTGGCTTATAGACATCACACAGTGCAAAAACAGGAATCTAGCAAGTTTGACTTCAGCTGCACTGGTATCTAGTGATTTACTTCATCTATGTGTAATATAAATATGGCAGACTAGGGCGGCACAATATTGACAGATTTGCTTGATTTTGAATTACACATTTTTACAACACAATGTGCTGAACAAAACAAATTGCTTTAAATTCTTGTTTAAATTTAATGGAACGCTTTATGAAATGGTAGTATTGTTGAAATGGTAGTATTATTGTTCTCACAACATTCAAAACATCGGATCACAATTTGTAAAGAGTGGGTGTGGCCTAGCAAGGGGGAAGGATATTCTAATTGTTTCTTGTCTCTTTTATTTACTGTAAGAATATTTAGCACACCCACATAAAGTCAAGACAAAATCGGTGGGGGACACAGCAGACGGTCCACCAGAAGTGACAGACCCACACTCAAAGCTAGCGTTAGCATGTAGCATGAAGCTAACTTTAGAATTCATGGTTAGCATTTCCTATTATGTGTACACATTTGGGCCGTTTAACCATTGTGTTCAGCGTGTCTCTGTATCTTTATTTGATAGAAAATACATCCACGATTTAGTGTTTGTGATGGTGGTGGAGTATTCCTTTTCCCTCTTTGCTTTCCCTCTCTAGCAGGGCCAGAGTGGGACTCCATTTAGGCCCGGGAACTGTGGCTCAGACCGGCTCTCATTCCGCACGAAGCCGCCTGCTCTGACAAAGAAGACTGCAAAAAGATCGCCTCAAAACAACACTTTTATAGATTAGAACTATTATTAAAAGCTCTGCTTTGACCATGTGACAATGAAAAACATGTATTTATTTATTTTCAAAGATTTGGCTACATAATTTTTTCCAATTTACATTTATTATAAATTATTATACGGCCCTTCACAATGCAAGTAGAACGCTCCATTGATTTGAATGTGATTTCCCAACGTTCTACCGGTCATAATTTTTCGATAGAAGACCTCTGAAAAAAATAATGACCGCTGCCAATGGCAACGGAGTTCGTGCTTGTAATACAGGTCTTTCATATCACTCCGCGAGTAGTAGTAGCGGACAGGAGGACACTATCTCTGTCCCCGTCCCTGCGAGAGAAGTTGAGGGAATCACTCGTGAAGTTAACGGGAGTCCGACTTTCAACTTACCCAGAGATTCACCACCATTCCTCCTCTCTAACTGCACCTTCACTAAGTAGCTAGGCTAGCAATAAGTAGCTAGCTGTGCTGCTACTAGCCTCTCCACACTGCCTGGAATCAACAAACGTTGCCAAGCAACGCGCAAACTTTTGGGAACTATTTGCCGCGGAAATCATTAAATAAACCTTTCGGCCTTCATAAAAGTGTATAAAGTTTATTTGTGTGTGTACAGTTGGCAAACAGCCCACTGGTCACTGGTAATGACCGGCGTCATTACCAGTTCCCCCGTCAGGGCGAACTGGACCCCTCCGCTGCGCGTCGGGATCCAGTTCGCCCTGTCGGTACTTATTTTCCCGATAATGACCGGCGTTCTATACATTATCCCTTACTTATTAATAAGAGAAAAATAACACAATTGAAACATAAATACAATATAGGTACATTCCACTATTATCCTCTTATCAAGACTGAACAAAATTTAATGTTATTATCATCATTGCTCAAAATAGAATTAGGTGTAAACATAAGAGTTCTATTAATATTCCAGCATTTTAAGTCACTTTAATAAACCATAATAATAATAAACCAGGACTACTCAGAAATAAACCATGACTAAATCAATGCAAAAACAGGCAATATCAGGGCTAGAGCAGGACTAAACCACAGCTAAACCTCGCCAAAGGCCTAATACAGAATAAGACAGTTTCATGTGAGGAGCTTCTCAAACATGAGACTCTGCTCTGTCCTCACGGCTGAGCGGCCAGAGCGCTGACCAGCCAGAGCGCTGACCAAACACCTGTGGAGCCTGTTCTTATGTCCAGACCTCACGCTTGATGTTAAAACTCCGTGAATTAAGCTCTTCTCTAGCAGCTTCAAATGTGACCAATTGTGTTCCATAAGATGCCGACCGTATCCCACTTCCGGTCAGTGCCGAGGTAAAAATCCAATTCATATTTCACATTGACTTTTCACTCAAATGATTCTAATGTTGAGAGTTTGAAAGTACAACGCTAACCAGCTGTGCTAACTACCGACCAGTTTGCTACAGACATTTTAGACGATAGAAAACACCACAATACTGAAAAATACAGTGAGATGTTGTTGCTTTGTTCTATAACTTTTTTAATTACGGACTCGGGATCGGACTGTTGGGCTCTATTGTTGTCATGCTTTGTCTTAATAAATGTGCATGAAAGTATATATAGTCTTTTGTTTCATCTTCTGAACTTTTGATTAAACTGAGCAAATTTAGGTTCTTGGTGTAATATTGAAAAGCACCACACAGAGAGCGTCTTGGTGCGTGTCTGGAGCTAATGGAAAACAGTCCAGTCAGACAAATAGGGCGCATAGTTAAACAGCAGGTGATCTATGCTGCATTAGCCCAGCGCCTACAACACTCCAGTGCGTTCAGGTAATGTGGCTCCTGCTTCTGCTGCTCTAATGACTCTGAGCACAACCCTTTAACAAACAGCGGACAGGGGTTCCCCAAAGGAGGAGTCTGACCCGCGAGTGGTCACCGTGAGGCGTTTGTAAATGTGGAAGAATCATTAACAACAGGAGCCGCAGACATGACTGTGACGGTGTTTTGTGTGAAGAGCGATGTTTTCATTAAGTAAAAATGAATGGATACGATCATTGGATAATTGTTCTCAGCTTCCTTTTTGGTGCACTCCCTAAACACGGCTGCATCTTTGGGAATCACTGGCCAACTGAGCCAATTAAAAAAAAAAAAAATCTTCTCACAAATTATTCTCCTCGAGGATTCCAATGTGTGTTACTCAGTGATGTGTACAGTAGGTAGCCAATATATTTACTCAAATAAGAGTAACGTTACTTTGAAATAATTTTACTCAAATATTTACTCAAGTAAGAACAAAAAAGTAAGGAGAGAATGTTACTTGAATAGTGTGAGTACTGAGTGACTGTTTGATTCATGTTTCAGTAGTGACATAAAGAAACAAAACATGAAATAATGTAAAAATGTATAAATGAACATTTTAATATATTCAAAGAAAGTACCATGAAAACATAAACAAATAAATTCTTATGAAGAATTAATTAACGATTAATGATTTGCCACTTAAAGCAGAACTAAGTAACTCATGCCCCTAGAGGCCATAAGCGCCACTGCAGGTAGCATGTTGCGTTTTTTTACTCATTAATTGTCCGTGAAAGTAAATACTACGCTGAAAGAAAAGACAAAGGGAGAGAGGGATATTGTACATCCAATTACACAATGGAGATATAATTATTTTTGCCTGTTAGCCTTTTAGCTTCTTCTGCGTGATTCTTTTTGTGTGTATTGCGGCTCCGACCCGGTGCAGGGAAAGTTGCAATTGTGGTTTTCTGGCCAGAGACACCAGGGGGAGATGAAAGACCCCCCAATCATCCCATTAACACTTGTATTACCCCCAGAGGGACTACGGAAAGGATTTATTAAGGTAAACAAGTTACTTAGTACTGCTTTAAAGATTTACTCACAGTTACTTTTTATTTTCATTCAAGTAAGAGTACAGATACTTAATTATAAAATTACTCAAGTCCTGCTTCCTTAGACGTGACCAATGGCCAATAGCGCTGTTTCGTGACCACCATGCAGGAGGCCACCATCGGCAGCAGAAAAAGCTAGTTTTCCATTAGAAAGCATTGCTCTTTACACACGTTATGAACAACTGTAAAGCCTGGTTTCTAATTATGTTAAACTTTATACAAGTATATATTGCTCCTGTGATAACGCTGGGTTAGTTACAATTAAAGAAACCAGGCGGGTTTTCCTAAGGTACATTTTAGAATTCTTGTATTGACAGGCTGTTAGCATCAGAGCTAATGACAAAGCAGCATGTCTTGGAATTCATGTATAATCTACACATACACTGTCTTACATTTTTTTTTAACATGTTTCCCATTAAACGTATTTATTTCTGTGTAAAATAGCTACATTTCCATTAAAGATAACTACTGGAGGTATTCCTATACTGTGGCTGTAAGACGGACAACTCTACAGTATGACTTATGGATAATTGGCTGAGTGACATTATACATTTTCACAGTTTTTTAGTGTGAGCCCTGCAGCTTCTCTTCTCCCTCCGTTTCCTTCACTGCAACATTTCTCGTTTTTCATCCCTCCCTGTGTCTCTGTCCGTGAATGTCTCGCGGCCGGAGTCTGCCTCTGTGTCACTCTCCAATTACCAGGGCCTTCAAGACTTTAACCCCAGGCCCGGCATCGGTCAGTGCATTACATCTTTAAATCTTCTCTCATCTCCCGCAGCTTTCCCGTCATGTCAACACAACAGAATGGGGGCTGCGTAATAAACCGCAATCAAATCGAAAATGTACTTTTGATGATTGCTGGTACAGGAAATCACAGCACTGAATCATTTGTAAGCTACATGTGAGAGATTTGAACGTATCTACCTACAGTTACTGCAACTAATGGAGGATTTTCTTCTCTCTCGATCGGCCCGGCCCCGTCACTTCAATCTCAATCCCCCGTTGTTCAGTAAATTGTCCCGACTCTGCCCCAGGCCATGATGGTTTTAATAAAGCTGCATTAGAAATAGATCTCCTCTCTGCTCCGTTTTGAATTACATTAACACCTTTTTATCCCCGCAATGGACTAAACCATTTTCTCCCAGAGAGGAGCTTCCATATTGTCGTCGATACAACAATGGAGTACAACGGAAGTACCACTGATTTAGCCAAATACTGATCACGCGAAAGTTTTCTGTACCCAATACACGACTGCGGCTACTCAAGTGACCTTTTTCTCTGCCATCACACGAGACAAAAAAGCTAAACCGTTGGAGAAACCAGAGTTTGATCTTGAGACACCATTGAGAGCTAATGAGAATGAGTGGGAAAGAAAGGTTTCTGAGATCTAATGGAGTTTCTCACACAATGAAGGTTTCTTATGATGGTCTGATTTCTCTTGCTACAAAAAATATGTGCAGTTGAAGTCCGTCCGGAGCCGGGACTCCCTTGAAAAAGGAGATTCTGAACCTAAGTTGGACTTTGCTGATTACAGAAAGGGTAAATTACAAATCACTTTTAAAGCATGACAATCTAAACAAAATAAAACTTGGCTAAAAACACTTTCCACAGCAAAATACATATTTGAACCGTTTTTACATACAAGTCCAGAATGAGTTATGACTAAACTGGTGGTGGGGCCCCTGCAGAGAGATAATTAAAACCCCCCTAAAATCCATCTGTTGTGAGTCCACTTAATCCCTGTGTCCCCGTCCTGGAGCAGTGGGATCTGCCTGTGGTCTGTGTTAGACAGAGTCTGTTTACGCTGTGTGCACATTACACTCGTCATTAGTGCATTGGACACAATGGTGCGTGAGTGCAGAGCCAACGAGCCAAGTTCAGTCACATTTTAAACGGGGCTTATTGGTCTGACTGTCCTGTGAAGGTGCTTAAGATCGACTGTGCAGTTTAACCCCTAAAGCTGCATATTTGGATAATCCTCCATTTTTAGGAATTCCTGACCAAACCTTTCGCTCAAGATCTCTAGATGGCAGATTGCCCCAGTGGCATTGAAGGATGAGTCTAATGCAGGGCCCGACTAGCCAACATAATTATTGTATTAACCTTTATTTATTTATTTGGTCAAGACAGTGCATGTTAATGAACATACATGGGACTCATGCATGTAAACACGTCACGCCGGATTGTAGCCTATAGGGCTAATTTGCATCCGTCATCCCACACTCGCACTCTCAAACACACTCTCATTCATACTGGCCTATTGTACATGTTTTTAGTGGTAGGGGAAACCGGAGTACCCAGAGGAAACCTACACAGACACGTGGAGAACATGCAAACTCCACACAGAAAGACCCCGTCCAGGTGGGAATCAAACCCAGGACCTTCTAGCTGTGAAGCAAGAGCACTAACCGCTGTACTACCGTGTAATGGTCGTCTCAAACACGACTACGATTACATGAAATCAATATTGGGATTACGGTCAATATTCCGATTTCTGAAACATTTGGAATAAGCCATTTATATACGTGAGCAGACAGAGTTACTCCAACTTTCCAACAACAAAAGGCATGAAGTTAAATTATCCTTTATTAATCTCTGTAGAGAAATGTGTTCTCTGCATTTGACCCATCCCTCAATGTCACTGGAGTGATCTGTAGGAGCAGTGAGCTGCTAGCGTACGGGGGGACGGGCTGTGCAAGTAGGGTGAAGGGTCTTCCCCAAGGACACAACAACAGTGTGTATTTTGCAGGAGCTGGGATTCAAACCCCCAACCTTGCGATCACGAAACGACCCGCTCTACAAACTGCGCCACTGTCACCCTAATTATATTAATTATATGAATGTCTTTCACCACACTAATGAAGTAATCGGTTTTCTCCTTGCTCCAAAAGTGTGGTGCTGCGTCTGAGTTTCGCATTGTTTAACTCTGCTTCTTTTGTATTTCTGGTTGGCTGTGTGCCACACATAGACGCCACGCCGCATAGTACTTCCTGTACTCAAAAGACCAAGATTCCTTGTGGATAGAACATGTATATAACACAAATGAATGTTCCTTATGATGGGGAGTTATGATACGCATGACCAAATTTGGTAAGCCTAAGGTCATATTTGGGTTTTTGCTGGTGTTTAAATGCCTGTGCGCAACCAGGTTTTTGCTAATATTCGAGTTGGGTTTTTGACTGCATGTAAACATTCATTCATTTCATTCATTTATTTCAGGAAAATGTGCAACACAAAAAGAATATACAGTACAGTATATAAACAAGATGATCCATTTCTACCTGAAAGGGAGTGGGAAGAAGAAGAAGTAGAAGAAGTAGAAGTAGAAGAAGTAGAAGTAGAAGTAGAAGAAGAAGTAGAAGTAGAAGTAGAAGTAGTAGAAGAAGTAGAAGAAGTAGAAGTAGAAGTAGAAGTAGAAGTAGAAGTAGAAGTAGAAGAAGAAGAAGTAGAAGTAGAAGAATGAGAAGTAAATTAACAATACCAACCATGGTAATGGACAACATACCAACAATGGTAAAAGACAAATTATACCAACGATGGCAAGGAAACATTGAGCACTTGTTAACACGATGTGACAACAGCAATTTAAATGAAAGATCCTCATCTCTATATTTTGACCAGACCCAATGTTTATATAACAGTTTGAATCGATTGACAGTTTGGCATTGCTTGTGTTGTAAGTCCAGTTTTTGACTGCATAAACAGACTATGAGTATGGTCTAGGAAACCAACCTTGTCAATGATCCGCATTGCTCTTTTCTGTAATATGATCAGAGGATTAATTGTGTTCTTGTAAGTATTCCCCCACACTTCAACACAATACGTAAGGTATGGGAGTACCAAGGTGCATGATAGTTTAAAGTGGCCGAGCTGGCTGTGGAAGATAAAGCAACTCAAATGTGCCATCCCAGAACAACTTGTGATTGTCCAGCGCAGTCGACGATCACTTACACTTCACTTTACTCTTCTGACGCCTGTATAACCCTATAGTTACAGGTGGGGCAATAATAGCAATAATACTTATTTAACAGACTCCTTGCTTATTCCAGCACAAAACTAGAACATGAGGGGATATGACGCACTAAAAGGCAAACATCGACTACAATTGTCTAGTTTTATTACAGCAGACGAGTGACGGACCCGAGACGTAGATAATTCAGCGTAAATTAGGGGGTTACACTGTTAGTTTACCGTGAAATGGGTAATTGAGACATGGCAGAAGCATGCTGCCGTGAAAAAAAGAAGAAACAAGATCGTAACTCCTGTGGCTGATGGGAAATATCTTCATTTGTTTAAACAGTAAAGGTTGAATTTCCTTCTGAATGTAATGTCATACTCGGGCTTGTCTCATGCTGTCACTTTGGGAAGTACAATTTCAAGCAGTGCCATCATCACCCAGCAGAGATAGAGGACAGCATTGCAACTGATTAACACATGTCTATGGAGATCAGGGGAGTTTAATGGTCTTACTGTCTACCGAGTTGTTTTTTTTATCTCCCTATAAAAGATAGAAGCCTCCATCTTTTCTTTGTTCTTGCTGTAATTCCCCTCTCTCTCGTCTCGAACTGGCCCTTTGACCCTCCCCGCCCCTCCAGAGGCTTCCGCTCAGATAAATGAGGCTCTAACATGGCTGCTATTTCAGCTCTGTGGGAACAAAAAACACAAGGCAGTGCGGAATTTTTCCAATAATACCTTAACCCTTCACTCAGCTTTTGAGACTTAGGCTTCCTTTAATTTACTTTTTCATTAAAGTTTTTTGGCCTGAGGGGAACTTACAATGGGAGATGAAGAGTGAGAAAGAACGGAGGGAGCTTTCAGCGTCGGCGATATGGATTTTCTTTTTTATATAAGTAACACAACGTTGACTTTGCGATGATATGGAGCATTTTATACGTCTATTAATTCCTCTTCTTTAAGTGTAACTTTGGCAAAGGGAGCGTGGTGACTCACAGCGCACAGACTTTGTTCAATATGCATTAACCGTGTGTTATAGTTTTTTTTTTTTTACTGGCACTTGGTATTGGCGCTATACACTGGGTGTCCGTATCTTATCTGACCGGGGGAAAAACCTATCAGAAAGAAATATTGCTGACAAAAATTAGGCTGAAGTGACTCAAGTTTATTGATATTGATACAGACCACAACTCTGGAATTGCCCATATTATTAGGGTGACCAGATGTCCCAGTTTACCCGGGACAGTCCCAGTTTTGAGTCCTCTGTCCCATGTCCCCACACATTACTCCAAAACCATTCATTTGTCCCAGTTTTACACCGGATCTGTCACAAGTGTCCCAGTTTTGGGCCAATATGATCCACAAAGTAACAAACTTCGCTTGAAAATTCATGTCTTTGGGACATGCAAATGCCCATTAAGTAGAAACCAATAAAAATAAAATCAAGTCTATCATGTTAATGCTGATTGGTGTTTGGTGTAAGACATTAACAAGCAGATTTACCATTTAGCGTGGGGAAAACAGTCAATAAGTGGTTGACCATGTAAATAAATCCCAAATAGTGTCCCAGTTTTTTAGTCAGAAAATCTGGCACCCTACATATTATGGTCATGTTTGAAGCAGTTGACGGGGAAAACAAATGCAGAATTATGAATATAGAGGTGCGGAGAGGAGCAAAGTGGTTCAACAACCCTACTTAAGAAATGGACAATGCTAACAAAATGCTCCATGTAAGCATCATGCTACATACTAGCGCTAGCTACAACTGCTGTTTTTTCACTTCTACTGAACAATCTACTGCAAAAAAAAAAACATCCATACGGCCCCGATTTTGACTTGACTTTATTTTGTGTGACTTTATAAGTTTATAGTCCGCCATAAAACGGCTAAAACGAGTGAAAAATGGTGTTTCCCAGAACATATGTCCTTCCCCCTCGTCGAGGCCACGCCCCCTTGTATGACGCAATGCCTTCTATATCTATAGCACCCAAAAGTGCTTCTCGCATTACGTGCAAAATAGCAATAACACATAAACACCTACTAAATGGAACAATGAAATAACAGTTCACTGAAATAAGTACCTGATACTTGTGGAATCGCCCATACATGCTAACCAGGAAGCTAAACATGCTAACGCAAGCTACAATTACTGTTTGTTTTTGTTGCTTCTACTGGACAATCTGAAAAACATCCATATTGACACCACTTACTTTATTGATGTGTGATAAATATATTTTTAATTTCCAGATAACGGCTCAAAAGAGTTATTATAATGTTGCAAGCAGCCAGAGGGAGAAACAAATAAGGGGGAAAATAAAAACGTTCTCCCATTTCGCCACCATTGCTTTAACAAGTGGTGAATAATGAATATATTTTCTACTGAATAAAGATACAGAGGCATGGAGAGGAACAAAGCGGTTCAACAGCCAATAAAAACTGACCATGCTAACCAAGAAGCTCACGCTAGCTTCATGCTACACTGTATAAAAAAATCTGTAAAATTTACGGTAAAAAACTGCCAACCACAGCTACCAGTTTTCACCGTATTTTTTACAGTAAAAAAACTGCCAACCTGAGCTGCCAGTGGGCCCTCTGGCGGCCGACCTGTGTACTGCGCACTGGGAGAGAGGACGTCATGTGGGCAGGAGCTGGTCACCTGACAACTCCCATAATGCAGTTCTCTGCATACGTTTCCCTCAGAACAGAAGGATGAGGTTTTTAAGTCATGATGAGTGTTACAATAAACTGGTTTCACTATTAGAAATATAATCTGGTGGTGCCATGAGTATATCTATCTGTGAGTTTACATTCTTAACTGTAAATAATATTACAGAATTGATCCGTAAAAAGCAGTTTAATAAATATTAACAGGGTAAACCAGTAATATTTGCAGCAAATTTATGTAAAATGTACAGCATTGTCACAGTTTTCAAGAAATACTTATCCACTGTAAAATGCACAGTAGTTTTCTGTAAACACATTTACATAGTTTTTCTGTAGGTAAATTACAGTTTTTTACTGTATAATATACAGACTTTTCTTAGAGTGTACATAGGCTCATGCTAGCTACTAATGCCGTTTTTCATTCTACTGGACTATCTGTGAAAAAACATCTATATGAACCCGATTTTGACTTGACATTATTGGTGTGTGATAAATGTTAATAGTTAGAAAACTGCTAAAAGAGTGAAAAATTGTGATTCTGAAAACTTTCATCCCCCCTCGGCTAGACCACGCCCCCTTGTATGACATGTTTCCGTCTATATGGCAAAAATCTCTGGTTATTTTTAATCAACTAATATAAATGAGAATAAGGGAATAAGGGGTCTGAAATAGCAGTGGCACAGTGTGAATGAGCCTCCTTTGCTCAGTGTTGTGTCAGCTCACAGACCGCAGTGATGTACGACTGCCCTGAGATCAGTCTGCTCCAACAGAGATGTGCTGTCAACAATTCATCACACACTTTATGGACGTGGCCTTCAGACAGCGCCGCACACGCTCCGCGCTGCGCTCTTGGATTTCTACATTTAACCGTTATGTGGCCATATTACACTGACTTAAAAGGGCCGCATTTAAACATCTTTGAATAGTGAATGCACACAATAATTCAAAGCTGAATTACAGATAAATACATGCCGTGGTTTCTCCCTCCCTGGTGTTTTGGGCGTGAAAGCAGCTCTTCAGATCAGAGCTGCTATAAAGTGCCTGAGATATCGCACGCTGCTCTTTGATCACCTCCTGAACCTCGCCATCTGTCAAAATATCTTTAAAATGAGTCCGAGTGGGTCCCTCCTGTCTGTCACAACACCTCTGCACCTGCCGCTGAGAGCGCATACTGTCTCTTTCACTTCCAATTCACTCAAGGGAAAAAGTCATCTGACGGCAGATCAGGCAGAGGAGAAAGACCAAAGGCATCTACTTAATTTCCAGTGATCCATTTTCCTATGATAAGCTTTTGCCGCCTGCTTTCATCTGAAACGCCTGAACTGGCATTAGTTTCAGCTCCGTTGACTAAACTCAACAACAGTATAATTGCACTTACAAAAACCTCTCCTCAGGCTTCTTGTCAAACACCTTCTTCAACAACATGTAGACTAGTTACTATAGGCTACATTTTTATATCCTACAATCGTTGAAATATACAATTTCATATTGAGATTTTCTTAAAGGTGCATTATGCAACTTTTCATATAGAAAAAAAAAGTTTATATTTGTGAGTATTTTACATTGTAGTGACACAGCGGCTTAATGAGAGGTCAGCATGGTGCCCTTACTTTCCATCACAGTGGTCTCTACAATGCTCTAGGATTAATTGTTTTGTAGGTTTTCTGGTGAGAGCAATGGCCGCTGGCTGCTTTGCTTTGCGACGACGACACTGGAGGCCGCCATTGCTGTAGTACCGCCATATAGCCACTAGTCCCCCATTGGAATCCATTGCACTTTAGACGCGTTAAAAACAACTTTAATCCCCGGTGCCTAATTTTTTGGAACTGTCTAGAGCTAGATATTCCTCCTGTGATTACGCTGGGTTAGACACAATCAGAGGCACCGGGCTGGTTATCGTAGGATAGATTTTAGAAATCTGTACTTAATGAGGGTCGGACTGTTAGCATTGGAGCTGCGCGAGCTACACGTCACGCAAGGGCCGAGTCTACAGTGAAGATCCCGCCCTTATGCCCTTATTAGGAACATGCTTCGTCAGAGCTGAGGAGGAGGAGTCTGTAAATGCGCCATGATTTCCCCTCGAACGTGGTCATTGTGGTAAACGGGGAGGAGTGAGGAGGAGTTGTCTATTATTTGTACAGTCTATGGGTGAGAGGGTCTGCCAGCAGTGAAATCCTTCCAAACAATTGATCCTGGAGCGTCCTAGAGACCACCGTGATCTAAAGTAAAGGTGCCATGCTGACTTCCCATACAGCCACAAGGTCAAATACACACACATATCAACTTTTTTCCACTTAAAATGCTGCATAATGCACCTTTAAACTGGATTTTATTATGTAGAGATGTGTGGGTCCATTTTTTGTTTTCTGACCTCATGCGATGTAAATCAAACCTGATCCACCCGATCCATACAAATTAGTCTCAATTTTCCGACCCGACCCATGAGCGGCTCTGCAGCTGCTGTCGCTCAAACAGGGACGTTAGGAGTTACAGTGGGGAATTGGTGCTTGTTGTTTTGTTTTGTTAATGAGCCGTTGAGGACACCTTGACATACTTATGGATTTATCAGGAAACCAGGAGCAGAAACTATCACGAGGCTTTACTTTTACAATGTCATGGACAACTCTTTCGTAAACGGGAGCGTGGAACTAAAGTGGCCCAGAGGCAACCGACCTACCTGACGCTACGAGAAGCTGCTCTCCTCAGGTTAGTAAGAAGCTGTCGCCTTGTTATTTAGCTGTGCCTTGCTTCTTGCTGCTGCATTATTTTCATAAACATGTGCCTGTCGCTCATGTGCTTGGGCGCTGCCGATGTGTACGCATTTGCAGAGCGGTGATCAAAGTCAGAGATATAGACTACATCTAAACTCGGCGCAATGAGAAAACAAAACATGCTAATGATACATTTATGTCCATAAAACTGGGCATTCAACTAAACTTGTTATTATTATACTTTGAGTGACATTTATGGATAAGCATGCACGTTATAAGTGTTAAAAAAAATAGAAACCAGGCGTTAAAGTTGTTTTTAACATGTCTAAAGTCCAATGCTTTTCAATGGGAGACTAGCGGCTGTATGGAGGTACTACAGCAATGGCGGCCTCCAGTGTTGTGGTCATAAAGCAGAGCAGCCAGCGGGGTTTGGTAAAGACCAGCTCCCCAATCTACTCACATACGTAGCAGACGACTCTCTACACTTCTCTTTCTTAGTTGAGGACTTTGTAGACTAGTCCATCTTTGCATCTCTGACTTTATTTTAACCCAAAGGCCCATTTGGTTTCCACTCCTCGCCCTGTTCTTCCCGCTGCGCTCAGACGTACACAAAGAGGCTTGTTGCTGTGGAAACAATCCAAATCTCCCCCAAAAGGCCAATTACTAAAGAAGCTCCAATTAAAAGAGATTGGTTGTATTAAATAGGCTTCATCCTGTCTGCTTTTAAGACGCCGCACGCCGCCTGCAGCCCACACCTTCTCCGACAGAGCCCCTGGACTTTGGCTCGGGGTTTGTGTGTTTGCTGCTCATTATAAAAGTGGAGTGTTAATGTTGTCTGCCTGACGCTCACGGCTCCCCGCTGACTTCAGGAAACAAAAGAGAAGACAAATTACGGCTCTGCTCCGCCCCGCTGCGCGAGGGGCGTAAGGGTAATAAATAATTATGTCCAAACGGGAGGCAGAGGGAGAGGGCGATTTAAGTGGATTCGAAAATGGTAAAAACAAATAATACACAAAGAGTCTAGGTGACAATGTTTAAATCTATTTGAAGCCATAATACCATGCTGCAGAATTCTTTGCAATCAAATCGAAATCACAATTTAGCGCGCAATATCCTTCGGAAAAAATCTAATGGATGTCTAAAACCTGCTTATCCTGCAATATAGACCAGAAGTTCTTAACTGGGAGGCTGTCAGGACCATAATCCTATAGAGATCTAAATCAGAATGGAATTTCTTGTTATCATCTAAAATACGATATTTTCCCCCCAAATGTATGTTAATACACATTAAATTAACCAACAAAGCTGGACCAAAACAACTGTATTTTTTTACACATTCAGATGTTTCTAAATGTATAGATGAATATTGAAAGACAAGTACTCTGCGACCCTCTTTTGGGTCCCAACCCACCAGTTGAGGTGTGGGTATTAGTTTAATGGCTCATATTTCAGTCTCCTCTCAAATCACAGACAGTGGAAATACATGGACGTAGCATCGCTGTTAGCTGCTGAAGCCAAATAAGAAATGGGGCTCATTTTGATGTGCTGAATTCATAATTCACATTGTTCACATTGTTTTTTTCTCAATTAGGTAAATGTTTTACCTCTCATCGGCCAAATGTTGCCGAATGCTATTGTCTTGATAACGACTTCTGCCCTGGTGCCTGTCTGCTATGGTTGGTTGTAACATAATTTGCATTTGTGCATATATTTTGGTACTTCACTTATACACTAAATTAGATAAAGCAAACCCCAATATTAAAAAAAAAATATCCAAATTAGTGGAACATTTTTATATATTGTTTTAATTCACTTAGCACAAAACCTGACCTGAGATTCGGCGTTGCAAAAATGTTCTGCGTCAGTTGTTTAACCTTAATACATTTTTTGTGTAGTCCCTCTGGGGTAATACAAGTGTTAATGGGATGACTGGGGGGTCTTTCATCTCCCCCAGGTGTCTCTGGCCAGAAAACCACAATTGCAACTTTCCCTGCACCAGGACAGACGCCCCAATACACACTAATGGAATCACGAAGAAGAAGCTAACAGGCTAACAGGCAAAGCTAACTGCGGGCTAGCGCCTCTTAAACAGTATTTACAGCCACGTTTGAGTGAAAACAATTAGCTCCATTGTGTAATTGGATGAACAATATCCCTCTCTCCCTTTGTCTTTTCTGTCAGCGTAGTATTTACTCTCACGGACAATTAATGAGTAAAAAACCGTAACATGCTACAACACCTGCAGTGGCGCTTATGGCCTCTAGGGCCTCATAGTGAAAACATATGTTTTCACTATGTTTTCAAGATAAATAGTGAAAACATAATTTCCTGTAATTTGATGCATTGTAGATTAACTAAATACACTGCAACATAATTGTTAAAGTTCATATCAGAATCAGAATAGTTTTTATCGCCAATTGTTTGAGAACAGGTTACTAGGATGTTTTCTTGATGCAGACGTGCAACATAAAACTTAATGCAGAATCTAGGTTAAAAAATTAAGCTATACAACTTTAAGCTATAAGGCTTTAGGGGCATGCATAAAGTATTTTAAATAAATAAGAATGAAACATTGTTGTAACAATTTATAAGATGCTAATCAGATTGTGATATAATTGTATTTCAAGAACATATGACTGTATTTATTAGTACTGCTTTTCCCCCTATTCTACATAAATATATACAGTATATACTTAGCTGGCTCCACAAAAATAGCCAAATTGCTAGCATGAACAGGCTTCTGTTAGCCCGCACTGAAGGCTATATGGGGGAAGCCGCACTCAGTCCATCGCTATTCTACAGTGTATGGATCAAATGGACATGTTTCAAATGTTATCCGAGAAATGAATTTCAACCCGTCAAGTTTCCTTCAAAGTTTCGCCGAGTTGAGTCACACTTTCCCCTGATTACGGTCCAACTGGAGGTTTACAAATACACGCGCTCCCGTATCCGACTGTCCCCTGGTGTTACTCCTCCTGCTCCTCACAGCTCTCAAAAGTGTTGATTACAGCCGCTCCACTGCTGCGAGGCTCACACTGTGCGTCAATGTGAGTACGTGCGATCGCCGCGGCTTAAAACTCCAAAACGCACTCAGGTCCAGGCGTTTGGCTACTCCGAAACATAATTATAGGCCTACTACTTTTGTAATTCTGACTCCCTGTTCCTGCTTCTCACTCTCATTTTTTTTTTTTTTTTACAGTTCACACTTGTTCAACTCCAGACAGACACACTTCCCACCCCGTCGAGTTTCGCTTCTGCTCCGCCGTGACACATGTAACACCTCTCAGAATAGAGGCTGTTACTAGGAAGATTAAAGCGGAGTTTGTTTAGAATTAGTATCCAGGAAGATTAGTCCAGGGGTTATTGTTTGATTGGCCGCTTCTCAGAAAATGAGGCCTAATGGAGCACTTCCTTTTTTTTATGACTGTTTTGATATAGGAAAGATGCTCTCTGCGGTTCTGCGGGGTTTATAAAGGGCGCTCGCAACATCATAAAACACACGGAACTTGCACTGAGGCCACACACTGACTTGACTCTGAAATAACAGCTTTAAGCGGCTAATGATACTGTAGGTCAGCGTTAAGGCTTTCAAGAGACACAGAGATGGTTCCATTAGTGGAGAAAGCCGAAGCAAAAACCCTAAAAAGCAATAAGATGTAGCCTTACCTTACTATATATAATTTATTTTACTTGCATGCTCTTATTCATTTGATCAATCATGGTTTTCACAGGTAGCAATAAGTCAAATGTAATGCTTTTTGTTACCATTTGAATTCCCCAATACTCTATCGTTAGTGCCACAAATGCAAATTTCAAAAGATTTGTCAACATCGCATCAAACAGAGGACATTGTGATGTTCAAATAAATGTTTTCCCTCATCATTATTTGATAGTGATTGGATTCACAAACCTGCCACATTATTTTTATGGCTGAAAGTCCTTTCTACTGGCCAACATCACGCACATGTTTTTGAATATTGTCTCCACTTTTGGACGCCTTTATGAGGAAGTGATTAGACCTTAGTTCATATGAGCGGGAAGAGAGAACTTTGAACTTTGTGACAGCTTGTTTTTGTTTCATGTGAATTGGACCAGGAATTACAGAGAAATTAGCAGACTGCAATTTCCAGATGCTCCGCCTCGATTTTAAACAATACATTTGTTAAGTGTGACATCACACACAATAATTATCTACCTCCGGGTCCAAACTGTTGAGAGTGCCATTGTTAAACACAGCAAGAAACACAACTTCATCTGAATCTCCTGCTGAAGTAACAGCAGGATAAAGGCCAACAACTAATTCGAACAATACAGATGAAACTCAGAAAATTACAATATTGTTGAAAAGTTCATTTATTTCTGTAATTCAACTTAAAATGTGAAACTAATAATATAGACTCATTACATGCAAAGTGACATTATGTCCAGCCTTTGTTTGTTATAATTTTGATGATTATGGCTTACAGTCCATTTTCAAAATGTTGTAATTTTCTGAGATTTTTTATTAGTGATTTTTACAAGCTGAGCCATAATAATAAAAAATTATAACACATAAAGGCTATACATATCTCACTGTGCATGTAATGAATCTATTAGTTTCACAGTTTAAGTTGAATAACAGAAGTGAATGCACTTTTTCATGATATTCTAATTTTCCGCGTTTCACCTGTATATCTCACCATTTCTCCAGGTAAATTGAAGATATTTTTCTATATTTAAAATAAGCCTTCATTGCGTATGGAAAATAAGTTATAATTAATGCCAGAAATGCATTACTTTAAAAAAGATCTTTACAGTCGGCTCTACAGCAGGTTAAAATCAGTTAAATCCCATCATAGTGAATAGAGCTAAAGCTCGACCCGGAAATAGAGCGATGACATCGTCACTTAAACATATGAGCTCTTTAGAAAGTTGTGATGTCACATGAACGCAACCAATTTGAGGATCAATTTCTAATTCAGGGTAGATGGCAGCAAGTCAAATTGAATACTTTTTAGTGCAATTTTAATGCCCAAATACAATACTTTTAATGCCACAAATGCAAAAAAAATGAAGTCTTGGCATATTTCAGTTCATATGATTTGTAAAGAGTCCATGAAACAAGGGAATGAGGGGGAACTTTGATCGTCTACTTTTGAGCCAAAGATTGTGTCAAGTTTTCAGTCAGAACAGCTGAATTTGTTTTAATGTGTTTTAGCAGTAAAAGTAGTTAAAGGGGGGTATTATGTAAAATCGACTTTTTCAAGCTTTATATCATGTTATTATATCATTCCCTCATTAAACACATGCCTGGAGTGTTGCCTTGGCTCATTCACATATTTTTGAGTAATCAGTAAAAACTTAGACGGCAGCCATTTTAGGTGTAGCTATGCCTCAGTCCTCCTAGGAACGCCCCCACCTCCTGGAGACGCCTCTGGACCTTTCGTCACCAGCCAAGCCACCAACCACTGCTCCTCAGCTCAGCAGAGCCCCCTCCCCGCACAGTAGTGTTGTTTAGATGCCACAGCAGTGTGCTGAAGGGGGCGTGTCGGAAAGCTTCTTAAAGAGACAGAGGCCTATTTCAAGACGTTCAGTACAGCCATTTTGAGAGAGCAATTTTATTCAAGGCAGTTATTTTAATTTACTGCATATACAGACCAACAGAAGGTTACGTCATCATTGTAGTATGCTATAGACTGGTGCTATGTGATTGAAAAAAGCATAATACCCCTCTTTAAGCAATGTCATTGTTGTGTATTGTATTTAGATGTACAGTATTGCCAGTCCCCATGTTGCACTATTACGCCGAAGAATATTTCCAGTGTTTAAAAACTGGCATCAATTGAAATTGCAGTCGAATCATGTGATTAATTAGGCAGCCCTAAACATTAACTGCCACTATGCAATTAATTGTGTTACTTGGGAAAACATTAAATGCCGCAGAGAGTTTTACAGTCTTCATACAAAAGGCACCGGGGGTCTGTCGTTGACGCTGAAATGGTCCAAACTGCTTGGCTCAGCAAAAATAACAAAGCAGCAGTGTCAGCCAATTCAGTACGCACCCGACAGGTGAATTAAAAATCCATCTTTACGGGGCGAGGCATTAGCGACGCTCACGTTACCATCTGCTGCGGAAAATTCAGTTCATAGGAAATGAGTTAAGAAGGTGCTTCCACAAAGTGTATAACCTCAGGGGAATCAAGTGTTCACGGAGTCTCTCAGATTGGCCAACGCGCACATTAATATCTGCCAACTTAAGACGGGGAAAAAGTTACTGGCACAGATTTATGGGCAGCGGCTGAAGCGAGAGTCTATCTTTATAGGCTTAAGTCTTAGGCAGCACTTACATTATTACTGTTCACATAAAACAGTATTAATTTATAAGTCAGGGAGACGAGGGATGAAGAGAAGTGGATGAGTTAAACATGTTTTTGCACTTGGAAAAAGGTAATGCTTATGTTAAAAAGACGATATTTATAGAGGCGCCGAGCAGAGCCAAGATTGGAGTTGATGTCCAAGGGTTGAGAGTTCGAGGAATGAAGATGCAAGTGTGAAAAATGTCCTTTTAAAAGCAGCGGATTTAGAAAGATAAAGCCATATATCTTAAAACAGAATCATCTCAGCATTACAGTGGACCACACAGTCGTCAAAGGATTTTCAAACATTCCTCAGTTTGACTTGATACATTATACCCGTGCATGACCAGTTGCTCTCATGCTTGTTGTGGAGAATATTTTGAAATTATACTTTGTTACAGAATACTGAATACTCGCCTTATGTATTTTATGATGTATTCTGTTACTTTGTCCAATCAGAACACTGTATTCTGAATACTTGGAATACTTTCATGTTGATTTACATAATATTAATGGATACAAGCGGTATATGATTAAGAAGATGTTTAGGCTACGATTGTTACACGCCTGTTATGAACTTATTTAATCAATAATTAGGAAAGCAAAAAAAAAAACACTTTGCAAAGAATGGCATAGAGCTAAACTGTGGTTTTGATATTTTCTTTCTTCTTAATGTTATGATTATAAAACTGAAATGTAATGATTGAATACTGTGATGTAAACAGGCCCCAATGAACAGTTTTAGTTTGTGGGACCATGGTATAATTCAATTCAATTCAACTTTATTACGGTATAAGCGGGATAATGCACTCAGAGGTGTCCATTATCAGAAATATTTCTGATAATGGACACCTCGTCATGCATTTTCCCTTACATGACAGAGTAACTCTACCAGAAAACAGTTGCTCAAAATACATGCATTCAGGTAATAAGTTTGTTATGTGTGACGTCACGACTTCAAAATATGCGAGAAAAAAACTTAAAAATCTCGTAAAAACCAGAAGTCGTTACTTCCGGGTTTAGCGGAGCTGCTGCGCCGTTAGCATGTTTTCCCGCTAACCCGGATGTAGCGATTTTGGTAAATATTACTTTTATAGCAGTAGGTACAGCACTTTTGGCTAATGAGTCTGATAAATAAGTATGTTCAGTAACTCTCTGTTGAATTTCAGAAATATTGATTGTGGTATTAAAGAGTTTTTTGTAGTTTCTCGCACATCTGTGGACCCGGAAGTAGAGCTGTGACGTCACCACTTAACAAACATATACCCAACACTGGTCAATACAAAGTACAAATATGTTATTCATCTATTTTTTTTTCATCTTTTATGTACATTTCTGCTGTTAAATATCTGCCTAAAGTTCATGAAAACACTGTTTTAAAGTGATTATCAACTGAGACTAAAGCAGAAAAACACAAGGCTAACAGATGTCAGTTTAGAAACGCGTACAATAAGTGATGTTTTTTACTCAAAATACTTTGTGTAACCGGCTTTATCAACTTTATCTAACACTAAATTGATACAAACTCTGGCTAAAGCTGATAGAGAACATATTTAACTGCATTAAACTTTGTATAATAATGAAAATAGCGGATTAGCATTCATGCTAACATTGGGTGATGACTGTTCTAAAAAAAACATCAGCATAAACGCAGAGTAAATTATTGTTGCAGAGATAAAGAGACAAAAACATGACCGATGAGAAAGAGGAAAAATATAAAGGAGGAAAATCTACGGAGCATTTCGAGATAAATCAGTCTCTCTCTTCTCCTTGGGGCGAATTGAGACTTGGTTGGCACTGCCTCCTCAGTGGACTCCTCTCGCTCTCACAAATGTGCTACAGACGGCTAAACGCAGATTCCCTGGAGCTACTGCTGTGACATTTTTAGGAGAAATGAGCCCAATCCTATTTTGAGCCATGGCTGAGCTGCTAATGGGTCAATGTGGCCAATACGACGAGAGATCTGGTAATGTGAGCGACGTTAAATGCTACACAACTTTTTCTGCACGGCGTATACAGTAGTTAGGATGTTCTGAATGTAAACTCTTGTGGCACGTTTTGAAGGAGTTTACAAGGAGTCTTAAAAATACAGATTTTTTTTTTTTGGGGGGGGGGGATTGTTGCTCACACTGTCATGGAAAGATAAGATGCAGGTCAAATGTGGGCAGAACTTTGGATTTGGGTCACTTTAACCAGCAAAATGGCTGTTTTATTAATTTATTTTTCAAAGGAAAGTAACTGAAAAAGGTTACAGCCACCACATGCAGTAAAAGGGGCTTATTTAAGTTAAGTTAATCTTAAATTATAATTTTCATCTCATTAAAACTTGCCCTACAGCAAAGAGTTCAGTTCAAGGTGTTTGCAATATATCCACAGTAATCAGAGCTGATTTACTCTCTTACTGTCTTAGTTTTTAGCCTTGGCATCATATTTAAACTAACAAAAGCGACTTACCTGCGCACTTTGTCCGAGTGACCAGAGGCGGTCCTGGGGGCCCGTTCCTCCCTCCCCCGGTCGGGACAGCAGCACTTTGATCTCGTACTCCACGTCCGGGTCCAGGTGCCACAGTTTGTAGGTGGGCGCGTCCACCACGTGAGTCTCCGCCCAGTTTCCCGAAGTGGTGCGGTACTCCACCTCCTTCAAAATGATGGGCCGTCCCGATGATGCTGTTGGCGTTGGGCTTGATCCAGAGGTAGGTGGCGCCCACGGCCAGCAGCTCGGGCGGAGCAATGGGGGTAGGAGGGGCTGGAGAAGAGAGAGGAGAGTCAAAGGTAAATCAAATATACTGAACACAACAAAATAGGAAACAATACCTGAAAGGGCAGTGCTAAGGCATTGTCGGGTTATATATCAAATGATTACGCAAAGAATTACCAAAGATAGAATTACCAAAGTCACGCACTAGACCAGGGGTTCCCAAACTTTTTTGGCCGGGACCCCAAAATTGACACGTAAACATCTCGGGACCCCCATTGTATAAAGTTATTGCCTCTTACACTACTTTAAGAAAGAAAAACATTTTATAATCAAGTTAATATGTATCTAAACAGTTTATTTTGATCAACTGAATGAATTTACAGTAAAACATGGACTAAGAACAGTAGCATTTTTCTTTTTGTTTCATCTTGAAATCATCTGGGGACCCCCACCCAAGGCCTCGCGACCCCCACTTTGGGAACCAATGCACTAGACGCATGACTAATGTCGCTTTTCCACATAGTACGCTTCAACCCAGCACTGTTTGGCACAGGTTGGTTTTTCACGTGTAGCATTTCAACAGCAAACGGACCGCAGTTGTTGCAGGCGCTCCCACGGATGCACATGCTGGAATACACATTACCGACGGGACAACAGAACCGCGGTGAAACAATTTGTGAGCCACTATGGGAAAAATGTGGACAAACAATAATGTCTTTGGATGGAGTTTATGGAACTATTCAGAGGTGCCAAGACCAATACTAGCGGAAAGAAGCAGCTAAACACGAACTATGATGGGCAGCTACATGCTAATGCTAACACCAACTAATTAAAGTTGTGCTATCAGCAGCTAAATGCTACCATCGACGGCACATTAGTTCAGCGGTTAGTGCTGAGTTTGCATGTTCTCCGCGTGTTTGCATAGGTCTCCTCCGGGTACTCGGGTTTCCCCTAGCGGTGGTCGGAGTGGCCAGCAGTCTGTCTACGTCACATTAGTATCAGTTCATTGCACTCTGGACCTAGGTTGACCCTGGTCTGGCATGTGGAGACACTCGTATCGACCCGGCACTGGGCTGGGCAGGGATTTTTAGTGGAAAAGGCCTAAAATAGACACTGAAGGCAAAGTGCATGTGACCAGAGCTGGGAATGAACTTGTATTGGATGATAACCTCTTTGGACTCTTTTACTTCCTTCCTTTTCATTACTGTGGCTCCTAACCTCCCTGGGGGTGTTGTGAATTTGAACCACGGTGTGAAGAGTGAATAAAAGCCCTCTGTAACAGTGACAGCTGTTTATGCAAATGTGTTTTGCTTTAACTGCCGCATTAGTCTGGAGTGCTCCTAAAGCTGTAGAGTTGCTCCTCCACCTGGGCCTCCATCCATCAGTGCCTCGTGGGCTGCTGTCAGCGGCTTCGCACTGGAGTTTTACATTTAAATAATGTCTGCATTTGAGCACTGCATTAAACAGAAAAAACACTGAATCACAATATGAACATCTCTCCCGAAATAGAAGATCATCCCAGGGCTCAGACCACAATTTAGTTTACAGGCATTTAATTCTTTAAACAGTTTTTGATAACATCAGTCCACAACTTTCCACAATAAAGATGTGTGGAACCAATAACAATTGCCTTGTCCCTCGATCCATATAATGATTTTTGTGGTCCGATACTGATGTGAAGGGGGTTAGCATGGCCGATAGCCAATATATAGGCCAATATTTTTTAAATCATAGTAATATAAAATATATCTAATAGAGGTCGACCGATGTGGCTTTTTCTAAGGCCGATGCCGATATGCACCGCTGATATTTTTGGCCAAAGCTTTTTTAAATATCTTATAATTCTGTGTATAATGCTTCTAAACATCAGTATTGAACTGTGACAGCAGGGGGCGCTGTATGAGGAGGACAGGGCTGACTTATTCATGACATTCATGTATAGTAAACTTCAGAGGCAGCTTATTTGAAGACAAAAAGAAAAAAACTTAAGTCTCTATTAGGGGTGGGCCATATCGTATTGCATATTGTTGTCGCGATATGAAGGATGTAAACTGCTTGAGTAGATCATATTTGCGAGGAAATTAGTAGCCGTTGGAGAAAAAAAAGAATAAAATATCACTGAATTAATTTTCCCAATAGGCGGAAGGCTAGGATTTTGAAGTCAATTGTTTGTCAGTTGTATTGTCAAATATATCGTTACCGCGATATTTCTTCTTTTCATATCGTGACTGCTTTTCACTGCGATGTTTCTCCGCTCTCCCTGAGGCCTACAGGTAGCTGTGGGAGGACTTATTTTAAAGCTGACTGAGCTCTTTCCAAAGCATAAAAGAGGTCTCTATCACTTTCAGTTTCAGAGATATCTTACTTTTTATCGGCCGATATTGACCGATACACCATTTTGTATAATACCAAAATATTGGGCATCTGATATATCGGTCAATCCCTAGTATAAACATCACCTGCTGCTAAGATCATTAGTTATAACGAAACGTCCTGAACACGAAAACATAATGGTAAAAATGACGGCCTGAGAAAATATGTCTAGTCTGCATGTGTGCAAAAAAAAAAAAAATCACACGCTTTTTGCAGTAGCCAAAATATTTTGTCGTCAAAAGGTCATACTTCCCGAGAGCTTATGAAAATTGACATCTGATATGACTCATATCAGATGTTCTCTTCTAACAACTCAATGATAGACAGCTGTAATTCTTGTACTTCATTTGAACACTGTTGTGAAACTGGGTAAATAAGGCAAAGCCCCGGTCTTTAAACAGTGCTGTGCTAATTGAGCTTGAACGCGAGCCCAGACTCTTCCAGAACTTTATTGACGATCACTTGGGTCCATGATGTCTCTCAGTGGGAGAGGCGCTGCGCTCATTCACTCACTGCTTTCTCCTTCTGTCTCCTCCTCCTCCTCTGTGTGATCCCGCCGTACATCATTTAGAGCCTGGAGTTACACAGGCGTCAGACAGGCCTCCTACGGTCACACAACCTGCCCATGCCCCACATACTAAAGGCAACACACGGGCCAAGGACAGCGCTCTAAATTTACATTACACGGGCTTTCGAGATGCATCTGTGTGAGGTTTTGGGCCACATCTATTCGGACTCGACAACCTGCCTGGGCCGATTAGAGCAGCATGTGGCCGCATAGTTTGGATATGCCCAAAGCAACTGTGCATGCTGCCCCAGAAACTAACTGTCAGGCTGCCAAAAGTAATGCCAACATCATAAAAAATACTACCGCCGTTGTTCAGAAAAGCCGCGCTCTACTCATAGACCGTAAAAAAATAAAAGACAACTCCTCCTTGCGCCTCCCCGTTTGCTATAATAACTATGTTCGAGGGGGAAATCATGGCGGATTTACAGACTCCTCCTATACCCTGATGTGACAGGTCATGTTCCTACCCAACGTTATCACAGGAGGAATATCTAGCTCTAGAAAGTTTAGGAAATTTTGAAACCAGGCTTTGTTTTTAATGTGTCTAAAGTGCAATGCTTTCTAATGTGAGACTAGTGGCTATATGGAGGTACTACAGCAATGGCGGACCAATGGCGGTCCCTTGAAACAGAGCAGCCAGCGGCCATTGGCTCTACTACTCCAACACGAATGACAGGAGAGCTAACTTTGCGGCTAAATCAGCGTCGAGAATGTGGGTTGGGCCATGAGACAGACAGAAGACTCCCATCTAAGCTACAGCTAACGTTAGCGCTGATCGATCACATGAAAACAAGAAATAAGCAGCAATAAAGTCACTAAAACCATCAGCTTCATATAAAGCAGCCTTTAAAGTTGTGCTGTGCTATTGAATGTAAAGTTTACTACACAATTCTCATCAACAAAGCGCCGTAGCACATCGTAGCATAGTATGATATTATGTTAGCCTTTAGCCGCTAACTACAGGTGCTAATCAGCATCTGTTTAAGAGTTTTACGTGGATTTCAACACTTCAAGAGACCTTGGCAAAGACCATAGGTGTATAGTTAAAGATCCGTAGGACATCGTAATTAACCCACAGTAGTTTAGTCTGAAAGCACCTTGGGCTAATCGGGGCTAACTGTTTTCTAACAACAGCATAGCAGTCTAAGGTCAACCGGAAACTGTGCGCATACCCATCAATCCTCTGCCCCCTGCTGCCCAGGAGTTGCGAGTTGCCTCTGCTGCCCTCAAAGGACATTCAGATTGATGGCTGTCATGGGACAAGACTGGTTTGACAGGTTTTACTGGATAAACAAATATATTTAGACTCTACATATAAACGCACTGACTGTTGTTTTTGAGTCTCTGATAGTGAAGTCCGACTGTGACCGCTGGTGTTTGATTTTCTCTCAGACAAACCCGCTGCAGTTTGTCCACAGTGAGCTCAGTGTCAGACACAGATAACAGACAGAGGAGCCTCAGGGGCGGTAACACGGGTCAGTGTGTGTGCGCTGTGGGACAACAAAGCACCAAGATGGTCTTTATAAAATCTTTATGGTCTTCTCTCTGATCTCCGCAAACACCGACACTGCGCATGATGGAAGTTTAGACATTTTTGGCCCAAAGGCTTTTCTTGACAGGACTGTGCAGCGTGAAATGGGTAAAGAGCAGAGACACTCAGCAAATAGCCTGGGCTGTCCTGGATGTTAATTCTTTTTACAGGATGCCAGGGGTAGAACATGAGATCAATTCCTATCCCTTGTCCTATAACTCTAACCTTAACCCACATGTGAGTGAACCTCCTTGTTGATGACGCCCACATCCCCATTACATCCTGGAAAACGAAAATACACGTCCGGGATTGTGTGCAGAGTTGATGATTTACTAAATGTGCAATAATTAGTAAAGAAAATGTTCACCAAGAGTTGAATGAGTGACAACAGTTGTAATTATTCCATTACAATCTATCTGATCTAAACACTCACGTCACAACTTTGTTTCTAATTTTTGGTTCGTCAACACTACAAAAAGTTAATATCAAACATGGGTTTAAATTACTTAAATTGACAATATTTATCTTTGTCAATAGGTGGCCATACCGCCTTTGCTATGCCCAATCCCGTCAGACCTTGGAAGCTTAGCAGGGAAGGGCCTGGTTAGTACTTTGATGGGAGACCGTTTGGTAACACCAGGAAGCCTAGTGAATGTAGAGAGTGAGTGAGTGGTTGGTGGTCGGAGGGGCCGATGGCACAGACTGGTCGCCTTGCTTCTGTCAGTCTACCCCAGGGCAGCTGTGGCTACAATACTAGCTTACCACCACCAAGTATGGAGTGAATGAATAGTGCAATGTAAAGCGTCTTTGAGTGTCCAGAAAAGCGCTATATAAAACCGATGCTCATTTGATGACATTTCAGACTGTTTCTAAGGTAATCCTGCTTGAAATAAGAAAGTAAAACTGCCACAGGGACAAGAGCAATTTTTTTACCCCATTTGGCAAAGAAATTATTCTGAAATGACGAAAACATTTATTGAAACGAGTCATGAACATCTCAGGTAATGAGGTAATCTTGGGCAAACATCTGAACTTGTCGAAACAACTCAAATTGGAATTATTTTACTTTATTTTTTCCAGTGACTACAAGCCTGCCATGTCCTTTCAGCGACCCCTGATATCTTTTGGAATCCGGGCAACGGTAGTATCTGCACTGGGACCTGATCTCTCAACGCTGAGATGGGAAAATGTATTGGACAAAATTATTCGTAAACCAGAAAAAACATCAAACTTAAGCACATTTCCAAAGCATACAGGAAAATATCTCTAATGAATAAGTCTAGAATTGCAGAAAACCGCTAACTACAGTTCTGAGAACCACTACACTAAGCCATTGTGGCGCACACTGAAAAAAAGCTTTAAGTTGAACCTACTTTAAATAAATTACTTCCACAATTAAATTAAGTATATTTCACTTATCTTTTAATGTTCAACAGGCTGATAATTTACAGTCAAATTTAACTAGAATAATAATAATATGATTTAATCGAATTGGCTAAGTTAGTCTAACTTAAAAATAATCTGAAAACCAACTTAATATTTAGATCCTGGCTAAGTTACTCTAACTTAGAAACAATCTGAAAAACATAATATTTAGCTATTTTCCCATTCAAAATATTTAAGACTTTTAAGTAAAAATCTACTTAATTTAATTGTGCGTTACATATTTGAGCTTTTTTTTAATAAGTTGGTCCAACTAAAAACGTTTCAGTGCATGCTTACGCAAATAAATGATTATTTTAAAACGTTCTTGAGTAAATTATAAAAATATCTCTATGGTTTACCGTCTACCGTTTCGCTTGTCATTTTTCCTTATCCTTGTTGTTTTTAATCTAATTTAATTATGTTTTGTTTGATTCCCCTGACTGCTACGAAATGCACAAGATAATGGCGACAGATGAATAAACGTGTTCACAAAAATAAAATAAACAGTTATGGTTTTGGGTCCTGTATCGTCATTCATTTGGCCCAGTCAGATTTACTGCACTGTGTGTGTACAGAGGCGCTCACTCTTGCAGTACTGAGTGACTGCATGTGTGTGTACTTGTGTGTACTTGGTGATGTGTGAGCTCAGAGCAGTCTCCCTGAGGTCTGTTACTGCAGTAATGAATTCACAACTCACACGGTGCGGGGGCCACCACCATCTATAATCAAAAACAAGCTTCACTCCAGACCAACGGCAGAGGAGAAGAAAAAAATACCAAATAACAACATTTAGACCCGCAGGGAAGCAAGGAATCATGGGTAATAAGATGTCAATACCCTCTGCTCACAGTAACTCACTGTGGCGTGCACCTGCTGCCTATTATTCAAAATAGAGGTAGAAAAACAAAGTACAAAGCACAGAGGCTTATTCAACAGGCAATTTTTCACTAAGGTAACACACAATTAGGCATAAAATGTTCTTGTACGCCTCAAAAAAGCATAACAATAGCAAGATCCCCTTTGCTAGAAGCTGCTAGAATTGTAAAATGACTGAGGTCTGACGAAGATATTTTGTGACCAAGGTCAAAACGAAGCATAGGGGAACAAAAGATCTGCAAAAAGTCAAACTTTAGTGATATTTTTCCTAATTCTGATCCATTTTAGCCATGTTTTGGTCATGGTTTGTTTGTCTTTTTTAAATTGTATTTATTTATTTATTTAATGGAACATATTGTGTTGAAATGGTTAAGTAAAATTAGGACGCACCAATCCAATACTAGTATCAGATATCGGAGCAGATGCTGAAAATATACGATATTGGGTATAGATTCCACATATCCGATACTGAACCAATACTTGTTTGCAAACCACTTCAGGGGATAGATAGACACTATCAGATGTAATATTTTATCTACCCAAAGTAACACTGCTTTAAATACATCTGGTTGTCTATTTGTTCCAAAAGAAACACTGCACAGTTTTGTCCAGGTTAATGCGGAGATGCTTGATAAAGTTTTCTCCTCAGTGAGGCCCACCACATGTCTTTTAGACCCGGTCTCAACCCCGTTTTTTAAAACATTCTATGGATCCTTTAAAGACGAACTTTTACACATGATGAATTGCTCTCTTCAGACGGGGTCTTCCCTGCTGCCTTTAAGGGGGCGGTGGTGAGGCCTCTACTGAAGAAGAGCAATTTAGACTGTAATGATTTTAACAATTTTAGACCGGTATCCAACTTACCATTCTTCTTAGAAAAAACTTAGAAAAACTTGTCTTCATCCAACTTAGTGATTTTATAAATGCACATAACGTCCTTGAGAAATTCCAGTCTGGCTTTAGGGTAAACCACAGCACCGAGACGGCCCTTTTAAAGATTTTAAATGATCTTAGATTAAATTATGACTCACAGAAGGTCACAGTGTTGGTTCTACTGGATCTGAGCGCTGCCTTTGATACAGTCGACCACACTATTCTTTTAACTCGTTTAAAACACATCGGCCTCTCTGGTGCTGTCCACAAATGGTTTACATCCTACCTCACAGACAGGACATTCATGGTAAGTGTGGATACCTGCTCCTCTAAGGTTCATAAAATAACATGTGGTGTGCCCCAGGGTTCGATTTTAGGCCCAGTGCTATTTAACCTGTATATGCTCCCTCTTGGTGATGTCATCAGGAGACATGGAGTCAACTTTCATAGTTATGCTGATGATACACAGTTGTACATCTCCATGTCTCCTGATGACACCAGGCCAATGGACGCACTTTTTAACTGCATTTTAGATATCAAATCCTGGATGGCAGAAAGCTTTCTCCAGCTTAAACAGGACAAAACTGAAGTTTTAGTCATCGGTCCTAAGGCCCAGAGAGAGAAACTTTTACCCAAACTACAGTCATTGTCTTTTAATCCTTCCTCACAGGTGAAGAACCTGGGTGTGATTTTTGACTCTGAGCTGACTTTAATTCCACACATTAAGAATATCACAAAGATAGTTTTTTACCATCTAAAGAACATAGCCAGAGTCCGCCCCATTCTCTCTCGGACCAACACGGAGACGCTGATGCATGCTTTTATCACCAGTCGTATCGACTACTGCAATGCCCTGCTTTCTGGTCTTCCCAAAAAGAGTATCTCAGGTTTACAACTTTTACAAAATTCAGCAGCTCCTGTCCTGACAAAGACCAGGAGGCGGGACCACATTACACCGGTTTTAGAGTCGCTGCATTGGCTCCCCGTGTGTTTCAGGATCGATTTTAAAGTTCTTTTAATGGTTTTTAAATGTCTTAATGGTCTTGGTCCTTCTTATCTTTCAGAACTGCTTTTACCTTATGAGCCTTCACGGCCCCTTCGCTCCTCTGGCAGGGGTCTCCTAGTTATTCCTAAAGTCAACAGAAAGACTCATGGCGAGGCGTCTTTCCAATATTATGGCCCTCGCCTCTGGAACGACCTGCCGGAGGAGCTCAGGACCGCAGAGAACGTTCATGTCTTTAAGAGCAGGCTCAAGACCCACCTTTTTAGCTTAGCTTTTAACTGACATTTATTAATTTAGTCTTAATTATAGTGCGTGTGCGTATGATGTGGGGCGTATTGTTTTAAATGTTATCTGTAAAGCACTTTGTGATACCTTTCGGTATGAAAAACGCTTTAAAAATAAAGTTTGATTGATTGATTGATTGATTGATTGTTTCTCACCGTTTTAAAAACACAACTTTAACCAACTAAATTTAAGTCAATGAGCACCTCATTTCAAAACTCCGAACCTGGACAATTAAATCGCTGGGTTCGTGTTAACCTCGACAAATGTATTTTCAATCGTGGTTAGCAACAGTGTGCTAATGCTAGCGGCAACTAACCAAGCCTGGGACAGAAACTGTGATTGGATCACTTAAAGTAATAAAGTAAAATAGTCACTGCTGGAGTGGCCAAGTGTTTAGATTTTAATTCATGAAACGCTGTTAAAGAATTACTGATTTAACATATTTGTAATGATCAGATCACTTAATGTTAGTTGTTAACAATAATGCAACCTAAAAGCCTGCAAGAAAATATAAATAAAGTTCTTCTTCTCCTCAATATGCAGATGTAGTGTCAAAAAGAGTGTATCCTTCATTGACAGTAAAACTTGATTCCTGCAGCAGGGAGCTCAGTTTGATACAGAATTTGCAGCCAGAGACACTGATCTTCTTAGTTTCAAAATACATTTGAAAAGTGAGTGCGCAGCATTACAGAGTGAGAGTTCAGACCTTGAAACGTCGAGCCGATGCTACAGTATGTGTTATGGTCTGGGAATAGTTTTGCAATATTGCCTTTTTGCTGAGGCTGAATTTTTTTGAATAATTGCAAATGAAACGTGTCATTTGTTACCAAACTTGTTCACATATTCTGTGCATCTGAGCATTTATTCAAATTGTAATCGAAAAGTGATCAAATCTTTGTTAAAACTCAATTATTGGACTTGGTAAAACTGGAAAATAGTATGTGTTGGTGCTGCAGTGGAAAGCATTCATTGCTCATGTATCATAGTATATTAGTAAAAATCTAATTGGAAATGTAGATTCCTTATTCTTTCCCAAATTGTCCAGCACAAAAGTGTAAATCCACATGTCTTTGTTCTATCTGTGCTCTTTGGTTGCACTCCTCACCCCAGACCGCCCTCCTCTCCGGATCCCCCGCTATATTCCCGTCTCCCCTCGTCTCGTACTCGGGCCTCTGCTCTCTGTACCTGCTCATGCATTACTTATGTTGTGTTCAGGTATTCTGTGTGAAGAGTCCGGCTGACAGACACACACAAAGGCACACGAGGAAGCTCCGGACAGGAATCATAATGAACGAACTGTATCTGCCCCGAGAACAACAGGGGTGCGAAATTACGCATGCACCGGTTTACTTTTAAGTTTGCCCAAGCCCAAAACCACTGTAGTTTGGGGATGTGCTTCGGAAAGTCAGTGATTTCAATGTATTTGAGCCATTCCAGTATGGGAGTGAAGTCTTCATTCAGACTGCTGGCACTAAAACATTCATCCAAATCTCTTCTGAAGCCTGGCTTTTTCCACAAGACGCCTAAAGGCTGGACTGTTGCGTCTCTAAACTTTGACTTTGTAAAGGTTTGGATCAATCTCAAAGTGTCGGCCGTCTAAATGAAGACATGTCCACCATTGTTTTATCGGACTTGACTTGGAAAATGTCTCCACTGTGAGATTTACTAAAGGAACAGGCCACCGTTTTTCCATACTGAGATATATTCTTACCTGAGCTCAGACACGTTTTGAATAAAGGCAAAAACTTTCTTTTTTACACTTAAAGTAAGATATAAGAAATCTAGATGGAAAGTCTTAACTGACTTGATAGAAAACTGTTGTGGTTGTTTTTTTTCATAATTTAAATGTAAATATCTTGATCCATGGACAGATTTCTTGAAATGAGACAAATTTACTTATTTCAAGATTACTTTTTTCAGTGCATTTTTAGGCTTACAGTGCCTTATTTTTTTTTTATATGAACACGTCAAATGACAGAAAACTTGCACAATGATGTCTCTAAATTGAAAAAGTTCCCCTATTCCCCTGTTAGACAGCTGCAGTACATCCAGAACGCTGCTGCTCGAGTCCTGACAACAACCAGGAAATACGACCACATTAGTCCAGTGCTCCGGTCTCTGCACTGGCTTCCTGTCACTCAGAGAATAGAATTTAAAACAGCTCTGCTTGTGTACAAGTCTTTTCATGGTTTAGCACCAAAGTCCATCTCTGACATGTTAGAGCCGTATGAACCATCTCGGGCCCTGAGAACTTCAGGGAGGGGTCTCCTGGTGGTTCCCAGAGTCAATAATAAACACGGTGAGGCTGCGTTTCAGTTTCATGCAGCTAAAATCTGGAACAGTCTTCATGAGGATGTGAGACAGGCCTCAACTCTGACAATGTTCAAATCCAGGCTGAAAACAGCTCTTTTTACCCGTGCATATGAAAACTGAAAGTATTTTATCTGCACTCTTGCCTTGTACTGTAACTGATTAACTTTATGTTGATGTTTTATTGATGGATTTTATCTGTTTTCTTGTAATTTATGCAACTGTGAAGCACTTCGAATTGCCTTGTGTATGAATTGTGCTCTACAAATAAACTTGCCTTGCCAGTGTCTCGCCCTAATAAGATGGGGACATTTGATGGTGGAAACAAACCTCACAAAAGTCATATTTTATGCTTTTTTTGTGTTTTGTGAAGTGTTATTCATCCTTACAAGACATAAAACCCAGATCTGAGGAGATTGTAGCCATGAAAGGTTATTTAGTCCCCCCGCTCGCTTTCCGCAGGTCTCCCCTGAACCCCTGTCTGTGTCTTTGTGCTCTTGTTCGCTCGTCTGGGGCTCGCCCGTGTTGCGTGTTGGGAGTCTGAATGTGCCTCTCGTCCTCGTGTGTGGCCATTTCTGTCGACTGCAAACCTTCCCCGCCCCAGTGTGTGTTCACTATAACCGTTTACGTCCCGGTGCTCGTGTGTCCTGTGAGCTTGAGATAAGACCCATGGAGGGGGGGGGGGAGCTCCATCTCGTCTATTTGGAAACAGTGACGCAGTTTGGGCTCTGAGCAGTTTGTGTAGAATTAGCCCCCAACTGTGACTTTTTTTTTTTTTTTTTTGCCAGTGCAGTCCTTTTAAAAGAGGGGGTATTATGCTTTTTTCAATCACATAGCACCAGTCTATAGCATACTACAATGATGACGTAACCTTCTGTTGGTCTGTATATGCAGTAAATTAAAATAACTGCCTTGAATAAAATTGCTCTCTCAAAATGGCTGTACTGAACGTCTTGAAATAGGCCTCTGTCTCTTTAAGAAGCTTTCCGACACGCCCCCTTCAGCACACTGCTGTGGCATCTAAACAACACTACTGTGCGGGGAGGGGGCTCTGCTGAGCTGAGGAGCAGTGGTTGGTGGCTTGGCTGGTGACAAAAGGTCCAGAGGCGTCTCCAGGAGGTGGGGCGTTCCTAGGAGGACTGAGGCATAGCTACACCTAAAATGGCTGCCGTCTAAGTTTTTACTGATTACTCAAAATATGTGAGTGAGCCAAGGCAACACTCCAGGCATGTGTTTAATGAGGGAATGACATCATAACATGATGGAACTGTGTGGGGCTCAACAGGTTTCATTTATTCATTTGTCTTAAGGGGTTACTGAAAGAAATGGTAAAAGCTTTGACTCTTTGACACTGGCAGTTTTCATTGTATTCATTTCATTTAAGGTCATTATAGAGTTACATGACCAAAGCTTGAAAAAGTCGATTTTACATAAAGGGGGGGTATTATTTTTCAAGGCAGCCATTTTAGGTGTAGCTATGCCTCAGTCCTCCTAGGAACGCCCCCACCTCCTGGAGACGCCTCTGGACCTTTTGTTACCAGCCAAGCCACCAACCACTGCTCCTCAGCTCAGCAGAGCCCCCTCCCCGCACAGTAGTGTTGTTTAGATGCCACAGCAGTGTGCTGAAGGGGGCGTGTCGGAAAGCTTCTTAAAGAGACAGAGGCCTATTTCAAGACGTTCAGTACAGCCATTTTGAGAGAGCAATTTTATTCAAGGCAGTTATTTAATTTACTGCATATACAGACCAACAGAAGGTTACGTCATCATTGTAGTATGCTATAGACTGGTGCTATGTGACTGAAAAAAGCATAATACCCCCCCTTTAAATACGTGTGTGTGTGTGTGTGTGTGTGTGTGTGTGTGTGTGTGTGTGTGTGTGTGTGGTGTGTGTGTGTGTGTGTGTGTGTGTGTGTGTGTGTGTGTGTGTGTGTGTGTGTGTGGGTCCAGAGAGCTTCCTGCACAAACCCATCTCCTATCTGTCCGTCCACTGATAACAAAATCAATAGCTGGTCAAGTGAAGGGAGGTCCACTTCCACTGGGCACAAACTTTGCAAACAATTTACTCAAGTCGACACAGTACGGCTTTTCAGTGGAGTTTGGCTGAGCGGTGCAGTTTTAATTCAGAAGACGGTCCTGGCTTTTGAGGAAGTAAAGCACGAGCGTCTCATAGTGAGACACTGTTCTCAAAGCACATCAGTCAGCTTTATACGCAATAATGAAGCGAAACTCACTGTAAAATTGGCCTATTGTCTGCAAACTTGTTAAATTGTGATTGTTGTTGGAATATACAGCAGTCATGACTTCTAAGGTTGACCTAAACCAGCGCTTCTCAATTATTTTCCGGAAGAAGGAAAACATTTTGCGCTTTGTGTGTGTGTTTTTATTAGAAACTGGCGTAGCTAAATAAAGACATATCTTGTTTTTATGTTGGAGATCACGATTTTGGATGTGAGCGCACACGGGCCTGCAGGAATGCTCGTCCTTGTTGATTGTGCCGTGTTCCCCCTCCCCTGGCCAGAGCGGCGCTGACACACCTGAGCTCCACATAACACGCTTTACAGCAGGGACACGGCGCATCCACGCTTCAGGACGTCCCTGGGGTCCAGCGTGTGCTCAGGAACACATGGTGCAGACGCAGCGAGTCCCAGGACGTTCGTCTCTAATCCACACAAACCGCCTCCTCTCCAAAGAAGGTTAACCCCCCCCATTTGAGTATTTGGACATGCAAAGAACGGGGTTTTTGTTTACATAGAATGGGTTATGCACACACCGGGACAGGCTGAGAGGTGTGTCCTGACAGAAAGAGCGTATAGAGGTGGTGTCAAAGTGCTGGCCTCGCTGTGCTTCAAAACAGTGACCAACTCCGCACATGCGCTCTAAAACTGAACTATGGAACAACTCCTCTATTTTATAATACGTACAGTGCCTTGTGAAAGTACTAATACACCTTGAACTTTTGCACATTTTGTCATGTTTACAACCCTAAACGTAAAGATTTTATTTTGAATTTTTTACTGAAAGTTCAAACACAAGTAACAGACAACTGTGAAGTGAAAGCAAAATGATACATGATTCTGTTATTTAAAAAAAATAGAAAACCGAAAAGTCAGGCGTGCATAAGTATTCATACAGCACGACTTAATACTTTGTGGAACCCCCTTTTGCTGAAATAACAGCAGCAAGTCTTCTGGGTTATGACTACAAGGTTTGCACATCTAGAGACTGACATTTTAGCCCATTCCTCTTTACAAAACAACTCAAGCTCTGTCAAATTAGAGCGTTTGTGGATTGAACAGTGCTCCGTGAGATGTTCAAATCTTGGGAAATCGTTGTATAACTTAACACTGCTTTAAACTTCTCCACAGCTTTATCCCTGACCTCTCTGATGTGCTCCTTGGCCTTCATGATGTTGTTTAGTGACCAATACACTCTGGCCATAGCTCTGAGGCCCTCACAGAACAGCTGGAATTATACTGAGAGTAGATTACACACAGGTGGCCTCTATTTAATGGTTAGGGCAAGGTGTGAACATTCTGCAGTCATTAGGAATGTTATAAAGGCAATTTAATGCACATAGAAAATGCTGTATGAATACTTGTGCACGCCCCACTTTTCACTTTTCTATTTTTTTGAAAAATAACAGAATCTTGTATCATTTTGCTTTCACTTCACAGTTGTCTGTTACTTGTGTGTGAACTTTCAGTAAAAAATTCAAAATAAGCCGGGCTAAGATGTAAATACTAATCTTTTATATTTGCAGACGTCTCTGTGTGAGGTCTGGGGTATTGAGAAACATGCCTTTTTAGTCAGTAATATACAAGCGCTTGCCTGCAGATTCGTGACATTTGGATGGATCAAAAGATCAGAAAAATGTATTTGCGCTCATTGCACTGAAACTATGAATATTTTAATAGTAATAATGTAAGATGCATTCAGAAATGTAATCATTTAATCATCAGAGTACATTTTAACATGAGCAAAAATGCTAGTGGACACTCAAGAGCTCTAATGAGCGACTGCCTGTCGTCTTTAAGCTCCTAAAACGTGGTACAAAGTATGTTCTTGCAAGACGAAGGGACTGATCTAAACGTACATCACTCAGACAGCTGCGATTGGAGTTCCCCAACAGGCAAAAGGGGAAATGCACCAAACAATGGCAATGCTATTCTCAGCGCACAAGCGTCGGACTGTACCTTTGACGATGAGGTCTGCGTAGTTGGACACCCCGGAGCCCCCGTCCGAGCGGATCACGCATCTGTATCGGCTGGTGCTTCTTTGAGAAGTGTCTCCGACGCTGACCGTGGCCGAGAAGCGACGGTGGTTCACGACTCTGGTCACCATCAGGGCGCTGTCTTTACCGTTCCACTGCTGCAACACACACAAGCACACGCACGTCACCTATTTTGTCTCTCAGTATATTCTATGAAGTTGTCCTCAAACGGAAAAATACTGAGAGAACTGTTATTGGACTGAAGAAATACCAATGATACTGACAGCAGCAGCCGAGGTCAAAGTACGTGATTTAAAACCATCGGGTTAGACCAGAAACCACTGGCCTCTCATATCCAGAGCCCATCTCCAGCCCATGTCCCGCTGTTTTGTGCTAATTTCACAGAAACATGGCTCCCTGCCCCACAGTGAACAGGGTCAGTGCTCTCCATTGCAGATGCCGTTACAGTGCAGGGAGAGAGCCCCATGTGGCCTCAAACATGGCACTGGAGACGTGAATGTAAATGAGAACATCACACGGAGGAACTGTGTGAGGCTCAACAGGTTTCATTTATTCATTCGTCCGTCTCTCTTAAGGGGTTACTGAAAGAAATGGTAAAAGCTTTGACTCTTTGACACTGGCAGTTTTCATTGTATTCATTTCATTTAAGGTCATTATAGAGTTACATGACCAGGATTACTCTGCATGTGTGATGACATGTCAGACTGGTTCTAAGGTTCATCTTGCTTGAAATAAGAAAAGTAAAACCGCCAATGGGACTGGAGCAATTTTCTTACCCCATTGGCAGATACATCGACCTGAAATAACGGCAAAATGTATTGAACCGAGTCAGAAACCTCTCAGAACAAGGGTGACTCACCTGAACCCAGAGCTTGTCATTCTGGGACCACTTCCCCCAGCCGTGCACTGAAATGTGGCGTTCTGCCCCACGTTCACCTCCACGTTCTGGAGACGCAGGAAGTGAGGAGCTTTACCTGCCAAGAAGCAAAACAAAACTTAACACACGACAGGAAAAATCATTACTTGAGCGAGCTTTTGTAGAAGAGAGTGTACTTAAAGGGGGGTATTATCTAAAATCGACTTTTTCAAGCTTTATATCATGTTATGTCATTCCCTCATTAAACACATGCCTGGAGTGTTGCCTTGGCTCATTCACATATTTTTGAGTAATCAGTCAAAACTTAGACGGCAGCCATTTTAGGTGTAGCTATGCCTCAGTCCTCCTAGGAACGCCCCCACCTCCTGGAGACGCCTCTGGACCTTTCGTCACCAGCCAAGCCACCAACCACTGCTCCTCAGCTCAGCAGAGCCCCCTCCCCGCACAGTAGTGTTGTTTAGATGCCACAGCAGTGTGCTGAAGGGGGCGTGTCGGAAAGCTTCTTAAAGAGACAGAGGCCTATTTCAAGACGTTCAGTACAGCCATTTTGAGAGAGCAATTTTATTCAAGGCAGTTATTTTAATTTACTGCATATACAGACCAACAGAAGGTTACGTCATCATTGTAGTATGCTATAGACTGGTGCTATGTGATTGAAGAAAGCATAATACCCCCTTTTTAAAGTGCGTATGGCCGACTACGTGAGAATAATCAGCACAATCATCTTTAAGTTTATGCGAATAACTGGGAACAAAATGCTCATCTTTATTAGACAAAAATGACTTAAAAGAGCTTGAATTATCGGAACTTGTGCTCATTTCGAGTAGGTTTGGACCATCTTATTGCCAAAATCAGCATTAGTAGGTCGCGTTCACGTTTTAGAATGTGATGATGTCATAATCTCAGGTGGAGGACAGGGACCAATAGGCTCTATGCACACAAATGACACTTCCAATGCTAAGTCGGTGCTTCCGTATCCTGTCTCCGTTATTTCCATATGAGGTCTTGTCTAAAAAAATTAATAGTTCAAGGAAACATCACTGACAGTGAGATAATGATCCGAAGTGACTCGCTACGTGTTAAAAACATTATGTTGGATGTACACTCACCTAAAGGATTATTAGGAACGCCTGTTCAATTTCACATTAATGCAATTATCTAAACTACCAATCTCATGGCAGTTGCTTCAATGCCTTTAGGGCTGTGATCCTGGTCAAGACAATCTCCTGAACTCCAAACTGAATGTCAGAATGGGAAAGAAAGGTGATTTAAGCAATTTTGAGTGTGTCATGGTTGTTGGTGCCATACGGGCCGGTCTGAGTATTTCACAATCTGCTCAGTTACTGGGATTTTCACGCACAACCATTTCTAGGGTTTACAAAGAATGGTGTGAAAAGGGAAAAACATCCAGTATGCGGCAGTCCTGTGGGCGAAAATGCCTTGTTGATGCTAGAGGTCAGAGGAGAATGGGCCGACTGATTCAAGCTGATAGAAGAGCAACTTTGACTGAAATAACCACTCGTTACCACCGAGGTATGGAGCAAAGCATTTGTGAAGCCACAACACGCACAACCTTGAGGCGGATGGGCTACAACAGCAGAAGACCCCACCGGGTACCACTCATCTCCACTACAAATAGGAAAAAGAGGCTACAATTTGCATGAGCTCACAAAAATTGGACAGTTGAAGACTGGAAAAATGTTGCCTGGTCTGAGTCTCGATTTCTGTTGAGACATTCAGATGGTGGAGTCAGAATTTGGCGTAAACAGAATGAGAACATGGATCCATCATGCCTTGTTACCACTGTGCAGGCTGGTGGTGGTGGTGTAATGGTGTGGGGGATGTTTTCTTGGCACACTTTAGGCCCCTTAGTGCCAATTGGGCATCGTTTAAATGCCACGGACTACCTGAGCATTGTTTCTGACCATGTCCATCCCTTTATGACCACCATGTACCCATCCTCTGATGGCTACTTCCAGCAGGATAATGCACCATGTCACAAAGCTCCAATCATTTCAAATTGGTTTCTTGAACATGACATTGAGTTCACTGTACTACAATGGCCCCACAGTCACCAGATCTCAACCCAATAGAGCATCTTTGGGATGTGGTGGAACGGGAGCTTCGTGCCCTGGATGTGCATCCCACAAATCTCCATCAACTGCAAGATGCTATCCTATCAATATGGGCCAACATTTCTAAAGAATGCTTTCAGCACCTTGTTGAATCAATGCCACGTAGAATTAAGGCAGTTCTGAAGGCGAAAGGGGGTCAAACACAGTATTAGTATGGTGTTCCTAATAATCCTTTAGGTGAGTGTAAATTCTTGACTGCAGGAAACGTCTGTGTTTTTTGAGGCAGGGCTTTTTATCTCAGAGCTAACGGCTAGTATCAAAAAACACCACCACAAAAATTAAACGTCTAAAATGTAAAGACAGGCGGATTATATTTTGAGCAGGCTCGTTTAAAATCTTGTAGCTATTTTCATTTATAATTCGTGTTAGCCGTTAGCTTCAAGACAAAAACACTTACTGTGATGAGCACGGAAGTTTCCTCTAGTGAATTTTTTGCTCATGACGCGATGTCAGTGACTGTCCACCAGTAACTCACTGTCTACCATGTAATCCTCAGCTATTTTTTTTGTTTAGACAAGACCTCATAGGGAAATAACAAAGACAGGATACGTAAACGACTACTTAGAATCCACTCGGAAGTCACGTGACGCTCGCGTGCATATAGCCTATACAACTCAATGGGAGAAATACTGTACAGTTTTTGTCAGAAATTTCCGAAACGAAAATTGCCAAATGTTTTTCGTCATCAGTATTTGATAGTGTGTCCAGTAGAAAGTCCTTTCTACTGATCATCATCACATCATCATGTTTTTTGATTATTGTCTCCACTTTTGGACGCCTTTCAGGGATAATAATAATAGGACATTAGTTCATGTGTGCTGACAGAGGAGATAATGCACTTTGAGGCAGTTTTTGTTTCCTGTAGATTCTCCCACTGATGACTGAGATGGTAACCAAAAACTAAGACGAAAAAATCTGCAGTTTGTCAGTTACCATAGTTACCGTCATGGAATTTTCAGTTGCTCCACCACAATTTTAAACCATGGGCACTTTAGGATGTTGTGATGTCACGTGATCGCAACCTATTGTCTCATTTCACGCACATTTCAAGTAATTAAGATAAGACGGCATTTTTTGGCAATCTTAAATGAGATGCATGACTTAAAATCGCGTGAATTAAGGTCAGATTAAGGTCAGATGTCAGTCAGATTTAACTAATCTAAGATCAGATCAAAATGCCAATGCCAGTGGAACGAGCAAAAAATCCCACTTGAAATCAGATCAATTAACTTTTACTTTTAAAAATATACCGTTTTCATTTGAACTGATACAAACCTGTCTGAAATAAGAAAAAACGTGCTTGTTTCATTGGCAATAAGAGGTTTTATCTTATGTAAGACTTGACCAAACCAAACCAAATCTCCTAATTCAAGTAAATCTGGGTCATTTCTTCCTTAAAATGATTATTCTTTTTCCAGTGTAAGAATTTGTTTTGCTTTATAAACCTAACCGATGACTAATAGTTACCACTTAATAATTCAAGTGCTCTGAGTGCCCATGCAGGTGGAAAAGTGCTTTGAATTGAGCACATTTACCGTTTAATAAATAGAAAAAAACATGAAAACTTGTCAGCACTTTGAGTTTCCGAAAAGGTCATCCACAAAAGTGAGTGAGACGGCGTGTTGGGGTGAAAAGTGCAGTTTTGTGCTGCAGTGCCGCAGACTGTCCGGTCGAGGACGGGGTCAGGTTTGAGTGATGAAGTTGGTCTGGTCCTTCTTCTCTTTTCAGTGTAATCTGTCTCCAGTCTGTGCAGGTGTCTCTCTGTGTGTGTGTCTGTGTGTGTGTGTCTGTGTGTAAGTGTGTGTGTGTGGGACTGAACATGCCGGGAAAGTGAGAGAAAACAACCACAAAACACGCCAGGCTTAGTGGGCGTCAAACTTACGGCACGGATGAGCCAAGACACGGATGTCGTCGACGGCGATGAACCCCGGGTGGCCTTGTACCGACACGGCTTCAAAAATGACCTGGAAAAAAAAAAAAACGAGAGGAAGACGAGATTAGCTTCTGCGCGGCGGCGGCTCCGACGGCGGGACCTTCGGGGGAATTCGCTTGAACTCAGTGAATACTCCGTCCTAACATGCGCCTGTCGCTCTCCATCTGCTGCACACAGATGGGGCTCATTCCTCAACTGGGATCCGCTGTGAAACTTCTTCCGCTTTAGTCAAGGTTTAGACAAGTCAAATGTAATGCCACAAACACAGGAAAAGATTTCACTTCTTAGGATTTGCAAACATTTCATCAAACTGAGGAAACTGGACAAAACGGGCAACTTTAGAGTGAAGAAAATGTGGTCGATTTCAGCCAAAACTTAAACTTCAATATGTTTTACCCTAGTGGTTCCCAAAGTGGGGGTCACGGGACACTGGAGTGAGGGTTGCAAGATGAGACAATATGTTGTTGTTTTTTTAATTAAGGTTTTAAACGAACAAAATATAAATAAATACAAATAAAAAATAAAATAGATTAAAGTAAATGAAAATAATAAGTAAGTAAATAAATTGATTAGATGATTATTTTACATTTCTGACACTGAATTTGATGTATTTTTGATGGAAAACAGCATATTTTTGTGAATTATGTTACATTATAATTAGGGCCGGGACTCGATTAAAAAAAATAATCTAATTAATTAGAGGCTTTGTAATTAATTAATCGAAATTAATCGCATATACATATTTGACCTGAGAACAGTGAGAAGTAAGTTTTTTCATAAGGATTTTTAGTATACCATTGAATAATGACTGAATACATAAGCTTAAGCAACAAAATATTGTTTATTTTTGTTCAACCAAGTCCAACAGACCAGTGCAATATTGCCATTAATTGTGCGTCTGCAGGAAAAAAGGAAACTGAAGTGTGGAAAGCAAAGTGTGATTAATTTCGATTAATATTTTTAATCGCACTAAACCTCATGTAATTAATTAATCGCAATTAATCGAAAAAAGTCCCGGCCCTAATTATAATACATAAGGGATGTACCGATCTAATACTGGTATTAATATAGGATATCAGATATCGGCACAACTATCCAATACATTATACAAAAACAATCTTTCTATGACTAAATCTTAGTGAATATAAACATGCTGTGTGTCATTTTAGGGCAGAACCTGGAGAAATAAATTGCAAGGTTAGTTTTAACCTCTCCAATTGTGTTTCTGATTGCCGTGGTTAGCAACAGCATGCTAATGCTAACGGCAACTAATCAAGGCTGGGCCATAAACTATGATAGAAATACCTAAAGTAGCCAAATAAATTAAAATAGTCACTGCTGAAGTGGCCAAGTGTCTGTATTTTAGTGAATGAAATGCTGTTAAAGAATATCTGATCTGATGTGTCAGTTTATTTGTTTATAACCTAAATAACCTGTCAAGTAGCTGAGGATACTTGGTGTGGAGAAGTCCAGTCATCCTTGTTAAAAGTTTTTCCATTAGTTTATTCATAGATATAATTGATCTGTAACATCATCATTGATCTTATAATGAAGAAAAGAGTAACCCTGTTTCAGACCATCTTTTTGGTCATTTTGAACTTATACAATAGAAATTGTTGAGAAATGTCATAATTTTCCAATAAATTTAGATATAATGCCAGTTAGGACGTAATTTTAAGACATATAAGGCCTTGATTTTTGCAAAAAATAATTTCATGACTTTTAATGCCCTGTTATTTCAGATCTCACTTGTGATTATTTATCGTGAACATGGCTGTTACGTGTCATGATTAAAAGAAGAACTTTGATGTGTTTGAGTTTGGATAAAAATGGGCCGATTCCTTGCATTTTCCCTCTACTGTTCTGTCCTTCTCGGGGGTCAACGGTGCGTGGCCTCACTCATCTCCAAAACACAGCCCCGGTGTCTGTCAGGACTGTCACAGAAACACAATCAGGCCGAAGCTCAAACATGTCCACCAGGATTTAGTCTGCTCCACTCCCCCGGGACACTTTCTCTGTCCTAAAGGTTTGACTTGTGGTTCAGTGGGCCACATTTCTACACAAAACATATGAAAACATTTTGCTCCTTTTTAACCTAATTTACCTTCTTTTGCGAGGGGGGATGGATTAAAGGAGGACAAAACAAAACAAATCAGGTACAGTGCCTTTAAGTATTTCAGCATTTACATCTGAAGCCATTCCCTCCATGCTAACAAAGCCAGTGTATGCGTGAATATCTTAAATGTACCTGGTAAGAGTTGGGCCAGAAAGTAGAAATGGCCAGTTCGGCTTTGACCCATCCTTCAGTGACTGTGTCCGAGGTGTTCCACACGGGGTTCCCTGAGCTCCTCCGTTCACCTGCAACGACCACAGCCTCCTGTTCATTTCTCTCACGGTGCATGCGTTCAGTTCATCCGCTTTGACTTGAGTAACACAGACATGCACCATCTGCCTGTCAGAGCTGCTCGGACGCTCGGGATTTTTGGGGATTTTTCTTTTAACCAAGTTTGAGGATAGATTTGTGATTTATATTTCACACTGAAGACGGTGTTTAAACATGGCGTATTTTATTTTAGAAGCGTTAACATTTGAGCGGAAAAAGGAAAGACATAACTTAGTAGCTCATTCAACAATCACACGCATTATTACAAGATGTGCGTTATTATCACACATATGTGGGCATTTTATGACATTTTGAACTTGTGTTACATAATGCAGTGTTATCACAAATAGCGGCTCAGGACTAACACCTGACCACGATTCTGTTGTACGGTTGCACAACGACAAATAAAGCAATTACCTGGACAAAGAATGGAGTGTGGGCACGTAACTGACAAATACACCTGATCCACACTTTTTCATTGCGAGAAAGAGTCCAGTAAAATCTTCTGCAGAGTGTTCCTTTCAAGTGGGAAATGCAAGGGAGCACAGTAAGGGGGTCATTTACCAAGCGTTTGCTCATGTGCAAAGTGAGCAGCACGTGTAAAAGTGGATCAGACTCATTCATGCATTTTGTATTCACGCAGCATTATCTTGTTTACATATCAGGTTCGGTGGCCTGATACTGTAATACAGGCAACATCAAATGGTACATTGAGTGCAACATGTTCACAAAATAGCAGAATTCATTTTTCAGTTTGCACCCGCTATTTAGCACCGGCCTTGACAAATGACCCCCTTTTTACGCATTTTAAGGCGAGACACTGCAGGTGAATAGGGATTTTTTATTTATTTAAAGATATCGATTTGAAACTTCTGCTGTAGATTACTGGCATAAATATGAAGAAAAAATGTATTGCACGTTTTCTGTCATTTTATGTGTTCATAGAAAAATAAGGTGTTTTATGCCTAAAAATGCCCAAAATGTTGCATTTTTTCCGGCGACGAAAACTGAATAATGGATTGAGCCAGATTCAAATTTATAGTTTTATTTTGTTGGGGGATTTTGGAAATCTTGTTTAGTTTTAAAATAAACTGTTTTTAGTGGAAAAAAATTAACATTCAAAACTCAGTAAATCAGGCTAGGAATTAGATATTAAAAAATCCCTCTGAAAAAAATCTTCCAAATATTGATCAATCCAAGGCTGGAAAATGTTAAGTCTGTAGGAGCTACTGACGTCGAGATGTTGTTGCCCCAATGAAAGAAAAATGCCTTTTGAGGAAATGGGCCTTGAAATTACGATTTCCCATATAAATCTATGGAGAAACATTGAATCAGTGCAATATTTAAACATGTTATTGTGAAGATTAGGTATAATTTTTATTTCGAGGTGAAAGTTTATATGTTCAGAGACCAATTTGGCTCAAAACATGAACACTGAAAAATTGAGTTTTGCCTGCAGTGTCTCCCCTTAAGTAAGTGCTTTATTTGTCATTGTTTAACGAACCGCAAACTACAAGAATCGAATGCATTTGAGAACATGTTTGAAGAGGTCTACACTCCAGTTTATAAATGATGGTGTTTGGAGCGAGTTATGTTGATAATAACACGCTCCCGCACTTATGCCCTTTTTAGGAACATGCTTCGTCAGAGCTGGGGAGGAGGAGTCTGTAAATCCGCCATGATTTCCCCCTCGAACGTGGTCATTGTGGTAAACTGGGAGGAGTGAGGAATGACGGTCTATTAATAATATGTCTATGGGCCTGAGCCGCCAATCAGCCACTTGTTTACCGTGTGTGTCCAGACCCACCTTCTTTCGCGCAGAAAATAAGTGGGTGTGGTTTATGTAAAGGATAATGTATAGAACGCCGGTCATTATTGGGAAAATAAGTACCTTCAGGGCGAACTTGTTTCGCCCCGTTCTATACATTATCCCGCTTATTATACGGCTATTTGCCAACTGTACACACACAAATAAACTTCATACACTTTTATGAAGGCAGAAAGGTTTATTTAATGATTTCCGCGGCAAATAGTTCCCAAAAGTTTGCGCGTTGCTTGGCAGGCTAGGCTAGTAGCAGCACGGCTAGCTACTTATTGCTAGCCTAGCTACTTAGTTGAAGGTGCAGTTGGAAAGTTAGACTCCCGTTAACTTCACGAGCGATTCCCCCAACGTCTCTCACAGGGACAGAGATAGTGTCCTCTACTTCTACTTGCGGAGTGATATGAAAGGCCTGTATTACAAGCACAAACTCCGTTGCCATTGGCAGTGATCATTATTTTTTCAGAGGTCTTCTATCAGAAATAATGACCGGTACAACGTTGGGAAATCACATTCAAATCAATGGAGCGTTCTACTTGCATTGTGAAGGGCCGTATAATAACAGGCTATAAACTATAGACATCACATGTTTCTAATAAGTAAATGTGTTAATAACCTCCATAAAGGGACTGTAGATCGGTTACAATGAATAACTCCACGAATATTTGACCAGTCGACACGAAACAAAACGTGTTCCTATATCGTCCTCCCTGAGCCTGAAGCACCCACGTCTGAGTAAAATCGCTCAATGTGAAGATCTCGACATGAAGCGAACATCTGTCCACGCTATCGGCTGCTAATTGATACCACTAATATCACACTTTCGAATTCGACTGAGGCTACCTGCGCAGCACACGTACGAACGCACACAGACCTTGACGTAGACGTTGAGCGTCCCGGGGCTGGCGCCGTCCCGCGAGGACAGGGAGTACAGGAAGTCGATGCAGTGCGTGTCGTTCTCCTTCAGCGTGGGCATGTAGAGGTGGGCCTTCTGTCCCGAAGCTCTGCCCGACGCGTTCACCACCATGTAGGAGCCTAAAGAGGACGGAAACAGACGGTTAATATTGTTCTAGTCAGTACAAACTCTGAAGAAGAGCACAGGTCTCTCTTTGTTACAGTAAGCGCAAAAACTCAGGCTGTGTTTTCCCCGAGACTTTTTTACGACGCTGGGAGTTTTATGGCCTCGGCTTGTCCATTTGGGCCGGTGCCACGGGTTGAAATGCGAGCGGCGAGACTGTGAGACGGAGTTAATCTCGCAGGTTCATAGCTTCAAGATGTTTTATAATCAATCACCGCCGGAGACTGAAGGTGTGTGAACCGTGAGTTAAAAGATGACTCTAGAGTTTATTATGGACGGGATTTATCGCCGCTCTTTAACCGCACTGGCACCGACCTCAGGACATTTTCACCGACGCAAAATGTCCAGAAGAGAGCGCCGCCCGCGTGGGAATAAAACGTCGCATAATCATGTACTCAAAGATAAAAGTCCAAGTTAGAAGTACTGTTAATTTCATAAAGAGAATAGAAAGGATGTTTGTCTCAATCTCAAGTAGAACAATATCGAGAAATATGGGGTCGGAGTCTTTGAGGAGCTGAAGTGCTGAAGTCTGTAAATATGCAGAGAAAGGAAGGAAATGGAAGGAAAGGGAGAGAGTTCAGCTTCCGGCGCTATAATTAAACTCTAGAAAGGACGTTACAGCCGTTGCCATGACAAATGTGGCGGCCATCTTGTGATTGTGCTTTTAGCCAAAATCAAATTGAAAGTAATGTATTAAGAGAGGCAGAAATGTCCATGAATCCATAAACACTTCCACACACAGACCCTGAACAGTCGAAATCTGTCATTTCTATTACGTAATACCAGAAAGGAGAAAACTACTACAACAACTCCCTCACTGTCCCACATGTCCTATATTCTAAACTCAACTCAAAGTGTGGCTTAAAGCAAACCAGTCGTGTGACCATGAAGTGACTCTTCTTTTACATGTCTTGTCCTTTACTGACTCCTGTTATGTTGTTTATTGTATTTTCTTTGTTCGTGTCATCTTCCCACAGGGCTGTGTAAATTAGCCTTGTGTCTATAATTGGGCATGTCTGTTTTTGTTGTTTCAATGCAGATGTTGATTAAAGCTGGGGTACCTAATATTTATAGTGTACATTTATTGTTGCCACCTCAGAGTATGTTGTAAACATAGCAAAGCACAGAGCTTGTTGTATTGTCTTCACCTAAGGTTTTACTGAGCAATGGATGATAGAAGTCTAGACTAAATTAGTGGAATTTATCTTAGGGGTGGCCGCTCCTGCTTCACTTTGTCACCACTCAATGTGAAATGTGAAATGTGCATGTAATTACATTCTTTGAACAATTGGAATACACAGGAAGGATTGTGAGAGCGAGAGACAAATTTGGGTCAAAACAAAATAATGTCACTGTTTGAACAGTAAAAATCAGGTACCCCAGCTTTAATGTGCCTTGTCCTGATCAAATAAACAACTCTGAGGCAAAAAACTACATCTCATTCACTGCTAAAAAGTTTTCTAGAAATAAGTATATCAAGAAATCTGTCTTTGAGGCAAGGTATTTTGCACTTAAATCAAAAATAAGATCTCATTGCAGTGAACATTACACAAATACATCTTGATTTAGTTGAGGATTGTTTTTTTTTTTCTCAATAGGTGTAAAAAATAAAATAAAAGACTCAAGCTCAGGCCAACCAATCAGATAAAAGCCTTTTTGACATTGCACTGTAAAAAAAATGACTATCTTAACCCCCACCTGAGCCGACCACATTGTCTCCAGTTTGGCTTTATCCAAATCTAATAAAAGCAGCTTACAAAACAAGAAATGAAAAGGTGACATAAAAAGCTCCAAAAGACCAAAAGTGGCACAGGTGTGATGATGAATAAAAAGTCTATTGAATATTTCTATATATATTTTATCATATAGGCTTTAATGATTATATATGAAACTGTGTTGATTGTAATTTTGAATTGCGCGGACATTTTAGTGCATCATTGTTTTGTACTTTGATATCCACTGGGGGGCAGTGTGTTAGGAGTCAGATGGCGCTGATTGGTTCTTCAACAAGGAGACACCTACTTCCTGTTTCTATAAAAGGCCAGGCACGGGGCCGCTCCCCCCTCTCTCCCCCTCCTGGCTGGCCGGTCAACATGTCCAGATGTACCTCTCTGTGCTGAGATTGTAAATTCAGGGAATAAATAATGATTTTGATTTGAATAGAACGAGCCTACGTATTCTTTTCATCCATTTTTTGAACACAATAAGTCAAAGTGACGGCAACACAGCAACATTTCGAGGACAAATATCAGTTTCGATCCATTTTGTAGCTTTTAAATGAGGCGTTACGCTGGCCTGCAGGCTGTGAGCTCCAGTCCAGAAGCTTTTAGATTTGTGTGAAGCCGAACTGGAGAAAATGTAAGAGGTTAAAAATGGGCTCGAACAAAGTTTGAATTTGAGATGGTTAAAACAATCTGAATGAAGGACAAAATGTACTTGTTCAAATTGGTAATAATGTGGTGTCCATGTTTAAGGGGTGTCTCTCACCCAGCAGGGTTTGGGGGGCGTGTCCTTGCCCTTCTTGTTGTTCGGCCTGTCGCTACATTGGATCACGTCGGGGTCACCAATGTAGCGAGAAAGATGAGGACACATGCTAGTTACAAGTGAGTTCTTTATTCTTTCTCAGCTACTGCTAGAATGGCCGGACAACAGGCCGAACAACAAGAAGGGCAAGGACACGCCCCCAAACCCCGCTAGGTGAGAGACACTCCTTAAACATTAACACCACAATAAGAAGTTTTATTGTATCTAAGACCAGACCACATCTCCTTTTGAAAGTTACTGTATGTTTTCCAAAGTTCTCAACACAACTGGAACCAAACCCTTCCCTCTGAAAGTCAGTGAGTGAGTTGTACAATATTTCAGCGCTGAGCAGTTTCTCCAAAAGTAGGCTAACTCTACCCACACTGGTCGGGTGGGTCTCAGCTGGGAGCTTTTTATTTTTTTACGTTTTGCTCCTGTGTATCCACCGGCTGCTGGCGCCGAGCCGCTGGGAGCGAAAGCGCTTTGCTCAAAGACACCTCCAGCAGCGTCTCGCCGTGGAAGCCACCGAGGCCCTTCTGACGGTTTTGATGCTGACAGCTCTTCGGAAAAATAAAAGCCCGAAACTCAAGTCTCTGTGGTGTCAGCGAGAACAGCTGGTCCCGATGGCAGCGCTGAGATGCCCCACTTATTTTGGTGTCGGTGAACGCATCTGTGTGTGTTTTTCTGTTTGACGCGTTCCCCAGTTTTCTCCTGCTGCAGAAGTGTGACCTCACGGCTGGAGCCACATGTGAAATGAGCTGTGGACAGGACCGACACAAAGGAACAGGTGTGAAGGACGGGTCTGTGGGTCAGTCTTAAGTGTTTTTTTTTATCTCGCAAATCTCCCTCACACAAAGGCTTTCTACATTCCTACATAATAGTCTCACGTTTTAGATGGATTTTCGTTTTGTTCTGAACATGATGAACAATCTGCAAATATTGAAGGCGAGAAACTGCAGGAGAATAGCGGGAATAATACATTTAGAGATATCAATTTGAAACATTACTGATATAAATATGAGGAAAAATACATTAAGAGATAGCAATTTGAAACATTACTGATATAAATATGAAGAAAAATGTATTGCCAGTTTTCTGTCATTTTCTGTTTTTATTAAGAATAAGGCATTTTGTGCATAAAAATGGCCACAATTGTCTATATAATCAGCAATTAAATCTGAATAATGGATAGATACTGCATGATTTAAATTTAGGGTTTGACATATTAGTACCAAAGATGTTTTCAGAGGGGATTTTGGATCTTGTTAAGTTTGTAGCCCCTTAACATTCTCAGTGTAAACGTGAATTGACTTTCTTCAGAGTTAGACTTCTGTCAGAAACCATGAGTGACAGTAACATGAAGCTAAATACAATGTGCTCTTTGTTTCCAGTAAAAAGGATGAGGCCTCGCTTCAGTCACAGACTGAGAAGTGAAGAGGGAAGTCATGGAGATTCTGCTTTAGACAGAACTTCAGACTTCTGCACATTAAATCATAATCTCACTCTCAAATATGTGGTAAAAAAATAAAATCTGGGGCAAATTATTATTACAATTAAAAAACAAACACATGATTGATGCATAAGAATGTGGTAGATATACTTTTACTGTGGAGACAACAGTTACTATAGTAACTGGTGTCAAGAAATTAACCTCATGAGCTTCTTAAGCAACATCTGTCCACATCAGTCCTGCTGCACCACGACTCAGACAAACTGGGACAAACATGACTCAACAACAGATACAAGCGACTGGATTTTTTTTTTTTTTTTTTTTATTAGAAATAATGGGTTTTCACACTTGCACTAGTGACTAAGATATACTTGATATTCAATCTTTCATTCACAGAAATATGAAATAACTGTCTCACGCAGAAGCTCCATGATGTACTTTCTTCACCTGTCGGGCTAAAGAGCATGAGCCTCAGCCTTTTTGTTTATATTAAATATCAGACATGTAGCTTCACGTTTTAGCTTCATGTTACTGTCACTCACGGTGTCTGACCTACAGTGTAACTCTGAAGCCAATCAAATCACAGAGACTCAGAGTGGGTTGGGCACAAATGTGACCAAACGCCAAGATCCAAGCTCTGAGACAAAAACAATATTTCAGTGCTTTAACAGGTTAAAGAAGCTAACTGAATCTGTCGCGTTCACTTTTAGAATGTGATGATGGAGAATGTGATGATGGAGAAATACAGTTTTTGTAAGAAATCTCCAAACAAAATGAACTAATGTTTTTCCTCATCAGTATTTGACAGTGACTGGATTCACAAACCCGCCGTATTACTTTTACGTCTGAAAGTCCTTCCTACTGACCAACATCACGCTCATGTTTCCGAGTTTGTCACCACTTTTGGACGCCTTTCAGAGGAAATAATTGGACATTGGTTCGTAGGTGCTGAGGGAGGAGACGATTAACTTTGAGACAGTTTTTGTTTCATGTGGATTCTTCCAGTAATGACTGAGATATTTGCCAAAAAAATCTGCAGTTCCCCAGTTACCATAGTTACCGCCATGGAATATTCACTTGCTCCACCTCAATTTTAAACTCTTTAGGATGTTGTGATGTCACGTGAACGCAACCTATTTGAGTTAGCGTTTCGCTCAGAGGACACTTTTAGATATACAAGTATGTATATAAAGTAAACTCTCAAAAGGTCTGTACATTGATCAGTGATTTCTAACGGGGCTTTGACTTCACCTAAATGCGCTCAATGGGTTGACAACAGCTGAAAACATCTGGATGGTTCATAATTTGCGATGATTGATGACTAATGCTAACGGCTATAGGAAAAGTGCATTGATTTATTACACTAAACAAGACTGAACAATTAAGCATGTTTAAAACTATTTGTATTTGAGTCTCTGTAACAGAGCATAGTCATGTTTTTGTGTTAGTCAACCCTCTTTGCAACGCTTCCCCGCAACCACTGAATTTACCCTCCCAAACTTAGTCAAACGTTTGTCTTTCAGGTTACATTGAAGCAGAATCTTGTTGAGTTTCTCTTGGCTCGGTGCTGCAGAGGTGATATACTGACCGCGGACACTGACTTATGGCGACTAAAATGAGGCATCATGAGGACTCAATCCAGATCCAACTCCATAAATCACCCTGAGATTCTGGGTTTCAGCACCGGACAGCTCCTCTGCACAGGCCGTATTTCATCTGAGGAGCTTCAGCACCGGACAGCTCCAGACGTTTAGTCTCTGCTGTTTGCTGTAGTGCAGGGGTGCCACAAACTTTTTGTCTCTGAGGGCCAACATGAAAATGTGCCTGTGGGTCGCGGGCCAAACACGACGATGTCAAACGTGAAACACATATAACTGCAAATAATCATAGTTACTTTGTTTTATTTTTTGGTAGCCTATACATTTGCATTTGATTCTATCTATGCAAATAACATGGTACATAAAACAAATGTTAACTATGGCAAAAGCCTATAGTTTTAGTAGAACAAAATCAACTATTGTAGCAAAATAGTGTCAAATGTAACAACAACACCTGTATCTACAGAACCTACAGTGACTTTACCTCATTCATTTGTTTACTCAAAGAAAATGCCACATAAGATCATTTTGAAAGTGTCTGTTCAGCATACATTCTTTTATAAGTATTTTTTTAACATGTACCTTTGTTGATGTCAAAACCTTTGCAATAAAAGTTGCAAAAATTGGTAAAGTGATGCTACAGTGCTCTGTGATAAAACCTAGACACAAGACACTACAACAGTGTTTCCTTAAAACCTCAAATCCACTTTTTTTGCTGATAAACTGTATAAATGAGTGTCCAATAGTGTTGTCTACATATCCTGGTCATCATTTTGGCACTTTAGTGAAAATTAGTTGAAAGATCAACTTTATGCCTAAAACCGTCAGTTAGACTTTAACTTTGCGAAAGGAGTGAAACAGCGCCCCCAATTTGACGTGGGTGGCCAAAAAGGGTACTGCATCCATATTTACCATTGAGAATGAATGGGAGAGAGTTAGTATTAACCAAAAGTCGGTCACCTTCTGACGGGCCAAATTTGGGCCCACTTTGGGCACCTCTGCTGTAGTGAATCAAAGTCTCTCTGATAACGGGCAACAGTGAGTAAATGTGAGAAGTAATGACATTTTTATTCTATAGGGCTGTGTGACGTAATTGCTGCTTCGATTCGTTATTGGACGCATCTTTTAAAATCAGTTCAGGAGCATTAACATTTGACAGCAGACTTTAATATGACCTGCTAAGCTAATAGACAAACTGATGCATTTCAGAACATGTTTGCAGAGCCTACATTACAGGGTTAGCAGATTGCACAAATGCAGTGTTGGGGAGAATACTTTAAAATGGTTTTCGTTATACAGATTACTGAATATTTGACTTGAAACTAGTGGTGGGACTTGATTAAAAGTTTAATTGAGTTAATAATGGCATTTGTAATTAATTAATCACAATTAAGCATAATTTATTTAGGGGTTGTATTTATTTTTAGAGGTATATTTTAGATGCTTCTTTGTATTTCCTACATTTGAACTTATATTATTTAACACTTCAAAGACAATAGCAGTTTGATTTATTTTGGAGAATGATCTTTTTTAAATAAGTTTATGTCGCCTTAACTGTGTAAATAAACAAGTTTGACAGTAAAGTTGTTTTTGGGTTTACGCCGTGTTCGTCGCTAAGCAACGTCTCGCAAGAAAAAAGGAAACTGAAAAAGTGCCACTAAAGTTATTCGTTATTAAGTCACATTAAACCTTATGTAATTAATTAATTGGAATTCATCGGAAAAATGTCCCGGCCCTAAACATATTTTGTTATTCCCTTACTTTGTCCAGAGTATTGTATTCTGAATATTATTAATAACATGTTGGCTAAACTTGTTACACGCTTGTTAAGAACTTATTTACTATTAATTAGAAATGCAAAAACATCCATTCATCCATCCATTTTCTTCCACTTGTCTGTTGCTGGGTGATTTGGGCAACTGTTGGAGCTGCCCAGATCACATTGCACCAGCCCTTATGGCTCCTCCTGCAGGTGGTGGCTCCACAGAAGGACAATAATAATAATAATAATAATGCATCAGTTTTATATAGCGCTTTTCTGGACACTCAAAGACGCTTTACATTGCATTATTCATTATCTCCATACTTGGCAGTGGTAAGCTACTATTGTAGCCACAGGTGCCCTGGGGTAGACTGATGGAAGTGAGGCAACCAGTCTGTGCCATCGGCCCCTCCGACCATCACCACTCACTCACTCACTCACTACACTCGCTAGGCTTCCTGGTGTTACCAAACGGTCTCCCATCCAAGAACCGACCAGGCCCCTCCCTGCTTAGCTTCCAAGGTCTGACAGGATTGGGCAGAGCAAAGGCGGTATGGCTGCAAAAATGTGTTTAATAAAGGAGTATATTATTATTTAGCACATTCTTTGATTCCAAATCTTCTAAACCATTACATGCTGCACGGCCTCATGGTTCTAACCCGGCCTGTTGGTCTCTCATGAGGGGCTTCTGAACCGCTCTTTGTCTGACCCGTCACCTAGGACCTGTTTGCCCTGGCATGAAGCCCCCGACAACAGAGCTTCCAGCTTCATTCGGGTGCTCAAACCCCTCCACCACGTTTATTTGGGTTTTTTTTATTTACATTTTTCCCAATGTATTCCCTATTTCCCCCAATTTCTTGACATTGGAGATGAACCGAATATTGAAAGTCTGCATAACACATTAATGTTCTCTTTTCTGGTTCTAGACAACTATTTGAGTGTAGGTAAAAAATCGCTCTGGCATCGGTATCGAAAACAAAGTATGTAAAAGTAACAGTACCCCGCCCTACTGCTGACATAGCATGATCCCAGGAAAGCAGGACTCACTGTTGTTTGAAAACCCATTTGCTGTCGGGTTCCAGAATTTGCATAAACCGAATTATGTTGACTCCTTAACTCCAGTTGTCATGTTATTTCCCTCTTTGCGCCTTTCCACTTACCACAAAGCGTCAACACTTGTTTGTTGTGCTCAGTACAAATGAAAAGCACCAGTCACAGCCACAGAAACCATAGCAAAGCCATTACTGAGGCTATTATGAAACGGAGAGCAAATCCACAGCAGCGCCCGGGCCCACCACCTGCTCCATTTGTGGGACCGGAGCTAAATGAATTAAGTCCTGATGCTTTAAAAGGTTTTCTTTGGGCCTGTATTGAAAGTAAATGTGGGTCTAATGGTTTAGTGTCTGAGTTTGGAGGGAGAGCGAGTCGGAGGGAGGAGCGGTCCGTAAATGGATTCGAGAAGAGACAGAGAAAGATGGCATTCACAAATTACACACAAATAAATGAGTTTGTATTCAGAGCTGCGGGTCAGAGCGTCCATAATGGCACTTTACTATTGATTCTACACTGATTAAATCTTTTACAGGTGTCACAGGCTCATGGCCCGTGACAAAATGAGAGCAGACAGAGATGAGGTCTGGCTCCACTCACATTAACAACTACAACCCGCCCACGCACTGAGTAAGACAAGAAGCCACTAAATCTCTCCATACGCTCTAAAGTGTAAATACGCAGGGACAATTTCTGCCCCAAAATGTAAAAGATAGGTCAAGGTCAAAGTTGACTTATAAAGCACATTTAACCTCATGACTCCCACCTCAACCGAGCACATGTCTTCCAGTTTGGCTTTATTCAAATCTAAGTCAAAATAGCGACAAAAACAGTGATGAAAAAGTGGCAGAAATGTGATGGAAAATAATCTCTAAAAAGTGACGACAACACAATGAAAATTATCCATTTGCATCAGTTCTGTAGGTCTTAGCTTTCAAATGAGGCGTTACACTGGGCTGTTAGCCTGGCACGAGCCAGACTGATCCTCCATGTTAAGACGTGGGGATACAGTCTTGAATTGGCAAAACCAAGACGAGCCAATCATTGCCCAGGAGGCGGGAGTTAACAGTGCGTCATCTTCCGCACTCGGATTTCCCATCAAACACCTGTGGCTGTAACCAAAACAGTGAAGATGGCGGCCATGACACAATGATCTTTTACCATTGCCTTTTTTTCTGTTTTAAATGAGCTGGTCCTTAAAGCCACAGCAGAAGCTGCTCTGAGGCTTTCACCCGAACATTTACTCGACTGCACATGTGGACTACAAACAATCATGGCGGAGGACGTAAACACACAGTGTAGGTCATTTTGTGTCTGATTGGTTCGCTCTCGTTAGCCCTGCCTTGAGTCTCGATTTGGAAATTACGTCCTATTACCACAATTCCAGACTGTCCTTATATGTATTTATAAATACATAAATAAAGTTAGTCTGGCTTTATGCCAGGCTACTGGCCTGTAGGCTGTAAGAAGCTTTTAGATTTGAGTACAGTCGTACTGGAGAGCATGTGCTCGGTTCAGGTGGGGTTATGATTGAAGAAAATGAATTAAATTCTGTCCTGATACTTTATTTGCTTAAATGTTGGCAGTTTATGTTCAACATGTTCAAAACAAACAAGAAAATGTCGTTAAATGTGACCCAAAAAAATGTAGCAAAAACAGCAGCTGAAAAATAAAAAATACTTGATGTGTTAGATAGTTTAAGATGTTTAAACTAAGTATTATCTTTTCAAGAGACAAATACATTTAAATGAAGAAGAAGAAGAAGAAGATGAAGATGAAGAAGAAGAAGAACTTTATTTATATAGTGCCTTTCACACACATGGTCACAAAGCGCTTTACATGACACATTTGTACATTCACTCCATACTCAGCGGTGGAAAGCCTTTGTAGCTTCAGTTTCCCCTGGGGGAGACTGACAGAAGCGCTGTCGAAACTACACACATCTGCACCAACGGTCCCTCTGATCACCTCCATGCATTCACACACACACACACACACACACACACACACACACACACACACACACACACACACACACACACACACACACACACACACACACACACCACACACACACACACACACACACACACACACACACACACATCATTCATCCTGGCCTATTGTACAGAAGGTTGTATTTTTGATGGTTTGCAAAAAATATCGTTTCACCATCATTATCGGGAAAGTCCCCCAAAAATATTGCAGTCAATATCGCCCACCCCTTCCTACAGCATGGATTGGTTTAAGTTTGCCGTAAAATTTCAAGAGGGTCCAAACGCAGCCAATGGAGAGTCACGTGATCAGTGGAGCTCCAGATCTCCACAGGAAGTGACGTCAATTCATCTCAATAAAACGCCTTTCGTAATCTCCACTATCCTTAAGGTTAGGCTTAGTTTGGATTAGTTGTCCCGGTGGTGATGCCATTTCCTCCATCGCCTGTGTTCAGACCCTTCTCTAAAATCTGGAGGAAACAGAGGGGGGGGGAGGTATGTTGACAGACAGCGCCTCAGGACGGGAGCCTCGGCGTTATCAATCAGCCTTTAGGGAACAGCTCTCATGCGCAGGTCATCAATAGATCTCTAACTCGCACGTGCATACACCCCACCCCGCTGTAAATCTGCGAAGACTCCAACTCCCATGAGCCTTCGCTGCAGGGGCCGTGGGTACGCGACCTCTGCGACTGACCCGTCTGTGATACGGGGGGCAGCGAGCGGGATCAGATGAAGACAAATAAAGGCAATAAGGTTCAGGAGACGAGGCCAAAGGGACCACAGTTATATTCCGCTGCTCCCTGCTCTCCCCTCCGCCTGTCGCTCTGAACTCTGGGTAATTGACTTTTTAATGACTTCCACATCTCCTCATGTTTCCATCTCAGGTATTTGCTTCGTTTCGAGACGCCTCGCTGTGAGAGAACAAGAGGAGGCGTTCAATCCCCTTCATGAGACAGAAAGAGGCAGAAACCGAAGGCCAAAGACAAACTGCTGTGTGTTTTCACATGAGTTTTAGAGCTGTGGCTCAGCACCGTCAGTCTAATGATAAAAGTGTCTTATCTGTAAAAAGAAAAACAATGTGCCATTAATGGTTTATACAGAAACATCTGGTCGGACCTGGTGTCATCAAAGGAACTATTGGGAATAGAGTGTCAGGCCCAAGGACACGACAACAGTATGCACCAGCTTCAGGAGTGGGATGCTAAACAATTTGTAACCCCCACCGGAACCCAGCACATTTCCTCCAGTTTGGCTTTACCCAAATCTAAAAGCTTCTGATAAAAAGTAGCAACGAAAACGAGGATGGAAATGCAACAATAAAGCGACAAAGGAGCGACAAAAATAAACGTGCTGGAAAAGCAACTAAAATATGACAAAAACGCGGCGACAACGTGACAACAAAGCTACGATCACTTTAGTGGGTCTTAGCTTTCAAGTTGCTCTCCAGTCGAGAAGCTTTAGATTTGGGTAAAGCCGAACTGGAGAAAATGCGGTCAGTTTCAGGTGGGGGGGGGGGGGTTGGGGAGGGGGTAAGAGGTTTATTGATTGTAGCATATTTTGTGAAGGAATTTGTAAACTTAATAATAATGCCTTACACTTGTATTGCGCTTTACAAGCCTGTATTACCAAGTTTCTCAAAGCGCTACACTGTCGTCATTATTCATTCACTCCATACTTGGTGGTGGTAAGCTACTGTTGTAGCCACAGCTGCCCTGGGGTAGACTTGACGGAAGCGAGGCAACCAGTCTGCGCCATCGGCCCCTCCGACCACCACCAACCACTCACTCACTCACTACATTCGCTAGGCTTCCTAGTGTTACCAAACGGTCTCCCATCCAAGTACTAACCAGGCCCTTCCCTGCTTAGCTTCCAAGGTCTGACGGGATTGGGCAGAGCAAAGGCGGCATGACCTTATCATATGTAATTGCATTTGGTACTGTTGCTAAATGAATTTGTGTATAGATGAAATGTAAACACTTTATTCCTTGACTTGGCGGTGGAAGCCAAATTCCAAAGGGGGGGGACCAAGTGGAAAAGTACTGACCAACAGCTCCCCCCATCCTGACTCAGGGGTCTAGGAGGAGGAGGCGTTTTACGATGGAGCGGAAAATTACTGCCTTGAAGGAATTAAAGTGGGTGTGGCTATATTTTCATATAGTCTGTAAGAATGGTTGTATTTTGTGTGTTTGAGCTGAGGCTGGCAGATGGCCCAGTGTCTCCACCTGGTCCGAGATTATCGATAATAAACCTCAATGTTTGACCTTGTGTTTAAATCTGTTTAATTTCTGGGCAGAAATTAACGGGGCGTTTCTAAAGACTGTTGTGCAAAAATTCCCGAACATTTTTTTCATAATCGGTATCATTGTTTTTCCAAGTCAAATCTATATTTATTATCTCATTGTCCAAAAGATTACATTATGAACACACGGAAGCTTCATCTGCAGATATTTAGTCAGATTTCAGACACAGAGTCTGTCTCCTGAACTTGTTTATAGTTCTGTCAAATGGAAATAAAAGTCGGCGACACGAAGAAACGGGACGTATTTCAGGTGGATTTGAAAAGGAGGTGGACATCAGCCCTGAGACGGCGGAGACAGCGGAGGGAAGCAGATGAATAGAAGTCTGACTCCAAACCCAGTAAGTGCCGCTAAACTCTGTTAGTCTTTGAAATGTAGCTGGAAAAGGTGGTTCTAAAAAAACTTGCTGTTTGCCGTGGTCTTTGTGGGGCTCACTGTGGCCACGGAACTAGGCGTTTGTGCCGCTTTTATTATAGAGAAATGAAAAGGAAGAAGCTCCGGTGTTTTTCTGTCTGTATTTCACTCCGTCGTTGGCCGCTGCATTCTGTGTGTTCGCTTTGGGGAAGCTAAAATCCCCACGCTTCTCATGTGTGTCCAAAATCAGGCTTTAAACTCAAAGGCAAAACAAACAAAACAAAAAACCTGTAGTCTGTGCTGAGCTTAACTGAACTGGATTGACTGTATATGTAACCTACCGATTAAACAAAGACATGATGCTTATACGATCTCAGCTCTCACTAAAGCCCCATGTCCCCTACATTGTAAATAAAGCCACATTATTACGGGCGCGCTCACTGCTTCAATGCAATTCCATGTACTGTACATGAACGTCATTTTCTGCCTGTCTGCACACGTGTATAAAGTCCTTTGAAGAGACTCTATGGGCATCATCTGGAAGGAACGTTCCTTATGTGGGACGGGCTTAACTCATGTAACATAAATGAACAGACACGGTGTTCAATTTGACAACATAGTTTCCATTCCCCCATAGTTTTAATCAAGACATTATGTATTATATTGAATCCCGTCTCCCACACATACAAAGCACCAGATTCATTTCTTGGGCATCGGATTGGAAAGTTATGGGGTTCTCGGAAGCTTAGATGTGTTTTTATTTTAGACACAGGTTTAGTCATGATTTACTGCTT